>CM053607.1:23878485-23946740 GCA_028646535.1 Procyon lotor
GGCTAGAAGAAGGCAAAAAGTTTTCATTCTGTGACTGGCTTTTCATTTCATCCTGTGGCTGCTTTTTCAAGAAAAAAAGTCTTTCCCAGAAACCTCCAGTTGACTTCTTCATATATCTTACTGAGTCACCTGACCTAGAACTTGGTCACCTGACTGACTTCACAGGTAAAACTGAATAGGCCTCTTATAAGTGGTTTAGACCAGTTGCACTCATCTCCTGGGGCAAGCACATTGCTACCTAGACGAAACTGGGGCTCTGCTAATAAGAAAGGTGAAGGACTGGCTGTTAGAAAGCAGCCTCCAGGGACTGTCCTGGCTTAGTTCATAACACCTTCCACTGGCAAATCACTTTACAAAAGAACCTTCAGTACATGACATGACTTTGTAGTATACCATTAAAAATGAGCAACCAGGAGAGACAGGCAACATCTATGAGCTGGTAGTGGTGGGAGGGGGGTAGAGATGAAGAAAAGGGAAGACCATGTGGACCAAATCAAAGCAAAGAAACAAGTTCACTGAGTTCTTCTGTGCCTGGCATGGTGCTGGGCTGTGGCCTGATTCAGAGGCGCTGTAAATGTATGCCATGGGCCTTATCTGCAAGGCGCTCATAGAGGCTGCTTTTAGAAGAACAAGCTTGAACAGTAGCTTGTCGGAAGGGCCCACGGTGACCACCTGGCTGAATACAGTCAGGCCCATCAGGCAACCCACCTTCAAGTATCCACAGGTCCTAACTGACCGATGGGCTACTTACAGCCAGGCACAGTTACCAAAGGAAAAAAAGGGGAGTATCGTGTACGTTACCGTACCTTCCCCCCTAAGGGGTAAGGACCTTCCCCCCTAAAAACAGCCCCTAACCCACTCCCTCACTGCAGACAGCCTCTCCTTTGCTGTCCCGACCACCACTTTCTTGCAGGTTATTCAGTAAACTTCTCTCTCCTTTGTTCTGCCTCAGGTGAATTCTTTCATCTCCTGCACCACTGGGTTCCACCTGATCATTGCCCCACATTTGGGGGCCAACATCTGATCAAGAGACACCCCATTTAGACACCACAGGAATCACAATCTGTCCTGGTACCAGTGAGAGAACAGTAGGAATCATGACATTGCTAAGGGCTCAAATGTGATGTAGAGGAGATAATGACTAGAGGAGATCAGGGTGAGGAGACATCACTGTGATTCCGAGTCTGGAGATGGCTTCAGGAGTGAGGGGTTTGGGGGCTGGGTGGGATTCAGCTGAGCAGTGAGGACATTTCAGGTGGGAGAACATCGCAGAGTTGGGGAAAGGACAGTCACAGGCTGAATCAAGAATGAATGTGTGTTTGTGGGTGGGAGGACCCATCTGGGAAGAAACCTGAGTTTGCAGCAAGTTTGGAGAGCGACTGCTAGAATTCTTGGAATGTTAACATTCCAAAGTGTACCTCTGAGAGCAAAATGGTGTCTGACAAGTAAGTTTTGCTTCACGAATGTTCCTGGAGGAACATTTTTGTTGTTGTTGGCAGCACAGTCTTGCCTCTAATGCTTACAGATATGAAGCCCTGAGTTCATTGGTTAAAAATGTTACAGATGGAGGTGGGGCTGGGCTGCCTCCTTCTGGGGACAAATGTCCATTTGTCTGTTGTGCACATAGATTGCACAAAACCAAACATTCCTTGTAGCTCTGACCTTACATAGTGTTGCACTCAAAGAAATAGAAATCTAGCTCTAGTCCTCCTTGAGTAATAATATCTATCTTTATTACAGGTTTTCTTAAATGGTGCCTGCTAACCTCTTTAGATATCATGCCCTTACCCCCCAAATTTCCCTTCACAGCAGCTGAAACCCTCTTCCTCTCCATCCCCAAAACAACACGTTTCCATCCTGTTGACTGCCCCCACTCCTTCTTCCTACACATCACAACTTTCCCAAAAGCCTGCACCCCCTCTCTGTGTACAAAGATCCGTGACTTTAAACTTGACTCAAGAAATCTACCTGGGAAAGGAGAATGGAGAGCTGATCCTATGAGACTTTTACAGGGTTGCAAGGATGGGTGACCATGAAATTCATATAGATCACTTTTATCTCAGTTCACATCTGGTCCACCAGCCTAATGGACCTAATTTTTTAATTGTGATAAGATATATATAACATAAAATATGCCATTTGACCATTTTTAAAAAAGATTTCTTTATTTATTTGGTGAGGGGGGGGACAAGAGGAGGGGAAGAGAAAGAATCTCAAGCACACTTCCTGACATGGGACTTGATCTTCTCACCACCCTGAGATCATGACCTTTGCCGAAATCAAGAGTTGGACACTTAACCGACTGAGCTACCCAGGTACCTCAGTTTGACCATTTTTAAGTCTATAATTCAGTGACCTTAATTATATTCATGATGTTGTGCAACACATCACCATATCTATTTCTAAAACTTTTTGATCACCCTAAATAGAAAACCTTTACCTCTTAAGCAATAACTTGCCATTTGCCCCTCCCTCCCGCCTTTGGTAACCTCTAATTTACATTGTTTCTTCGAATTTTCTCATTCTAGCTATTTCATAAAAGTGAAATCATATATTATTTGTCCTTTTATGCCTGACTGCTTTCACTTTGCATAATGTTTTCAAGGTTCATCCATATTGTGGCATGCATCAAGATTTTGTTTCTTTTTATCACTGAATATTATTCCTTTGCATGTATATACCACATTTTGTTTATGCATTTATCTGTTGATGGAGATGGGTTGTTTCCACCTTTTGGCTGTTGTAAATAATGTTGCTGTGAATATTGGCATGCAAGTATCTGTTTGAGTCTCTCTTTTCAGTTCCTTTGGTATATACCTAGGAGAGGGGTTGCTGGATCATGTGGTAATTTTATGTTTAACTTTCTGAGGAAATACCAGACTGTTTTCTACAGTGACTATAGATTTTGCATTCCCACTAGCAATGTACAGGAGTTCTATTCCTAACAACTAATGGTACTGAACATTTTTTCATATGCTTATTTGCCCTTTATATATCTTCTTTGGAGAAATGTCTATTCAAGTCTTCTATTTTTAAATTGATGTCTTTTTGTTAAATTGTAGGAGTTTTTTATATATTCTAGGTATTAATTCCTTATTAAATTTATGATTTGTAAATATTTTCTTCCATTCTGTGGGGGTATATCTTCACTCTTATAACAGTGTCATTTGATGTACAAAAGTTTTTAATCTTAATGAAGTCCAATTTATCTGTTTTGTTGTTGTTGCCTGTGCCCTGGTGTTGCATTTAAGAAAACATTGACCGATCCAAAGTCATGAAGATTTTCCTGTGTTACCTCTACCTTTATAGTTTCAGCTCTTAAATTCAGGTCTTAGACTCATTTTGAGTTAACTCTTGCATATGGTATGAGGGGAAAGCCCAACTCCATTCTTCTGCATGTGGATATTCAGTTTTCCTAGTACCTTTTGTTTGAAAAGACAGTCTTTTCCCCATTGAAGGTTCTTGGCATGCTTGTTGAAAATCAACTGACCAAAAATGTGAAGGTTTATTTCTGGGCTGTTAGCTGTTGATTCTATTATGTCGATCTACATGTCTGTCCTTATTTCAGTACCACTGTTTTGATTATTATAGCTCTGTGATAAGTTGAAATCAGGAACCTAGAGTTTTCAATACAAAGAAGGCCTTTTCCATTTTGAGAAGTCGTTCTTTCTCTACCTAGAAATTGTTTCAGTATTGAGTACTGATATTCCTGCCAGCCTCTCTACTTGTTGGTCTCTCTACTTGTTCCAAGATTGGCCCTCGTTTAGGTCACATTTGGGAGCAGGAGAAAGCCCATCCTTTTTAGCTGGGGCAGGACTAAGGGAAAGCCTAAAATAAATGCACTGAAGTCATTCCACAGCACCGAGGTTGGTTTTGTTGTTGTTGGTTGGTTGGTTCTCCAAGAAAAGTCAGGAAGGAACAGAAAATTAAGAGCCATCCCAAATAAGGGAGCAAATGTTAATGAGAGGACATGAGTATCCGTCAGATTCTAGCCAGGAATATGGGAACCACTTCAGATATTATCACAGAGAGAACTGAATTTAGGGAACAGTTAAAAAGGGGTGGAGAATTTAGGAAACAAAACACAGAGGTAACCAAAAGATGAGAAAGAGCAGGAAGCCTAAGGCCACTCCCCAAAATGATACAAGCAAAGGAAAGAAAGAAGCAATGTTACCAAAGCCCCGAGTTCAGTATCACTTGTGGAGGCTGGGGATTATCGGGCAGGAGGTGGAGCCACGGAGGGGACTCAGCATCTGCAAGAAGTGCCACCTGAGGCCGAGCCGGAAGGGGAGAGATACCCTGACTTTCCCCAGGTGCCACCCCACCACTAGCTGAACCCAGCCAGAAGTCACGTGTCTTAGAGCCTGGGGAAAGGCAGTCTGCAGGAGTTCTCCTGGTTCCCTTTGCCCTTCCGCACCTCACCCCCTACCAGTGATAGAGAGCGGAACCGAGAAGAATGCTGCAGAATGGATCTGAGGCTATAAATAGGCCCAGGAATTGTGCACAAGGAAAGCAGGATCCTCCCCTGGTCAGAGTGCAGGGATCTGATTGGGATGTGCCGTTGAAGATAATCAATTCAGTAACAACAGCAGTTATAATTACTAAATTACAATAAATTCAGTAATGACTCAGTTATAATTACTAAGTATGAGATGTGGTGAGGTAAACTACTAGGTCTTTGCAAGTTATCTACTTTCAATTCTGAAAGCTTCAGAGAGGTCAGTATGATTGACTAGTTTTAAAGACAGGGAGAAAGAGGCTCAGTTAACTGGCTTGTCCAAGCTTGTAAGCTGCACAGCCAGAATTGCCATCTAGACACATCTCTGTCTCCCAAGTCTGTGCTCTTAACCATGAGGTTTGCTGCTCCTCAGCAAAAAAAAGCAAGGCTAACATTTCTGTGAGAACTGAGTCTGCCCTGCTCCTGCTGTTTCCCTCCTGGCTGACTGTGATCCCCAGAGAGCCATGGAAATGTAAGTTACCCCCCAACTAAATTATGGACAACATGAGAGGAAAGGGAAACATGCCTGCAAAAGGGGAATTTAAATGACATTCTGCCCTCCAGGTCAGCTACTACTTCCAGAAGTAATCTTGCCTTCTCTCCAAGATGAAGGAAAATGAGCAACCATGTTGAAAATTCCAGCCAGTCCTTAGAAGTGAGGAACAAGAGTTCATCTCTATAGCATGGCAACCAAGAACTGCCCTAAGGAAGTCCATGGACAGCCTGGCCAGGCATCAGGCTACTGAGGTGGAAGATCTGGGGAAGTTCTGAGGTGCCCCACATGTGTTTGACCCATATGTGTGCTTTCCCATTCTTTCATCCTCTTGTCATCAGTTCCCCCGTGCAAAACCCTTCCAGGGGCAGATGACTTCAGGAGTACTTATGGAATGAGATCATCTGGTCCACCAAAGTGTCTCTGGAGTGGAGGGAAGTGTTTTCATCTAGTGAGTTAATCAGGTACAGGTCCAACAGGACCTGCCCCCACACCCATCTCTCTTCACATTTTTAATTTTCTAACTTTGTTTTCTGGTACCCTCTCCCTGGCTCGCTTGGTCAGCTACGCCGACCTCGTTGCTAGTCCTTGGACACATTTAGCATGGTCCTGCCTCACACAGGGCCTTTGCACTCGGCAATGCCATCTGCCCAGAACACTTTTTACTCATTTATCTGCTTTATTCTCTCCCTTATCTCTTTTAGATGCTTACTCAAAAGTCACCCATGTCAGTGAGGTCCTTTCTTAATTCTTTTAAAAATGACAAACATTCTTCACCACTACATTCCATTCTCTCCTTTTTCCCCCATAGCACTTACCACCTGTACTCAAACTAGCAGGTATCAATCACTTGGGGTGAGAAGGGGAAGCATTTAAAATTCAGATTCTTGGCCCCCCTCTCAGTTTCTGATTCAGTCGATCTGGAAAGGAGCATGAGAATCTGCATTTTTCCAAAGTTCCCAGGTGGTGATGCTGATACTGATCCCAGGACCACATTTTGAGAACCACTGCCCCCTCTCTGTCTATCTTCCTGTTAGCTGGCTGTCTACTAATATGTATATTCCAAGTTTGTTGGCTTTTATTTTTTTGTTAATTTAAAAAAGGTATTTCTATCATTATATTCATCATCTATATCATTTGCAGTTCCCTCCCCCCATTTAATCAGTCATATGAGTGTCTCAAAAAACCACCTTTCATTTTTCAGATTCATTATTTTCTCTCTTTTTGCCTCATTGTTTACATGCCTTATTTTTCTCATTTTTTCCTTCTTTTTTATGTATGTTCTGTTACTCCTTGTCTTCTTGAGTTGGATACTCAGCTCATTTTCCATCTTTCTTGTTTTTGTTACATATATTTAAAGATTTCACTACTGCTCTAAACGCTGCTTTAACTGCATCCCACTAATGTTGAAACGTAGGACTTTCCTTGCCATAAAATTCCATGTTTTTAATGACTTTATATCTGATTTGCAGTTACGTGTAAATGTTGTTCAGTAATATCTTCTTTCTTATTCATTTTCTCCTTTTAATTCCAACATAGTTAATATACGGTGTTATATTAGTTTCAGATGTACAATATAGTGATTCAGCACTTGCATATATTACCTGGTGCTTGTCAAGATATGTGTGTTCTTAGTCCTCTTCACCTATTTCACCTGTCTACTTACTCGCCTCCCCTCTGGTAACCAGCAGTTTATTCCCTATAGTTAAGAGTCTGTTTTTTGGTATGTCTCTTTTTTTCTTTGTTTGTTAAATCTCTTAAATTCCATATATGAGTGAAATCATATGGTATTTGTCTTTCCTGACTGACTTATTTCACTTAATATTATGCTCTCTAGATCCAGCCGTGTAGTTGCAAATGGCAAGATTTCCTTCTTTTTATGGCTGAGTAGTATTCCATTGTGTATATACACCACTTCTTTATCCATTCATCTATTGGACGCTTGGGTTACTTCCATAATTTGGCTATTATAAATAATGATGCAATAAACGTAGGGGTGCATATATCTTTTCGAGTTAGTGTTTTTATATTCTTTGAGTGAATATCCAATAGAGGAATCACTGGATGGTATGGCAATTCTATTTTTAATTTTTTGAGAAACTTCAATACTGTTTTCCACGGTAGCTGTACCAGTTTACATTCCCACAAGCAGTGTATGAGGGTTCCTTTTTCTCCACGTCCTTGCTAGCACTTGTTGTTTCTTATGTTTTTGATTTTAGCCATCCTGATAGGGGTAAGGTGATATCACGTTGTTATTTTGATTTGCATTTCCTTGACAATGAGTGATATGAGCATCTTTTCACGTGTCTGTTGGCCATTGGGTTTCTTTTTTGGAGAAATGTCTGTTTGCTCATGTCTTCTACCTATTTTAAATTGGATTATTTGGTTTTTGGGTATTGAGTTGTAGAAGTTCTTTATATATTTTGGATTTTAAACCTTTATTGGATATGTCATTTGCAAATATCTTCTCCCATTTAGTAGGTTGTCTTTTAGTTTTGTTGATGGTTTCCTTTGCTGTGCAGAAGCTCACTATTTTGATGTAGTCCCAATAGTTTGTTGTTGTTGTTGTTTCCATTGCCTCAGGAGACGTATCTAGAAAAATGTTGCTATGGCCAATGTCAGAGAAATTACTGCTTATGTTCTCTTCTAGGATTTTTATGGTTTCAGGTCTTTGCATTTGGGTTCTTAATCCATTTTGAGTTTATTTTTGTGTATGGTGTAAGAACGTGGCCCAGTTCCATTCTTTTGTATGTAGGTATCCACTTTTCTGAACATCATTTGATGAACAGATTTTTTCCCATTGCATATTCTTGCCTCCTTTGTCAAAGATTAATTGACCATATAATCATGGGCTTTTTTCTGATCTCTATATTCTGTTTCATTGATCTGTATGTCTGTTTTTGTGCCTGTACCATACTGTTTTATTATAGCCTTGTAGTGTATCTTGAAATCTGAAATTGTGATACCTCCAGTTTTGTTTGTTTTCTCACTGATTGGCTATTCAGGGCCTTTTGTGGTTATACACAAATTTTAGGATTATTTGTTCTAGTTCTATGAAAAATGCTGCTGCTATTTTGATAGGGATTATATTAAATCTGTAGATTGCTTTGGGTACTATGGACATTTTAACAGTATTTGTTCTTCCAATCCATGAGCGTGGAATAGCTTTCCATTTATTTGTCTCATCTTCAATTTCTTGCAGCTTGCAATTTCTATTTTTTGGAATAGAAATTTTGAGAAGAATTGATACTAACTCTTCTTTTTTTAAGATTTATTTATTTTAGAGAGAGAGTGCATGTGAGGTGGGGAGGGGAAGAGAGAGAGAGGGAGAGAGAATCCCAAGCAAACTTCCTGCTGAGCAGGGAGCCTGATGTGGGACTCAATCCCAGGTCCCTGAGACTGTGACCTGAGCCAAAACCAAGAGTGGGACACTTAACCAACTGAGCCATCCAGGTGCCCGAGGTATTAACTCTTCTTTAAATGTTTGGAAGAATTCACCTGTGAAGTTGTCTGGTCCTAAACTTTTGTTTGTTAGCAATTTTTACTAATTCAATTTCATTGCTGCCTGTTCAAATTTATTGGTTTTTTTTTTTGTTTTTTTTGTTTTTACCGATTTAATTTCAGTCTGTTCAGATTTCCTGTTTCTTCCTGATTCAGTTTTGGGTTATATGTTATATGTTTCTAGAAAATTATCCTTTTCTTCTAGGTTAGCAACTTGTTGGCATATAATTTTTCATAGTATTCTTTTATAATTCTTTGTATTTCTGTGGTGTCAGTTGTTATTTTCTTTCATTTGTGATTTTGTTTATTTATGTCTTCTCTCTCTCTTTTATGAGTATGGCTAAAGGTTTATCAATTTTATTGATCTTCTAAAAAAATTAGCTCCAGTTTCCATCGATCCATTCTATTCCTTTTTTAGTTTCTGTTTCATTTATTTCTGCTCTAATCTTTATTATTTTCTTCCTTCTACCTGTTTTGACTTTTTTTTTTTTTAAAGATTTTATTTATTTATTTGACAGAGAGACAGAGATCATAAGCAGGCAGAGAGGCAGGCAGAGAGAGAGGGGGAAGCAGGCTCCCTGCAGAGCAGAGAGCCTGATGTGGGGCTCGATCCCAGGACCCTGAGATCATGACCTGAGCCGAAGGCAGAGGCTTTAACCCACTGAGCCACCCAGGTGCCCCCTGTTTTGACTTTTGTTTGTTCTTCTAGCTCCTTTGAGTGTGAGGTTAGGTTGTTTATTTGAGATTTTTCTTCCTTCTGGAGGTAAGTTTGTACTGCTATAAACTTCCTTCTCAGGACAGCTTTTGCTACATTTGAGAAATTTTGGACCATTATGTTTTCATTTTCATTTGTCTCCATGTATTTTTTTTTAATTTCTCCTTTGATTTCTTGGTTGACCCATTCATTGTTTAGTACCATGTTATTTTACTTGCATGTATTTGTGGTCTTTCAGATTTTTTATTGTGGTTGATTTCTATTTCCATTGCATTGTGGTCAGAAAAGATGCATGGTATGACTTCTGTCTTTCTGAACTTGTTGCAACTTGTTTTGAGGCCTAATATCTGATCTATTCTCAAGAATGTTTCAGGGGCACATGGGTGGCTAAGTTGGTTAAACATCTGACTCTTGATTTTGTCTCAGGTCATGGTCTCAGTGTCCTGGGATTAAGCCCCATATCGGGCTCCATGCTCAGTGGGGAATCTGCTTGAGAGTCTCTCCTTCTTCCTCTGCCCCTCCTCCCACTCATTCTATCTCTTTAATAAATAAATCTTTACCAAAAAAAAAAAAAAATGTTCCATGTGCACTTGGAAAGAATGTGTATTTTGCTGTTCTAGGATGGAATAATTTGAATATATCTGTTAGATCTATCTGGTCCAATGTGTCATTCAAAGCCACTGTTTCCTTACTGATTTTCTGTTTGATTGATCTATGCATTGATGTAAGTGGGGTGTTAAAGTCTCTTACTATTATGTATTACTATGGGTTACTTTCTTTATGTTTGTTATTTGCTGTCTTGTGTATTTGGATGCTCCCGTGTTGGGTGCCTAAATATTTACAATTATCATATCATCTTGTTAGACTGTTCCCTCTATGATTATATAGTGTCCTTCTTTGTATCTTGTTTTAAAGTATATTTTGTCCAATATAAGTATTACTACCCTGGCTTCGTTTTAACTTCATTTGCATGATAATGCTTTTGCATCACTGCATTCTCAATCTGAATGTGTCTTTAGTTCTGAAATGAGTCTCTGGTAGGCAGCATATTGATGGATCTTTTTTATACATTCTGTCACCCTGTGTCTTTTTTTTTTTTTTTTTGGTATTGAACAAGGGATTGAACCAACCCTGTGTCTTTTGATTAGAGCATTTAGTCCGTTTATATTCAAAGTAATTATCGATAGGTATATACTTACTGTTATTTTGTTACTTGTTTTATGATTGTTTTTATAGTTCTCTGTTTTTTCTTTTGTTCTCTCGGATTTGCTGGCTTTCTTTAGGGATATACCTGGATTCCTTGCTTTTTGTGTTTTGCATATCTATTACTAGTTTTTGATTTATGGTTACCATTAGGTTTGTATATAACATCTTCTATATATAGCAGCGTATATTAAGCTGATACCCTCTTAAGTTTGAACACATTCTTTATTCCTCTCTTCCCCATATTTTAGGTATACAATGTCATACTTTACATTCTTTTATTTTGTAAATCCCTTCACTGACTTTTATAGCTATACCTAATTTTACTGCTTTTGTGATTCCTACTTTTCTTACTCCTACTTAAGGCCTTTCCTTTCCATTCAAAGAGTCCCTTTTAACATTTCTTGTATGGCTGGGTTAGTGGTGATGAATTCCTTTAATTTTAGTTTGAGTAACTATCTCTCCTTCTATTCTTGGCTGCAGGTTTTTTTCCTTTCAGCACTTTGAATATATTATGCCACTCTCTTCTGGCTGCAACATATCTGCCAAAAACTAAGCCAGTAGTCTTCTGGGGTTTCCCAACTGTTTTCTTTTGCTGCTTTTAAAATTTTCTCATTATCATCACTTTTTGTCATTTTAATTACTATGTATCTTGGTGTGTACCTTGGGTTGATTTTGTTTGGGGCTCTCTGTGCCTTCTGGATCTGGATTTCTGTTTTCCCCAGATTCAGGAGGTTTAAAGCTATTATTTCTTCAGATAAATTTTCTGCCCCCTTTTCTCTCTCTTCTCCTTCTGGGATCCCTATCATGCGGATGTTATTACACTTGGTGGTGTCATTGAGTTCTTTAAGTCTATTTTCATTTTTTTCATGATTTTTTCTTTCTCCTATTTGGCTTGATTGCTTTCCATGACTCTCTCTTCCAGGTTGCTGATCCTTTCTTCTGTTTCCTCTAGTCTACTGTTTATTCCATCTATTGTATTTTTTCCCCCCAAATATGTTTATTTTATTTTTTCAGTGTTACAAGATTCATTGTTCATGCACCACACCCAGTGCTCCATGCAATACGTGCCCTCCTCAATACCCCCCACCAGGCTTGCCCAACCCCCCACCCCTCCCCTCCAAAACCCTCAGTTTGTTGCTTAGAGTCCACAGTCTCTCATGGTTCATCTCCCCCTCTGATTTCCCCCATTTCCCCTTCCCTTCCTTCTCTCAATGCCTTTCATGTTTTTCCTTATGCTCCACACGTGAGACCATAAGATAATTGGCTCTCTCTGCTCGACTTATTTCACTCCTCATAATCTCTTCCAGCTATTGTATTTTTAATTTCATTTATTGAGTTATTCATCTGTGATTGGTTCTTTTTTACATTTTCTGTCTCATTGTGAAGGTCTCACTGACATTCTCCAGTCTTTTCCCAAATCCAGTGTGTATCTTTATGACCATTACTTTAAATTCTCTATCAGGCATATTACTTTGTTTCATTTAGGTCTCTTGCTATGGTTTTGTCCTGTTCTTTCATTTGGGACATATTCCTAGTCTCATTTTTTTCTAATTCTCTCTATTAGGAAAGCCATTTACTATCTCCTGCCCTTGGCAGTAGGGGACTTTTGAGGAAGAGGTCTTGCAATGTTGCAGTGCAATGTACCCTGTTCATCAGAACCTGGAACTTCAGGTATGTCTCCTTTGTGTGTTGCTGGGCCCTACTATTGTGGCTGAGCTTCCTTCAGTTATCTGCAGTGGCTCTCTCTGCCTGTTGTGCAGAGTGTTTGGTCCCTGTGTTGTTATTGGGCCAGTTTGGGGACATCTCAGGCTTGAGTTGTGACAGACCAGGCATTTGCCAGATATGTAGTAGCACTGAATTACAGCACTCTTTCCCTGATTTGTCCCCTGAGAAATTTTTGTTGGTGGGCGGGGCCTTCAGTCAGACTGGATGTCCACCCCCAACCCACTGCTGGGGCTGCAGTCTGACCAGTATGGGTGGTTTTCTTCCCTTCTTCCCAGGGCAGGAGCCACTTTGGAGTGGTTCTGGCCCCTCTCAGGCCTGCTTATACACTGCCAGGCTTGTGACACCCAGCAGGATGGGCTCCTGCTAAGGATGTATTGGAAGGGGCAGATTCACAGAAGAATGTGGGGGCAGGGCTCCCCGTTACAGCAGGGTTCACACAGGTCCGTCGCAGGAGGGGACCTGCAGCTGGTGGGACCTGGGCTGGCTGGGTTGGAGGGGGTGGATCTACAGAAGCTTGAGTGGAGGCAATGGGGAGAGACATGCGGTAGCAAGGTTTGCAAGTGACCGCTATGAAATCAAGGTCTGGCTGGAGGGGCTGCTTTTAGCAAGTTAGGTAGTGAGTATTTGCACCACGCTGATTCCTGTAGGCGTCTGTGTGCCTCTGTTGGTGGTGGAAGGCGGGGAGTGGTCCCCCCCAGCTCCTTTATTCCCGTACAAGTCTCCTAAGGATCTGCGCCCCTCCAGCATGCACCCCTAGATTAGTAAACAGATCTCCCATCCCAAACTGCTGTATCTCCACAGGCTGTTTGTTGTGCTCTCTCTAAGTGGGAGGACTCAGTTTCCCTTTGCCCTCCAGCTCTCCCAGAGCCCAGCCTGCTGATTGCTTAAGTTCCTTCTGTTAATCCCTGCTGCTTGTCAGAACTACAAAATTATGCCCTTCTGGTTTTCTTTTCTTTTTTTTAAAGATTTTATTTATTTGACAGCAAGAAACCCTGTGAGAGAGGGGCCACAAGCAGAGGGAATGGTAGCGGGAGAAGCAGGCTTCCCACGGAGCAGGGAGCCCGATGCGGGGCTCGATCCCAAGACTCTGGGATCTGACCTGGGCCAAAGGCAGACACTTAACGACTGAGCCACCCCGGCGCCCCGGCCTTCTGGTTTTCAAAGCCAAATGTTATGGGACTTCCGCTTCCCCATTGGGGTTCCCCGTGTGGGTGCCTGGTGGGAGGGTCTGTTTCTCTGCCCTCTCACTGCTGGTGATACTCTTCCCTCCACCAGTTGTCCTACAGGTCCCTTCACTCCCCAACCGCTCCTTCACCCTTCCTACCCTCTCCAGTGTGGCCTTTTCTCTACATTTAGCTGTGGAGACTATGTTCTGCCTGCCTTCAGGTTCTTTTGTGGGTTATTTACATTGATGTGGGTGTTATTTAGTTGGATCTGTAGATAGAGGTGAACTTAGGATCATCCTATTCTGCCGTCTTCGCCAGAAGTCAGTAGTATCTTTTTATAGTTTCCAGACACATGGAATTTTTTAAGAGAGGTCATTTTATGGATTTTGACTTTTACTACATTGGGTCAAAGAAGTTAGTCTGCATGATGCTGATACCATGAAATGTCTTGAATCTGTTTTTTTTGTTGTGTTTTTTGTTGTTGTTGTTGTTTTTACAGTCAAGAATGTGTCCAATTTTTGTGAACTTTCATGTGAACTTGAAAGGGTATGAATTTTGTTTATAAGGAATGAAAGTATAAATGTATAAATGTTAGTGCTTTTATTATGGAACATATATAGTGTTGAACTTATATTAATATGTATTAGCGCTTCTTATTCATGTTACTAAAATCTTCCGTACATATGCTTGTTTGTTGTCTGCTTGATCCACTATTTCCTTCTCTCTGTTTCCTCTCACTGAAATTCCTGTTAGAAAGATGTGATGCTTCCATGTTTCCCTTCTACGTTTACCATGTTTACCTAGCTTTTAATTGTTCTCATAGTCTTGCCATCTCATCAGTCTTTTTTGATGCCTACAGGGATAATTTTCCAACCTGAACATCCAGCTTGCAAATTCAGACCTTGTGCCTGCTGTTTCCTGTCCTGCAGTGAGGACGGGGGGTAGAAGTCATGCCAGGGAAGGGAACATGAGGGAGAGAAAAGGCCACAGACAATAGCTCCCTCCCAGAGGCTTGCTGGTGCTTCCGCTGTGCCCGTGTTCCCTCTAGCATAAGGTCATTGTCGCCACCCCCTCAGACCCCAAAACCCCAGCCAGCTGGGTCCTAGTCAAGACTTTCCCCGAGAGTTCCCCACATTATTTGTGTTGTTTGGCTGAGCACACTTGAGCTCCATCAACTTCCCCATCTCTCCTGGAGCATCTATAGCCCTGGGATCCATATGGGATCCAGGACTGTATTTAGAGTCACTTCATGTCCATCCCAGCTTCTCTGTGGGTCCCAGTTCCCTGTTTTTATAGCCACTGCTTGTCTTAATTTTAGCCTTTTCAAAATACTGCAAGAAAGAAAATACCAAGAAGTTTGGGATCATTTTATTAGCAACAAATGTCTGCCAATATTAATTTATCGCATGTGTGATATATGAGTGAGGTCAGTGCCAAACTATTAAATTCAACTTAAGTAACAGGAACAGCGAAGAAGGAACTGAAATTCTTGGCTAGTAGAGTAGCCATATTTTTTTTCAGCAGACTTGACCTGCTGAAGTTCAGAGGTCTGAAGTAAAAAACTTCGACAGAGGTTGAGACAAGTACTGAATCTGGGATGACAAATTTCTCGGGATACAGTCCCCATGACTTCGGCAGAGTACTTCCTCCGTAGAGTGGCCAGACCTCACAAATAAAAATATAGGACACCCAATTAAATTTGAAAAATGGCTTGGACTGCCAAATTTCTGTAATCCAGTAAAAAAAAAAAAAAAAGCTGAGTCCAGGACATTTAAGGGATCTTGATGAAGCCAATATATGACACAGGACAAAATCATTAAATACAGACCGTGCCCTGTACATACAGGTCACCTGGCAACTCGATTTCTCCATTCACTAGCGTTACTGGACGTTAACAGGCCTAATGGTGACTCAGCGTCATGATGAGAAAAGCTTTTTTTGTTTGTTTTTTTCCAAAAGTGTGATCCTCAACCACCACGGGAGAGAATATTTGACCTCAGGACCATTCGGAAAATTCCAGGATGGGCATTTGCATAGAACTAGGATTTCTTTATGGCAGAGGTTCCCAACCCCAAATGTACATTAGCATCCCTGGGGATTGGGTTACCAGATGAAATGTAGGCGGATATCAATAAGATTTAAGTTTCACATAAATACGAATAATTTCTTAACGTAAGTATGTCCCAAATACTGCATAGGGTGTATTTGCAGTAAAATCAAGCAAACAAACAAATACCCTCTTCTTATTTATCCAAAATTCAAAGTTAGCTGAATGTTCTGTATTTTTATTTGCTAAATCTGACAACCTTACCCAGACAAAATAAATCAAAATCTAATGGTGGGGCCGAGCTTTTGATCCAGTTAAAAATCTCTCCAGGTGTTTCTAATGTGCAACCACCATCGATGACGTGTCCTCAGGTCTGGAACAGAGCCTCTCCAGCTTAGATTGTATGTGAGTCACCTAGGGTGTGTTCAGGTGCTGATTCCATAGTCAGGGTGGGGGGGGCTGGGGGATTCTGCATCTCTCACAAGTTCCAGGTGATGTCCCACAGGTCATGGAACTTCTTTGTTGACCGCATATTGAGGAGCACCTGTGCGTTACATAGTGCTAGATGGGCCTGGGGTAAAAACCTACAGTGGTTGAGAGGCTATCAGCTCCCCCCTACTGCCCGCAACTGTTGCCAGTGGTCTGGTGCGTTTTCCAGGTCTTCTCCTCGCTTAGCACTGCGGTGGCACCAGGTAAGATGGACAGTTCTTTGGTCCAGCTTGACTTTAATAAGCTCCTAAGGGGTTTCTTGCTGAGGACAGGATGTATCTGGGGGAGGCAAGAAGGAAAATCTGGTGTGTATTTGGAGGTGTGTATGGGATGGGGAGGGCGATGGCTGATGCAGTCCTGTCCCCTGAGGATCTACGCTCTGGCCCCACCTGACTTGGCAACCTCTGTTGGCCCAGCTGAAGCTGGTGTTTGAGCCCCAGAAATAATCTGACACACACAAGACTTTAGGCCCCTTAGAACAGCCATGATAGCCCTGCAGAAAATCATGGGACTTTTGCAGAGGTGCATATATGTGGAACAGATGGTGTGGGGTGGCTGTGGATACACGTGTGGCAGGGGAGTCTGTAGAAGTAGGTCAGATGAAGTCTGTGGTACTGGCGGTACTAGTGTGCACGCGTGTGCAAACGTCCAGGTTTTATCTTGTTTCTGAATGGAGCTCTTTGAGGCCTTGGTCCTTCTATCATCCAGCTCCTCCCTGTCGCCGTTGTTTTGTGTCACGTCCGTTGTATACACATGTGCACACACACACACACGCATACACTTCTTTTTTCAACGCTTAGGGAAACTCTGAAAGTTTAGTTAATTGTTACGATCACGAGAAAAATGTTGGCTCGCTCCTCTGAGTTAGTCTATCCCGGGTTACGGTCTCTGAAGCAATGCACGTGATAAGGAACTGGTCACTGTGAGGCCTGGCAAGTGTGGAAGCTGAAAGAGTCATTCTGGAAGTTACCACCCATTCGCTAGACCTACAATGGGATGCTACAGAGAGATGGGACCACATGGGGCCCTGTTCTCCTCCTGCCCGGGAGGTGGGGGCAGATGACCTGGAAAAGCAGTGTTGCTCAGAGAATAAGATTTGATTCCCACCTCAGATTTGCCAGCCTAGAAGTGGCACGACTATAGGCAAGATACTTGGCTAATCTGACTCCGTCTTCTACTCTGGAAATCGGGCTGGTGCCACCGAAGAGGGCCGTTGGAGGACTGACGAGAGAAGACGCTGGCAAACCCCGGCCCAGTGCCTGGCACAAGGCAGCTGCTGACCAGTGTTAGCCAGCTCTGCCCACGAGGAGAGGTTCTGTTTCCACGACAACTTTGTGACCTTTGCAGCTCCAGTTCTTGTTCCCAGACACGTGCTCTGAGGGAAGAAGGCCGTAGAAAGCAACCAAAGTGCAGTTCAAAGAGAACTGCAAAGCCATGTATCAGCAGCCCAGCTCATGTTTATGAAGAATGGCATTTATAGCTGAGCATTTTCCAGGGTAGCATATTTCAATAACACAAAACAAACCAGCACACACACACCCCTTAAAAAAGTATTTACTATTAATTTTATGAGAAGTTGACTGAACTGTTGAAAGAATGTTGAAATGAAAAGCCACTTCTGAAACATCTCTTCATGCTCAGAAACATTTTGGTGTATTATTAGCATTATTCTTTCTAATCTGGAGGCTCTTTGCCGCCCCCGCCTGCGTGCCTGAATGAGGAAATGCTCCAGTTTGGTAAGCGGGAGTATCGCTGGTTATCTCCTCGGGGAACATTTGTCGATTCCAAATGAATCATCGCTTAGGAATACCAAGGAATGCCATTTACCTATCAGATCCAGCAGAACAGCACTCAGGGAATTAATTATTTGATTTTTGTGCCAATTATGCAGACAGAAAATTTTTTCAGAGGCTGGGGATGCCCTGATTTTCTTTATAATTTATGGTTGTAAAATGAATTCAGTCCCTCATTTGTAAACGCTGTGAAGTGAGCAAATGGAAGAGAGAGTATTGTTTTCAGTCTGACCAATGTGACCAGGTGTAGATTGTATTGTTTTTTTGACTACTGATTCATATAATCCAGTTTAAATGTAGTTTGGTATGTGTATACATGTATATTTAGGTTAGACTATAAATATAAATTACATATATATAAGTGTGTTAAATACAGTGTGCTATAAATATATAATATTTTCTCTATATATATGACTAATGTACAACCTCTAAAAATGAGGTAATTAAGGAATATTCAATGAATGACAAGTAAAATAAGATATGAGATAGTAAAATAAGTTGAAAAAGGTTATAAACAATATTAGAGTATGATCCTAGCTTTGGAAAATTACACACACCCACCCACCCACCCACACACACACACACACACAGAAAACAAACACAGCAAAAATTAGGATACATTACAATGTGTGACCAGTGGTTATAGCTGGGTGGTTGGAGTACTGGTGATTTTGTTTTCTTCAGGTATTCTGTATTTTTTACATTTTCTTTAATAAACGTATTATTTTTTAAAACCAGAGAAATCCCAAAACAAATGTTTTTAGGAAATGAAATAGAAACTCTAGGGTCCCCTGGGTGGCTCAGTAGTTAAGCCTCTGCCTTCGGCTCAGGTCATGATCCCAGGGTCCTGGGATCGAGCCCCACATCCGGCTCCCTGCTTAGGAGGAAGCCTGCTTTCCCTCTCCCACTCCCCTGCTCATGTTCCTGCTCTTGCTGTCTCTCTCTCTGTCAAATAAATAAATAAAAATCTTTAAAAAAAAAAAAAAAAAGGAAAGAAACTCCAGTGTTTTCTGTGGCTGCAGGTTAGTCAGCTGCCTTGACTTCTTGGTCTTGCCGCTGAGACCTCATGGGTCCCTCCACCGGCTTGGCCAGGGCTAAGGGTGACCCTTGCAGTAACATGGTGGTTTGTAGGGTTGCCTCCAGCAGCCCAGCCTTATCCAATGGGGAAACAGAGGTCCAACTGCCATTAGGCTTTGTACCTAAAGACACAAAGGATGTGACCTGTGAAGCCAGAGAGTTGAGCTCTGAAGGGCCTGGTATTTGGCTGATGTTCTGCTCTCACCATGTTGAAAGTCTTGGTCATTTCTGAACAGAGCCCCGAGGTTTCATTTTTCACTGGGCCCTGCAGATTCTGTAGCTGGTGTTGCCTGAAACTCTGACCTTTCAAAAGCAGAGTCAAAGATTACAAAAGAAAAATGCAAAGGGTAGAAGAACAGCCTAAGGTCCTGCCTCATGTGTGTGTGTGTTCTACAAGAGCACTATTCAGGTTGTGTTTACTGGGAATACCGTATTTCCTCCACAGCATTTCACACTATTTCTGTTTATTAAAAACACAAAGCAAACAACCTCAACGACGTTGGAGGCTGGTGGTGGCTCTCACTCCGCTCATGGATTAATTTTTGTATCCTCTTTCATTTTTGTGATGGCTCTGGAGTGTGGCCGGGCCAGGGGACATCCCTGGCCAGGCACCAGCCTAATGGGGGCTGTGGTGACACGTGTGTGGCCCTTCTCTCAAAGAGTTTGGAGTGACCCTGTGTCATCAGCCACTGGGAAAGGCTGCTCTCCACTTCGCAGGCCTGTGCTCTTCAGATTTTTGCCCTGGGACAATGCTCCCACTCTTCTCTTTGCTTAAAGAATGATTTTATTAAAAAAAAAAAATACTATCAGTGAAATTCACCTGCTTTGTTCGGTTGATGCACTCTTTAAAAGAAAAAAAAAGTTTGCATTTCATTTTGAACTACTTTTAAGGCAACTGAACGTTTAAAAGGGCTGACAAACAACAGGCTCATTACTGACCCTGTATTTTGCAAGAAAGAGGCAGAAAACCAATAGTGAAGTCACCTCCATACTTGCTGCTATTTTTGGTTTGCAAAATATTTAAAACTGCATTTAAAATATTTATATGGAATAAAACACAAGCCTGCAGGGTGAACCGTGTTGCATTTGCCGCATTCTGCTCCTGGGCTGAGGCTCTCTCTTAGCTGGCGCGGCTGATGGGGTCTGTGGTCACCTCCCGCCCGGCTGCCCTGCATTCTCGGCTGAGCCCCGGCTTGGGCTTGTCATCTCCGCGTGGGCTCACCAGCTCCGGAGGGCTGGCCCCCGTCACAGCATGCCCTGATTAGTCTTGGTCTTACTCGACCCTGTCCCGTCGCAGAAACGGGGCTTCTCTTGTTACACAGTATCATCCCACCTCAGCTGTTGAAACCTGGTCATTTCGCACCTGCTTCGATGAATTCTGAGGGACTTGTGTATTTGACAAACTGCTCACTTCATAAATTCACCCCTCCCCACTTATCA
Source organism: Procyon lotor (assembly GCA_028646535.1). Lineage (NCBI taxonomy): Eukaryota > Metazoa > Chordata > Mammalia > Carnivora > Procyonidae > Procyon > Procyon lotor. The sequence goes on from CM053607.1 coordinate 23,898,636, forward strand.
GCACTCGGTCACCACTCAAGTGTGTCCCCATTCAGCTCTCAGGGCAGCACCAGAAGGAGGCTTTAAAAGCCTCTGTTCCCATTAAGATTCCTAAATAATGATTTTTAAGTCTGTCTGAAACCTTTAAAAGGCATAACTGTTAGTTATATAACCTCTGTTAGAGGACAAAAATTGGGTCCACAGCCTGACCTGAGGGACAAGCACCTACCTTGCTCCCTGGTGCCAGAGAGCCAGCAAGAGCAGAGAAAATGCAGCGTTATATTTTTCCTCAAATTAAAGTAGAAGTCTAGTTCACCTTCTCACCCTCTCTTGGGGATTTGTTTGTTTGTTTTCCCTTTGTGAAATCACTGCCTGGGTTCTTTTTCCCCTCAAAGGTTTTCAACACCACTAATTGCTGGAAGTACCAAAATGCCAGGGGTTCTGGGGGCATTTCTGGCATTTTAGGGCCAGCTCAAGACCAGGAAATACTTCAACTTTGGTAAAGGGACCCGATCTCTCAAGGTTTCCAGCCCAGATAGTATGAGTATCCCAGCCCTGACCAACCTTGCTGAGGACAAAGATGCCTTCCCCTCTTTGTCTCCTGACTGAAAAAGAATCTTCTCTCAGGGCAGATTCAGACAGATTGGCATCGACTCTTTTCTAGATTCTCTAGAGCAGCAGTCATAGCCTGTGTGGTCTGTGGTGTTTGATTATGTGTGTGATTATGTGCTTATAGGTGGGTGTCTGGGTGTGTGTGTGTGTGTGTGTGTGTGTGTACGCATGCTGAGTGTAGACTCTTTGGGAATCTTCCAAATAAGAAACTCACTAGGTTTATACTTATAACCCCAGTGGGGAATTCAAAAGGTGAACAGTCAGTAGCACAACCCTGGGCTTCTACTGGCTGACAGCCCCAGATATCAATGGTTTGAGAACTCCTTTGCTGACTCTCTGGTGTCTTTTTCCAGCTCCTTCTAGAGAGAACCGGAAAGGCTCAGGCTCACTCCTTGGGTGAAATGTGCCAGGCCCAGGAACAACTCAGTCCTGACATCTCTCCTCAGAGCAAGCCCTTACCAGGGACCAGCCCCAGGGAGCACAGGGCACATAAGCTCCCAGCCTGTCTGTATGTTTCCCCGGCTCTGGGCCCTCACTGGCAAGGGGATAAAGGTACCCACTCCTTAATAAGGTGTGCAGTTACCAGCTGGGATCAATTTTTTTGTTTCAGTCCAAATGTCATCTGCCTTCTGAGTCTGTCTTTTTAAGGATTCCACACCAACCCTTTGAGGATTTGACCTCCAGGCTTCATCAGGGTCCCCTAGGAGATTATTTATCTATTTATTTATTTGAGAGAGAGCGTGATTGGGGAAGAGGACGGTAGGGGCAAAGGGAGAGAGAGAATCTTAAGCAGGCTCCATGCTCAGCACAGAGCCCGACACGGGCTCGATCTTAAAACACTGAGATCATGACCTGAGCTGAAATCAAGGGTCTGATGCTTAACTGACTGAGCCACCCAGGTGCTCCTCCTCTCAGATTTTAGCTCAGAGTCACCTCACTGGCTCCTCCTGCCTGGGACCAGCCCTTTGGACTCTGAACCCCAGCCCTGACTGCACCTGCTGGGATGGGATTTTGGTCACTTGCATGGGGTTCAGAGAAAGGAGTTATTCCTTCTCCAATGTGAGGAATAACCATTCTCATTGTATTGTGCTGCCGCCGCAGGCAGCCCCAAGCTTTGGAGACCTTGTTGTCCTGGTAGCAGCTGAGGCTGCTCTCTGGCCCGGCCCGCAGTCCTTCCCAGAGCGCGCTCTATTAGGACGAGCTACCTCGTGGTCACCAGCCTTCCGCAGGGGAGTAGACGTTGGAGTAGTAATCGGCCCACTGAGTCTCATTCTTCTGGCTACTTCTGCTGCTGCCACTCGGGTAAGCCCCTCTCTGTTGGGGACTGGGAGATAAACCCCCGGGAAACTCCAGGTGCCACTCCTCAGGCCCACCAGGAGGTCGTCTGTGCAGCTCTACTGAAGACCACCCTAATAGTTCTCTCCGGCATCGTCACTCTTCTCTTGGCCTCTCCCACATCTCGCCTGGTGGAGCTTTCATTTCCATATGCCGAGAGAGCTAGCGCTCGAGTCCTTTCGAAAGGGCTCAGCTCAGTGGGATGGACATAATGGTCCCAAATCTTCAATTTGGTATAGTGTGTCTAACCCAAACCACCTCGAATAAGATAAGGGGCCTTGCTCCTAAGATTCTCCTTAAGAAGAGAGCTGCTGCCTATGCTTTCCAGAATTATTGCTCCTTCCTTGCTGGGCTGCATTTCCACATTCAGCCTCCCTGCTACCCTAGCTGGGGTGTATCTGCAAACAATCACAAGGGCCTGTAGACCTGAGCTCTCCCACTCTTCTCCAGAGGACGGCCAGGCTCAGACACAGACTCCAGGGCTGATAGCAGAGATCAGATGTTCAGGCACACCAGACTCTCCTCTTGTTGTAATTGCATATTACTTTATTTCATTTCAAGAGATACCGCTACCGTAGCTTTGGAACAGGGCAGGGCATCTGATAATTTGCGAGCCATTCTCTTCTCCGGCGGTTCTGAGGCTGGTAGTTCACAGACATCCTTTTGAGAAATGATGCTTCAGGGTCTTGGGATTACATCCTTATTTTGTTTTTATGTTTTGTTTTGTTTTTTGTTTTTTTTTAAAGATTTTATTTATTTGACAGAGAGAAACACAGTGAGAGAGGGAACATAAGCAGAGGGAATGGTAGCGGGAGAAGCAGGCTTCTGCCAAGCAGGGAGCCCGATGCGGGGCTTGGTCCCAGGACCCTGGGATCATGACCTGAGCCGAAGGCAGACGTTTAACAACTGAGCCACCCAGGCGCCCTCTTATTTTGTTTTTTTTTTTAAAAGTAAATACCAGGTAGTAGTATTAAATATCAAAATAATAGGTAGTGATTGTATTGTGAGTTTCTGAGTTAACTGGGATTTTTGAGAAATCTGAAATTTTTCTTTTGGCTGGAGGATCTGATGATCTGCTGTCTTCCCTGTGCTCAGATCTCTGAGTCACAGGAGCCTAGAGAGCAGGAGACCAGGAAGGTATTAAATGATCAAAACCTAACTATACAATGAATTTAAGTGTTCTTCTCATATTATACAAAAATGATAAAGAAACTTTTTTCTGGTATGTTTGGGTTGGTCTTTCTGGGGTATACAAAACAGGCACTGTGGGAGTCCCCAAAGAGATGCTATCGAAGAGATGGACATTATCTTCCAGGGTCACCAAAACTACAGTGAAGAACCAACTAGCAGAGGCATGCCATTGGCATTAAGACACTGTGCACAACACCATGATGAGGGTTGGCAAGGATGTGGAGAAGTCTGAACCCTCCTATGTTGCTGGTGGGAATATAAAATGGCGAAGGCACTATGGCAAAAACGATCCTCAAAATATTAGTCACAGAGTTACATATGATGCGGCAATTCTGCCTCTAGTTATCTACCCAAGATAAATGAAAAGATACACTTGCACAAAGCCTTGTATGTAAATACTCATAGCAGCATTATTTACAATAGCCCCAAAGTGGAAACAACCCAAATGTACCTTAGGTGATGAAGAGAGAGACAAAATGTGATACACCATGGTATATTATTCAGCAACAAAAACGAACGAAGTACCGATACACACACCGCCATACGGGTGAGCCGTAAGAACATTGGGCTCCTTGCGGAAGCCAGTTACATAAGACCATGTATTGAATGGCAGCTCTGCTGAGACCAAGATCCGTGGAGTAGACTAGTGATTGGAGAGTGCTAGTTCATGGGTATGAGGTTTCTTTTGGGAATGATGAAAATCTTCTAGCATTAGATTATGGTGATGGCTGCATAACTCTGAACATACTAAAAACCATTGCACTTTAAATTGGTGCATTTTATTACGTGCAAATTATATCTCAAAAAGCTTTTTTTTTAAAGAAGATATTCTGGACAGAAAATATAGTCATTTCAATCATAAGCCCATAATAAAAAATCACAAGGGCAGACCTTCCAAATTGGAACTGTTGAGGTAGGTAGAGCTGTGTCCCTTGGTCCAGGGTTTTTATTTGATTAAAGATTCTGCCAAGCAATGCTGTGTTCACAGCTGGTCTAGGAGAGTAAGTTATCTGGTGACAGGCTTCCTGAACGAACAGGCTCAATGTCCCCAAGTGGTTGGCCCTTTGCGCCCCAGAGAGTAAGCCTCCACTGCAGCTCAAAGACACTCTTGAGAGCAGAATTTCAGCAGTCCCGTGCTGAGCTCAGAGTGTTTTGCCTCTGACCTGTTAGCTAAATCTGGCCCAGGCAACAAGCCATGATCCAAAGACAATCTTTGTGAAAACTAAGTTACTTGTATAAAAACCTTTCCATTTTGAAAAATTGCTCCAGGTGCACCTGCGTCTGTAACTTTATTTGGTCCATTTGGCTGGAAAATGGATGGAATTTTTCAACATGACCATTTTATAGCCTGAAAGATAAACTTTTTTTTTTGTTCTGCTTCAAATATTCCACTTGTTGCTAACATTCTGCCAATGAAAATTGAGCTTTACCCTTAGAATTACTTACACTGTCTTCTGTAATTCACTCTGAGTATTGTCTTAACCTTAGAAATGGAAACTCAAATTTGGCAACTTCAAACTCTGGAGTTGTAACACCTTCTCCTCCTCCTCCTCCTCCTCTTCCTCTTTTCTTCTTCATTTGTTTGATCTTATGAAATTTCCTTACTCCTCAGAAAAGAACTTGGATATGAGTCTGAATTCTACACCTCAGTCCTATCACTAAACTGTGTGTTCCTTTGAGAAAACACTAATTAAAAGTTAAATAGTACTGCACAGGACTTTAAGGAACCCTCAGTTTATCCTTTCATTCTACAGATCAGGGAAGATCTCCTTTGGAAGATTGTCACCATATCAGAAAGCTAGTTATTTCAGACCTTGGTTGATTCATCTTCAAAATGGAATGTTTAATGTTTTCCCTCCATTATTACTGTTGCTTCATTCATAGAATTACAAGGATACAGTAAATTCATCTATGTAGATGTCTTTTGAAAAAACACTTTAGAAGAGCTAAATAAATAGTATTTTTAATACACAGGTGCAAACTCAGTTTTATTTGAGAAGGTTTTTAGCTCTACTGAGAAAGTCTGAGACCCTTGGTGAGGTCACAACACTAGAGTGGGAACTTAACTGCTCTCGAGTTAAGAGAGTTAAGAGTTAGAAGAGAGTTAGAAGAGTTAAATCAGTATCTCATGTCTGGGAAGGAAACTGTATTTAATAAACTGTGTTTCCACATGTCTTTTAGTAGTCATCAGCTTTATAATTTTTCACTGAGATTACTTTGTAGAAATTGGAGCAATGAGAAAATCTTTGCATGATTTCCTATATAAGAAGAAGGCTTGAGGAGACACTGTCCCCACCATGTCACCAGGATAAAGGTTATCTGAGGGTGGCCACAAGGAAGGGTTTGAGACAAGGCGAAGAGTTGGTTCCAGAAAATGATATTAGCAAATGTAAAATAGATGTAAACTGTTGATCTGGATATAGGAAGATGGAGGTAATTTAGATGTTCGTGGTTTTAATTTGAATTGAGGGAATGTTTCTGATGACTGTATAATGTTATGAAAGCAATGACAGATTTCCAAGCCAGAACAATCATGTAAATTGTGTCAAATGTACCCATAACTAAGTGGGGTGATAAGTTTTAGGAGAGAAATCAGGCTGAGGAGCTATAGGAATACAATAAGAAACTCCCATGGAAAATACATGGAAAAAACTCGAATGAAACTAACACTTCACAGGAATATGCACACCTCTTAATACATTCTTAAAAAAAAAAAATAGTGAGATGCTTTGCCATGCTCAACGAAGCTAGTTCTTCAAAGAGAACCAAGGAAGAACAAATGATAACTTTTCTTCCAGCTAAGAGAGAGAAATTTGTCTTGGTAGGTTTTCTGCAAAGTTGAGTGAGGTTCAGAATTAGATGGTTATCTTTATACCAAAGTCCACATCTGAAGATGTTTTCTGTACAGTTCAGGTGGAGAAAAAAATTTGGAGGTGACAGCCCAACCCATGCTCCCTATCTCTCAGGACCTCTCCTGCCACCATCATAGGGACAGGACCCTATGGCATATCTTTGTTGTGTAAATTCTCCTTCATTGTCAAAGCTGATTGGATGAGTTGGGGACACCCAACCCAAGTTGAACTGAGCCAATCTTCTTTTCCCAGAACATAGGATTAGGATTCTAAGATGCTGGCCAGATACTGCTGAATGTTTGAGCCAGACTCTGATGTGAAATTGGGTGTCAGGCAGAACCATCAAAGGCTAGTCTGCAGAAAGGGAAAAATAGAATGCTGCACATACGTAGACAGAAGCAGAAATGAGACCACTTGGTCCCAGAGAGGTAGAGGAACTGATAGCTCTACAGTTTCTGGTCTAATTCCTTCTAAGGCTATACTTTGCTACATTATTATAAAATATCCTTCTGGATCCTGAAAATAATTTATCCTGGGTGTTTTGTTTTAGAAAACCGTAAACTAATAACACATTTTAAAAATGTCATATGAATATCATTCACATTATTACATACAAATGCCACTTTAGCGAGAGAAGACACAGTTCTTAAGTTCTAGCATAGTAGGGGCTCACTAAATACTTGTTGTTGAATGAATGAATCTTTCCTTGATAGGTGTTTACTGAGCCCTATTCTAGTATTGAGATAAGCCACTTATTAACCCTGTGTTTCCAAAATCAATGATTAATGCTCTTGGAAGATTGTTGTACCTTTCATTGAAAATATAAATGAAACATTTTTATGGATTTGCTAGAACACATGGCCTACATATGCAGTTATATTTGCATTATTTCCATACAAGAAATTTATTGTCTCTTAATAGCAATTAGGGGAAGAAAAATGATGTTGGGCCTTTGAAGATATAGTTTATGGAAAGAACCAGCAATTGAATTTTCTATGTGGGAAAGATTTCATTTAGAATTTATTCATTCCCAATGCTGAGATGCTCTGTAGATACCTGAATGTAAGGTTAAAATTATCTTCCTTCATTTTAGAATTAGACCTGGAATCAAATCCTATTCAGTGTCTGGAGAGAGAAATTTAGTGCTTGTCTAAATTTCATGACGTTTCCAGAGTTACCTTAAAATTGTTTGTGATCATCATCTCAGCTTCCCATTAGGAGAAAAAGTTGTTCCCCACTGGATGAATCCCTTTACATTAAAGAGTGACCCCACCAGAGGTTGATTTCAGGGGTTCTTAGGGACACAGATGGAGTTCATCAACTGGCCTTCAGACTGATAGAAACCAGTCACTTGATGGGATAGATGGTGGCTTCTGGTTATTTCCACATTAGCTACACAGTCTTTTGGCCTAGAAACTTTCTGAGAGTTAATATGACAAGATATTTCCCAAAATATTCAACTGTAGCTGCCCATTTTAAGCCCCAAGTTGATAATAAAATAATTAGTATTCTGTGATTTTAAAAGGATAGGTGCTATGTATTTTCTAAAGCTGTATGCCATCTGAGGGTTTTCTTTTGCCTAAATTTACATAAGAAATTGCGATTTCTTGATGACTAACATAATTTTTAAAAATGTGATTTTTTTATTGGCAATATTATTTCTGCTAAATAAAGTTTAAATAATCAAAATAATGAGAGAGCAATTTAAAGATGTGGAGGAAAACCACAAAGGCAGTTTTGTTTTGTTTTGTTTTTTTCTAACAAGCAGAGTCAAATTCTTTTTATTTCAAGGAAATAGATGGTTCTGTATTTACCACCAGTCATGGCAGCAAAGATGTTATGGGAAAGCAAAGAGGATTTATTCTCCTCATCTTTCAAAAAGTCCGGAAGTATGTGGTTTAGTGGCATTGGCTCAGTGGCTTACCAATACCAAGGTCAAGGTATCTGAGAAGATCTGGGAGGAAAGAGAGGTAAATGGTGCCAGCCTATGAGGTCTGTCTTCCTTCAAGCCCCACCCACAAGGCTCCTGCTCACACCTCATGGCCTAGAGCTCTGTCTGGGAAGAGCTTACACCTCTCAACAAAGGGATGATTTGTGAAGAACAGGGGCAGTGACTAGCAAGTCTGCCCCACTATCTCCTCAAAGTAAAGATGAGGGGTAGTAGCCTAACCATCCCTAGAAATTAACACCTCGCTACTGATCTATGTATTGGATGTAGTGATCTAAATGTATCTAAAACTTGTTTGAATCTATTTCTGTTTCCAGCCAATCTACTTAATGCCACAATCAAACTCGGTGGTTGTTTCCAAGTTAGTATTTTTCAGGAGGAAGATAAGAGAATAGTGGTCAGACAGCTATGAAACTTAACTATTTTGACATCCTTGTTCACTTTCTAAAGAACAACATGGGATCATTAATACCTGGAGATACTTCCCTGTCTTGTCTACTCCTTATCCCTCCACACACATACCTGTGTTCAAACCTTTCATAAAAATGAAATTCCATCCCCTCACTAGGACCTAGTCCTAGACATCCCCTCAAGGACTCTGTCCTTGAGGCCCTTGGTGTTCCAAGGTCTGGCTCTTCTCAGAGGTTCAGGATATACAACAATTTGTGATTGAGCTGAAGTGGGAATTTAAATCCTGTATATATACTGGACTGGATTCATTTTCAGTGTTTCTTAAAATTTGGTTCAGTGATCACCTGCATTAAAAAGACAAGTTCCTAGACTCCTAGGACACATTTGAAACCGAATCTCTGAAGGAGAGCTGAGGAAAGGTACTGGGGTGCTGCAGGGTCCAGGAGGGCAGGGGCGATCCATCTTCCCTCCCCTGCTGCCTCACCACTGCCTGACATGGTGCCTGTCATGGGTCAGCACTCACAGTTATTTGTTGAAGGTGAGTCTTCACAGTGCTTCCTATGTCCTGGACACTGTTCTAAGGACTTTTTTCTGTAAAGCTCATTTAATTCATAGCACAGCCCTTTGAGATAGGCACTGTTGTTATTCCAACAGAGCCAATGGGGAAGCTGAAACACCAAGAGATGAAAGGACTTGCCCAAGGTCTCTGCTTATAGGTGGTGGAGCTGGTGTTTGAACTCAGGCTCTGAATAAAATAAATGATCAACACTGAACTTAAAAATATTAGGTTCAATAGGAAGGAAGGAAGGAAGGAAGGAAGGAAGGAAGGAAGGAAGGAAGGAAGGAAGGAAGGAAGGAAGGAAGGAAGGAAGGGAGGAAGAAAAAGAAGGAAGGAAAGAAGGAAAAGAGAAAAAAGGTAAGGAAAAGAAAGAAAAGGAAAAGGGGAAGGAAGGAAGGAAGGAAGGAAGGAAGGAAGGAAGGAAGGAAGGAAGGAAGGAAGGAAGGAAGGAATTTAAGTGAGATCACTGGCTTAAATACTAGAGGAAGGAAATAAATTACCTTCTAAATAAATTTAGAAACCCATGAGTCCCAGAATGTGTCTCTTAAGACTATCAGGAGATGGTTACAACAGACACTGCGGATACAAAGATGAATAAATGGGGGAGACAGACAAGGGGCAATTGCAAAATTGACACATGTGGCGCAAGAGAGCGAGTGAGTGGCCCATGTGTGGGAAGCTCTTGCAAAGCCAGAGGGAGGAATAGGAGAAGCAGCTGGGATGGGGCTGTGGGGAGAGTTGAGGCTGGAAGTTGATGAATGAAGTGTTTGCCTAGATAAGGACACATATGGAGCATCGAGAGTAATCCAGAGCAGAGGTGGGTTGCTCAGGGTTTTCCGAGGGCATAGGGGACAGAATCAGAAAATGGATGAACTCAGGAGCATGCATTCATCTAATACCAGTCATTCTTATGGCCATTCAATAAGGCCAATAGTTGTTGAGCATCTATTTGTCATATGCCAGGGACAGAACTCTACTCATAAGTGAACTATGTCACCTCATCCTTGCTACGGTCCTGTGAGGTTGTTAGTACTCCCATTTTAAGAATCTGAAAAAAAAAAAAGACAGAATAATTGATGTAGCCATTTGTAGGAAGAACCAGATAGTTCATAATGTTGAACCTTCAAACTAACAGAAAGGAAATATCCAAAAGGTTATTATGAGGAAACATAGATGGCATACCAAATCTGATGAAGTCATCCTTTGAACACAATTAAACGTCTTTTCTCTTTGGTGTGCGCATTTATCAGTGCATTCTACTAAGTGTCAGTTTCATGAGTGTTTCATATTTCAGACAATCCTGAGCACTTCTCCAAAGCTAAATATTTCATATATGAATGGGATGACTTTCCCTTAAATGTAGTTTGTTTGTCATAGATGAAGTGGAAACTTTCTTTTGTGAAAGGAACAAACCAAGTCTGTGTGAATCTGAATGTGAAATTTGTATGCTGGTGAGGGGTGCCTGTGTGTGCATGAACATTTTTCCTCAGCATACACGGGGCTCCTGGGTGTTTGGGCGTGGAGAATGCATATGTAAAGGTATTCCTAGTCACAATTTCCCAATTCCTGCATAGGACTCTAAACTTTTATTTCTCTGTGAATGGCTGTAGACATAAAATTGAAGAATTTGGGGAGAAAAAAGAGACCTTTTTTTAAAAAAAATAAAATCCTTGAAATTCATTATATGTTCAATGTTAGCAAAAACAAGAAATTACCTCCCAATACAGTGAACTTTAAAAGGTTTCAGAAAAATACAAATTGGCATAAATTTCATAAGAAATTACTAGAAACTAGTTTTAAGTGACAGATAATTTAGGAAATTACCAAATTGATGAATGGCTTTTATAGAAATTAATCACAGAAATTAATTTCTGGAGAATTGACCTAGAATTCTTTCTACATGTATCAGTTAGAACCAAGTTGGATAGCCTACATCAGAAAACACAAGTGATAGTGGCTTAAGATACAGGTTTATTTTTCTCTTTTGTAAAAGAAGTAGGTCTGTAATCCAGACTATTACGGATGCTTATAAAATCATCAGTGTTGTAGGTTTTTTATTCTTCTTCTTAATTATCCTTAGGTCTTGCCTTCCATCCTCAGGGTTACTTCATGGTCTAAGATGGCTGCTAAGGCTCCAGCCATCACTTCTAGGGTTCAGACAGCAAGAAGGAAAAAGGGAGAGGGTAGTGAAGAACAAAAGGACATATACCAGCTTCCTGTTCTTCTTTTAAGGAGTTTCCCTTAAAGTCCCACCTGACAAGTGCCACTTACATCTCAGAGGTCACTCCTAATTACAAGGGTGGCTAAGAAATACAGTCTTTCAGCTGGTCACATCATTTCCTGGAATAAAATTAGGGTTAGTTTGGCAACAAAGAAAAGGATAATGATGGACAGTCTTAGCCACACTACACCCATGTTTCTGTACATCAGGGCCCACATTTTAAGGAAGGAAGGACACCTAATGCCATCCTTTGGGAACTTACAGAAAGGATGAGTTCTCAGGTCACTGGCTTAAAAAAGGGACACTGACACCCCAGCAGGCAGCTATTAATCTAAATCCACAGGAACCTTCCAACTTGGGGTGAATAGTGAAAAGCTGGCTCAGAGTTTTTGTGGCCGTTATGTTCACGCCTGCCTGAAAATCACCTGATTTAACCCATTCTCAAGTGATAGGATAAAAGGCGACAGAAGAGAGGGCAGAAGAAAGGAGATTACTATTATTCCCCAAACTTTCAGGGATGACCATGAAAAGATGTATTTTTTCCCCATCAGATTTACCGAGGTGTAGACCAGATAAGGAATTAGTTGGTATGCAGTGTGAATGGTTATATTAAGCTACAGCATAAACTGTTGGATCCTTTGAGCTCTTGGTTGAGTTGGCCATGCTCCGGGACAAGGACGTGGGTTTTTTCACATAAAGCCTCTACTGCTTCAGTGGGGGAAGTGCCGTGAGTGGAAAGTGCTCAGTGCAAAGGATAAGCTTCCTGCCTGATGAGTTGTTCATCCAGAACAACATGATGTTGCTGGCCCATCCTGGGTGAGGCATGGGATTTGTGTGACATCTCCTGTAGTGGTGTAGAGTTTCCACTCCAGTATTTGTGTTCATATTCACGTTTGACATTGACTTGGGCTCTGCCATAGCTCTGAGCATTCTGAACACAGGTAAACTCCATGTGTGATAGACACTCCCCCGAAGACAGGCCCCTGCTATCTGTGACATGTAGGGACATTACAGAGATAAGACACACCAAATAAATCAAAACCATTGACAATTGCCTACCTTCTTCCAAAAGTCTTTGGATTATACACGCTCTACCAGTTCTACTTCCTTCCTCTTGCTCCCTCCTCTTTCTTTCCGCCTGGAGCCTTCTGTTATTCTAATCTTTGCTCCAAAGTCTCCAAAAGTTTCTGGAGCACCCTAAACATGCTCTAGGCCAGGCCCAACTTTCCTATGATGGATTGTGTTCTATGGGTCATAAAGGATTTTTATCTTATTTTGGTTTACCCAAAATTATGCTGAAAGTATCTATGTTTGAAGGAAGAAGGTAAATCCTTGGAAAGGTAGCTGGGGGAGAAAATACTGTGACAAGGGGGCCATGAGGAAGACAAGCTGGGGGCCCAAGGGCTAGAGTGGGCAGAGTCAGCAGCCCGTGGGGCTGCAGTCAACAAGTCCACTGGGCAGGTCTGAGGATAGCCTTGTGTGATAGCCCCTGTGTGTCGGCCATGGGCCTGCCTCCCAAGGACTAGAAACTGCTAGATATATCACCTGCCTCCCCAAAGAAACTTCAGGCATTGACACTGCTGTCAAAGGGCTTATAATTGTGTCAGGACTCGAATTTGGGGCTGAGAGTTTGGGGGTTGTTGTGGTGGAGACGGTGGAGAGGGTGGAAAGCCACTCAACCACTTCTCCTGAAGACGGAGGACAGCACTTGTGAAATAGAAACATAACTTTAGCCACATATGTAATTTTACTTTTTCTAGTGGCCAGGTGAAAAAATTAAAAAGACAGATGACATTCATTTTAATCATATCTTTTACTGAATGCTATACATTTGACCCTTGAACAACATGGCAGTTAGGAGCACTTACCTACTCCCGGCCCCATACATCAAAACTCCACATATAACTTTTGACTTCCCACAAAACTTACCTGTTAATAACCTACTGCTGCCTGGAAGCCATACCAGTAACATAAACAGTTGATGCACACGTCTTGTATGTTATTTGTATTATATTCTGTGTTCTTACAACTAGGGAAGCTAAAGAAATGAAAATGGTATCAAAAATATCATGGAGAAAAAAAAATACGAGGAAGGGAAAATATATTTACAGTCCTGTACTGTATTTACTAAAACAAATCTGCATAGAAGTGACCCACCCAGTTCGAACTTGTGGTGTTCAAACCTGTGTCAACTGTGCATCCCAAATATTATAATTTTAAAATGTAATCAAATATGAAAATGTTACTACTCGGCGATCTTTTTTTCTCTTTGTACTAAAGTCTTCACAATCTGGTGTGTATTTTGTACTTTCAGCACATTGCAGTTCGGATCTGCTACATTTCAGGTGCTCAGTAGTGACACGTGCTAATGGCTGCCATATTGATCAGCACATTTCTAGGAAGATCCATTGCTTCAATATACGAAAGCTACTTTCATCTGTATTCCTGATGTCTCCCCTGCCCTGCCTCTCGGATCATTCTGAAATCTCTTTCTTTCTACTTGTCCCCCTTTTCCCCAATTTCTTTTCCAATATTCTCCTCTCTTCTTCTCTCTCCTTTTCTTTTGTATAGCAATGACCTGTATAAGTCACTTCTGGAATCATGAGAAATGAGAAGAGAGGACCAGAAAGAAAGAGACAAAGAGAGCTTGATTTTATGGTATAGTAGAAGGAATCTGGAACAAATGTTATGTGGTTCTATCTCAAACCATGCTGCATCAAGTTCCAGGAAGAAATAATATTTATAGGTGAATTGTGTATGCACAGGAGTTTATTAAATTAATTTCATTCATAGTGAAAAAGAAATACTAACTCTCTTCTATGACTTAATTACTTGATGCCCATGTATTGTTACATTTTCCAACAGTAATCATCCAGGATGGTTCAGTTGCATAGAATCTATTTAATTGCTCCATCTCTAGAATGAGCATCCATGCCCATGCAGAACACGTAGGAAACATTTTAGATACTATGTTTCTTTTTGCTACTTGAAGCCTTCCAACTCATATCCATATTTCTTAGCAAACAGGAAGAGGACATATCCTTCTCCTTCTTCTTCTTTGATAGTCAAAGACAGTTGAACAGAACCTAGGGGGTCCTATAATGTGGTGGTTAGCTCTAAACTGTGAGATGTAGGTTTTGCTGGGGCTAAAAGCTGTTTTTAAAAGGAAGTCTAACTTGGGCTCCCAAAGACATTAGATTTTTCCCCCAATTCTACTTTTGATGCGGTCCTATAGTACTCACTAATATCTACTATTAAATCCATCAAAGATCATTTTTGGCTATTTCTGGACATTTTTCTTAATTATCCCAACTCTCCCCTGTTGTTGGAATGCATGATGGCTATAAAGATCCTTTCCAGAGTTTGGATTTGAGACCCTATTGAGATGCTGCCTCAAAGTCCTGATCCATTGAATTAAAATAAGTCAAACCATTGTTCTGCTTCTTAAATAGAAATCAATTGGTTGGGTGAGTGTTTTGACTGCTCATTCCTACATTTAGATATAATTTTGGCTAGATTGCCTTTTCCTACCATGTGCTAGCTTGACATTAAATGTTACTCTCTTTTTGCTTTAGCCTCACTGGCTATGCTGAGCCAAAGCTTGTGTTGTTTTCTGTCTAGCTTATCCACCACCCACTTCATTTGACCTTATAAACATGTTTAAATAGATTTCTCGGATAATGACCATTTTAGCTGGCAACTTCCCGTTTAGACATTATAGCAGGCACAGTGCAAATTAGAGGGCAGAGCAAAAGCACTAAGAATCATGAGACCCTGGATAAATATAGTAGAACTGCTCAGCCTCGGTTGGACAAGGCTGGGTTCTGATCCCAGTTTACCCACTGACTCAATGAGTGACTCTGGGTAGGCCGAGTAAAACAATCATTGGTTTCATTCACCGGTGACTAAGTCATGTTGATCTCGATAATGGGGGCCAAAGAAAGAGTTTACTGTCACAAAGACACCTCATTTCCATCCTGGGTGTTTCACTGTTCCCTAGACTTGCCTCTCAGTTCATGTGGAGGAAAACAAAGACCTCCTTTGTGCACTATAGAGGGGAAACAGGGTGATCACCAGCTGGCCTTATCAGCAATAAGAAAAATCTTTCTAAAGGTTAGCAGACTGGTGAATAGGAAGAGCCAGTCAACCTGGTATTAAAAGGTGGCTTTGTTCAATTTTGTGTTCTCTTGATATAATGTGCTTTTTATTGCTCTATGATTTCAGTAATAACCCAGGCCCACAAATGATTCAGACTTTCAGTAAAAAGCCTAAGGTTCTGCTCAGCACCCAGGCCAAATTTTGCATACACTAGCTGCCCAATGGATATTGAGAGAGTGAGTGAATAAAGAGCTGAAGAATTAGGTGTGATTAAATTGCAAATGGTCTCTTTTACATTCTTTGACAGCAGCTTTACTTGTGATTTTCCAAGTGTCAGAGTTCTCAGATGTGAGCTCTGAGAAATCTTCCTTTTTCGGATTTCCAGAGTAAGGGCTGACTTAGGAAGCACTTTTAGTTATTCTTTAGCCATCTGATGGGTCTTTTCCACACAGTTATTTGTAAGAGATCATACTTTTTTGACTGGAAGAGAAATATTTGGGATAGATTTTCACCAGCCCTTATTAAATAAACTGAGCATATACCCTTCCTCATCCTACAGAAATAGATTTCCATATTCTCTGAGTTGGAACAAAGGAATGAGAAAGTATAATATATAAAACTGTACAGCAATTTAGTGAACAACTGGATTCTTTTTTCCAAAATGCATACAAATCTGTTTATTAGAAGAAAAAACAGCTTGTAAAACAAAAGACAAAAAAGTTAACCAATCCATATTTTTATTTTTCCTTTGGAGAGAGAAGCAACTTCAAATGGATGAATGATAATGCTATTGACTAGTTAATAAGCATGTCAATTTATACTATTTAGTTCT
This sequence comes from Procyon lotor, assembly GCA_028646535.1. Taxonomy (NCBI): domain Eukaryota; kingdom Metazoa; phylum Chordata; class Mammalia; order Carnivora; family Procyonidae; genus Procyon; species Procyon lotor. Next base: position 23,914,674 of record CM053607.1, read on the forward strand.
TTTACACCTTTTTTTTTTTTTACCCCAACTACCTTTATGTTCTCATAAAAATTGCCTGAAGCAAATGGGACAGTTGTAAAGTTCTGCTTGAGGGAAGGTGCTTTCTGAGCCTTGCTGGGGACCTTGCAGTTCGTTTGTGAAATTAATATACGTGTGGGTGTATATCTGTGTGTGTGTGTGTGTGTGTGTATACGTGTGGGCAGTATATATCTGTGTGGGGGTGTATGTGTGTGTGTTTATATCTGTGTGTGTAGGTATATATCTGTATGTGGGTGTATATCTGTGTGTGGGTGTTTATCTGTATAGGTGTGTATGTGTGTGTGGGTGTATATCTGTGTGTGGGGTATATATCTGTGTGGGGGTGTCTATATGGGTGTATATGTGGGGGGTATATATCTGTGGGGGTATCTATGTGTGGGGGTGTATGTGTGGGGGTATATATCTGTTTAGGGGGGCATATATGTGTTTGTGGGGGTTGTGTATGTGTGGAGGTGTATATCTGTGTGTATGGGTGTATATCTGTGTATGAGGGGTGTATATCTCTGTGTGTGGGTGTATATCTGTGTGGTGGGGTGTATATCTGTGTGTGAGTGTATATTTATGTGTGGGGGTGTATATGTGTGGGGGGTATATTTATGTGTGTTGGTGCATGTGGGGGGTATATATCTGTGGGGGGTATTTGTGGGGGGTGTATATGTGTCTGTGGGGCTATATATGTGTGTGGGGTATATATCTGTGTGGGGGTGTATATCTGTGTGGGAGTGTATATGTGTGTGGGTGTATATCTGTGTGGGGGTATATCTGTGTGGGGGTATATATCTGTGGGGAGTGTATGTGGGCGGTGTATATCTGTGTGTGTGGGTGTATCTGTGTGGGGATGTATAACTGTGTGGGGGTGTATATGTGTGTGGATATCTATGTGTGTGGGTGTATATGTGGGGGGTATATATCTGTGTGGGGGGCATATATGTGTTTGTGGGGGTATATATCTGTGTGGCGGGGTATATATCTGTGTGGGGGGGTGTATATCTGTGTGGGTGTATATATAAAATGAATAACCTGGGGCAGATTCTGAATGTTTATTAAAAGGTAGGAGTTGAAACAGCTACTACCTCACTGTATCAGGAAGCCTTTTTGAGGGAGGGTGTGTTTATGAATTTAAGGGGTTAGTGACACTAAAGCAAGTGGAAAGAATTGATGTTGGTGGATCAGGGACACAGAGAAAGGAGAAAAACCAAATACCGGTGAGTCTAATGGTTTTCATGATTCCTTTGGCTGGATCGGTTTCCAAGTACAGACTGTAACTTAGACTTTGTATGTACTGATTATATTGGGTTTGGGTCCTGTCATGACTGTCACAAAAACCAGATTCTGATAGTTGCCTGAGATAGGCATTGACAGCTTTAGAACAAATTTCAGCTAAAGGATACAGCATCTCTGACCAGGGGGGTAGGGGATGCTGCCTGCTCTACTCAGATCCTCTCTGATCCATTTTACCATTTTGGTGTTCTTATCTCAGGCTTCTGTGTGTTTCATTTATGGATTCACACTTGTGGTTCTCTCAGAAGACTGCTCCTTTGTTTGCCTGAATCCTAAAAGCCGGAGCAAGTAAGGCTTTGTATCTCCCTGTGCAGCCCTTGGCCAATGACTGACTGGCAGAAGAGAATGAAAGCCCAGACCCAATGCTTCAATTGGGGTAAACTTGGAGGTTTAGTCCACACTGTAGAGTTCTCCTGGAAGATCAGGCTCAAATACCTTTTGTGACATTTTCCCTAAAATCACCGCTGTTCTTGGCTTTTTCCCCTTCCTGTTCACCATCCATCTTCCTCTACCCCCTTATAAAACAAATCTTCAGAATCAGTATCTGGGGGAATTGCCGTAAAATAAAGAAACATATCAATTTTCCAATGTGGGTAAAAGGTCTGTAAAAGAAAGCCAAGAGGGAGGGGATAATGATGCAGCTGAACCAGAAGTCAATCTCCTACTATCTTCCAGCATAGGAAGACTCTACTGTGAACCCTTTCTTCCTCCAATTCGAAAGCAATGGAAGTTTGGAGATGGTCAACTCTGATGACTATTCCCTGATCAGAAAGGCACAAGCCTTTCCCTCCATCCTCAACATCCCCAATACAATCTGTGTTCATAATATGCAATTTGGAAAAGATGATGACCAAAAGCATAATCATAGTCAAAGTCCTGCCTCACTGCTCTGTACCCACACATCCTCTTGCTCATCTCAGTGATGTTTACCAGGAGGCAACGTGCCAGAAAGGAAATCAGCTGTGGGGGCTGCACAATTCCAGGAGCCAATCCGTCAAGAAGGCATTTGTGTCTTTCAGGCGTGGGGGTGAAGTAGAACAAAAGTAGTGTCTGTTTGCTTGTGTCCTGAGAACAGCACTGAGAGAAATTGCTGCTGACCAATCAATGACAGTTGGTGGAGCCCAGACTTTTAACGCCAACTAGTTGCCCACCAGGAAGGATATCCAAGAGATGAACCCACCACCATGACTCTCTTTCCTTCTGCTTGATTTTTTCAGAAGGGGTGCCAACCTGTATGTAATAGGCTGTCCCCATGTGATGATTACTCCATCATGCATCCCCTGACACTCGTGATGTACAGACTTGCTAAAGTTCAGCTGCTCAAAAATAATACCAAGGGCATTTCTGGATATAAGAACAGAACTACTGTGACATATGGACCAAATCTAATGATTTGTCTGAAACTGATCAGCTGAATTTTTATCTCCTTTATCCCCTTCTAATCCTTTAAGAAATGTGAACCAGTGTTCCACTGTCCAATTATTCCAAAGCAAGGAATAATCAATAGCACTTTATACTTAAAAGAGGGGCTTTCAAAGTGTGTCACACAGAATAGCATGTTGTAAAGTCTCTGGAAAGTAAGTTTGTATCTTGTGAATTTTGACTTAATCAAGGTGTCAATCTTAATAATCATTATTGTTAATTAATGACTGAGTTCTAGAATATTTTATACAAAAACTTATATTGAAAGAAATATCACCTAGAGGATGTTTTGGATGCCTTGATAAAATTAGGATATGCTATTATTAGTGCTTTTACCCACCATTCCAGGAGAAAACATATTTTGTTTAAAAAAGATTATTTTGATACAATTTGGTCATTTGTGAAAATACAAAATTAATAAAGCCAAACTTTACAGTGGTCCACAGCTATAGAATAGATAATCCAGACTTTTATCAGTTCTATATGATATCTGTAGGAGGTTGGCAGAAGAGAGACTGCCTTTCTCACATACCTGTTTTTATCTGGAAGGAAATCTTCCCAGAATCCCCCAAGCAAGTCTTTATGTAACATTGGCCAAGATTGGATCCATGCTTCTTTCTAAACCAATCGCTGACAAGGGAGGTGAAATTATGGTAGTTAAGATTCATCAAGATTTGCTCCCTGAGTCAAGGAAAGGGGGCAGACCTGAACTAAAGGAAAGGAAGGGGAGGAGGAGATGGTGGCCAAGAAACCAGACTATCTGTGTCAGAGATCCAGCTTCTCCTGCCACTATTATGGAGAGAGATGTGTTTGAGGGGTGTGATGTGACTTTTTGTAAGGGTGGTTCATAAGTGAAGATATGAGGCTATTAAGGTATGATTGATGGATGAACCTATTTACCTTTACTTCTCACTAATGAATCTTCTGAAAAGTCTTACCTTATTCCTTTGGGTTAAATTATCTTATCCAGATGACATGAGCAATTCTGCCAAAAAAATACTTAGGTCTCTATTTTGTACTTCAAAGGTTCTTGGTGGCAGGTAAAGGGTTCTGGAATTCATGTCCCCAGCTATTTTAACTCTGTTTGAGTAGAAGTTCTCACTTGGATTTATGCTCTATATGTTGGATTCTAGTTGAGGATTGGGAAGTGGGAGGTGTTACAAAATAGTGCAGATGAATTTTTTAGACCTTATTCATATACATATGTGAAAGGAGATATCTGTAATTCTTAACTCAGTATTGGGTCTTTCATCTGGTGTGCACTGGGAGAGCATATTGGTCAACATCCATTCTGTTATTGGTGTTGGTCCATGTTGTACTGATGAATGAATGATTTGACTATCACCGTTGCACAAAATGCTGAATTACAAATTTAAAGAATAAAATGAGTAGACAAAAATAAGTTGTGAAGCCTCTAACTTGAACACTTTTATTCTGGTGCACCCTATGTTAGATATGGCACCTACAGGTGATTTTATATCTATAGATTATTACATACTAATATATGGACAAAGAGGAAATTAATGTAGTTCAGAAAACCAAGTGGTATGTTGAGAAGATCCTTTGGCTTATGAAACATTCTTCTTAACTGAATGGTTGAGTTGATGCTTCAGTATAATCAGAAAAGTTTCTGGAAAAAAAATTAACATACAGATGGTATATCAGTTTCCTATTGCTTCTGTAACGGAGTACCAAAAACTTAAGTGGCTTAAAACAACACAAATTTATTACTTTACGTTTCTGGAGGTCAGAAGTCTGAAATGGGTTTCAATGGGTTTAAGTAAAGATGCTAGCTGGCTGTATTCCTTCTAGAGGCTCCAGGAAAGAATCTGTCTCCTTGCCTGTCCCAGCTTCTAGAGGAGGCCTGTATTTCTTGGCCCATGGCTCCTTCCATCTTTGAAGTCAGCAGTGGTTGGTTGAGTTGCTCTCACACCGCATCACTTTGATACTAACTCTTCTGTCTCCCTCTTCCACGATTAATGGACCCTTGTGATTACAAAGGACCTACCCCCAAATCCAGGATAATCTCCCCTCTCAACATCCTTAACTGAATTACCTCTGCAAATGTGAGGTAATGTCTTCATTCATAGGTTCTGGGAATTAGGATGTGAGCGTCTTTGGGGGAGATAATTATTCAGCCTGCCACAGTGGATTTTCAAATGTCAGTATTCAGATTTTAGTGTTTGATCTGAGAAAATCCAGTCTGGCCACCATCTCAAGCATTTTCTTTCTGAAGTTTGCAGCTGAAAGACAGGATTGTTTTGTCTTTGGGAGTCATGGTGATGTTAAATTGGAAGATAGAAATACATGAAACAAAAAAAGTCAAGTGGGCTGGAATCAAGAAATCTTTATCAAAAGCTTACTGTATGGTAGGTTTATGCCAAATATGATGGGCAACAAAAAAAATAGAAGAAAGCACAAAACTTACCTTTAAAGAGCTTCAAACATTAGAGGCACATACACAAATAACTCAGGTTTGTACATTCGCCCATCATTTGCTGGGAGGAGTAGACTTCCTTGTGCCCTCTAGATAAAAGCTTTGCTTATACCCTAGAAGCTTGTCTAGCTTCTGTGTCTCTTGATCTCAGGGTTGGGAGTTCAAGTCCCACATTGGGCATGGAGCCTACTTTAAAAAATAAATGTAGCAATCACAATCTAATCTCTCATTTTGAAAAGATATTCTCTCAGAGTCTTGCATCCCCTGGGTTGTTAGGATGGAATGGAGGAAAGGAGAGAGCAGAGAGAGGGAACTTTCGTGTATTAGTCACGTACTGCGTGCTGGCGGTTTCACCCAGCATCCTTCATCCCCCCTGGGCAATCTGTCATATTACTCATGCTTTATAGATATAGAAACTGAGGATCAGAGAGACTTTAAAAAAATACACAGGAAACCCCCCAACTTCCTTCTACCAGGTCATGTGGTTAATAACTGGGAGGCATAAGATTTGAAGCCAGAGCCCTCTGATTTCCAGAGTATGTGGTTTTCTGCTTTTTTCAACTGCCAGCGGGACCTGTGGATATATTTAATTGAAAAATTTATCTCTTTGTATTCCGTTACTAAAATTCTGTCACTAAAAACTTGAAGAAGCGTTCCTTTTCTTTTTCTCCCCGGTCCTAGTGTAGTATCCATCCCTTGCAAGAAGTCTGTCTCTTGCTGTTAGAAATATTAGAGTAACAAACAGCTGATTTCCTTAGAAGTGGGACTTGCTCTTCTGTAATGACCTAGATAATGAGGATAGCCCTTTGTCCCTCGCCTTGCCTCTGCTTTCACTGCAGCCCATTTAGAGCCTTCAGCATCTTGATCTTTATTCAGCAACAGCAACAGTGAACTTGTAGGCTGACTATTTTTGTGCCAAGTGCAGTGGCAAGCTTTGAGGACACTGTGCTCTACTCCTTGGACTCTCAGAGCTTAATTTCTTCAGAGTGAAACAGTGTAACGCAGCGCTTCTCAACCTTGGCTACGCATTTGGCAACTTAGAAACACTTGGCAAGTGTATCTTTAATGCCCAGGCCACTCCCAGAAGTTCTCATTGGGGGGGGGGGCTAGGGTGGGTCCCTGGATTGAGCATTTATTATTGTACCCCGACAATCCCGGTGGGCAGCTAGCATTGGTAGCTTTAATTAATTGGTAGATTTAATGTGTTGCCCATCAAAGGAATTAGGAAAAGGATGTTTGGGGCAGTGGCCGAATGGACATATTCTGAATGTGGAGTTTCAGATGTTGTGGCTTTGGATAAAGAAGGTTTGGAGTTTGGGGTTTGGAGCAGACAGCCCTTCCCACCGCCCCTCCATTCACACTGGGTAGTGACCTCAAGGGACCTGGATACTCAAGGCAGCCTGGCCCCACAGCTCTGCGATCGCCGTGCCCCATGTAAGCTGACTAGGGTTAGTTGCCGCTGACTGAGTGCCACCTGCCCGTCACTCTCACAGTGACCCTGTGAGGTGGCCTTCTGATTTTCATTTTTCAGATGAAGAAAGAGGAGGGCGGGTAACAGGCTGGAGGCCACCCAGCTCGGACGTGGGAGAGCCAGTTCCAGTGCTCCGCTCTGACCCACGGGGCCGCAGGCCGCAGGCCGAGAGTGTGGTGCCGAGCAGGCTGGCTTGAGGAGCGGGACCAGCAGGACCTGTTCCCGGAGCCCATCAGCCTGGAGGCCCTGCAGCCCCTGGGCCACGCCGTGGCCTGCGTGGGGGGGGGGGGCGGTCTTTGTACCTGGAGTTGTGCAGCACGTGGTCACCAATAGGCCCCCATCTCTGGTCTCAGCATCGCTGCTCTTGGAGCCCTGGCAGCATTTCCATTCTGCACTATCTTTCCAGAAATGAGAGTCTACAGAAGACCTTACATGTCACATCTTCCCTTCCTCTTTTCACCTGCTGGTTAAGATTGCCAGGGAATCAAGGGCTGGGCAAAATTGGCAAGTGACTGATCAGCGTCTTTGTTATCACCATCCTCTCTTCTGTACTTTCCACTTTGTGGAATCTAAGACCTTTAGGCTTTTGAAGCAAAACTTTCCCTCAGGAAAGGGTAGGATCAATTCATTAGACTACAGTGAACCTGACGGATAGTGTCCCATGTGCCACCTTTTCCAGAGACAGTCCTATCTTAACAGGGGACAAAGTTCAACTTGGGAGTCCGACACACATGGACTTGAATCTTAGGCTGCCTACTGGTTATGTAACGTTTGGCAAGTAACCTAACCTGTCTTAGTTTCAATTTCTTCATCTCTAAAAAGAGAATAATATCTCAGAGGAGATATTAATGAGGATTAAGAAGATGGGAGAATGAGCCTGCACGGTTCGGGGCACAGAGTAGCTGCCCGTTTGGTGTTGTTCCTTCTTCCTTTCACCCAGTGACAGAATTCATGCATCTGTGAGGCAGGAGTAAAGTTAGGCAGGGACATATTTCTGAAATCTCTCAGCAGCGAATGAATTTGGGGCAAAACGACCTCCTGGTCTTCTTTCCACAGAGGACGAAAGGCAGTTCCTTGGAAGCTCTGAAGGAAGAGCTAGCGCATGTGACCCCTGCACAGTGTGGCTGAAATGCACGTGTGCTCCTGAGTGTGCACCTTTACTCCCGTGCACTCAAAAGATGGCTGTTATTAAAGAAGAATGTCAGCCGCTAATGACCAAGCTTTCCAGGGAGCTCTGTGCACAAGCCTCCCTTTTAGTGTCTGTCTCTGTCATCCTTATACAACATCCCATTAGACTTTCTACTGAGGCAGAAAAACTGGGCTGACAATGGAAAGTGAGTTGTTTAATTGACATTACCTTCCCAAGTTTAAAGTGCATTTTTTCCCTAGTTGTTCCAGAAAAAGAAGCCTGGATTTGAGGGCCAGGTTAGGTGAGCTAAGGATTGTGGTAGAGCTGGCTGCCGCACCCATTCTTCTGACGTTGCCGGTCCTGCCCAGTTACAGCAGGATTCTGACTTCACCTTGACTTGACTGGGTGTACAGGCCCAGGCTGGTACCCTGCGTTCTGGGTTCAAAGCCCAGATGGACTGCTTACTGGATGGTAGACCTTGGCAGTCACGTAACCTCGCCATGCCTCAATGGCCTCATCAATAAAACCAGCAGAATGATAGTACCTTCAAGGGTCTTTGTGAGGGTAAACAGAATTTATGTCTTGCCGTGTCACACTGCCCAGAGAAAAGTCAGCAAATGCTCCTGCCCTTTCTCTTCTCTATGCAACCAAATGTAGTTGATCCAAAGCAATTACATTTGATGAAATCACATGAAGTGGGCCTCAAGGGCAGCGTGGGGAAAGAGAAGTCACAGAAGGAATATACCCTCTCTGCATATGTGCGTGTGCGTGTGCGTGTGTGTGTGTGTGTGTGTGTGTGTGTGTGTGTGTGTAAGCCCCAGCTTTTGAAACTCAAAATATAAACTGTGAAAACTCCAGTTCATGAGGAGAGCTACCTTATGGCAAAGAGTACAAGCAGAAGCCCCAGCACCGGTGCTAGAAAGAGGAGACATTTACCTGGGCTGGCTGTGTCAACTCCCTTCAAAAATGTCATGTTCATAGCCCAGGACTGGATGAGTTCATTCAGACTTAGTGAAGGTGTTAAATATGTTGTGGAATAAATAACAATGGGTCATGCATTTCTGAGACATGCTTTTTTTTTTTTTTTCTTTTAAACCGAAGTAGTCCTTCCTGCTCCTGAACACAAGCCATCCCCATCCGTTTCCTAGGATAATCCATTATAAATTATGACAGGCTCCCAGGAGGGCAGCAGGGCCCGATCTGTGCCCTGGTCTCACTTTTCTGTCCTGGTCATCTCCGACAAGGTTCCATGCGTGACCGGTCAGGAGACGGCCAATTCCAGTCCAGGCATTTTTCAGATGAGCCTCATTTTATTTTTAATTTCCCCACAAATGCATGCCAGGCGCAGACTTCGTCAGTTACAGACATAGCTCTCTAATCTGTGCCGCCCTTCCGTAGCTCAAACTACCAACTGAATTAAGGTCCAGTTACATATAAAAGTGATTATGATCAGCGAATTGTCTGCCCAGAGTGGCCTTACCCAAAAAGGGCAGAGATTTGAGGCTCTGACATTCCTTCTGGACCATCTTGGGGCCGGGCACTCACTGTAAGAGAAAAAGGAACCCATCGACAACCTTCTCAAACCTACATGGCCTTCAGAATCTATGGCCCGGTGGCCTCTGGCCACCATGGAGCAGAAACATAAATTATTTTCTCATGGATGAAATTATTCGTTTTCTCTCTTGGCCCAATAAGGTTTCTTTTTGGGACAACTGACTTCATCTTTTTGAAAGCTTCCTCTTCCCTCTCTTGCTTGGAGGTTGATGAATACTCCAAATCCTGACAGTTGAGGGGCAGGACTCTGCGTCGTCTTTGGGATTCTTGTTAGGCTCACCCGCACGTTTCTCAGGGCAATTTAGGGATGTGCAGACTCTCTGTTTTCCCCTCAAACCATCAGAGGCCAGGAGCACCTGGAGTAGCATCGCACAGAAGCTGTAAGTTAAATTAGGACCAGAGAGTGAAGGAATAAAGCCCATCCCTGCTTGCAGAGAGTTCGTAGTTTACGTCAAGGAAGAGGAAATATTCCCAGGGATGCATACTTACCGTATTTTGTCATCTAAATATGTTAATGGGCTATGTACAAGATAGAACAAGGAATACTGTAGCGGAAAGGTGATCAGGGACCAAGGGAAAGTATGTGATTTTGTGCTATCTTGATCGGCCTGTCTCCGGGCACTGGTCCCCATGAATGTAAAACCTATAATATACTAGGCTTCTACGACGAGGGGCAAAAGAGCTAGGTTAATCAGGAAAGCTTTCCTCCTTGGAGTTTCTAGAACAGCGACCACAAAAGCACAACCGGGCTGATCCTGAGGGGGAGATCTCAGTAGCCCCCATATCAGGCCTCCTACCATGGATTTTTCTCACCTTCTGTGCAGACCACAAAGCAGACGTGGCAAAGTTTGTTCAAGCCCCGTGATAGAGTTCTATTTGTGTGGAACCAAGTTTATAAAAGGTCCTGCAAACTTAGATCTGAACTCCCAGCAAAGCCTGAGGTATGGTGGTAAAGGTAGAGGAAATGCTGCCCCCAACGGCGGAAGCGTGTGTTACAAACTGCTCCCTCTTGCCCGCGGGGCCAGGGCCAAACTGCCCTGGGGACAAGCCAACCTTGGTAGTCGCCCAACCTGAGAATCTTTTGAGCTCTTCCTGTCGCCATGCCCCACCCCATCCCATTCCACCCTCGCCTCTTTTTTTCTCCTCCCTGGCAGCCACTCTGTTTTCAGATGTTTACCCCGAGTTAGAACCTCAGTGGCGGGCATGAGGCTGGGGGGGGGGGGGGGCGGGGGGGAGGGACGATGGCCCCAGAAGAGGAATTCCTCCGAGAGGCATCTAGGGCCCATCACACGGATGCCTCCTCTTTGCCTCCCTGTTTGAGAGATGGTGCGTATGTGCTTTCCCCTGGTTGACGGTGGTCTGTTTCTCCGGTTTGCAGTGTTCTAATCCCAGATTAGCCCGAGTCAGATGCTCCTGGGGAACACCAGTGCTGTCTGGGCTCCCAAGGCCCCATCTCAGTGGTCTCAACTTGATCAGGACATCCGGGTTTTGTAACCTCGTTTTGTAACTGTTCCCCGGCCCTGGTGCCATCGTTCAGAGCTCTGAGGACATGGAGCTGGAAGCCGCTCCGGCTCCTCTCCCCCTCTGCAGTGGACCCGTGTCACCTGCCGCCCTGGCATCATCACCCAAGCATGCACTGTCACACTCCCAACCGGAATGTCAGCTTGCTGTTTGAGATTCACACCGACACGCGGTCCCCAGAGGGCCGCTCCCGGAGCCAGGGCGGCCTGCGCTTGGGAACACATAAAAGCACAGGAGTCCCCTGGCTCTTTGGCAGCACTTCAAGCGCTAGCCCAGTGAGGAGATCTTGACAGCATACTTGTAAACTCCGCGGGCCCCAAGGGCTCAAACACCACCGTATTTATGCTCGCCGGCTGGATAGCCAAAATAGTTGGGTTGTTATGCAGACATGGGTCTCTCAGTCCAGGCCAGCACTGCTGACACCTGTTAACTGGCATTTGAAAGGACTGAGTTGAGGGGGGCAGGGAGCCTTTGGAGCTGCTGCCAACCTGTACCTCAACAGCAGGGAGTCCAGCGAGAGTTTGACCCACCCCTCGGGTAAGAGATTCCCTGGTGGGATGAGCAAGTGCGTCCGAGGGTTGCCAGAAAGGATAATCAGAGAAGGAAGAAAATAGGAAGGAGGATGGGAAGAAAAGGGACCAAGAGGGAAAGAAAAAATAGAGGGTGGGTATTTTTAGATTTGCTAGCACAGAGCTTTGTGTCTGTCGCTGCCTGGGCCCTGTCTCTGCAGCGCCGGTTCTCTGGGCCCAGGTGGGAACAAGCTCGCCTTGCCCCCTCTCTTCTGAGGCTATGGGCCCACCCGCCTTTCAAGGTCAGCAGCAAGACCACCTCCTCCAACGAGCCTTCTCCGAAAACCCCAGAGCCCCGCTGTCTTCTAGGCGCTCTCGTTATAATGTACGCCCCGCCCCCCATTCTCCTGCGTGCCCCTCAGACCCCACCCCTTCAGTTGTCTCCTCCCTGCTTTGTTGATTCCTGGGGATCATAATTGAGACCTTCTGGCCCACGCTGCCCAGCATAGTCCAAGACTCTAAGTAGGCTCTCAGTTTCCAGCGTCTTGGGCTGGCGTTCTCCTTCTGGGTGTCTTTCTTTCTTTTCCTGTTTTTGTCTTCCCCACTATAGCTCCCACTCAGCAAAGCACCCCTCTGTCCCCACACAGCTTCAAGCTGGCCCAGGGGGCTCTATGAGGCTTCTTCCTTATACCTAGCTCAAGGTTTGGACGGTGCACAACCAGACCTGAGGGGAGGCTGGGCTTATTAAGAATGATATCTGTGTTTCATTATTAGTACACAAAAAATTTCCAGAAGATCCATATTTATGGGCTGGTTTGTGTTCAAAAATCTGAAATTTTGCTTGAAAATTTGTCATTTGAAGCTAGAAGTCCACAGAAATAATATTGTAAATGAATTTGTTCATTCATTCAGCAAATACACCTTGAGGACTCCTACACGGCGGGCACTATTCTGTGCACTGGGGAACCTGCAGGGAACAGAGCATATAAAAACCCTTGTCCTCACGGAGCGTGTACCCTGCTCAGAGGAGACAGATAAACCACAAATACGTAAAATCTTTGATATGCTGAGTGATCCTAAGTGCCATGGAAAGGAATAAATTTGGGAAGGGGAAAGAGGAGGATGGGGCTGGGATTCTAACTCAAGAAGGCCTTATTTGAGAGCGACCCGCAGGAGTGAGAGAGTAGGGGAAGAAAGTTCTAGACTTAAGAGTGAACTTGGTATGTTCAAGGAACAACAAGAAGGCCAGAGTAGCTAGAACAGAGTGAGCATTGGGGATAGAAAAATACTGGTTGGTTTTCTCTGGTCAACCCACTGGTGGTTGACTTAGCCCTGTAACAAGTCTGAGCTATAATTCTAATTCAGTGCAGAATGCCTTCTACTGAATGCCTTCTCTCTGGAGGATGTTACCAATTCTCTCAACTACCATAACCATGGCTCTATGGGAATATCTCTTTTGAGTGTCAGCAGGGGAGGGTTAGGGACTACAGAGCTCACTCAGGGTATGGGTGACAGAGAGACAAGATGCAATGAACAGTAGACAAAAATCTCCCTCCTGGAAACAGCTTGGAACATTAGAACCATCTCTTCTTGATTTGATGGTGATTAACCATCTCTTGATTTGGAGACCCTGGCACTTGGTTTGTTGCTGAGTGTTGGTTTTTGACGCCTTACCTAACCTTGATCCTTGATTTCCTGGTAATGATAATGACTGCTTTACCTTTTTTGGTAAAAAATAAATGAGGTTAGTATACATAACAGAGCCTTGTAAAACCTAAGTCTACTGTGGGTTGTGATTTTAGAGCTGTCACTGTTTTCTACATCAAGGAATTAAGGGGAAAGTCTCAGAAATAGACACCTTCATAAATGGAAATTGCAGGTCAGCTTTATGTTGGCTGTCTAATCTCCTCTGAAAAGGTGATGGGGTTGGTGAGTCTGAAGATGGCAAGTAACTCTGCTGAAAGACCCAGATGGGAGAAGAAACGGTTTAGTGGAAGAAAATTGCCTGATTCTAGGGGAGGTTGTGGAGTAGAATTTGAGGATAGGTATATAATTCATTTAGAAAATGACAAGATGATTGGCCCAAATGAACCATTATAGAGGTAAAAGTCACATTTCCCTTTTAGATACTGCTCTTTTCTCTCTAATTCCCTGCATCCTTCAGGCTCCATTTTTCCAGTGGGTAAGCCACTCAAATAGCCCTGGTCCTACCCCCCAGGGCCCTAGCCGTCCAGCATCTCTTATGTCTGCCTGCCTTTCCTCCAGTGCCCTTTAGGGGTAGAAAGGGGGGGCTTTATGTAAGAAGGAAAATTTCTAGTGAGAGAATTCACTTCCTTATTATAAGGCAAGCTATGCATTCTGGGAAGTGCTTGTTATTAGAAAGCTTCTCCTTAAAGTCACTTAAAATTCACTTCCCTGTGATTTTTACTCCTAGGTTCTGGGTCACTCTCTGAAGGGCCCAGGAACTCTTCGCAGACACAGCTTTTCAGCTATCTGAAGACAGGTCCCTATTCCCCTCAGCTTAAGATTTTCTCCTTATCTTTGGTGTTCTTCATCTTCACCATGAAATATCTGGCTTGGTTTTGTTTAATTTTTTTTTTTAATGCTTCCTGTATATAGTATGTGCCTTCAGTTGGAGGATTCATGACTGTCTTCAGTTCTTCGAAATTCTTAGCCATTACTTCAAATAGTCCTTCTCCCCCAGCCACTCTTTTTCTTTCACAGAAATGATAGACACTATATTGGAACTTATCGGTCTACCTCCCTTTCTCTTCCAGATCTTTCATATTTATCTCTTTCTCTTTCTGAGCTGTGTTCTGTGTGAATTCTTCAGAACTGCCTTCCAATTTACAAAGTCTCTCTTTCATGGTGACTAATGTGGTGGTGAACCCAATACCATTTAATTTAATTTATCTATTTTAATTCTCTGTTTTTCCACAGAAGCTGAACTCCAGAATTTGGCTTCTAGCCATGGATTACTTTACCATTCTGTTTTAAATATCTATTGCACAGAAATCTCTCTTAATTTGGAATATAGTCTTTCCTTTTAATGTCCTCCTTATACATTTTAACTGTCATAGCTATGTTTAAAGAACAATAAGGGCCTCAAATTGGTAACTTAATTCTCTCTCTTGACTTTCCCTCTATAGTTCTTGAACTAGCCTCATATGCTTGACCTCCTGAATTTTCCTTCTCAGATCACTGTCCTCTGAACTCACTCTGTGATGCCCAGAGTAGAATGCAGAGTATTCCAGTGAGTGCTCTGTAAGCCAGAGACAGAACACACTGAGCAAGTAGGATTCTAATAACACATGTTCTTTTAGAGAAATGTCTATAACAGGATAAAACAAAGGCCACCAGAGAAATTTCTTGGATACGTTTGTGTACGTTTCAGGGATATTCACAAGGTCTTCAGGCTACTGGGAAGCAATGCCTCCTGATCCAGGAGAAATCAGGCCAAATTCTAGGTAAGATGAAGGGACAACACAGCAAAGAAGTCATCAAAGGCCAGCAGGAAGGGGTCTGTGCAAACAGAAGGGCCATCCGTGCATTGGCTTTGGAGGTGATAATGGTTCAAAATAATCATATGAAGCATATCCATGTGGGCCTCAGCTGGTTCTTGACACCATATAGATCCATGTCTGTCTTCGCTCTTGTCGCTCTGTCATGGTCTAACCACAGGTTAGGTTTGCTGGAGAGCAGTTGGAGAGCAGAAGCTAACTTCTCTGCCACAGGGCAAAAGAGTTCTCCCTGTTCTCAGCACAAGGATGGGCTTAGGAGGAAAAGGTGATCACAGGTCATTATGATTGTTTTTCAGTTTTTCGAAACACCTGCAGTGAAGCCATCTGGTGTAAGAGCATGAAGTGCTGACAGTTACTAGCTCCTTTCAAAATCGTGTGTGAGACTGTCTGCTGAAAAAAGCATGAGTTCTTAATTCCAAGCTTTTGAAATCACAGCCTTATCACTTACTAGCTGTGTGAGGTTGGGGTGCTTTCTTAACCACACTGAGATTCAACTTCTACTAAATGGGATAATGATACCTACATTATTATAAATGTAGACTAAATGAAGTAATGCATGTAGAGGGCATAGAGTAAGTGTTCAGTTGTTAACATTCTTGGTGTCCATTTTTTTTTATTGGGTGCCATTTGACAGACCTGGGGATGGAGAAGGAAGCAAAAAGGTGAAAAAAATGAAGGAGATTTTTAAGAATGGAAAGAATTGTTAAGGCCTGTTGCAAAAGAGCCTGAAGCCACTCTGGCCATTAGCGATGTAGGGAACCTAACACTAAAGATTGCTCATCTCCAACAATTAGGGACAGGCGGATCTTCTCGTCTTCTTCCTACACAACCTGGCTACAGGGTGGTAGGCAGCCATAAAGTCAAGTCTCAGAATCCGTTCTAACCACATTCTGACATTGACCGGCAGTCAGGTCCCCAAAGGGCTATGCAGGCTCAGATCCCGTAAGCTCAGAATGTCCCGACCCTTGGTTATTTTAAGCAATCTGTCAAGCACATTACTGCATTTGAACAGATCGCTTGTGTTCTCTGGATCCCCTAGTGTCCAGTGCCCTTCCGTCTTTCAAGATTCAATTTATACATCACCTTCTATACAACAGGAACAGTAAATAGGGACCAAAAGCTTACAAATTGTTTATGGGGCCAGAGTAGGGAGCAAGGGAAGGACAGTTGGAAAGAGGTGGAACTAGAAAAGGAAGCCTTTTCCCACTCTTGGTCTCTACAAAAGGGGATCTTCCCTGCCCACACTCCCCACCTCTGTCCACCCTTAGGGAGGTATAGTGACTTCTCTGATTGGCACATTGTGCAAGAATGCTTGAGCATGTTCCGCTCAGCCCTGTCCTCCTCCTTCCTTTTAGGATCAGAATTGTCTGCACTATGGAAATCTGCTCCTCTGTGCTCCAGTCCACATGGCGGGGGCTATGTGGGGGAGTCTGCCTAATGGGGGGTGGGAGGTCAGTTGTCAGGCCTGCTGGCTCTCATACTAACCTATATTCTCCAGTTTAGCCTTTATCAGTAATAAAGGTGGTGTTTCAGCTCTGTTTGCACCCTTGTTTCATTTCACAATTTTCCCAGGGCCTGTGGGGATAGTACGTGTTGGGTGCCCCACCAGGCAGAGGACGGCCAGACCGTGGAGAGCTTGGAATGCTCCGCCTTGAGTTTGGAATCACAGGAGGAGAGGGTCTACAGACAGAAGCAGTGAATGCAGCCTTTGTGGGACGAGTGTGGATCCGGGTGTCAGGAGAGCTGGGAACCAGCCCCAGCTCTGCCACTGACCATCTGGATGACGTTAGGCAAGCCTAAACTTCTCAGGCTTCAATTTCCTCATCTGTAGAATGAGTTGGTTTATAAAAATCTTTAATGGCCCTCTCCAATTATATAAACTTTATAAAGGGAGGATTTCCTCATAGGAGGAAGTTTTGAACATTGGGGCAGGTTATGGAATTTCTTTCCTTGGAGATCTTGGTGAAGCAGCTGGTTTAGCATTCAGTTTAGATGAGAAATGTTATTTGTATGTGCCAAGTATTTTATTACAAGCATAATGTGAACTCTTATATTTGATCTTCATGCCAACCTATGAAATAGACGACATTATCATTCTTCATTTACATACAAGGAAACTGAGGCTCAGAAGTTAAATAACTTTCCCAGGAGCCTATGAATAGTAAATGCCAGTGCTGGGCTTTGAACTTGGGTGGTCTGGCACCATAGCTGTGCTCTCCAGCACTCTGCGGCACTGCCTCCATGCTAAGGGGTGGCTCTGAGTTTTTTCCCCAAAAGCCCAACCCAACTCATGGTGTCTCTAGAGGGACCCAGTTTACAGCTTCTCAGACACGTGCAAAAGGCAGGTGCTTGGCTAGTGAGAGAAACCAAACTCCTTTTGGCTGTCTCTTAGCTCTGTGCCCTCAGGTTTGACATTGAGGGGTGAGAAGCACTTGTTTGGCAATTTATAATGCAGTGCGTGTGACATCTCTTGTATTGATGTCTTTATTGTTGTTCAGTTTCTATGTGCTTATGATTTGTCTCCTTCCTTAATCCTGATCGCCTTATCACCGCATCAGGAATTGTTCTACATCCTTTAAATGTGTTACTTCATTTAACACTCGCCACAGTCCTTCAAGGTAGGTACTATTATTATCCCCAATTTACAGCTGAGAAAACTGAAGCACAGAGGGAGAGATACTATTCGACTATTGATAGGACATAGACATTGACCATTTATCCTGAGTCCTAGATAAATATTTGCAGATGGATCGATTAGTCAGGGTTCATATATTTCCAAGATTCTTTGCCCAAGGCCTGCATGGTCTTCTATTTAGTCTCTATTTAGTTTTGTGTTCCTGTATTTCTTTTGTTGGTATCTTTTGTGTGTAAGATGCTGATTGAAAACCGAAACAGCCATCCAAGTGTAGGCTATTCCTAAATACTTACTCTCGTCAGCCCTAGGGAAGCCCACAGAAGCCTTCCAATCCAGAAGATGCAGAACACCTTGCACTCAATAATTGGGCATTAATGGACTAACATACTGATGGCATATTTGTTTGCTTTGTGATTTTTCTGGTAAACGTGTTTGTTCACCCTTTTATGAATTTTAGGCCTGATAGAATTTTTCTTGCTTTTTATTGTGATTGTTCTTCATTCCCCTGACTTTTGGCTTTTCTTGCTACTGAGAAGTAGAAATAGGACAAACTGAACTCAGCAGGGTGGGGGCTGCTTGAGCTAGCTGTGCCTCTCTGAATCGGCGTGTGCGTGTTTGTGTGTATGTGTGCATGTGTGTGTGTTGGTGTCCATATTTTTGGAGGGGGGATGAGGACTGTGAAAAATAAAACCCTCTCCTCTCTGCCTCTTGAATGTCTATGAATTGTTTCTCAATGTCAAAGCTACAACTTCTGTTTTTTAGCTTTGGGCTCCGTCAACAAGCATTTAGTCTCCTCCGATGGGAGTGTATCCATGGTGGACGGGCCAGTCTACATTAGCATTACACTTTGCAAACCAACCAACCTCACGATAGCTGGGACAGCAGTTGGAAGTGACAGCAGCAATAATTCACACAAATCAGAGGCTAGACACATTCACAAACTGAAGTCAACTTATCCTGTGTGCCCAGCACCTCTTCTGTCCTGACTTGTTTAAATCCCTGGTGGACAAAATTAATTTTCCATAAGAAGAGTTAAACAAAAATTCACACAGTAGGCTTTTTGCCTCCTCACTGCTGACCCTTCTTTGGTGAACACTCTGCTCCAAAGTTTCAGGGAAATCCCAAATTCAACCCTGGGCATGCTTCTTTTGACTTCACTTGTGACATGTCTTTAAATAAATGTTAGCATTTTGCAACTGTGAAAAATACCAGGAATACACATTACTTCATAAAATCCAGGAAATTCTAAGTGTTAGAGCATGAGCCCTAACTCCATGACTCTTGCTGTGGAAAATTAGCGTGTACAGCCTCCTTCCAGTGCGTGCTTAGGCCTCCCCAGACCAGGTGCTGCTGGTGGCCATCTGGATGGGATCAGCATCAGCTCAGCGACAAGGGCCATGAGGACCCCGGGTTTCAGTTCTCTAGCAGGAGACTCATTCTCCACCTGCCCTCGCTGTGTGAAGGCAGTATGGATACATTGACTGCAACTAAGGAAAGGTGATGCTCGCCTACAAATTCTTGTGGCACAAGTGGGAGCTATGTTAGAAATTCCTCAAAAATGCATTGCACAATAGTGAGATCTGGTCATGCGATTCATGACTTTCCTGGGATAGGAAGCAAATACAGTCCATCCATGTTAAAAATCAAAGGTGGGCAAAAAATATGAAGAGGGAATTCACAGAGGAGAAACATGAGTGGCTGCTAAACATATGACAGATTGAACTATTGTGATGTTATCAGTAAAGTGCAAGTGAAACTACAACAGGCTACCATTTTATGTCCATCACATTGGGCATAAAATGCTTGACATTACAGCATGTGCCCGAATGAATATAGCACAGTAGGAAATCTTGTGCCCTGCTGGTGGGAACATGCATCAGTTCAAGTACTTTAGAAAAACAATTGACATTATTTAGTCAAGGTGAAGATGTGCATTCCCTAGGCCCCAAGTAGTCCACTATTTTTGGCAAGTATCACATGAGTGCATTTTATTTATTTATGAGTGCATTGTTTAAAAAAAAAAAATGGAAGCAACAACCTAGAAAAGCACAAAATAACTCTAACCCTAGAGTTGTACACTCTTGTTAATTGCAACATTATTCACAATAGCCAAGATTGAGAAGCATCCTAAGCACCCATCGACAGATGAACGGGTAAAGAAAATGTGTATGTACCTGCGGTGGGATATTCTTTAGCCTTAAAGAAGGAAATCTTGGCACGTGCAATGACATGGATGAAACTTGAGGAAGTTGGGGCACCTGGGTGGCTCACTGGGTTAAAGCCTCTGCCTTCAGCTCAGGTCATGATCTCAGGGTCCTGGGATTGAGCCCCACATCGGGCTCTCTGCTCAGTGGGGAGCCTGATTCCCCCTCTCTCTCTGTCTGCCTTTCTGCCTACTTGTGATCTCTCTCCGTCAAATAAATAAATAAAATCTTTAAAAAAAAAAAAAACTTGAGGAAGTTATGTTAATGTAAGTAAGCCAATCACAGAAAGACCGCGAGACTCCATTTATATGAGGTATCTAAAGCAATCATATTGATTGGAACACAAAGTAAAATGGTGACTGCCAGGAGCTGGGCTCAGGGAAAACACAGAGTTGTTGTTCAGTGGATATAGTTTCATTTACATAAGATGAAGAAGTTCTAGAATCTGTAGTACAACACTGCACGGCATAAGGTTTAACAATCCTGTACCGTTCACTGGAAAATTGTTCAGAGGGCACGTTTATGTTATGTGGTTTTTACAATGAAGAAACAAAATGTAAACATAAGGCAAGCAAGGGCCAGAGTGACGGATGTCTTGCCCAAGATCGTGAACTAGTTAGTGCTGGGACAGAATCGGGGCTGGCCATGTCCAGATCATTGGCCTCTCCTTACTCTGGTTTCTGTTTTATTTGTAACACCATTTCAGAGAGGTGAGATGGCTTTTTGTGGTGGTGGCTCAACTCGTTGTTGAATGGTGATGTGTCTAAATGTTCTATTATCTTTGTGGGAGGCTTGTCCTTCGAAGTTCCATAGACTCTTAAATTGAGTTCCTGATTTTACTGCGGGCAATCACACATTAATATTTTGCTCAGCTCTCTGCCTTTCTGAGGTGGAGCTCGAGGCCCTGGAGAGGCAGCTAGGAGTCCTGATTCGCTCACTGGGTGGAATGACAGCTGTATCATGGAGAGAAAACTATGAGGCCTAGGAAGGTGCAAGGCCTTCTCCGCATTACAGTGGGGAGCAAGCTGTATTTTAAGTTCACGTTAGCTTCTCCCCCTCACTTGAGAGGCTGCTTAGCTACCACCTCATTTTCTAGTGGTGGAAAATGATTGAAGTGTAGAAATAAAGAAGTTTTAGTATCCATAGGCCCACCTTTTGCCCTTGGAAATGGCCTCCTTCCTACTAGTCTCTGTGATACTCAAATCTTAAGGGTTCGGTGAGAAAAGCATAAAGCATTTCCTTGATTCTCAGGACACTTTTCTGCAGATTTGCTTAACCGTGGGGAGCCTTGAAGGGGAGCAGGAGCACACGGGTAATCCTACCCAGAGCAGAGCTGTTGGTGTTAAAGTAAGAACCCTGCAGACGGAAGTTCCCAGTCAAAGGCATTCTGTGTCATAATTCAGTCCCCGCCGTGGCAGTCATAATTCATGATTTCCCGAACACTTCATGGGCTCCTGAGGGTAATTAGGGCTAACTTCTCAGGAGCCCATGTGCCCAATATGGGCACAGTCAGGAAGACAGCCCTTCTTTGAGGCTGGGGGCTGGGCACCTGGTCTGCCAGCCTCCTGGTTCAGCTCAGGCTGCTGGTTGTTTACACCCTCTTCCCTGATGATTTGCTTCCTTTTCGGTGAACTTGCCTTAGCTGGGTTCCGGGAAAAATGGCACTTTGCAAAACAGAGAGGTGGTGGCTGAACAGGGCTTCCGGGTGGCCCAGATCCCTGGACCCTGCCGACTCACTGGGTGGGAATGGCCGGAAGCCCGGAGCCCCTGCACCGCCCCCCCACCCCCAACGAGGAGTCTGCTGGTGCGCCTCGGGCTCCTGTGACCTGAGTGTTTGTGGAAAAGCTGTGCACCCTGATGGCCGGGGATCTCGCCCCTTGCATTCCTCATTCTCAGGGCACGTCGATCCCCTTCTGGGCCTCCGGCCTGACCTCTGGGTCCTGACTGTTGGCACGGATTTATGACCCTGAGCTGCTTTTTATCTCTTCGGGAAGTAGATGTTTTGGTTGGGAAGTTTTTCAATTTCCTCCTGGCCTGGACCAAACCGCTCAGGTTTCCAAGGGCGAGAGTCCCCTCTCCTCGTGGGTCCTCCATGCTCTGGAGTGTGACCAGAAGCCTTATTGGACGCCCCCCCCGCAAGTGCAGATGGGGGAGCCGGCTGCCTCGGGGGGACCTGGTGCTGCGCGGCAGACCTCGGGCCCCTGCGTGCAGGCGGGCTCCTCTGTCCTCCTCGGGACAGGACCTTTCCCAAGGGCGTGGGGGTGGGGGCAGGGGCATGACCGAGGGCCTTCCCTTCCAGTCAGTCACACCTCCCGGGACAGGACAGCAACGGATGCCTCTCCCGGCTGCCCAGGCTGTTCTGATACACCCCAAGTTTTAGAGCCCCTGCTGTAGGGACCGTCCAGTGGCTGGAACAAGGTGCAAGGAATTACAGTCCTCCTCCTTTTAATCCCCTGAAACCCTATAGTATCGTCCTCAAGAAAAGATGAGCCCAGGATGATCCAACAGTGCCATACATTGGCTTCTCATCAATGATCTTGCTCTATTTTTTTCCCCTATGTGAAGACGCTTTCATCCAACTACACACACATCTTTTTTTCCTTTGCAGGATCCCCTCCTCCTAACTCCCGTACTCACCCTCCCACACAGATTTCCCTCCCAGCCCGGTGCCGGACACGACACGGCGTCATTTGAAAGTCAGGGAAAGCAGTAAAGTTGAGGCATCCCTTTTATACCTTTGTAACTATCTTCCGTTTGGATGGGCCCTTTTATCCTGAAACGCTTCGCCCACTTTATATCCCAGGATAAATTCACCCCCCACTGCAGTCCCGCCAGCCGGCCCCGGGAGGGTGAGCGGCAGCTGCTGGCCTGTTTAGGACAGGAAGCGAAGAACATGATATTCAATTAAAACTGCAGGGGGAATTCAGCAGGACGGCAGGGGCTGATGGAGACCGATGGCCCTGGAAGATCCGCCGGCCTGAGTTCTATTCCCATCTCTGCCCCCAGCTCACAGGGGTGACCTTGGGCCTGTCACTAAAACTTTCTGGGTCTTCGTTTCATCTGAAACCTGGTGGTAATGAGACTGCATCCTCACAGGGATAGTTAGGGGGATTAGGGAGATTAGGAAAATACACAGGGCTCCTTTGATCCCTTCAAAGTTAGCAGTGAAGGATGGATGGATGGCGGTAGGCTGGGTGGAATCGACTGCCAATTACAGGATGTGATTCGAGGTGTAGTGAAGAGTTTGCCAGCGCCCAGACCCCTCCCGGACCAGCCAGCGGAGTGGCTCTGAAACCTGGCCGCTGGACCCACTCAGGGAGAGCAGGTTAGTGTGCGGAAGTGACGTGTGGGAGGGACAGCCCACCCCAGCCGCTCCCGACTTAGTTTCCCAGGGGGGACAAAGGGCCCTGAGTGACTGAGGCACTGGGACAGGTCCGTGTGAGCAGAGGGGGGTTTGGTACAAAGAGTGAGAGCGTCGGCATTGGGGTGATCGTGGTGAGGGACTTGGTAGGGAAGGGAGTGGAGTTAGAGAAACTGGCTTGAAGGCCACTCTAATGAATGTTAGGTGATGATTAACAGCAAGAAAGCCTTCCCGAGGCGGTATTTCCGACGTCTGTCCTCCCTAAGACACTGTGCCCATCGTTTCTTACTGACCTTCGCTCTTCCTGGAACTCGCTGTGCTGGACATACGTGTTGATGGTGCCAAGACTCAGCCTCGTGACAGCCGCGTGACGGTGATGAGCGGGCTGTGCTGGCCGGTATCCCCATTCTCATCATGTCCGTCCACATTTGTTCGCCATCAGACATCATACCTGGGACGGGCGGCAGATTCCTGGGGCTTGCGTCCGATTCCCGGCTCTGTCCCTTTGCTCTGAGACCCTGAATACTTGCCTTTCTGCGACCCAGCTTCATCATCTGGAAAATTGGAGTAATAGTAGGCTCACAGGTAGTAGGTAGACTCACAGCGCTTCCCAGAGGATCGAATGAGGTGGTGGGATGTGGGAAAGGCATGTGTACTCGGCAGTGGGTTGTGCCAAGGTGGGCCGTGTCTGCTGCAATAGTCCCAGCATTTAATGGATTAAAGCAACAAAGGTTGATCTCTAACTCATGCCCCGAATCTACCACAGGTCAACACAGAGGGCGCTCTGCTCTCTGAAGTCACGGGGGGAGGCAGGCCGATGGAGAAACCCTCAACTGCTGGGTCAGAGGGGAGAAAGAACTCGGTGAAGTCTGCACTGGCTCTTAAAGCTTCTGCTTATAGTTCGTTAGCCCAAGGACGTTACACAGTTACAGCGACTTCAAGAGGGCAGGGGAGGTCAATCCTATCGTGTGTCAGAAAGAGAAAGAGCTGGAATACTTATCCGCGGCCCTATCTACGACAGGCACAGTTGCTAGTCTACAAGGATGGCTAAGATGTGGGCCTTGCCCTCAAGAAGTTTACCCAGAACTGACTTCCAGATCCTTCCCGGAGGTCTCAGAAACATCTCCAGATTCTGCTGTGAATGCCCCTCTGCCTCACTCTCACATTAGAGCCTTGGCTAGAGGCAGCTAAAACCTGTACCGGTCTCCTTGGCCTCGGCCACTAGTTGTAAAGAACCCAAGGCCTCACTTTCAGAGCTGGTGTCCTGCCTTCGTCCTTCACCCAGACTGTGAGGAGGGGTGCCCCAGCAGCAGGAACCTCCCCGGGGTTCAGCTAATTGCACCATGCTCGAGTGCTGCTGGGAAGAACAGCTCTTCCCTGGCCTCAAGCCCTTCTTGTCCCAGACGCCTGCTGGCCTGCCTGTGGCTCAAGCCTGGGTCTGTCATTCTGGCTTTGGGAAGAAACAGGCAAACTGAAGTCAGGCTTTGCCCCTTCCAACCTCCCTAGAACCATTTTCCTGCTCTCCTGCCAGAGGGCTGACCTCTCTGACACCCCCTTCTCCCTCATCCAGAGATTCCCGGCATGGCCTGAGACTCACCAGAGGTTTCCCTCCTTTCTCCTGAATCATGTCCCTTCTCCTTGGGCAGTTCAGTTGGGACCCTGAAAGAGAAAATAAAAAAGTTTAGAGTAATATTATTAGTAACAACAACAAATGTAATAGCTTATCATGTGCCAGGTTCTTAGAGCTGGACAAATATTAATTCATTAAATGTTCACAATGAACTAGGGATTATTACTATCCTCATTTTACAAACAAGATGGAAACAGGCACAGAGAGGTTCAGTAATTCATCCAAGGTCACACAGCTAGTAAGTGGCAGAGCTGGGATTTAACCAAGGCAGTCTGACATGCAGATCATTTTCAACATAGCAATTTATAGCAATATTTATTCAGTGGTTGAGAGAGGTGGTTGAAGTTATAGATCGCAAGAGCCCTTCACTCCAGGATGCTCATTTTGTGGATGGAGGAGAGATGGCCTTCCTGAGGTATTATGAGGGCATGACTGCCCTCTGGTGGTCATTGGCACGCATTGCCACTTAGGGTGCAGAGAGCCCAAGCAGCCCACAAAACGCTTCACAGGAAAATTCAGAGAATGAACTGGCAAACGCACACGCAGCCTACATGCAGCAATGGCATATTGGCTGTTTCTTTCCCTCTGGTTTGATGCATTTTACATTTTTTTCCCCTGGAAAAAAAGGAAGGCGGGAACAAAAAGCACACAGGCAGCTCTCTACCTCTGAGAACAAGCAGAAGAAAACCACAATTACGCAACTATCAAATAACAAGTCTATGTGTTTATTGTCATGGAAATGCTATGTAGGGTAGATGCCCATGAAATGTCATCCTAAACAGATGCAAAAGCACATTTTCAGTCATTTATAACTGAGTTAGTGTAAAAGGCTTTCCTAAATTAATCAGGGTACTTTGCCACTATAGAACGTTGCGTGCAGAAAGACTCGTGATTTTAAAGTGCAGCCGTTTTAGATTATCGGTATTCAAATAGAATTCTGAGGTCACTTTTTGGTTTGGTGTCAAGAGACAGAGGGGGCCACATCTGATGAGGCTATAATCGGGCAGTTCAGCCTGAGAACCAGCATTTCAATGTTGACTAGTTTTCATGGGGGATCCTGGCTTCTTGGAAAGCCTCAGCCGAGACCAATCAGACGAGGTGGTCCTGCCCAGTAAATCTTCAGGGGAGTCAGGGAAGGAAGGAGGGAGAGGAGAGGGGATCCCCACCTGCGGATAGAGAAACCTGATCCTGGAGGCCACACCTGGGGACTGCCCAGATGAAGCTAACAGGTGGCTGACCCAGGGAATCGTGGCTTCTGGAGGTTGGGTTTTCAGCCCCGGACAGAGAATTATCAGCATTTTCAGCTTTCCACTTGGCTATTTAAAGTCTCCTTGAGAAGATAGAGCAAGATATTCACATATAGAACCCAAGTCACACGAAGAGCCATCCTTCATCGGTCAGAGATCCTTTGTGTGTTTTCCGCTCCCTGCCAACACACCCCACTTAAATAAATGTGGAAATCACAAGAAGACTGAGAGGAAGAGTTAAGAAGGGAGACCTATTCTGAGGATGTACCTCAGGATCTGTGCATACTCACCACCACCCACAGGTCATGCCTGGACCCCGTGTGTTCATATCCTGTCCTTGGGTAATTTTTCTCCTCCTTCAAATCATCATCTCAATATGGGCCACTTGCAAATCCATTTCCTTACTGTGCCCTGTGTCCTGGAGTCCCGACCTGCGTCCGGCTGCCCGATGAAGAGCTCCATCCAGTTGTCTCTCCATACCCTCATGTAGCATGTGACCTAAGCCAACCCCAGCATCCTGTCCTTGGGAGTGCCTCTCCTTGACTTCTCCATTTCTTTAAATGGCATCACCATTCTCCTGGGGATTCTAGCACAGGACCCAAACCCCTTAACTTTGCTTCATGCTTCTGTCCCACCCACCGGACCTAGTCACTTGATGACATCTCTTACTTCTATGTTCTTACTGCTACCCACCCTCCCAACCCCATGGCCCGATGTAGTGATGTAGTAGGCAAGTATGAGTTTCAGAGTCAGAGTCATGGGTTCAAATCCCAACTCTGCTATTTGTTACAGGTATTAATGCAGACTTTTCACTTAGTACATTTAAACCTCTGGAAAATGGAAACAATATGTACCTCATAAGATTAATTTCCTTCATTCAGGGCTCACATTTCTCACCAGGGCTAACTCAGTAGATTCCTACTTAGTCCTTGCTTCTTGGCTCTGGGTCATAAACACTGCTCAAATACTCCCTGCCAGGCACTAGGCTAATCTCTAGGAAAAGAAATCTTAGGTCACAAGGCCCTGCCCTCTTGAAGTTTGCGGTCCAACAGAGAGTGTAACATTCTCTTTCCAGTGATTTATTTTCACTCTTCTGTCCAATGAATCTTGCTGAAGCACAGATCACATCATGTCATTTCCCTGCCCAAGACTGTCAATGGCTCCCCATGAGATTTCCATTCCTTTGCCTGCATGCAAGCCCTTCTTAATTAAAGAAGTCTTTATCTCCTTGTGTAGCCTGGTTTCCTACACGCCCACTGCACATCCTCCTTTCTATCCAAGCAGAACTACTTATTAATAGAGTAGACATTTATATTTTTAAAAATTATTGATCACTATTTCTGTTTTGGAGAATACCATGACCATGGGTCTGGTGAGAGGCAGAACTCCCTTCACACAGAAGCAGGGGCACATGGTCTGTGGATACTGAGACATAGGCGATGACCCAGGCTCTAGCAGCCGAAAACTCTCTTCAGGATTCTGTATTTTGAGGGAGTGACAGATGCCCCAAATGGTATCAGATGAAACACTCAGCAGGTTGAGCTGCAGGTTTCTTAATGAAGAGACTATTTTCCGAGGTATGGGCAGGGTTATGGGGGTTAAGAAAAACCAGTAAAAGGCAGTGAAATCTCCACCACAAGAGTAGCCATGCCCTGAGGGTGCACTTATAAAGACAAATCTAGGTAAAAGCTTATAGACCTCCTCCCCACAAAATGTGGCACTTTCTTAATTTTGTCAGCAAAAAAAAACCTCTGGGGAATAATATAGAACATATTCTTGGGTTGCCTGACCAAGGAGAGAAGGGGATCATTTTAGCCAGGACTGGGCTTATCAACAAAAGTGCACTTACCAGTGAATTTAGTTCAATCGTCTGGAAGCGATCCCTGTTGTCAGCTTGGTTAATAGTCCGAAGCCACTAAATGACATCAAGTTGAGATCAATTTCTTAGGATGATGTAGAACAAGAAGTCAAAATGGGAACGCTGGAGTACATTTAGCATATTTAATCAGCATCCATCCTCTGTGTTTCTGGAGAGGGTCCAGTTACCATGCTCTTCACCAACACCTTTGGAAATACCATTGGGGAGGAGACCCGCCATCTTTGAGTGGTGCTTTTATGGCTTTTGAATGTGAACTGTGTATGCAAGTGGGAGGCTCTATAGTTGAAATGTGTTCCCTGATTGCAGTGGGGTTGGAGAGCCACTTGGGCTGTCCACAGAAGCACTTACTGGACAGAGGCAAAGGTGTGTGTTTACCGTGATGGGCAGCAGAGCTGACTTGGTAATAGCATTGATCTGACCCACAAGAATCTTTGGCAGAAGTTAATTGATTCTGAAGTTCCATGAGTGTATGGATAACTCATTAGAGTCCTACTTGACCTGTATAAGCAAAAGTAATCTTCAGGGTGAGAAACTGGGGATTTGCCACGTTTTGCGTAATGTAAACACATGGCCAGAAACTGCCCTCTGAACACTGAGACACCCACTGCCCTCTCGGACCCCAACCCCCATCAGGAAATTGGGCCTGGAAACTGTGGAAGGGGATGCCACTTTGATGTGGGCAAAGAATTGACACCAGAGAGGTGTGTTGGGTGCCCTGCCTGCACTTCGGCAAAGCCAAGTGTCCAAGTGTCCAGTTTATGGGAACGTATCAGTTGTGACAAATGGAGCACCCAAAGAGCTCAATTTTATTAGTCACAGGAAAATCCTCATCTTTTTTCTTCTTGTTTTCACATTTTTGGGTTAAATGACCGATTTAGTGACAGATTTGAGACTTCAGATCTGCAAACACTGTTGTGATAGTGTGCACTGCTGATTCACAGTGTACCTGCTTAGTACGAAGGAACGCCCCTTCCATACAAAGAGAACACGGGTCTGGGAAGATCTCCCTTCTTTCAGATTTGGCCCGTCAGATCGCAAAGAGTTATAGCATATGAAGAGCAAAGGCCAGAGTCTTTGAGGTCTCTCTACTATTGATGAAGAAGGATGGAATCCAACAATGGTTTATAATGGATGACCCTGCTGTTGGCAGAGTGCTGAGTGAGATACTCTGCTCGGTTCAAGAATTCCAGCCCACTGACGACATGGAAAAGTCCATCCTGTGGGACACCTGGTGGTAAAGCGAAATCCCTGACTCAATGAAACACCTGAAATATTTTGATAGACTAAATTGAAAACTTCTCTCTCAGGCTCTGATGCCTAATTGGAAAGTTATAAAAGTTCATCCAATATGATATTAAATAAGCAACTTCTAGATCTTGTGGCCATGTGCCTGACTTGAGCTAGGCCACCAAGGCAGAAAGTGACACTAGGGAGCCAGAGGCAGCACGTGAAGGCACCTTTAGGAAGGACTCTGTAATAACACATCAAGGACACCCTATGGCTCTTCCTCCTGGCTTTTCAAAGATGCCCGAAGACCACTTACCAGACTAACTGGGTACTGGGGAAGGCACCATTTTGACACTGACTATCAACTAACAAATTCTTAGAGCCTGGAGAGCAGGGTTATGGAGACCACTGATGCATTGATGAGTGATATTTTGTCCAAATCTACATCAGATACAGCATGGTGAGATCCCGAGCACATCCTGGTTATTTTGTCAGTCCTTGGGATGTATGGTTAAAATCAATATTTCAACAGAAGAAACCTTGCCTGTGGAGTAAGATATTTCATGTTTGGAAGGACCACAAAGGCCCCAAAAGCCCTACCAAAAAATATTTTTGAAGATTTTATTTATTTATTTGAGATAGAGAGAGAAAGAGAGAGAGAGAGAGAGAGCACAAAAGCGTGGAGGAGGGGCAGAGAGAAGGAAGAGGAACAACCAGGCTCCCCGCAGAGCAGGGATTCCCGACTCAGGGCTCAATCCCAGGACCTGGGATCATGACCTAAGCTGAAGGCAGACACTTAACTGACTGAGCCACCCAGGCACCCCTCAAAGTTTTTTAAAATAGTAATACAACTTTCCTGGGTTGATGAGGAAGGCATTTGTATAAATTAGTGCTACTTGGAAGACGCAGCGGTGGTGATTCCCATCAGGGATGTCCCAGAGCCAGCTATGGGTCCCCTCCAGGTCTGCTGCAAGTAAAGGCCTGTCTGCAGCAGCCCCAGAGAGCTAGGAGCACGCCCCCCCCGCCCCCCCCCTGCTAATGCAGGAGAATGAGCTGCTGCCTGTGGGTAAGATAGCCCTCTCTTCTTTGTTTCTGTAGCCAGAAATTTCTTCCTTCAGCTACACATCTCTGGTTTGACTGGTCTTCCTGTTTTTTTGCTTTCTTGGCTCATTCAGCGTTTTTTAAACTAATTCCTGAATTAAATCCTCTATGTTAGAAATATAGCTTGGTATCTGTTTTCCATATTAGGCCCAGAATGATACACTAATCCATCCTTCAGAGTACATCTCTAATGCCTTCTCCATGAAGCCTTATCTTCGATCTCCCATCCAGAGGTAATCTGTGAACTATTTGTGATTAGTTATTGCTTTATTGAACATCTTTTGGTAACTTTCCATCAAGTACAGAATTCATTTATTTTATCCCGTCGATTTCCATTAGATTGTAATCACGTCGTAGTCATTGTATTATGAGTTCCACAAACTCAGCAGATGTTCTGAGCAAACACTGGTTGATCTGAGTTGATGTTCCAAATGGTAACCCTAAGATCTTATCATGTCATCCCTCCTCAATGATTCCACTGCTTTCGTTATGCTGTAATAGTTGGGCTCATAATGTAATCATTACATTTGTGGGTTTGTTTTTTTTTAACTGCAGTTAAGTTGCAAGAAAAAAAACCCTGTCCAGTGATTCCCCAAACTGAAGTGAAAATATTTGCTCTCCCTATTTCCTGCCTTATACTCATTCATTCATACACTTAACACAGTGCTTTCCACAAACATTATCTCATTTAAACCTCACAATACGAGTACCCTCATTTCCCAAAGTGCTGAATGGCCGAGTTTGGGCTCCTGGATGCAGGTCTTTTGATTTAAAAGTCCAGAACTCCTCCTTGCCTTTCGTTTGAAGCTGTGGTTTGGCAAGCCAAGGGTCGTAATTCTCTAAGTGCTTCCTCGCTGCTAACAAATGCCATTAGACATACGGACTTCCATGTTTTATACAAAGGTACAAAATAATGGATTATTTGTGATTCCTTTTTCATATGAAATAAAGGGGGAAATGACCGTTTTATTCCTTTGGCTTAGAGAATGTGGGCAATCATGTTCTCAATTTCACAGTTCATCACGCGTGCATTTATTAGATTAGCACTGGTTTAGAAACGCATGGTAGAACCTCCCAATAACTTGGCAGTTGCCTTTTGATTGCTTTTCAGAATTGTACGGTCTTGTTCTCCCAAGACTGTGACCGAGGTTTAGTGAGTTAAAAATGAAATGCTACAGGCAGAAATTGAATCCAATCCAGGCAAAGCTCAAGTGATTACTTTTCTCCACCTCTTTATTATTTGGTTTTTCATTGGTGCCACTTCTCGTCTCTGGGGCTGATGTTATAGGAGCAGATATCCTTTCGAGGCCAGGGGACTAAGAGCAACATATGGGCTCTGGTACAGAGGGGAGGCTCATTCCATCATGAGCCCTGTATTGGCCCCCAAACACCTGAAAATACAGCCCCAGGAAGCTCATCTTGTACTTGGCCGAGGAAGACCTCTTCCGTGGCCAGCTCTATGAGGTGTTATTTGAAGGGTACTGGAAATGTCCAGGCAAGAATGTCATTCTCGGCACCACACCCCTTGTCTTACATTGTAGTTGATGCCTAAATTCCACCAACAGTAAGTCATTTTTTTCCTTTTTAGCTGGTTTTTAAAGTGTATTTTCCTGGGGAATTTAATACATTGATTCTGCTTATCTGATCTTATCCAATCTCCTTACCTGATCGCTCCGGAACCTTAACTGCCAACCTCATATTGACAATAGAATACTGCCGATGTATAGTAAGTTCTCAAACAATGGTCATTATTACTATCATTATTGTTACTATTATTAGATTTGTTTCGTTGGCACAATCAGCTACTCATGGCTAATATTTATTGAACACATACTGTTTTAAGTATTGTTCCAGGTACTTAATTTACTATTTGATCATTGCAACCACCCCACAGATGAC
>CM053607.1:23947240-23987807 GCA_028646535.1 Procyon lotor
GTAATGGGGTCACAAGACTGAAGGACCCTGTGGTCCCAAATGACTGCTTGGACCAGACTCCTCCCCTTCCTTCCTTCCTACTCCCACTCTCCCACCAATTCACATTAAACTGTGATATGGGTACAAAATTTACATATGTGAACAGCTTGTTTCAGCAGTCATTCTAGGACGGGTACGCTCCCGTAGTGGGGTAAGTAGGGAGGAAGCTAACGTTCAAGTTGATGTTAACATTCTGAAAGTTTTCTGCATCTAACTGGCAGCATCAAGCTCCTGGGGTTTTACCTCTGTGATCCTCCGCAGAAAGAAAGCACCTTGTTCCCCAGCATCCTTAGACCCAGCTCTCCTGTGGCTGTATCCACGGCCACCCTCGGAAGGGGCACAGTGGACCTGACGGGGCAGCACCTGCTTCTATACACCACAGTCGTGTGAAAAGGTGCCCCGCTCTTCACCCAGGAGACTTTAAGCAGTGAGCTGTAGGACACTCAACAGCATTCTGCCATTTTCATTTCAGATTGATATTTCTTCCAATGCAAAAGCCATGGCATCAAAAATAAATAGGAATTTATTTTTTAAAGTTGGCTTTAAATCAAAAATTTTGATGTGGTCATCAGATTTGGTAATTAAACGACTTAGGAGATGGATCACCAGTGGTCAAGCATATGCTTCTGGCTATAAGTTCAGCTGTAAATGGCTTTTTTTTTTCCTTTGCTTTTTCTGATTTGTTTAGCTGGAAAATATTTTTCTGTGGTTCTATTTTAATGGGCTCCTAATGATGTTCTAAGTATTTGCTTGTACATTAGTGGAGAGCAGTGGGTTCATAAACCTAATGAGGTTGATGGTTATGGAAATTCAAATTAAAATCACATCTACAACATAAACAGTTCTTTTTAAATCTCAGTCTACTTATCAGTAGCTAATGCACCGATATTGTTTGACTTTTAGGCTTTTGCGGAGACACGTGGGCAAACAAAACAAGTATTCCTAAGTTCCAACACTTTAGCTTCAAGGAAGCAAGAAAGGCTCTTAAAATTGACTTTGTTCTTGAGCTGCCCAGATCTCTTTGGGGTATCCCATTTTTAAATTGTTAGAATAACTTAATTTATTGTTGAATTGATAATACAGTGCTTATACTATCCAAACAATATAAAAGATCACCTAGTGAAAAAAGCAAGTCTTTCTTTTTCTCTTGCCTTCTGGAAAGCTAGTTTCCCTCTCTAGAAGTCACCACTGTTACCCATTTCCTATACAGTTGTCCCTTGAACAACAAGGCAGT
The DNA here is from genome assembly GCA_028646535.1 of Procyon lotor. Lineage (NCBI taxonomy): Eukaryota > Metazoa > Chordata > Mammalia > Carnivora > Procyonidae > Procyon > Procyon lotor. The sequence continues at coordinate 23,948,514 of CM053607.1, forward strand.
TAGGGGCTGACCTTTGCTCACCATTGGAGTCAAAAATCCACATGTAACTTTGATTCCAAAAACCTAATTACTAATAGCCTACTGTGACCAGAAGCCTTACGGATAACAGTTGATTAACATGTATTTTGTATGTTATATGTGCTATATACTATATTCTTACAATAAAGTAAGATAGAGAAAAGAAAATATTATTAAGAAAATGATAAAGAAGAGAAAATACATTTATAGTCCTGTAGTTACTGAAAAAACAAATCTGCATATAAGTGGACCTGCCCAGTTCAAACCTGTGTTGTTCAAGAGTCAACCGTATATCATTTCAAAAGTATTCTGGGTGCATTTAAATAAATATGTATACATTCATTCTCCACACAAATGTAATATTATACTATAAATACTCTTTGGAAACTTTTTTTAAAACTTAACACTGTCTAGAAGATCTTTCTATATCAATATATAGCTCATATTTATTGATCTATATCTATATCAATACCTATATTGATCTATAGATCATAGATCTATAGATCTATAGATCATATCTATATGTGGATCTATCTATAGATCATATCTATACAGGCCCTATAGATCTATAGATAGATCTATAAATCATGTATCTCTAGATCAATATATATATCAAAGTAAGGAACTTCCTCCATTTTTCCTCCATTTTCTGTACAGTATTTCATTTTACCGATGTACTGCGTTCTGTTTAACCAGTCCCTATTAACGGACATTTAAGTGGTTTCTGGACTTTGGCTATCACGGTGTTCCAGTGAGGAGCTATGCCTAGTAATGCCATTTTGTGCATGTGAGAGTGCCTGTTAACCAAATACCAAGGAGCAGAAGTTAGGGGCATTTTAATCTGATAGATACCAGGAAGGACTACAGTTACTTAATAACATCTTTGCAATGACCGGGGTCCGACTCCGCCACTAGGGAAAACTTCCTTCAGAGAACTCCCATGATGCAGAGAGCCAGCAACTTGTTTGGCCTCTCTGGCCAAACTGAAGGGCTAAGTAGATACAACAGTCTAGACCTAAAGATAGCAAATTTACAAGGTGCAGAGATGGTGGGGCTTGGGGGAGGGGGAGGTTTCAGAGGAGTGAGGGGGGTAGGCTAATGACGTTTAGAATTAAGGCCAGCCTGACCAAAGATGCCAGGAAATGCACAGGTTGGGGAAGGGTAGCTTCCTGGAAAAGATGGTTATACAAATGTGGAGAGAGAGAGAGAGAGAGAGAGCAGCCCCACAGGCTCGAAGTTAGAAGACCTACGTTTGAGTTCTGGCTCCACCTCTTACTAGAACTGTGTGACTGTGGACAAATTAGGGTTGCCATGCTTACTTTAGAGGGTTATTGTGAGGGTCAAAGAGAGAACACACGTAAACATGCCAGTAAACAGTGTGAACTTCACTACTCTTGGTGAAATCTGAATGAATTTATGTTTCGACATGTTTAGGCATGGAGGACTACTCGCTATGGAAAGTTCTCAGAATATCAACTCCATAGGAGCCCAGCAGCATGTCTACCTTGTTCACTGCTATGTCCCCTTTGCCCAGAATTATGACTGACTCTGAATAGGGACCCGAAGAATATTCACTGAATGAATGAAGTTCGGATCGTCTCTACACAACTGGGGAAGGACATGGAAATGCAAAGACAGAGGCCGATTATGGCTGGAGAAAGAGTTTTGGGAGTTATAGATTTATAATTGTTATCCCTGCCATTATAAGGAAAACCTAACAATGTAGGTATTTCATGAAAATGTGTTGAATGAATGTATGAATGAAGGAATGAACTTTTCATGATGCTTTCAGAAATTATTTCATGAAATAGATGGGTTTTCCAATGCTAGAGGATGAAGGAAAGAGTATTTTTTTTTTTTTAATGTTGGGACACCTGAGTGGCTCAGTCGGTTGAGCATCTGCCTTCAGCTCAGATCATGATCTCAGTGTCCTGGGATGGGTCCCGCATCTGGCTCCCTGCTGAGCGGGGAGCCTGCTTCTCCCTCTGCCTGCTGCTCCCCCTGCTTGTGTGCGTGTTCTCTCTCCCTCCCTGTCTCTCTGACAAATAAATAAAAATCTTTAAAAAATGTAATATTTATGTTATAGTGATTTGATGGTTAAAAAGGTCACTCCATATTTTATTTTTTTTGTAGTTTTTAACTATTTTTTGACCCATGTCCTGGTTGAAATAGATTAAGGCATTCTAGTTCCCTTTTGTTGGCTACATAATTTTAAAGCCTGCCTAAGTATAAATGTGCTTTATGTCTCCATATGGGAATGTATAGATAAGAAGGAAATTCCTCAAACTTGGTCACCAATCACGGATCAGGTTTTCAAAATTAAATTAGGAAATTGGATTAGATGGTCTTGAATGCCTTTTTCTGTCCTAAAAGTATAGAATTCTGTGAACAGAATCACAAGGGGAAGACCGGGGACTGGAAAAAAAAAAAAGGCCAAGGTCTCTGTGGGACAGAAGCCTCATTATATTTGAGAGGTGATAATAAACACCTCACATTTATAGAGTGTTTATTAAAAGTCAGGTCTCCCATACTTTGTTCCACTTAATCCTTACAGGCCCTATAAAAGGGTTGTTGGAAATTCTGCCTGGTGACCAGCAGCTCGGAAGGAGACCTTTCTAAGCACCCACCAGGATTCGAAGCAGCCAAGTTGCCAACAATAATAACCTTTGTGAAAGTAATTGCTGCCCAGAGTCAAGGAACTGTCTTCCACTGAGTTGAAAGGGCTGTGAAATCTGGGGGTGGTCTCTCCAGCCAGAAAGACGTGCGGAGAAAATGTCATCTTTGACTCTGAAGGACTGGGTTCCAAATGACATGGAAGCCTGTGCCGTTATGACCTCACGAGCAGGGCTGTTTGCTTGACCTTTGCCTTTCTCTAGGATCAGTTCTTTCCTTCACTGGTGACACTGTCTCCCTTCTGTCTGTTTGCTGCTTCTGTTGTGAGCGGGCCTGAGCCAATTTGACAGCGTAGAGTTTTCAGGTTCTTTTATTCATGTTGGACGTATATCCATGCTCAGAGGTGGGTGAGGACTGCAGATCTCCAAGCCCGTCATCACACTACGAGGAAGAAAAGCAAGACTCAGACAGATTATGCTGCGGCACAGTTATTGACACGCAGGCATGAAAGCTTGCAACTCAGTGACTTCAGATCTCTGCTCTTTCGAAGACTCCACTTACTCCCCATTTAAATGGCACGTTCGGGGCAAATGGCATAACATTGTAGAGACAGAGTTCAGTTAACCTCGTGGTTGCCATCAGGTAACCAGAATCCTCCATGCTAACAGTGGACTTAGCACCATTGTAGAACTCAGACTTAGGAAACGTTTTAATATGTGAAGAGATTTTTATCCTTAAACCCCGTCCGTTCAAGGACGGGCAGTGTTTCTACACTATTCTAGCTTAGCAGTTGACGAACTCTGGTGTGCAGGCCAAGCCTGGTCTGTGCCTTTTAATAAAATTTTATTGGAACACAGCCCTCCGAATTCATTTACGTATTGTCTGTGACTCCTTTTGTGGTACAGTGCAGAGGAGTTGAGGGATTGTGACAGAGGCTGTTTGCCTGCAAAGCCAAAATTAATCTCAGACCTTTACTAAACAGGTTTTCTGGGGACATCTGGGTGGCTCAGTCATTTAAGTGTCTGCCTTCAGCTTAGGTCATAATCCCAGGGTCCTGGGATCGAGTCCCGCTTCAGGCTCCTTGCTCAGTGGGGAGCCTGCTTCTCCCTCTCCCTCTGTCTCTCCCCCTGCTTGTGCTCCCTCTCTCTCTCTCTGACAAATAAATAAAAAATAAAATCTTTAAAAAAAAAAGGAGGTTTTCTGACCACTGCCTTAGCCAATCCACATATATTAAGAAGTGCTGTTTTTGGCAATGAAAACCCATCGCTAATATATATTTTTCTACTTAGCAAAATCTCTGGTATGGATGAGGGATAAAGATAGCTGAGTGCTTATAGCCTCTGAAGTATGGACTACTTATTAGTTATGAGATGACACCCCTGAAATGTGCAAGTCCTACTTGGGCAATAAGAGCCTCAGAGTATTTATTAAAACTAACATACTTTTCCAGAACTCTGTCAGTTTTGGAATTTTAAAAGTAAGTAGCAATCATCATCATCACATTTCCTTTTATTGCTTCTCAAAACCCCATTTTCATTAGTGATTATGATTAAACCTTCAGATACTCTTCTATCAATAACAATATTAAGCCCAGAGTTTGCAAACTATCTTATCCAAGTGAATCCCAGTGCAATAACTAAGATAGAGTTGGTTTATTTTTATCCCATTTTACAGAATAAAAAGCCTAAGGTCTGAAAATGTATCTCATTTTCTCACAGTTGCAGAATTGGTCGAATCTGAAGCCCTTCATTTTCCAGATGTGATAGTCTCTCCTCCACACCACAGTAACTTCCCAGTCACTGCTCATGGATCATATACTTTTGGAACAGATTGCAGATTTTAATTTTCAGTCAATAGGAAAGTGTTCCCTCTTCAGAGAAAAAAATAACATTCTTAGAAAGTTCTTGACTGTTTTGCAAACTAACTTTATCTCCTTTTTTCACATTTTTTTACTCTCAAAGTTGTGGAGTCACCATTGAGCTGCAGGATTGGTTCCTGGGGGTGGGAAGAAATTTCCCAAAGGAATCAAAGGAATGAAGGTAAATGTTGAAAATGGATCTGTTTCATCAGCTACATAAAATGAGACCCTATAGGCTCAAAGAAGCTTTTGAAGGACCACCTGACTTACAAGCTATAACTATAGCACAGTGTAACAAGGCTCCGGTGTTAGTCATAGATTCATAGATGCTAGAAGAGGAAGAAGCTCACTATTAGGTCAACAAATTCACCCCACTTCACCCTTATAAGGCTGGATTGTTCTCTCAGATGTATTTGGCTACATGGGAAGGTCACTTATTATTAACTGGCTAGGGGTTATTGGAACTGGTGTGGTATCTCCCTAGCATTTTCTTAGCCACTTATCCCCATGGCTTTGATCCTCAGTTATCCATAATTTATTTATCCCCATCTCATGATACCATCTTGGCTGGATTAAGCCCATAATTGGTGCTATTGCATTTTGCCTCTTCCACCTGCAAGTTGAGTTGGAGCCTTTCCTCCAAGACAGTCCCTTCATATACATGGGCTCCAGTGCATCCCTGTTATTACCAAAACTTGTAGGGAGAAAAGAAGGGGGGCAGGTATTATATTCAGGAATAAGAATATTAAGATTTGAGTTCAAGAAGTAAGTTAGAGGTCTTCTCTCCAGACCCCAGAGTGATTGTCTTCCAGTGATTTGGGTCATAAGTCATATAACTGTTAGGATTTTAATAGCAAATGAGTGGCCCCATTGGAAACTTTTTAAATTCTGAACAGCTTTAAAGCAACAACTTAATGGTGTAAAAAGACAAACATAATTTCAAGTGTGAGTCCATTAGTAAATATTACAACAGCAGTAATGTTAGGAGAAATCCCTGTGTGTGTTGAAAAGACTTAAGTCTCTTACAGACAGCTTCTCATTTCTGAATATCTGGGAATCTTCTGTGTGATTCTTTTAGTTGAGTTTTAATAATACATAAAATAACGCCATCAGTTTTGTGAACAAGACAAGACTTTAAAAAATTTGAGTTTGAGATGAAATATTTATGACCCATTCTCAGCAGAAAACGGGAAAACATAATGAAATCTTGAATACTGATTTTGGGGGAGAAAATAAATTAATTTTAAAAATAATTTATTTCTCCTAGAATACTAACTTTAGGATTATGTAATGAATCTTTCAAAATGGGTTAGCTTATCCTGTGGTAACACACAACCTCAAAATCTCACTGCCTTAAAAAAAAAAACAAAACCCAGATCTATTTTTCATCCATGTGACATATCCATTGTGAGTTTTGACTTCACTCGGGGACCCAGGACTATAGAATTGTCACTTTGTGAAACATGGCTAATTATTGTGACAGACAGAATGAGAAAAATTTGGAGGGCTTGGACCAGCAATCAAGTGCTCCAGCCCAAAGTCATGTTTGTTCTCATGACCAGCATTGGTCACATGCCCCACTCAATCACAAGGGGCCAGGAAGTGTACTCCTACCAAGTACTGGGAAGACAGAGAGCTAAAAATATTTGTAGAACAGTGCTAAAGACTTCCACATGTCATTAAAGTTGAAAGGACAAAATTTGATCTGGAGTATGGTCAAAGCATGCATGTCAGATGCTTCTAGTCATGATGATCTCTGACTTTATAAAAATGAACACTCAAAATAGCAAGACACTCTACCCAATGGTTCCCTGAACTTGGGAAAATGAACATTAGGCTTTCCTCCAAAATTTAAAAGACACTGATGCCTGGGTCCCACTCCAGAGAGTCTAATTTAATTAGTTTGAGGTGCATCTTGGGCTTCCAGTTTTTGTTTTTTGTTTTTTAAGCTCCCTAAGGTACACCTAGAGTAGACAGTCATTAGTCTATTCTACGGGTTGGGGTTTTAGGATGATTTTGAACTCCAACATTATCCATCCATCCGTATGGTCTTAAGTCAACTTCTCTGGATCTCCATTTTGTTATCTATGAAATTAGGAATGGGATGACTTCTACAGATCCTTCCAACTTTAATAATCTCTTCTAGACCACTGACTTCCATTTAGAAAGTGTTTCAAACCTCAAGTTAATGTGTAAGTGCAGCTAGATTACTTTGGAAGTTAATCTGGTTAAGCTCCTATAGTTTCAATAATGGAATAAGGGCAATAATTGGAAAAAGTCTTTATGAGTTAAGTAGTTGTATTTTCCCACCAAACCAGGAAGCTGGACCAGACTTGAGGATAAAGTCATGTTATAAAAAAAGATACGGAGTTAACTTGATCCCTTGGTTACATGTGGACTGAGGATGAACTTCCTGATCTGAAATGAAAAAAATTGTATTACCTAAGGCTATTCAGATAAAAATAAATTTAAAAAAGCCACTTCCCTCAATTCTTCTTGCTGAAAATGAAAAGTTAAAGGTTTCACAATTTCTTCACCATGTAATCCTATCTCAGTGCTGTCAGTGTCTTAATAGTGTATTGATTGGCCCATACGCCCGCTATCTTTAAAGAAGTATTATCACTCTGTTGGGCCAAACATGAGAAACTACTTTTAAAGACCTTTTTAAGAGTTTTTTGATTTTTCAAAAGCTTCTTGGGGGCTTATTGAGGTTCTCTGGCAGTTGGAATTAACTCTACAATGCTCTTTCTCTATTTCTGACACAGGGGATTCATCTGGAGCGTGCAAGTTATCAATGACTCACAGGAGGGAGACGATAAGGAGGCCCTTGAGATAAATTCATGTGGTAATTAGTTACATGGACACCTGTATTCTTAGGCTCTTTCTAAGTGCTACCGTTGCATTGGAAACTTGCAACAATTATCAATAGCCATCTTAAATATGTGACGTTGACTCCACCATTAAGGGGTAGAAAGTGAGAAGAAGAGAAGATGAATTGTAAAAATTAAAACTGTTAGTGCGGAAAATAGCATTAAACTGGTTTTCAATTATCAAAATGCCTGGCAAGCTGAAATAAGACAAAAATCTCCATTTATAACTCCACTGTAGTTATTCAATGTCTGTATCTCTCTTCTTCAGTTATTAAAAAAAGAGCATCAGAATAATTTATATTGAATGCTTAGAAAAATATTTGATGATAATGCACCAAGATGTTATCACTTTGGGTGATGGTATTGTAGGTGGGTCTTTTTTCTTCCTTTGGGAATCTCTGTGTTTTACCACTTTGCTCCACGAAGCATATATATATTTTGGAACTGGCTTCACTCCTCACTGTGTTTTGGGGAAAATTACTTAACCACCCTGAGCCTCATTCTGTTCCTCAAAATGAGGATAATAATAGTATCTACCCCAAAGGGTTGTGGTAAATATTAAGTCTAAAGCACATGAAATAGCTGATATTTGACCATCTTTTAAAATGAAAATTGCAATTTGAAATGGTTCAGCATAATATTAAACATTTAGTTTTATACCTGACAAATGCTGAGCACTCAGGAAATATTAGCTATGAAAGATTGTTAAGGAAATATAGAGAGAAGAAAATTAAAAAATAGAAAAGAAATGATATGCAATCTCTTAAACATCCAGCTAATTGAGATATAATTTATGTACGGTATAGAGTTATAGGAAATTTGGCAAACTCATACAATTGGGTAACCACAGTCAATATATAAACCACAGTTCTATCTTCCCCACAAAATACATCGTGCCCCTTGTAGACAACCCCACCACTCACCACAGCCCCTGACGACTGCTAATCTTTTTGATATCCCTATAGTTTTGTTTTCAATATAGATTCCCCCCTTACTTTACTTACCCATATGTGTTGATTTGCCTCCTTCTGCTGTGAATGCTGGCCTTCAGAGGCGGACAGGAAATCCATCTCTCTGGCCAGCCACTAATGGAAGTTACTTGAGGGAAGGTCCCTCTCAGTTTGCTCCAAAGGGTGAGGGGTGTGGGTTCAGACTTCGGAGGGGGGCAGCGAAAGGCATTTGTTGAGCTTTATCTTTACAACTTGCTCGTTCATAGCTCCGTGGGGAAAGGAGAAAGGAACGTGTGCAGATAGCCCATTTGATGACTTTTCCAAGCTCACCATGGTTTTTAAATTGACTTTTCTGTTGATGGAAACATATATACCCGTTGGTCAGAGGTTTCATGACCTAAGGATCAATTTAAACCCCAGGTCCCCAAGTAGAATTTAACAGAGTCCTCCTCTATTCAGCTCTCCTTGGAGAAAAATGCTCAACCCATGGATGTAGGCAAAGCCCTCTGCTTGTGAATGCTGACACTTTCAGCAGGTTCTAGCTCATGTTTCATGCTCTTTGAGGTGTTTCTTTTTTCTTGCCTTCTTAGAAGACCTTCATCATGACATCACTTTGCCTGAATGTAATTTGCCACAATATCTAATGGACCAAACTTTATAATCTTGAAATTAGAGAGTCCCCACCCTCCTCCTGACCAAAACCAGTCTCTAGGGCTCCCTTGTGGTTTACAGAGTGATATCTGGATTCCTTTGTCTGGCAACTAAACCCTTTCTGATTGGACTCCATCCAGATTTGAACAGCACAGTGAATAAGTTTGACTTGTGGAGGCATATGGAACCCAGTACCCACCAAATAGAGGACTTAGAATATTTGCACACATAGGTCACTTATTAGCCATAGGACAAACTTCAGAAATCTCTTGAGTGTTGGCATCACAGACAGAGGCTATTTCACATAGTGGAAAATAACATGGGTTTGGAAGCCCACCTGCTTTTGTTTGGATCCTGACCACTTCTCTTACTAGTTTCATAACGTTGGGCTAGTTACTTAAACTTTCTGTGCGTCAATTTCCTCAAGTTCCTTCCTGGAACTCGAAGGCCTGTGGTGAAGAAAATGTAGTTCCTCAATCATGTCACATTCTCCTCAGCTTCTCTGCCTTTTCCCTTGCTCTTCCTACTACGGAACATGCCTTCTCCATGCTTGTCTGTTTGAAAATGCCCATCATCCTTGGAATTTCAGAATAAAATCCTTGGCTTCCTAACGCAGGCCCCGGGCACCCACTACATTTTTGAACCCACCAGGAGTCCACTGGCAGCTTCAGTGTATGGCAGCTGCTGGGATCTGTGTCTTCCCACTGATCTGTCCACTCCCTGAAGGAGGACTCTCTTCTAGAGAGCTCTAGAAAGTTCTAGCAGCTAGAACTTTCAGAAAATCTACTCAGCATTCAGTATTTATGGAATGCTGAGACCTTGTGATATGCAGGTTCTGATTCAATAGGTCTGAGGTGGCAGCAAGATTCTGGTCTGTCGAACCATACTTGGAGAACAAGGCCAGTGCTGCCAGTCCATAGACCACATTTTCAGAACAAGGCCCTAGACTAATTGGTCAAACCTTTTTTTTTTTTGGTCTCAGGACCTTTTACATTCTTATATATTATTGACGACACCAAAGAGATTTTATTTACATGGGTTATATCTGTTGATATTTACTGTCGTAAAAATGAAAGCTGAGGGGCTCTGGGGTGGCTCAGTCATTAAGCAACTGCCTTTGGCTGAGGTCATGATCCCAGAGCCCCATGTTGGGCTCCCTGCTTGTCGGGGAGCTTGTTTCTCTCTTTCCAGCTCCCCCTGCTTGTGTTCCCTCTCTCGCTATCTCTCTCTCTCTCATAAATAAATACAATCTTTAAAAATAAAATAAAATAAAAATTAAAGCTGAGAAATTAAAAAGTACTTGAAAAAGTAGTTAAGTAAACCCATTATATGTTCCTGTTAATACCATATTTTAATGAAAAATTACCATATTCTTCAAAATAAGACATTAGTGACGATGACATTGTTTCCCATTTCTGTACATCTCTGTAACATCAGGTTTGATAGAAGTGGGCCGTAGTCTCCCACCTGCTTGTGCATTCAGTCTGTTGTGATATGACATGATGAGCAGGCTCTGGAACTCTCCGCCACATACTCATGACTCACGCAAGTCAAAAAGCCAAAAATGACATCTTAGTATCATCAATAAGAATAGGTTTAATCTGACAGAATCCCTGAAAATGTCTCGGGCACCCCACCCAGGAGTCCCCAGACACCACTTTTTTTGTTTTTTAAAGATTTTATTTATTTATTTGACAGAGGGAGAGAGAGAGAGAGAGAGAGAGAGAGAGATCCCAAGTAGGCAGAGAGGCAGGCAGAGAGAGAGAGGGGGAAGCAGGCTTCCCGCTGAGCAGAGAGCCCGATGTGGGGCTCGATCCCAGGACTCTGAGATCATGACCTGAGCCGAAGGCAGGGGCTTTAACCCACTGAGCCACCCAGGCGCCCCTCCAGACACCACTTTAAAAACCATTGCTCTAGACCACTCTTAAGAATCCTGGAGGGCTTTGACAGTTACTGCCCTCACCGTGCAGTTAGACTTTGGGTGTTTCTGTAAAATTGCTGGCTTCAAAAGTTCCTAGAGGAGACGCCTTCTGACTCTAGATTTTGTTTCTTCTCCAGTTGCAGTTTATATCCTTATCTTCATCCAATGATGGTGCATGGTCACGGTCTCAACACAGATAAGGATCTCTTCAGTAAACCAACAATCCAAAAGGTGATACTCCCTTTAGACACACCATTTAATAACGAAGAACCTCAAAAGGAAAAACATTTTATTGGATCCCTGAAAGACTTTAAAATTACTTTAGAATAAAAACAATACTTTTTTGTTTTCTATTTTTTTTTAAAGATTTTATTTATTTATTTGTTTGACACAGAGATATAGAGGACAAGCACAGGGAGTGTCAGGCAGAGGGAGAAGGGATCCCAACTCGGGGCTTGATCCTAGGACCCTAGGATCATGACCTGACCCAAAGGCAGACACTTAACCGACTGAGCTACCCAGCCACGCCCCCATGTTTTTGATTTTTAAAATTGCTTTAAAGAATAGATCACCCAACCGAATATATCAATTCACTTAAAGCTCGTATGATTTTCCTGTAAGTTCATTTATTACATTTATCTTTAGTTCTTTTGTCCAAATAGGGTTTCACAATTTTTAAAATGTAAACTATAAAGTGTTTGAAATCATCTGATATATACTTAAATGTCATATGTCCACTTCTTGTTCCCACCTTTTTATACCTTACTCTTACGCCTGGATTTCCAAGCTTATGCCAGTTCCACTCGGGAGTGTGTTTGAATAGGCTCCTTGGCTCCCTTTGACCTCTGAAGTGTTTCCTTAGCACATTTGCTTCTCCAATGGGTCTACAGCAACCTGGCTCCTCTGACTGTAAAAGAAGGGAGTTATGCTCCTGGCAGATTTGTTCGTCATCATTTCAGGGTTAGGCAAAATAGTATACACTGTGGTTCAAGCCTTCAGACTCCCTCTCCAGAAAAATATCTTCTCCTCCAGTCCTGTTGCTCTTAATTCAGAGAATCTTAGAATCTTGGGATCAGAAGGGATCTTCAAGGTCATCCAGATCCTTGCCATTCTGATGTGGCCTCTAGATCAGCAAACAGCATGGGCATCATCTGGGAGCTTGTTAGAAATGCAGAATCTCAGGAGCCCCTCAGACCTACTGAATCGTAATCTTCACTTTGACAAGACCCCAACAGATGAGTGTACACGTTAAAGTTTGAGAAGTGGGGCTGCAGACCAGGCTCCCATCTGATAGAGCAGTCCTGGCAGCAGCGTCTTCCTCCTGACTTCCCCTAAGTGTTCAGCAGCCTTCACCTTCCAGTTTCAGGGCATACTCTCTCACTCTACATACTCTAGATCAAGAGATCGCAACGTCGTGCACTAAAATCCCTTGGGGAGCTTCTAAAAATCCCAATGCCAAAGGCCTCACCCCTGACCAATGACATGAGAATTTGTGGAGATGGAGTCCAGGCATTGATACTTTATGAAATCCCCCCACGAGATTCTAATGTGCTTCCAAGTTATGAACCATGATTGAGAGCCACCCGTTTGCATTTTAGACTATTTACTTCATTTTTTGCTTTGATATTCTATGAAAATGCAAAGATCCCCTCAGAAAGGCAAAACTGTTATCTCTCATTTGCACTTTGCTTGGGAATAGGGTTCTTTTTAAAATAACAAATAATTTATTGCAGACTCTTTACTATCATACGCTGGCGGGCTTGACAAATCACGTAGCAGTACTCTGTGTTGGAGGAGCTGAAAGCTGGGAATGAGACAAAAGTGAATGTCTTCAACCCATGGACATCGGGTAAGTGCTGTGAAATGGGTAAGCCTGACGATTCACAGACATGTACCCTGGGGCAAATAATACATTATACGTTAATTTAAAAAAAAAAAGTGAATGTCTTGAAGTCAGGTCACTGAGGGTCGGACTTCAGGCTTGCCGGTAACCAGTTCTCAGCTGAACTACCAGTTCTCAGCTGAACTACTGGGGGCAGGAAGGGGCTGGGCAAGAACCGGAAGTTGTCCTTTGGCGAGCCCACTTCCGGTTTCCTGCTCTTTTTCTTGCTTCTGCGTTCGCAGTCCTCAGGGTGCAGGAGTGAGAAAACTCCAGAACTGCCAAGCTGTGAGCTTCATCAGATGAGTGCTAGTTCCTGGCATAACCCTGGCCTGAAGGTCTGAGAGAAATTTTAACATCATAATCTTGCTGCCCTAAAAGGGGCTGGGTGTTTTTCCTCCCTCAGTGGTCCTCTTGAGTAATACAGCCTTTGTTTGTGACATGACTGTTCAAGAAACTGAAATCTGCTTTTTTTTTGTAAGATTTAAGGGAAAAATGATTTTTTTTTTGCATTTTATTAGCTTTTAAATGATCTAGTTTTATTTAGATACTGCTGCATTAGACTGATTATGCATTAGTCTAGGGGATATATAAATCATGTTAAAAGTAATTCTGAACAGGCTAACTAAATGATCAAGTCAAAAATTTGAGGAGAAGAGAAAAATATTATTTTATTTATTTATTTATTTATTTATTTATTTAAAGATTTTATTTATTTATTTGACACAGAAAGAGAGAGATCACAAGTAGGCAGAGAGACAGGCGGGGGTCAGAGGGTTGGGAAGCAGGCTCCCTGTGGAGCAGAGAGCCGGATGTGAGGCTCGACCCCAGGACCCTGAGATCATGACCTGGGCTGAAGGCAGAGGCTTTAACCCACTGAGCCACCCAGGCGCCCCTATTTTATTTATTTTTAAAGATTTATTTATTTATTTTAGAGAAAGAGAGCACACTGGAGCAGGGGGAGAAGCAGAGGGAGAGAGGGTATCTCAAGCAGATGCCATGCTTAGCATGGAGCCTGACAGGGCCTGATTTTATGACCCTAAGATCATGACCTGAGCTGAAATCCCAAGTTGGATGCTCATCCAACTGAGCCACCCAGGCCCCTGAAAAAGTGTTACTTTAAAAGGAAATTCAGCTTACTACCCACAGTCATATTAATTTACCATTAATGAAAATATAACACAAAACATGGGGCACTTGGGTGGCTCAGTTGGTTGGGCAGCTGCATTGGGCTCAGGACCTGCATGATTCCAGGGTCCTGAGATCAAGCACCACATCGGGCTCTCTGCTCAGTGGGGAGCCTGCTTCTCCCTCTCCCTCTGCCTGCCGCTCTGCCTACTTGTGATCTCTCTCTCTCTCTCTCTCTCTCTGTGTCAAATAAATAAATAAATTTTAAAAAAAGAAAGAAAGAAAATATAACACAAAACAAACCCTTAATAATAAATTTGGAAGCTCTACCATTTTAGATTCTAATGAGTAGCATTCACATATTAAAATAAAATTTAGAAGATTTACAGCTTGCAAGCTCTCCTTTATACTTCCTTGTTTTACAAACTAAATAATAGCTTAATTAATTTGGATGTTTGAGGATAAAATACCATCACACCTTCTCCTCCCCAACATTTCCTGCTCACCTAGCTTTCAAATCTGATAAGCTTACTAGAGTCTTGTTAATCATGAATTTGACACATTTGACAGAGTTTTAGATCTTTAGGGATTTTAAAAGTTGATTCTCGGTTCTTTAATATCCCAATAATCTTAGAGATAATTTGGTATTAAAGTCTCTTTAGGCTAAGCAAATGCTATAGGAAGAGAGGACTATGTTTCAGTGCCTCAGAAAGGCAATAGGAGTTTTAGACTATTTCTGTTCTCTGTGATAGAACATGTGGTTTGGCTTCCTTAGAAAACACGGAAGAGGAAGATGATGAACATTTTAAGAATGATTTTTTTTCCCTAAGTATAATTGGTTTTTTTTCAATAATTTAATGTTTGCATTTTTAATTTTTTTAGTGAAATATCAATTTGGATATATATATACACTCCACTTTTTTCAATGGCTTACACTTTCATTTCAATAATGTTTTATCTTTAATTTGAATACATATAAGTTGAAATTAAAGCTAACACTTTGGCTTAAGTATCTATTCTACTCTCAATCAAAACATTTGGAAAAATCTTCCTGTAGCAACTATTTTCCTAAAAGTTTTTTTAAAAACATGAAAAAAATCCCAGTTATCCCCCAAATGAACCTTTTTCATAAATTCAGATTTCTTATAGAAGGGCACACTTGTAAAGAGCCATCAGTTTGAACTGGTAATTTTGTTTATCTATTTGACTTGTCATTAAAATGCTAAATAGTTAAAATTCGCAACTGTGCTATCAAACTTGTGAGCTACAATTCTGTGGTCTTTTTGGAATATAAGAGAGATAGTCTTCCTGTCTCTGTATCTTCTACTCCTGTTCCTTTCTCCACTCTCAGTTTGTTTTCTTGATTCTGGGTTTTTTTCTTTGTCCTAATTTCCCTCCATATAGTTCTCTACTGTTTGGGAAAGTCCAGGCATACACCTGCATGGTGAGGACATATGGGGGTACATGTAAATATGCACTTATACTTTCTTATGCATTCAAAAGTAAGTCCTTATATTGCTGTAATCTGCTTTTTACTCCATTGAAAGTTGAGAGCTTGAGTAGTGGGTTGTTGCTTTTTTTTCCAATTAAACCCATGATTATGATAGAGCTTGGGAACAAAGGGCGATTAAAGCCATCCCTAGAGAGAGATGAAGTTCACTAGTTCACCGACTACATTCAAGTCAACATCTCCCCAACCACTTTGGTCTATTCCTTTGGCTCTGACACCAGAGCCATGGTAGCATTTCCCAGGATAAGTTGTTGGGGTCTAGAGATGACTGAGAAGTATGTGCCTGGGGCCACCATGCCCAAACATGGCTGCAAGATTGTCTTGCCAAGAGCTGGGAAGGACCTTGAGTTCTATTCAGTTCAACCCAGGAAACTAATGTCAGGGAAGCCATGTGACTCATCCAGGGACATGTAATGAGTAATAAAGAAGGAAATAGGGGACATGAAAAACATGCATACTGGATCAATTAAGAGGCATGAAAGCTGAAGGAAAATATGAATAGGCTAGATATTTCCAGGAGCAGCTAGGGCTCCCTGGCATCCTACCAGTTGTAGGTCTATCCTGTGTGTATCTTCATTTATTTTGATGGCTCAGCTATTATTCCTTACTGGGAGAATCCCTATTGAGGATGTCACAGTATTTTGGGAAATGTCTTTCATTGTCTCAAAATACAAACCTTGATTTTCCATTATTTCTAGTTCATGTTGAAAGTGTCTGGATCAAAGTTTCATCTTTGGCCCCAAGTCTCCACTTCTATGTTAGCAATCATCTACCACAATCTGGAATTTAACTCTGCAGAGTGCTTCACTTATCTCTGTGATAAATGTGAGTGATGAAATGAAATAAAGCCAACATTCAGTGAGTGCCAAGTGCATGGTGTGCACGGTGGTGCCCTGGGACATCCCATCTGATGGGCCCAGCCTTTCCAGTAGGTGTGACATCCCATTACACAGAGGAGGAAACCGAGGCTAACTTCCCCCTCATCCTTCAGCATTGATCTTTCTTCATGTTGTCAGTTAACTTTGTTTGGTCATGAATCTAAGCCATCCCTTCCTACTTTACAATCAGCCTTTGAAGCTGTCCTCCTTCATCCCACAGCACGGCCATCTTGATAAGCCACACAGCTTCTTCTCTTGCTTAAACCTTTTTCTGTCACCACCACCCCCGATTCTTCTGGGGCTGGATACAAACCAAGCGTCCCCCTCACCCAGCTATTTTTCACCTCCTTGACACCTTCTGCTTGGTGACACCAATCAGACCATACCTTCAAATCTTCCAGGCCCTTCCTCCTCCTCACTTCCTCTCTTAAGAAATGCACAAATAAAAAGATAATCAAACTCAGATGGAAAGATTGGCCTTTTGCTTCTTTCCACAGGTTTTCTCTTGGCATCAGAAAATTTGCATTTATTTGCAGTGTCACTAACTAACAGTGTCACTAACTAACGGCACTTATTTGCAGTGTAGCTAACTAACTAACTAACTAACTAACTAACTAACTAACTAACAGTGTCACTAACGGCATTTATTTGCAGTGTCACTAACTAACTAACTAACTAACTAACTAACTAACTAACTGTGTCACTAACAGCATTTATTTGCAGTGTCACTCACTCACTAACTAACTAACTAACTAACTAACTAACTAACTAACTAACTAACTAACTGTGTCACTAACTAACGGCATTTATTTGCAATGTCACTAACTAACCCAGACACCGAGCCAGCATTCCTCTGCTTCCTACGCCCACCTCCCAGCCCTGGTCTTCCCTGCCCCTCCTTTCTCACACCTCCCCATTTCCTCTGTCTGGATGCACTGGATGTGGCCAGCTTGGAAACTTTGAGTCTGCTTCCTACAGCATCCTCTGAAGCAAGGAATTGCTTTTGTCCTGCCATCTGTGTGTGTATGTACGTGTATTAATGTTTGTTTTCTTTTGTGTTCTTTTTATTTCTTTTCCCCTTTTTTGGCAAGACTATTGCTTTCCAACTTCAAAGGTTTTTTGTTTGTTTGTTTGTTTTGTTTTGTTTTTCCAAAGAACAAGCCTTTTACAAGACTCCTTTTTGTTTTTAAGTAGTGACATCTGTCCATCTTGGGGAAAGTCAAGAGGATCTTTGGTGGAAGCTGATAGCTGTGAGCACTAGGACAAGCTGAGACCTCATCTTACCTGGGACCCTCGGGTGATAGAGGAGAAAAATCAGGTCTGAAGAGGTCGATCGAATCACCAAAACCCCACTGATAGTTGGGGACAGGGCCAGGGCTGGGGCACAGGTCTCCCGACCTCCAGTCCACCGAGATACTCTAGACATCGTGTCGTTCCCAAACAAGCCCTGCATTTTGAAATGGCGTGCCAGCACTCTGAAGAGATGCCTCCCAGGCTGCTGTGGGCCGCTGTGAGCCATTGTGGGGCTCCCGGGTTTTGTCGTGTTGTGTGGGGAGCCGTGATCTTCAATGTGCTACAAGCTCTCCCTGCATTTCCAGTAGATGGGAGTTTGTTTGTTTGTTTTCTTGTACATGGAATCTGGCAAACCAGACAGAATCCCATGATGTGTGAAGCCTGCCTTTCATACCCTCCTCCCCTTTGGGAGTGCCTCTCTCAAACTCTTCCTTCTCTCCTTCTCCCAAGATGGGTGAGACCTGTATCTCTTCTCATGCTTTCTCAGTCCCCATCATTCCTGCTGTTGCTCCACTTGAACTGAGCCTATCTTCTTTTCATACTTGCTTTTTAACCCAGATAGATTCTTTTTTTTTCCCCCAAATATGTTTATTTTATTTTTTCAATGTTACAAGATTTTTTTTTCAATGTTACAAGATTTATTGTTCATGCACCACACCCAGTGCTCCATGCAATACACACCCTCCTCAATACCCACCACCAGGCTCGCCCAGCCCCCCACTCCCCTCCCCTCCAAAACCTTCAGTTTGTTGCTCAGAGTCCACAGTCTCTCATGGTTCATCTCTGCCTCTGATTTCCCCCCATTTACCTTTCCCTTCCTTCTCACAATGTGTTCATCATCTTTAGCCATCAGGGAGATTCAAATCAAAACCACACTGGGATACCACCTTACACCAGTTAGAATGGCCAAAATCAACAGGACAGTAAACAACAAATGTTGGAGAGGATGCAGAGAAAGGGGCACCATCTTACACTGTCAGTGGGACTGCAAGCTGGTGCAGCCAATTTGGAAAACAGTGTGGCGATTCCTCAAGAAATTAAAAATAGAGCTACCCTATGACTCTGCCATCGCACTACTGGGTATTTACCCCAAAGAAGCAGATGCATTACAAAGAAGGGCCACATGTACCCCAAGGTTCATAGCAGCAATGGCCACAATCGCCAAACTGTGGAAAGAACCAAGATGCCCTTCAACAGATGAATGGATAAAGAAGATATGGTCCATATATACAATGGAATATTATGCCTCCATTAGAAAGGACGGATATCCAACTTTCGTATCAACATGGATGGGACTGGAAGAGATTATGTGGAGTGAAATAAGTCAAGCAGAGAGACCCAATTACCTTATGGTCTCACTTACGTGCTGAGCATAAAGAAAAACATGGAGGGCATTGTCAGATAGAGAGATTCTTATAATTTAAAAATACAACCAGTAAATCTATAACACATTGTTAATTCCTCTTGCATCTGCGCCAGACCCCCAGATCCCCTTCCCACCGCTCTGTGAACCCCTGCATTCCATTCTACAACTTGCTTAGTCCACTTTGTCCATTTTAGCACACAAAACTCTAAGTCCATCCCTTTTTAGGTGGCCAAATACTGCTCCATTATGTTCCCTACTGTGTTTTACCCATCTCTCCTCTAGTGAAAGTTTCGTTTATGGCTTCTAGAGTTGTGCTATTACCAACAATCCATAACCCACATTTGGAACCTCACCCACCACCAGTTCTCCTTCCCAAGTCACTCTCAAACTCACACTCTACTGGTTGAGGACTGCTAAATTAGCTAATAAGTGAGTCCTTACCTCTTTGTTCACAGGCACAGTATTAATGAGTCCTTCTCTCCTTTTCAGGAAGAATATGTCCATGTTAAGAGACCCACCTGGATAAACGTTCTTAAAGCATCTCTCTTCCATCTCCAGCTCTTTGGGATAAAATGGATATAAGTCATTAACAAGTTATACTCTTAATTCATGGGCATATTTCACATGGTAGAAATTTCAAGGAAACCTAGAGACCTGTAGGTGAGCTATTTTGGAACAAGTGGGCTTTGTTTATGCTCCAGAACATGTAGTGCAAGGTAGCTATCTACTCAGATATACCTGGTGGGAAGTGTAGTCACAGTGCTGGCCCTGAGTATCAGCTTGCTAATGCTTGCAGAGGAAAAGATACCCTCCCAAAGCCATACTCTGGAAGCCCGATCTCCCTGTGAAGATGCACCTGCCCATGTCTATATCAGGAGGGAGCATCCAGTCAAACAGACTTGAGGAGTACTCTACATCATACACAAAAATCCATTGCAGATCTAAATGTGGAAGATAAGCAGTAACACTTTCAGAAGAAAACATGGACTAATACTTTTATGACCTTGAGGTAAATAAAGATTTCTTAAACAGGACTTTAAAAATGCTAGCCACTAGGGCGCTTGGGTAGCTCAGTGGGTTAAAGCCTCTGCCTTTGGCTCAGGTCATGATCTCAGGGTCCTGGGAATGAGCCCTGCATCGGGCTGTCTGCTCAGCGGGGAGCCTGTTGCCCCCCACCCCCCGCCTGCCTCTCTGCCTATTTGTGATCTCTCTCTCTGTCAAATAAATAAATAAAATCTTTAAAAAAAATGGTATCCACTAATGAAAAAAATTGATCAGTTGTATATTAAAACTAGGACTTTTGCTCATTCAAAATCATTATTAAGAGAGTTAAAAGACAAGCCAGAGTGGGAAAAATATTTTCAATATAAACATCCACCAGGGACAAAAAAATCCAATGACTTGTATCCAGACTATATACAGAACTTCTAAAATTCAACAAGAAATAGGTTGAAAAATCAATAGAAAAGTGGGCAAAATACATAGATAGACACTTCACAAACTAGGATTCCTTCCTCCCTTCCTTCCTTCCTTGTAGGCTTCATGTCCAGTGTGGAGCCCGATGTGGGGCTTGAACTCATGACCCTGAGATCAAGACCTGAACTGAGATCAAGAGTCAGATGCTTAACCAACTGAGCCACCCAGGAACCCCCACAGTGGATTAGGATTTCTAATACACAAGTGAAAAGGTGCTTGACTTCATTAGTTTTCAAGAAAACACAAATTAAAACTACAATGTGATATTATTGCACACTCACCAAAATGACTAAAATGAAAAAGACACCAAAACACAACATGTTGGGGAGATCGTGGAATGACTGGAACTCTCATATCCGCCAGTGGGAGAATAAACTGGTATAGCCATTTTGACAAACTGCTTGACAATATCTTCCAAACTCAAACCTATGCTTACCATATAACCCAGGAATTAATGCATAAGGGAAATGCATACTTAAGTTTACCAAAGACACACACAAGAACAATTACAGAAACATTTTTAGTTGTAGCTCCAAACCAGAAAACAAACCAAGTGTTCATCAGTGCTAGTGTGTAAACATATTGCTATGTATGTATATAATGGGGCACTATATGCCAGTGAAAAGGAATAACCACACAGCTTGGATGAAAATCTCAAACATAATGTTGAGTAAAAGGGGTTGGACATAAATTACTACATCATTGGATTAAATTACTGGATTCCATTTATATAAAGTTCAAAAACAGGCAAAACTAATCTAGATGTTAGAAATTAGGAAAATGGTTTCCTATTTCATTGTAGGGTAGGTTATAACTAGTAGGAGGATTATAAGGCTTTCAGGGTCAGGAATTGTTCTATTTCATGACCTGGGGACTTATCTCATAGATTTGTTCACTTTATGAGGACTCATTGAATTATTCATGTAGCTAGGATCTATGCATTTTTATACTTTGTTGAAAAGTTTACATTAAAATAAAAGCCTGGAGAATCAGGTTGCCTCACTTAACCGTAATTCACCAGCCATTTTTAATTTATGCTTCCAGGAAGGTATGCAGAAGGAAGGACAGATTAGGGACTACCGGGTAATTTACCCTTGTTAACTCCGATTGTGTCCCTGGTAGAATCCCGTTCTGTATGGAAGCATGATTTAAACACTCATGAGGTCGATGGCTATATATTATAGTATATTGTGACATAGGTTATCATATGTAATACAGGGTCTTTCTCTCTTGACACACCAACAGCATGCTATTCACACTGTTACCTAGTGCCTCTTTCATCCTGCTTTGTGGAAAAGTGGGCTGTGCAACTCTCTTCTCTGAACTTTTTGAGTGCAGAAGACATTGTATTTTATTTCCTGTAGTCTTTCTGTTCTCAGCACAGAGCCTTACACAGAGTGGGATCAAATCTCGATTAATGCTTGTTTCATAGTGGGGGTGAGGAATGCCTACATTGTCCACTGATCTCTTTTTCTTTGTATAATTGTCATTTTTGTTTGTGTATTTAAGTGGGATATCTGAACTCTTCTCGTCCTTCTTCCGGAACCTATGCATCTTGAGAGGAAACCCGAGGAAGGGTTCCTGGAAGAGCTGAGAGGATTCTCGTTCTTGAGCTGGGTGCTGGTTATACAGGCTTGCCCACTTGGCTGTAATTCATCATCGGCATGCCTGTTATTGGTGTACTTTTCTTTATATATTGAATGGTGACAGAAACATGTAACATACATAGAAACAATGTTTGGTCCTAGTTTGATAAGCTACTGTGCTGATGAGATTTTTGTGGAATTAGTCATGCTTCTATATTGCTTGCAGGAATGCCAATTTGTACACTCTCCTAGGCCAACTTTGGCCAAATCATCAAAATGAAAAAGGCACTTACACTTCTGCTGAGCAATGGCTAGTCCAGAAATGTACCCTGCAGGAAATGTACCTGCATTATAACAGGTGCAAACTGTTATCGAAGGTCATGCCCTGCCCTAGTGTCTATAATGATACAATAGGAAACAATAGGAAAGAACAAATAAATTGTACATCACACAACAGAATATTATTCAGCAGTCAGTGAGGGAGGCAGATCTCTATTTGCTGATTTGGGCAGATTTTCAGGTTAAAAAGCATGTACAAGATGCTCCTGTTTGCGTTAAGTATATGTGTATGTATTTGCTTATATGTTCATAGACTATCTCTGGAAGGATACTCAAGAAACTGATAATAGCGGTTGCTTCTGGCAGGGATAGGATGAAACTTATGTGTCAGTATACACTCTGCTTGATGCGCATTTCAAATTTTATATGTACATTTTCAAATTTTATATATACATATGACCTATCCAAAAAAAATTAAATCTAAGGGTAATTCTTGGCTGCTGGCTCTTCTGCACTCTCATAGAGGGACTTCCTCAACATTCTGTCATTGATAACTTTGCCTTTACTTTCATCTAAACACCCTCCGAATCTGTCCCAAGGGGCAAAGGTCAGACTCTTCTCCTATGATATTGAGCAAAGCAGGCAGATCACTCTTCTGTCGGTGACCTTATTAATTGAGTTTAGACCTCCTGTGAATTTGAACAGATTTTTAAAAATAGAACATTCAAAGCTGCTTTGCCCTCTCTAGTTCCTCTTCTCCTAGAAGGCACGGAAGAAGTGAAAAGTAAGTGTCCATTTATCTTTGGTCAGATTTATAAGTGCAGTAAACTGGTTGTCAGACGGGTAGTGGAGGGAAACTTGGGGGTGTGATTTGACTCTCAGCAGAAGGAAATATGTTCAGTATGCCCTAAGTATGCCCTAGATTTGTAGCAAGCAGATCTCAGGAAGTAAGGCCTTATCTCAATGGCCTGAGGATCCAGAGCATTTGGAGGCACTCAGAAGTAAAATATAATAACATAATTGAAGGTAATCCTGCAGGGAAGAAACAAGAGGGGGCCTCTGAGGAAACCAAGCCAGCTTTCCAAATCATTTGTGGCCATCTGCAAAAGATCAAAGGGAAGCCCAGGGCTAGGGATGAAGAGGTAATGTGGGCAGAGGTCAGGGTATGCAAGAAGGATGATACTCAGGCTTGCAAAATTTGCAATGGACAGTTTGTTCACCTCATTTAGAAGGCACATTCAGAGCAAAACTGGCTTGGTTGGGTTGGATGGTGCTGTTCATCATATAAAGACAAAGCAGAACCTGGAAGTTACCGATGATTCATCTAGCCCCTTCATTTTACCAAGATACACAGAGCCTAAGATTAAACACCAAGATCCTGTGATTCTTGGTCCACTTCTGTGTCTGGTCTCCCTCTGTCTCCTTAAAAGCCTGGCCTCTGGAATGAGACCACCTGGATTCAGTCGAACTCTGTCTCTTGGGAGCTGCATGATTTTTGAGAAAGTTACTTAACTTTTTCATGTTTTAGTTTCCTCATCTGTCAAATGGGAATAATACTGATAACAATATCTACCTGGTGTGGTTGCTATTGGGATTCTAAAGGACTTTGGAAAGGGTCTGGAATAGAGTAGATGTTAATATGAATGCTAGTCACAGTAGTGGTTATTATTGCTTCAAATTCTTACCTCAGGGAGAATTATTTTTAAGTGGACAAGAGCAGCCCCACATGGAAGGTATTATCATGGTAACACTTGATTTGTTCTGGGTGCTACCTTTGGTCTGATATAAAAAGTCACTTTCTGTGCCGCCTGGGTCACTGGCTCAGTGGGTTAAAGCCTCTTCTTAGGCTCATGATCTGGGGGTCCTGGAATGGAGCCCTGCATTCGGCTCTCTGCTCAGTGGGGAGCCTGCTTCCCCCTCTCTCTCTGCCTACTTGTAATCTCTCTTTCTGTCGAATAAATAAATAGAGTATTTTTTAAAAATTTATTTAAAAAAATCACTTTCTCATGGGGCGCCTGGTGGCTCAGTCAGTCGGTTCAGTGGTGGACTCTTGGTTTTGGCTCAAGTTGTGTTCTCAGGGTACCGGGTTTGAGCCTCGCCTCAGGCTCTGTGCTCTGCAGGGAATCTGCTTGAGATTCTCCCTCCCTGCTCCTCTGCTCCTCCCCCTGCTCATGCTCCCTCTCTCTCAAATAAATAAATTGTTAAAAAAAAAAAATAGCTGTCTCATAAAAAGAGCTATCCAACATCTTTCAGACCGGTGGTGAGGTATGATCTGTGTCACAGGTGTAGGTTAAACCCAGGTGAACGACCTGCCAAGAATGCTGAAGGCAAGTTTCTATGTCGAATGAAGGTAGGGACTAGATGACCTGTGGGCATCTTGACAGTCCCAAGGGTCTATGATTCCGCCTCGTTTGAGACTAGCAGTCCTGAGGGCAGTCACATTGCCTGGCATTCAAACATGGCCTTGTTATCACCTTGGAAGTGAGGACCACCGTCTGTCCAACTTTTCTACTCTAACTCCATATAAAAGGACAAGTCTGGTGTCACAGCTAAGACTTGCAAATCGTGGAGTTGGAGTGGACTTGAATTTATCAGTGGGCAGTTGCACACCTGAGGACGCCGGCAGGTAAGGGACATGTTCTCAGGCTCTGCTAACAAACCAGACTGGGCTCATTACAAACCCTCTAGCTAGGGCATACTTCATTCCTAAATAGAGGAGGAGAAATCTTTGCGGGGGCGGCGGGAGAGACATCGGTCAACTTTGTTCCCTCCTGCTCTCCAAGCCTAGGCTAACAATGAAGGGCCAGGACACCCACAAGCCTCAGCCGGGCTGCCTGGTGGGGCGGTCGCAGGGTCCTCCCAGCCAGCAACCGCTGGCTCCCTCTGCGGGGCACTTCCTAGGGCCTTTGATCTTTCCCCAGGAATTGGCCAAGCCTGTGTTTTCTTCCAGGTTTATGCTCTCTTGGTTTATTTATTCTATGGCTTTCTCTTCTCGCTGGCTTGAAGATTTGCACGCTAGTGTGTAACGACTTGATTCCCGGGTCGCCCTTCTCGCAGCGCCACCAGGAAACCCGACAAAAGGTATTTTACCGAGTCTTAGGGCACAAATCCGGAGGAGAAAGGCGCTGACCCGGGAACCCAGGTCCCGGAATCAGTGGTCAGGACCTCGCGCCGGCCCCCAGCCCCAGCTCAGCTGGCGGGCGCCTGGTCCCAGGTCCCAGTCTGGTCTTCTCCGTCCGCCAGGGGGCTTGAGCACGACGCCAGGCTTAACCTGGACTTTCATAGCTTCCCCTGGAGGGTCTCAAGTTGTCTTTCTCCGCAGGGAGGGGACCCCGCTCCCCCGCGTCGGGCCCTAATCTCTACCTCGCGCTTCCAACAGAGCGGCGGGGCCTCCGCTCTCCCATCTGCGCGCCTTAAATCCCATTTATCTTCTTAGCGCCCTAGACTCGGCCAGTCCCGCCCCCTCTTCTCTTATCCTTCCCCTTTTGCAAACCGCGGACACGCTCCCTCCCCCCAAGTGCGCTGGACAGACAAGAGCCACCTTTGGAGGTGTTGGGAAAAGTCCCCAAGCTGGGTGGTAGTGACCTAGAGGGGTGCGGCTGGAAGAGGCGAGGAGGGTACAGCCCGAGGAGGGGGAAGCGCCGCAAGATTTCAGGGTCCTGACCACAGCAGAGGGTCCTGGGCTCACAGTCCCCTAACTCCCGCCCTGCGACTCTAGTGGTTGAAGTCGTCCCATCCTAGCGCCCCAATCTAGGTCACCAGCAGGGAAGGGCTGAGCCGGGGGTCGTAGAGGGTGTTGGGCGGGCGAAGAGTAAATTGTCTCAGAGCCTGCCCCTCTCACTTCCACTTAATTGTAATTCCATCCCCGGGCGGGTCGAAGCTTCCCTTCCTCCCACCGCCAGCCGGTCCCTCCCCGTCGGCTTCCTTCGCCGCCCCCGCCCCCCCCCCCCTTCGGAAAAGCCCAGCGGCTCCAAGAGGACTTCACTCCCGCACGCCGACCTCCCGGCAGCTGCCCTGCTGTCTCCGACTGCCTCGGTGGTGGCTGGTCCAGTTCCCTCAGCCCTCCACCACCTCACGCGGGTCAGGGGATCCGCGGGGGCCGCCTCCCCACGTCCCCCGGAGACGCCCTTTCCTTGTGCGCCCCGGACTTGGTGAAACTTTGCAGGCGCCCGCGGTGAAATGGATTTAATCCGAGGCTTCTTGCTCCGGCTCTTGCTCCTGGCTTCCAGCCTCGGACCCGGTGCAGTGTCGCTCAGAACAGCTCTCGGAAAACCAGGTAAGGCGTGTGTCGCGCCCGGGTCCCGGTCCCAGCCGGGACGCCGAGCGGGCAACGTACCGCCCCTCTCCCCTCCCGCCCGGGGCAGTTTAACCGGGTTCGTCTTTGCCCAGGGCTGACAAAAGACGCGAACCTCGCCCTCCGCCCCGCCCCCCCAGCTCAGGCGGTCCCAGGAATGTTTGTTTGTTAAAAGAATAATCTATTTTCCAGACACAGTAGAGGTGGAGGGTTGTGTATTTGGGCACAGAGAGCTGAGAGTAGGGACAGCGCTCATGCTGTCTCAATTACAGAGGGTTGCAACTGTGCAAGAGACGTCAAACAGCCCCTCCTGTGTCTCTAAACATCTTTATTGAATTCATATTGTCCAGAGCCCAGCCATTTCCTGTTAAGTGTCTGAAGATTTGCCTGGAGTTCCCTGTGCCCATCTCTGGTTTCTGCCCTGGCCCTGTGTAGGGATGTGGCCTCTGCTTTTAAGGAGGGTCTCTGCTCTGGGGCGTTTTCTCAAAAAGAGGTGCCTGGTGGGTTAATTTTACCGCGTTTTGAACTCCTGTCTTTCTTTGCGAGAGCAATTTAAACAAAGATGTATGCTGTTGTAGGCTATTACAAAGAATTAACTTGCATTTCCTCTAGTTATACTGGTAAAAGTTCTTGGTGTATTTTTGTCTACTGTGGTCTGTGTTGTGAGATTATTCAAAGTACGGTGTTCTAAACAATAAAGTTCTAAACGTTGTTTCCCGAATAACGATTTTTATTCTACTTTGCTGAGACTGTATTTTGAATGCTGAAAATCTGTGTTTTTCTGGGGTCTTTTTTTTGTTTGCTTGTTTTTTGGTTTTTAGTTTACTTTGTAAATGAGGTTGTCTTATGGGATTAATTACATCTTATGAACAATGGAAAGCAGTATAATTTTATTTGAATGCAGTCTGCAAAACTCTATAGAAAGTGTAGTTTATCTTCACAAATAACGATTCTATAAGAGACAAACCAAGGAAATTTATCAGAGGCTGAAGAAAATAATGTTGGCAGGTTCCCAGATAGCTGCTTAAATATTTTCACTGCTCAAGGATCTCTTCATATCTTCATATGGAAATATGACTTGTTCCCATAGCTCTGGAGGACACCCTCACTCTTCAAGCTGTATCTATTGCTACTTGCCTTGAAATTTAGAGTCATTATCATAATCTGCAACATACTTAAATTATGAGCTATTCTAGAGCCACTGTTCAATTCATTTTGGAGATGATAGCAGCAGTCCAAGGCAATATTCTATTAAATTGTTTCTCACATGCACACATACACACATCTTCAAGGATTTCAGTGAAGGGCTTCTTTCTAACTTTCCTTAAGATAAGCACATCATGATCAATTGTATTCTGTGGGTTTATTCTCATAAAGCCACCTAGTTAATAGTTTTTGAGTGATGCCTAGTTGTATCTATAGTTTTTACGCCTTAAGCAGTGTATGCAATATTCTTTTAAGGATGAATTTCAATCCATTTAAGCAAAATTTTTTAAACAAGCATTTCGCAAAAGCCTACTGTATATAAAACTGCTCATATGGTTCACCCTATTTCCTTTTTTAACCCACTGAGCCACTCAGGCAGCCCAAGTCCCCTATTTCCTTTTTTATTTTTTGTAGCTTCTCTCCTAAAAATGTTTTCTACCTGGTTCATCCAGGCTCTCATTCTGATACTCAGGCAATGAATATGCCATCTTGAAGCATGGGTAGGGTTTTATTTGAAGCATGGGTAGGGTTTTGACAGTGGAAGCTCTACCTGTTAAATATTTTGGCATATTAAATACACCAAATTTGAGGTAGGAGGGGTGTTTGGACTAGGTTCAGCCTAAAAGAGCTTTTCATTTTTTTATAATTTTCTCCAGACACTGGCTTTCAGGTTGGAAAGCTGGTCAGATTAAAATGACAGCTGCTTCATAAACTTCAGGGGAAAATTTTCTCCTGGGTTTATTTACATCCCTTGGAAAGACTAGTTTTTGATCTGGAAAATTGGTCCAGATTAAAAACTGAATGTGCCTTTCTTGGCTCTGATGTGAACAGCAACTAGCTAATTTATAATCTTCCCTAGACACCAGCATATCCTGCTAGGGTCCATATAGGAGTTTCTTTGTGCCCCATTTCCTCAAAAGAAATTGGTCTATGAGCAGTACTTTGAAGGGAGCCCGGCCACCATGTAGGCGTTTCTGGAACAGTCCTGTTTTCTTTGGATGATCCCGTGTGTCTCCTAATGCACCTAAAAGTTGGAGAAGTCTTGGATTCAAAATCAACCTGAAAGTTCCCATCCCCACCTAGCTCTGGTGGGGAAAAAAAGCAAGTAGCAGCTTCAATGATGAGTTTAATCTGGGTACGATATAGGCAACCTTTGCCTCTGCCCCAAGATAGCTCATCTTCTGCCACTGAGCATTAATAAAGAAACCTCTACATTTGCCGAGACTAACAAGAAATGACAGCTCTTAACTTAAGTCAAATGAAATAATAATAACGAACTCTAAGTGCTTGCTACACTGCTCTATGAACATGGCACATACTGATATTTAATCAACCCAGCAGCTCTATGAGATGGGTACTATTATTACCCCTGTTTAACTGAAGATGAAATTGTGGCTCAGAGATTAAATATCTCCTCCAAGGTCACACAACTAGTAAGTTGTGGGATGGGATTCGGGCTGTGATATTCAGGACCGGGAGGGAGTCCTTAGGGGTCCTGGTAGGAGAGGTCTGCAGATGGGTCCTGGGGGGTATCCCTCTCCTGACCGGGAGTGCCCACGGGCCAGAACCAGGTGGAGGCCATTATCCCTGCTGCTGTGGGTGCGGAGCCTCTCATGTGCTGTTAAACTTTTGTACGCGGGATTGTGCCCAGGCCTTCCAAGTTAACAGTGCGAATGATACTGAGATGGATTTCTGGAAGCCATCATCCACTGACCTCATCTGCAAGAGTCAGAGGGTGTAACCAGGTTGATGAACCACTTCCTTTCTCTTTCAACTCCTGGGTGCTAAATCTTTCGAGGGCCAGAGGATCCACCCAGGGACCTGGAGGTAGAAAAAGGGCTTCTGACATTAGGTAGAGGACACCATCTTCCTGGCATGGAAACTCCACATAGTCTTCATCCTTGTCAGATCAGATTAGAATCAGAGACATGGAAGGAAGTGAAAAGGCTCCATTTGACAACTGGGCTGAGGGTGATTAAGGGACTTGTCCAACTTGACATCAGAAGCTGAACCGGAACTGGTACCAGGCCCTCCGGAGTGGGTATTTCTCCCTTATCCAGAAGGTCCCCAGGAAGCACGGGAAGGACTGGTATTTCTCACGTGGAGCAGGGAGGTGGGAAAGGGAAGTGCAGACACACAGTGAGCTGCATACCTGCTCCCACCGGCAGTTTGGTAACTCATGGTGTTAATTCCCTGTCTGGCCCAGAGAGAGGGGCTGGAGGACTGCACGAGGGCCCTGCCTTTCCTCCTATCTTTGCAGTTTGCCTGAGGCCCCAGGCGCCCGTGAGACAAGGCCAGGTCAGGGTTGAGAACCGAAGGTCTTGCCTAGAAGAGTTTGGGCTCCACAACCATCTTTAGGGAGATGCACGGCTCTCCTCTCTTCCTTATCACTCCCTCAGCATTTCCTTCCCTATAAAATTGGACTACAGGGAAGACCCAGAGAGAAAAAACTAGAGTCTTGGAAGAGCAGAGTTAGTTGGCAGGCTATGTATCTCAGTGTATCTTGCTCGTTGATGGGGGTGAATCCTCCAGGTGGCTTCTGCGGCTTCTGGTGTGAGGCTTATTGGCTCCTGAGTCAGAGGCCTCCCTATTCTGTTTCCTGCACGACGGCCTGAACAACCTGTTGGTCACGAGGGCCTGCTTGTGTCCTCACTTACAGGTCTCATGCAAGTCCCCTTCCCAAAGCATGCATTTGAGGGGGAGGAGGCTCATCTCTTCTCTGTGGTCCTCCCTCTCCCTTTCCAGACCAAAGTCCTTCACTACAATGCGATCCAGATTGTCTTGCTTCTTGGGGAATGCTGGAGCTCATAAAGGCCACACTTCTTTCCCCCTTGAGGGTCATATTTCTCCCCGGCACCTAAGTACTGGCATCCATGCAGTCCGAGCAATGTAGCAGAAATATTTCCTCACCCCTCCATTTTGTCAGCCCTCCTACCCTCCTCTTTGTTTCCACATCATATCTAATCCCTGTAAGAAGCCTCCCTCTCTCTCTCCTTGGATTCTCTGTGAGGTAAAGCGACAGAGAGGTCAAGGGCAGGAGTAAATGTCATAACAAGAGGCAGTATGGGTTTCTCAGAATTCTTTCTCATGGAAGAGTGACTTGGTCAGAAAGCAACTGAGTGGTGTTTTTTGGTTTTTGCTTTGTGTTTCTTACCCTGAGCCCAGGGCTTTAATAACCTGAGAATTCTTTTGGGAGTAGTTGTCCATCTGTCTAGCTCAGAAATGGTCCAGTGCCACAGAGCTGGGTTTCTGGAAGATGGGGCCTCAGGCGTCAGAGGCTGCGGTGGGAGCTTCCACAGGGGGCGCCGGGGTTAGCCCACATCTCCCGCCTCACCTGCTGGGCCTGCAGGACCAGTTACTGCCCATTGACTCAATGAATGCTGGGATGTCATGATTGCAACAGAAAATCTTTTGAGCTGATCAGGACCCCTGCCACTTACTTTGGCCACAGCCTGTCAAACTGCAGATATTGGAAGTCTACCTGCTATTTCAGGGGTATAAAAAGGGAAAAGATAAAGAGGTATGACAGAGCCTAAAGGGGCCGTTTGTAGCAGGAACCCCTAAACCCATCTTTGAGTCCACTCCCATTTTGAAGAAAGACGCCAGGGTATGGCTTCAGCCTCCTGAAATGAGTTGAAAGACGTTTACCTCTTAATCCCCCCCCAGTCGAATCCCATGGGATTGGGAGTGGGGTGCGGGGATGGGGGACAGGGGGAGCAGGGGACACAGGTGAAAGTCAAGTGAAACAGCTGTCTGCAGAGGACGTACCTTTCGCAGCTGGCTCAGAGCAGGACTGGCCTCAGCTGATCTCAGGCCTCTGACCCAGGCAAGTAGTTCCTGAACTTGGATGTGGATGAGAATTCTTGGTGTGCATCTCAGGTGCCCTTTTTTTTTTTTTTAAGATTTATTTATTTAACAGGAGAGAGATCATAAGTAGGCAGAGAGGCAGGCAGAGAGAGAGGGGGAAGTAGGCTCGCTGCTCAGCCCCGATGAGGGGCTCCATCTCAGGATGCTGAGATCATGACCTGAGCTGAAAGCAGAAGCTTTAACCCACTGACCCACCCCGGCACCCCTCTCAGGCGCCTTTTTAACAAGAACGTCTGGTGACTTGATGAGGTGGTTTGTAGTCCACACATTGAGCCCTGACAAGGGAGAGTTTAGGCTCCTGTCAGCCTCCCTTTCCTCCCAGCCTTCTCCCCAGATCCTCTGTGGGACACCCACAGTCTCCCCTTCTTTTGTCCACACTATGTGGGGTTGGCAGCGACAACTCATTGCTCTGGGTCTGTATTGGAACCTTAGGTTCCACAGGTCTTCCAAAGGTTGGATTTGGGCCTTGTGGTCTTTGGAAGGCAGCTGAAGGACATCTCTGAGTGAATGTTCCTCTTTGTCCCCCCTTTTTCTTCAACCTGTTCATTGAGAGATGGGCACACAAAGGAGGGAAAGCCTATAGTAGCAGTAACAAGCAGCCACATGGAGCTGTGTGAAACCCATCCCCCCCATTTCCCTCAGACCCACTCCACCCTCCTGCCCCCCCTACCCCTGCACCTGTTTGCTCAGCCTCCAAGTCTGATTTCTTCTTGGGTGGGAGCACAGACTTTAATATTTGACAGCTTTGCTTCAAGCCCTGACACTGTTTTTTTACTAGTGACTTGATGATGTAAGGCAAGTTATGTTAGCTCTGTGGTCTCCATATCCTCATCTGTAAATGGGAAAGATCCTGCCATTTAAAGTTGCTAGCAGGGTTAGGTGGGGCAAGACATGTACTGAGGCATTTAAAAGGCACAGAAGCCTGAGACTGGAAGGCAGTAGTTAAGGAACTGGGATTGTTTAATCTGGACAGAGGAAACGACTGAGTGAATATGTGTGACTGCAAGAATATGTTCTGGGCACGACAACAAACACGGGCACTTAGGATTTCGTGTTCCTTTTCCATACATATTAATGAGTGCTTGATTACATGTCATTTAATTTGTACTGAGTCATAAGATTTTTCAGATAAATTAGTTGGCAAATTAGAAGGATTCTCTGGTCAACCACGTGCCTCAGTTTTTAGTTTGGAAAATATGGCCGTTAGGTTTGTGGTCTTGCTTGAATGGATTCCATGGTGAAACAGTAATCCCAAGAGCGGTGGATGATGTTTGCCTGGTAATTGTCTTGGGGAGGTTTTGCAGGGTCTGGTGGTGAAAGGGGAGCAGCTGTTCCTGAAAAAGAATTAGCCAGACTGATGCACGACTAGGTGTCAGTGGAAATCTCTGTGAAGCTTGAGAGCTAAGAAATGGTTTGGGTTTGATTGATCAATAGATTGGAGTAATTCAAGAGCCACTCCCACTGGCATGGAATGTTAGAAGCCGGGTTCCACTGGATCTTTCTTTCCTATGAATGATTCTTGCATTTCCTTGGCTGTGAAACCCCCCATTTATCCCAGATAACCCCACCAGTTTAAGAATCAAAGGAAATAAAACGGACCAGTGCATTGAAAGAGCTGACATCCTCCACAAAGATGGGATATGATCATTCAGCAATAATCATAGTAATTACTATTATCTTAACCAGCCACACCAACCAGGAATGTATGTCCTAAAGTTTTCATCTCATCCCTAAAGACATTTTAGGGATGTATGTCCTAAAGTTTTCATCTCATCCCTTCCTCCTCACTCCCCTAAAGACACTTGAAGATTCTTTCTTCATCTGACTCTGCAAGTCCTGAGCAATTTAAATCTTAACACTTGTGTTTGCTGACAGGGCACCCAGGATCCGGAATCAGATTTAATGTAATGTTAATGCTATTTATTTTTCTTGGTGCAATAAGTTTATATTAGCCAGTTAATGGTTTACATTGTGCAAAAGGAGTTGTATCAGCAGGCACTTTTCTGTAACATCTGGGCAATTGGAAACATAATACTTAAATACAACCTGAGTTTAGAGCCTTCCTTGGACAGATGGCTAATTTTATCGATCTAATTTTACACTTAGGAATAGGTCCCGTGATCCTTTGCTCGTAATTCTTGGAGTGAGCAGAGAAATAAATAAAATGGATGATGGCTGTGAATTAGTTGCCTGTTATATTGCTTGTAATTTATTTTTAAAATACTTCAGTATAAACAGTCACTCTGTGAATTACTTTAATCTATATCCTAAGGGTATTTAATTAACCCTTGGAGTAATCAGGCATAGAAGGTACCATTCCTGCATAAGAGTTTACATCTATTTTAATCTCTCAGTGACTGTGCCATACCTCTGATCAAATATTTTGAGCTTTATCTCTGTGCTAGCCAGAAATCCACACTCCAAGGCTGGTTACCACCTGACCTTTACTATTAAGTCTACTCTCAGAGGTGGCTTGGAAAATACATGAAAATAAAACATTAACATAAATCCAAGCTAAATAGTTTGTTAATTAACATAAATGATGTTAGAAATAATGTTTTCATTGGTAAAATATGTGAGTAGCTAGGGAGATCGTACATATCCCTCTATTTTTGCATGGATGAAGAATAAGCATCAGTAAACCCAAGAGTCAAGCTGCTTTGGAATTAGGCTAAAGCCCCACTCAGTCCTGCATTTCACTCACTTAACAGTAGACTCATTTGCCTGCTCCCCCTAACAGATTTGCTGATTCTGCTGCTAGGATATTGATGTATCTGCCTCAGCAAGGTGCTTGTTGCTGTAAGAAGTAACTCCAAATCTCAGTGGCTTGACACAAAATGTATTTTTCACTTACTCCAAGTCCAAAGTGAATGTTCCCTGTTGGACAGCTCTCCTGGACTGCTCTCCTTCAAATGATGGCTTGAAAACCTGAATCATTCTGAATCATTCTGTCTTATAACACTGTCATCTTTAAAATGGGCTTTCAAGGTGTCACGGAAAGTACAGAGAAAGAAAGCTTATGTGAGAGATTTTTATGTGCCAGGCTGTAATGTGGTCCCAGGGCCCTAAACTAACTATAAGGAGGCTGGGAAATGTAGTTTGGCCACATACACAGGACGAAAGTGACCAGATGTGGTGTGGGTAGTTTCTGATGGAGTGCTTTGGAGTTCCTAAGCCCACAGACAGGGGATGTTAAAAAGAGTAAGTTTATGAGACTTTTTGTGACTTCTTGCCAATAAATATTTGTGTATGTGGCAGAATTTGGCCTAGAATTTGCGTTCATTTTAGAGTACAACGTGGCCAAAAAGCAGGTAGTTGCCATCTATCTTTATGTGTTGGAAGCAATCGTACTTTAACAAAAGATCCTGAAAACTAAGCAAATTGACTCAGATTGGTTTGCAATAGGATGCAAAAATATGTATATATTTACCTGAATATATGCTATTTGCTGCTACTTATTTGCTCCATTTTATACAAAGTAAAATCCTTCTTAAAAAGTAAGGGAACTATCCAGTTGATTAAATAGAGTGAATTTCTAAGGCACATCAACTAGAACTCCAGTTATTTTCCCTATAGTTTTCTGGAAGCTCCTTCTATTTGTGTCCCATAACAAAAAGGACTATTCATGGTAGGATAATTTATTTATATTCTTAAAATATAAAAATCAGTTTTTAAACACCACGGCCTGCTTTGTTGGGGCTGAAGATGGTGTGGACTGATCCTGACAAAAATAAATTGATACATTAGGGTTGAACCACCGCACGCCTCAAAGCACTTTCATAGAAATGATCTCATTTGATCTTGTAACCCTTGCCTTACTGGGAAGTCAAGAGCAGATGACTTAGCAAAGAGGAAGGAGGTAGAGAGCCAGGACATGAACCTGGGTTGTCCAATCCCTAGCCCTTGTCGCTTCCCATCAACCCAGGGGTGTTCCTGCAGCTAATGGATAAGAACGTGATCACTGCAACATGCTTGAGTCTAGCTCTGCGGTCAGGAGGAAACTCACCAATGAGATCTGCCCCTCTTGCAGAGGTTCCATGCCTGTCAGAGGACGTGACGTACAATGTACAGGTATTGCCTTCAGTCATACTCCTGGCTGGTTAGGGGGCCTTTTGCAAAGTACACGATGATTGTGAGGGGCTGTTCGCAATTGAGAAGCAGCTGTGCTAGCTGGAAGGTGCTCTAGAATCCCCCCAGATATCTCCTATAGAAGACCCTTTTGGGCTTTAGGGGCTATCCAGAGGACTCAGCAGGGCCTTGAAATTTTCCATTGCTCCCCGTTTAGCCATCTTTCTTTAGTGGCAAATGCTGTTTGCTAGACCTTCAGTGTGGCCTATTTCAAGGCTCATCTTTCCAGTCTCAAGGCTTTCTTTTGGTTTCTTAAACATCTCTTTGATATTCTAGGAGTTCCTAATTAGTGTAGTTAAACTAGTATATCATTCATTTGAAAAAAAAAGCATCCCGCTGATCATTATTTTAAAGTAATTGATGGGCTTTGGTCACAACCTACACACATCCCTTCAACTTGGAGGAATTGTAGCAAGAATCCAATAAACAGACCTGGGTTTGGATCCTAGTTTTAAAATGTATGGCTTTCTGACCGCAGATAAAGTACTTAATCTCTTTATGCCTTAGATTTCCATCTGAAATTTAAGGCTCATAATACCCACCACGAAGGTTTGGTGAGTTAAATAAATGAGATGCTATGATTTCTGGAAATGCGCCTCAGAAATGACTTAAACATTTGGTAATGCCCTCCAAAGTTAGTCCGTATTAATTAGATTCATTATGGCTTATAGAGTTTATATAGTGGTAGAGATGGTAGCTTTTTCATCCTTGATATAGCCTCAATATTGACAACATTGACACAAATGTATAATTGAGTTTTGGCTCCCGTGAAAATGGAATTGAAAATAATTTCATTTCCTTAATTTTATATTATAGATTTTTGGAATTTATATTGTTAGATGATGACTTTTGGTATCTAGATGAGTCATAAAGTTCATGTTATTGATGAAAGATCTGGTATCAGCCAACATTCCTTTGGGGCTTTGTGTAAAACCAAGAAGAAAGAATCAAGATCATATATCAAGATTATATACAGCCACTGTAGTAGTAACAGATTTTCATGTATCAGCTGTATGGCTCCTTACCCAAACAGAGATTATTTGCAGTTAGAATATAAAAAAATTTCCTTAGTTACCTTCTTTACTGTGGTATTTAGAGGATAAATGTAAAAGATGCTATGAT
Source organism: Procyon lotor (assembly GCA_028646535.1). Taxonomy (NCBI): domain Eukaryota; kingdom Metazoa; phylum Chordata; class Mammalia; order Carnivora; family Procyonidae; genus Procyon; species Procyon lotor. The sequence goes on from CM053607.1 coordinate 23,985,407, forward strand.
ATCTATTCTGATATGATATAGATATCTATTCTATTCTACCTGTTTCTGTGATATCTATTCTGACCCCCATTTTGAGTCAACCATACTCTCTGCTGAGATAATCTTCCTAAAATGCAGTTCTAATCCTGTCACTCTTGTATTTAGTATTCTTTTCTGGCTCCTCCTGCCTTCCTAAGTAAATCTGAGCATCCGAGGTCTGTCACAATATGGCTCCATCTTACTTTTCCTGCCTTCTCACTGAATACCCAGCCTGCATTCCAGCCACACTGGGTTATTTGCTATTCTGTAGACCACCTCTTCACTTTTCCAATACGAAGCTGTCAGCATGTTGGTCTGCCCCTTTGGAACAGTCTTGGACTGCAGTGACCCTTCAAAGCATGGCTCCATTGCCCCTGTTCTGTGAAGTCTTCTGTGCCCTCCCAGCCAGGGGCTGTTTGTGATTTCTCCCATTCTTGTGTTACGTGATTGGTGTGACTCATGCCATTGATTAGATTTGTAACTTTGTCAAGGCAAGCACCATGCCATCTTCACCTGTGGGCCCCCTCACAGGGCCCCCTGTGGAGTGTCTCACATGCACTTGGCAGCTGTGGAATGGAATGTGATAGCCTTGTTGTGGGCAAATATGTTTTAACATCATGTGATTAATTGGATTCTGCTCCCAGCCCCTAAATTCATTTCTTTCCTCCAGCACCATACAGGCTACATGTCGCTTCCGTGTGCCAACACTTGCTTTACCTGAGGAGATATTTGAAAACCCACAGGGCAGTGTGATTTAGAGAAGGAAATCTCTCAGGACTCTGTCTGCAGCCGTATTGTAATTTAAATCCTACTTCCAGGCTGCCAAAGGCTATTGAAATTGAGGGTGTTTAAGGAGCCTCTGAACGAGTCCATACTGTGAAATATGTCATTTTCGATATGTGGAGAACAGGTAGAGTTTGAAGTAACATGCGGGGCTGTCCCAGATTTGTGTTTTATCATGTCTTGGGAGGTGAAGAAGTAAAGGCAATAATACCCTTTACTCGGACATCAAAAGATAGTGGGGGAGGAGGCATTAACAGTCCAATGTTCAACTCCCCTCCTTCCCCCTTCTGTCTTTAAAACCAAAGGAAACGGAGGCTGTGTGGGGAATGGCATTGGCCATATGATTGAAAAGGTCAGGTTGCAGAAGGGATGAAGCCAGTCCCTCTCTCATAATGAGATCTGACTGTGAGGTCGCGAGGAAAACAGTACTCGCTCTCCAAGTTCCTCTTCAGTTTTATCGTGCTGACCCTGGCTTGCTTAAGAAGATCAATTCTGTAATCCCTGGAAAGTAAAGCAACTGAAAGCTGGAGTGTTTGCAAAGGTTTTTCCAGTCTTTGTTTTGTAAGGACCAACACGTTTGACAAAAGGAATGCCCCTGGGCAGCCCAGCTGAAAACAACCAATTGATTGACCCATTCACCATTTGACTTGTGTGTGTGTACATAAATACTATATATGTGTATATATAAAGCAGAGCTGAAAATAAGCTGCATTGTAATGGCAATTAAAATCGAACTAAGTAAATGATATGCTGCTGAAGTATTTAGGGACAAGTGTACTGATGTCTGAAATTTATATTGAAATACATAAAAAATAAGATTTCCTGCCTGATGGATGGGGAGAGGGGTAAATATGTATATGATACATACATGATAAAGCAAGTGGCAAAATGTCAGTGGTAGAACCCATGTGGTGAGTATATATGTGTTCACTCTAAAACTCTTTCACTTTTTGTATGTATGAATATTTTCTTAATAAAAGGATGGAAATGGTGAACTGAGTATTAAGGAAAGAAATGAAATGACTACAGTTTTTACCCATGAAGACTGAGGTTCCAGCATATTAAGCTGTGTACCCACAGGCCTGTGGGTTTTTTACCTTTGTTCTGGTCCTCACCCCCGACTTACTACCTCTCTTCTCTGCCCTGCCCCTTGCCCCGTGGGGCCACCTTGTCCGATAACTCCCAACTGCTGTGCACTTTGCTTCCCATGGGTTCAGCCAAAGGGGGGGCCCTGGAAAGAGATCAGGGTAGGGGGAGGATCTGGTGTATTTCTTCCCTGATCCCTCCTGCTTTGCTACTGTGTTTCTCTAGAACCTTGGCTCCTGCCCCTGCAAGGCTACCAACTCTGACTCTCTGGCTCCAGTCACTTAATGAGGTTTTCTCCACTTGCACTTTCTGCCCTGAGGGTAGTGGCCACATCTCACTGGGGCTGATCTCTGGGTTGCCTTCAAAATCCCTTACTCTCCCTTAAAGCAGCTCACACCTCTCTAAGTCGTCTTTTCATGAAAATCTTTATTTTTTTCCCCAAATATATTTATTTTATTTTTTTAGTGTTACAAGATTAATTGTTCATGCACCACACCCAGTGCTCCATGCAATA
>CM053607.1:23988307-24009372 GCA_028646535.1 Procyon lotor
GCAACAGAAAAGTAGTTTTGAAGAACTGTAGCCTTGGAAAGTAGTATAATGCATTTATACAATAGATCCTAAAGCTGTGTTCTCATGAGCTAAAAGCTGAACTTCTTAAGAGACAAATAAATAAAACGTGTTGCTTTGCCACAGGGAGGCTGTATTCTTGGGCTTTCTTCTTTGGAGGGCTTTCAAAACTCTATTAGGTTTTTGCATTAGAAACTTCTGAATAATTAGGTCAATTTCTCATGGTAATTTTATTTCATAAAAGACTTCAACTTCCTGAGCAAAATTCATCTGTGATTCGGTTAGTTTTGTAATCCAATTCATAAAAACACTTCAAAACACAAACAAAAATATCATCTGTGACAGAAATACATTGCTAGCTTTTTAGTTATTTGATTTTCATGGAATGAACCAAGTTATATTCACCGAAGCAATGGAGAGCGCCCAGACTAACTAAAAATAATCAGGAAATTCTGAACAGGAAAAAAAAAAAAAAAACAACCTTATTTCCATCTTTTTGAAGCTCGCCGCAACTATTATTACTAAAGCAGCGCTATGAATATGTAACCGAAATCTGCCACTCGAGCCTCGTCCGAGGTGATGCCTTCAAGGCAGCAGTGAAAATGTGGGTTTAAGACAGAAGAGTGTTTGTTCTAGTTACCCGGGGATTCAAGACATTCTCAGACACTGAGGAGCAGCACGAGGTGTTTTCTAAAGCCCTGCCTGCTTCTCTCTGTGGGGCGGGTCTGTTCACATCACAGTCCCGCTTCCCTTTGAAGTCCATCATCACAGTGCATAATTCCAGAACACAGTCCACCATCCCATGAGGTGTAATTCCCAAATGCAATCTACCCTCCCAGGGTCTAATTAATGTGTGACTCCCAAGTATAATTCCAGAGAGTAATCCACCATTCCAGAATTTGGCTCGCCATTCCAGATCACCTTAGCTTTCCCACACGTTAACCAATGGGCTCCATCAAATGCTTTCTAATGTCTCCCATACTTTGACATTCTGTACTTTGACATTCTGTAAATATCACATGGGGGAGTATCTGCAGGATACAGAAGGTGAGAGGGAAGAGGAGCCCTCGGAGTGGTTCATGGCTGCTCCCTTAGACTCACATGAATGGGGGTCTTCTTTTAGAAGAAGGGTCCTCCCTTGGCCATACCACACTCCTTGGCTGGAAAGTGGGGTTCCAGGCCACGTGCCTATGAGAGCCAGGACCCTGCCAAGTGTAGACCATCCCTGGGCACCCACGCTGCTGGATTCCCCACCCAGATTCCTGTTTCCTGGTCCTTGGTGGCCTTCTCCTTTCCTTCTGAGGGCGGACTCTGCTGCTGGTGGGCACACCTTCAGGTGAGAGGGAAGGCCACTGGACTGCGGTCTGCCAGAAAGGGTGCTGGACAGAGCGGTGCTAGTTGGCTGGAGGCCGCACAAATGCACAGGAGCACCTTGGAGGAGGGACTGATCCGCTGGTGACTTCTGACGGGGAAATCTGGGCCAGAGCCTCTAGCCGCAGCTCCTGTTATGAATCAGTCATCAAGCCCAAGAGAACACAGCAGAAATGCAGAGAGATGCCAAACAGAGTGCCAGTGTTGTGGGAAACAAAGGCAGAAGGAAATGTAGATAAAACCTGCAGCCCATTGACAAGGGGAGGCAGGCAGAGTATAACCTTCCTCCAGGAAACTCCCAGCTGTCTTGACGTTAATGCCTTGCTAGAGGGAAAAACTATCAGAGCTGGACAATAGCTGGGCCTCCAGGACCCGGTTAGTCTTCCTTAGCATCTGAAAATCATTTTGGAACTTCCCTTTGTCTTTACTTCCCCCAACCCCAAAGCTTGTCATTGGTTGCTCCTCACAATTCAGAGGCACCAACTCTTTCTGCCCATAGGGCCTGTCCCCTTGCTTTAATAAAAGCATCTTTTTTCACCAAAGATGTCTCAAGAATTCTTTCTTGGCCATCAGCTCGGAACCCCAACAACACTGATCCCAAAACACATCATTTGACGGCTTTCAGTCTTTACATGGGACTCTGAGCCTCGGTGCAGATTTGGCGAGTACTTCCTCTCCGCTCTCCTTTCCTCTCATTCCCGGGGCTTTTCAAGGAGTGTGGTCCTATTGGAACACTGTCATGCTGATTGCTCAGGCTGCAATCCTCTAGCCCAAAACTACTCTCCAGGGAGGAGAAAGCCTGCCTTTTGGCTGGTGGTACCCTGGGTGGAATGGTAATAAGACCCAGAAACTTAATGTCCTCTCTTTATTCCTGTCCTCATACAAAGTTGTCCATCTGGGCACAGACCAGCCACCTAAGTCACCAGGACGGCTGCAACTGAGGACCATTTCCCAGAGAAGTTGGCTGGCTGGCTTTCTTTCTTTCCCTCTCTCTCTCTCTCTCTTTATTTATATGACAGAGAGAGAGAGAGAAATCACAAGTAGGCAGAGAGACAGGCAGAGGGAGAGGGGGAAGCAGGATCCCTGCCAAGCAGAGAGCCTGATGCGGGGCTCGATCCCAGGACCTTGAGATCATGACCTGAGCTGAAGGCAGAGGCTTTAACCCACTGAGCTACCCAGGCGCCCCAAGAAACTGGCTTTAAATGCTACATGTATTGGGATGTCACTTAGGCCATGATGGATTTCTGTCTTTATTGTTCCTGTCAATTAACTCCTCAACTAAAGTTACAAATTTGGGTAATTTCCTCTTATAAAACTTTTCCCGTGTTTTCCATGGGTTAAAAATGGTGGATTCTTCGAGGCCTTCATAGTAGGGCCTTTAAAACAAGGCAAGCCAAGGCACAACATGGCCTTCACAGCAAGGCAAACTCAGGCACTCACTGTAGTCTAGGATGTGAATGGGGAAGGTCGGAGGGCAGGCCTCCCTCCTACAGGGCCTTTATGGCAGGCAGTGATCAGAGCGATTTTGTGTCAGGGACACCTGGGGTTGCTTTGACACCAGGAACCTCTGATAATCCTGTACCTGGGACACCATGGGGAAGAGGGTGAGGGGGATAGCGGGAGGGTTTGCGTGCAGAGGTTTCCTGGGTGATGGACCCTTTCTCTTCAGCCCCCGGGGACTCTCCCTTGGGATGCCTTTAACCCACCGGAAACAATCCAATTGCAAGATTTAAGGGAAAAGAGTGTGGCATCTATTCATCAGTCTGAGCTAAGTTTTAAAACCAGGAACCTTTTCTCTCTGCCTTTTGGCAGCACCTCACCGCTTCTGCCTTCCCCTCCCTCCTGTTTCTGTACCACAGGTGTGGCCTGCATAACTGGCTTCTAGACCATTCCGGGTGCTTCCAGCACTGTTGGCTCCTACCCCTCCCCTTGCTGTCGAGGATCGAGGGGCACCCTGGGACTGAACACTGCCCACTGCAGATTTCCCCACCCGTTTCCCAGGTAAAAACTGATATTGCGGAACAAATTGATTTATTTTTAAGTGGCCCCAGGTGGAACATAATTCAGGAAACTAATTGAAACTTCTTATTCTACCAACATTTACTAAAGGTCAAATAAGTTCATGTTATCTCTATTGGAATTGTTAGCAAAAAAGATGGCTTAAAAAACCAGGGGTACCTGGGTGGCTCAATCGGCTGAGTGACTCTTGGTTTTCGACTCAGGTCATACTCTTAGGGTCACGGAATCAAGCCCCACGTGGGGCTCCATACCCAGCAAAGAGTCTGCTTGAGAGTCTCTCTCTCCCTCCACCCCACCCCCAGCACTCTCTCCCTAAAATAAAAACAAAAACAAAAACAAAAAATGACAGAAAATAAGAGTTAATTTTGTCTGTCTCAAGTTTTCATGGGTAATTGTTAAGATAGCTTTCAATGTCTTCGACAACTTGAAACTTTAAAGTTTTGCTTAGATAATAAGTAGGGTTGAATTCATTGGACATCTAGGCCTTTTCCGAATGAGATAAAATACTAAAGCATTGATTGCTGAATGTAGGTTTGCACTTTTGACTTGCTGCAAAGAAATCACAGATATTTGAGTGTGTTGGTAAACCTGCTTTGTGCTTATGAGATTCATAAATTTGCCATCTAAAGAATTCTGGTGTTCACATTTGGTTACTACTTGGTCTTCAATGGAGACTAAGGTTTCTAAGAGTTAAAAGTTTGCTAAATGTAAGACTGATGGGAATAAGGGAAGCAACTTTGAAATGAAAAGTTGTTGTAAAAGGTTTATGAAGGGAAATCGTTAGGAAGGAATTTTATATGTGGTCAGGACTGAAGTTAAAATGAATGGATTTTAAAAGTACAGTGACATGATTGAAATTCTGCTTTTTTCTCTATTAAAGGACAAAGTTTTCTTGAATTGTGGTTTGCACTTGATAAGAAAATGTAAACAGTTTTGTTTTGTTTTTTCCTTTTGTCTGCCCAGGAAAACCGGTTTCTAAGTTTTGTCTTTATCCGGTCTTTGATTACTTAGTTACAACTTCTTCACAATATTAAAGGAGCTAAATTTTGCTAACAACTGTATAACCCTACATATTTGCCTCTGGACTCTCTCATTGTCACCTTGAATAAATAAATAATAATAAAGTTTTGTAATGATCTGTAATCCTATTTAGGCATGTACTTTATAAACTTATGAGGTTTTTTTTTAAACAAATTTCTTAAGATTTAAAATATAAATGAAGTCTTTTTGATTCATTTGGCCTTTTTATTTGGTATGTGGAGTTATTCTGGAAGCACTATTAAACAAATAATAAGCCTTAAGTTGTATTGCTTGGGTAAATGCTATAACTATTGTAGAGATGATAGGCACTTCCTAAAGTTTTAGTATGTCCTGGTATAAGGCCATCACTTAATATTCTGGTTACTCAAGTGTACGTGACAGAAATAACCAGATTTCCTTACCAACTGTATTGCAACCTCGCCTGAGATCACGAGCCATGTCCATAGTTTAGTCTTTTTGTCATTTATCGTTATTGTTCGTATTCTCTTGTCAAATGTGTTTCATCTTCCAGGAGATTCATAAAAAGGGCTTTTGACAAATACAGGTTTTTAATATCATTAAAATCCTAAAACTAAAATGGGTAGGACTTGCCAAAGTAACTAAAGTGAGGATGATTATAGTTTTTGTGATTCTTGTTTGAAATGTTGCTAGTTCTTTAATGTTTGCTCTTCTAGATTAAGGAAGCCTTCTCTTAAGACATCAATGATACACAGAAATAATGATATAGTATTTCTGTGAACAAAATGAAGCCTTTAACTTTTCTCTCTACCTGAACCCTCTGAAATTCTAAAGATCTCCCAAAGTATTCTTCTTTCCTTGGCAATCATAGCAATCATTTGCATAAGTTCAATAAAAATTCCGTTCTCCTTGTAACAGGACACCACTGGTTTTGAAACACTGGTTATTTTACTAAGGCTTTTACTGGAATGTCCTATTTGAGAGACATGCAGAGACTCAGATATGACCAAAAGGCTTTGAAGAACTAAGGCTGACTTTATGAAGCATGAGGCCAATACAGCCTCTTGGAAATGTTGGCCTGATACCTTGCTTACAGAGTTCCCAGCAGCCTCACCAGCTGAGTGAAGACTGTCACTTCCTGGCAGGTGAAGGAACCTCAGGATACTTTGGAAACCTCGTGAAAAGAAATTCACCCAAATCTACAGGTATTGCAGGCATGTCGGATGACAAGCACTTGGCTTGCCTGCCGGCCCAGAAAGGCTACTAAAAGTTCAACCTCGATTCCTTATAAAAGTTCCAGCAAAGCTAATTCTAAAATATCTATACGATCGCTCACTATTTTTATATTTTTACTAAGCTTATGTAAGTCATGAGGCCAAGTTTGTTAATATTGGACTTGTTTGATAAAACATGAGGGTTATTAAGATTACAGAGAGAAATTGTTTCAACAACACATCTTTGGAGATAATAGATCTTAAGCACTCGAGACTCAAAACACTGAGTTTGTAATTTGCTCCTACCGTTAACCTGTATTTTTTTGTTCCTATAAAAGGTGCCTCTTACAAATTACCTGATTGCTTGCTAAACAAACGAGGATATGAAGACAGTAGATACTTTAACTGCTGCACAAGGTGAAAGCAGTGCTAGCATAAAAACACAATGCAGGGGAAGCCTGGATGGCTAAGTTGGTTAAGTGGCTGCCTTCAGCTCAGGTCATGATCCCAGGGTCCTGGGATTGAGCCCCACATCAGGCTTCTTACTCAGCAGGGAGCCTGCTTCCCCCTCTTCCTCTGTCTGCTGCTCCCCCTGCTAGTGCTCTCTCTCTTCTTGACAAATAAATAAAATCTTTTAAAAAAAGAGGGAAAAAAAACCAGAATGTGGTACGTATATTCCAGACATCACAACACTGTAACAGGATGGCAGGAAGATACAAATACTCAAACTCAGGTGCCTGGGTGGCTCAGTTGGTTAGGGACTCTGCTTCGGTTCGGGTCATGATCCCAGGGTCCTGGGATGGAGCCCCGCATCGGGCTCTCCACTCAGCGGGGAGCCTGCTTCCCTCCCCTCTCTCTGTCTGCCTCTCTGCCTACTTGTGATCTCTCTCTCTGTGTCAAATAAATAAAAAAACCAAAAAACAAAAAACAAAAATACTCAAACTGGTGGTTTAAATAGTCTCTCTCTTTCCTTTAGTGATTTGTTAAACTCCTGGACTAGAGGAAAATTTTGATCAACTATCAAAGGCTGTTTTCCTTGGGCTCCTCTTTCTCATTACAATACTAACTTTATTTTTTTGTCTTTTCCAGTGACTCCCTGCCTGGTGCCAAGACTCCTTCACTGTCATAACCTCCAGCTGACAGATGATCCTTCCTACTCAAGGAGGTTCATATATGTTGTCTACCTTGGATTGGCTGCCTCTGCCTTTTGTAACTCATACACAGAAATTCCCCAACTAATCAATGTTATTTCCATAGGTAAGGACATCTTTCTATCCCTCTTCAGCAGGAAGAAGTTACCAAAAATAAGCCTTCCACTCTCAACAACCTTAAAGATTTAAGAGTCAAAATTATTCTGGGGGGTATGATGTGGAAAACAAAGGCAGAAGGGAATGCAGATAAAACGAAATGTCCTTATAATCTGCAGTCCATTAACAAATACTTGAGGCAGACGGAGTGCAACCTTCCTCCAGAAAACCTCAGCTGTCTTGATGTCAATGCCTTGCTAGAGGGAGAAACTATCAGAGCTGGACAATAGCCGGGCCTCCAGGACCTTGGTGAGTCTTCTTCAGCAACTGAAAATCCTTTTGGAGCTTCCCTTTGTCTTTACTTCCCTCATCACCAAAGTATATAATCAGTTGTTCCTCACAGTCCAGAGGCTATAGCTCTTTCTGCCCATGGGGCCTGCCCCCTTGCTTTAATAAAAACCACCTTTTTTCACCAAAGATGTCTCAAGAATTCTTTCTTGAGTCCTTGGCTGGGAACCCCAACAACACTGCTCCCAAAACACATCACTAGCACCACAGAGCTGGCAACTATCCCAGGGGTACAGTTCTAGCTCCAGCCGTGTTAGAGAAGGTTAAGGCAAAACGCTGCTTTTGAGTGCCACTGTGTGCGGGAGCTCGTCCACTGTGATCTTTTGCTTTCCCTGACACAGCTCACTTTATACCACGGAGTCCAAGAAAGCAAGCAGGATGGGCCAGCCCTAAGTCTCCACTCACAAGCCTCTGGCACTACACAAGCGCATGCGCACAAGCAGGATGGGCCAGTCCTAAATCTCCACTCAGGAGCCTCCTGGCACTACACAAGCGCATGCGCACATGTGCGTTCATGCACACACATGCACACATAGGCACACATGCGTATGCGCGCGTGTGCATACACACACACAAACACACACACCCTCCCGCCCCAAGCAGAAATCTTTTTTAAACCATTTAACAATGATTCATTGTTAACGATGATTAAATGTTAAGATCGTTTAATAATTGAGGGAGGACAAAGCAGCATAGGCTATTAAACTTGACAAAAGCCTGTGAAGGAGAATACAGTAGAGAAGTTTTTAAGCTAGAAGGGAGTTTCAAATTCACCTAATCCAGTGGTTCTCAAATGTTTTGGATCATCAGAATCACCTGAAAGCATATAATATGCTTTGATCCGTGGCCCTGCCTGGAGTTGCTGATTCAGTAGATCAGGGATGGGGCCCGAGGATTTGCATTTCTCACATGCATTTCTCTGGTGCTGGAGGCAGGGGAGGGGGTGGGTGTTCCCTAAACCGCAGTGTGAGAACCTCTGGTTTGGCTGAACCTCTGATCCAGTGATGGAGAAATTAAAACTCAGAGGAGCTAAGTGTCTTGTGTGAGGTGACAATAGCTAGTGAAGAGCTGACACGAAGACCTTGATTTATTGACTCTCGTGCCAGATGCTAGGAAGCATACACTTCCATATCTCATGAAGCTGTAGGAGCTTTCAATCTGACCCAGGCCCTGTCCCAGGTGGTACCAGTGACTTCCAACCCTTTTTGTTGCCTTAACATACATCACACTCCCCCTAAGAGGCCACCCCCGGTTTAGGGAGGCTTTCTCTGTGACATATTTCAAAATCTCTAAATATCTGGGTCAAGAACACTGTGGTATGGAGTTCAAAGAAGCTCCCCAGATGCTCCTCATATGCACCTGCCCTTGGCTGAGCCCACCATGAATCCCACTCTCACAGGGGCTCTTATTCATTCCCACAGTGTCCCCAGGTTTCTGCCAAATATATATTTTCATATTTTGATAAGGAAAAAACTGTACTTCAAGCTGGCCGACCAAACCGGCATGGGAACACCAGTCCCTGTCTCAAAGCCCTTCCGGTTCTTCTTTCTTACCCCATTTCCCATGTGCCAAAATACCAAGTGTGCGGAAGTAGGAGGGTATTAATTACCCTCCCTGCTTGTGCTCGGGGCTCAGACCTCTGGAGAAGAGTCCTTGGGCCCACCGGTGTCAAAATAAATCTCCAATCCTCCTAAGTCTCTGAGTGCTGCTTGGTACTTCCGCCAGGATCCAGTCCAGGTTCTGCTACAATTTAACTAGGCAGGTCTATGCGAGCCTCTCAACCTTGATGGCTCACAAACACCCCAAACTCCAAATGTTCCAGAAAGAACATTCTTCAGCTTCCAAATCTCTCATGGTTTCCACAGTTAAAAAACCTGCAGCCCCTTTAACTGCTCCTCTTCTCTGACTTTCCAGATACAATCCTGATGCTACCCCCACCCCAGTAGCCCATAGAATATAAACTCTCTGAGCGCTGGGACCTTTGTGTTCACCCTTTATTCCTGACACCTACAATAGTCTCTGGAATACAATAGGCATTCCATAAATATTTGCTCTCTGATCCACTAAATCCCTGAATAAATCCTCATCTTCCTTCTAGCACCACTGCCAGGACCTTAGTTCAGCCTTCTATCCAACTGTGCTAACATTCCCAAATGGCCATAAAGCTGCATTTGCTCTTCCAAGTGCCCCAAAGTACCACAGGACTGCCAGAAGAAAAGAAATCATGGCCGCAAAAGTGGGTCATCTCTCCAATACTAAACCCCTGTCTTATTTGGGACCAGAGGCCATTTGCTCCAGGTCAGAGACCCACTGAGACAGCTCAGCCTCCACACTGAGGTCTGAAGGGAATGTGTCATTCCAGGGATCCCTAGGGGTCTGAGGTCTGCTGCAGGAACCTAGGTCACCTTTCCGAAGCAGGCATGGAAGGAACACTGCTCTTAATATTAATTCTACCCATCCCATGATCCCGAAGCCATACCATGTAGGAGACCTTTGAAGGGCTGGGATTATAATGTCTATACCCAGCCTCTTCTAAAGTTCTCACTGATGATCTTAGCCAAATGACCTGTTCTCAGAGAAGGCAGCCTTCTCCATAATTCCTCTGGCTCATGGCTAGATGCATGACTTTTTTAGGTTACTATGACTACGATGAGGGCCCCTATGCGGAAAAAGAGATTCACCTTTAGAACATTCAATGAGGCATCACTGCCAGTAAAATCAATGGATGAATGCAAACTTCTCCCATGAAGAAAACATTTGCATAGCCTCCAAGAATAGCTACCTATTACTATGGTGGTTTTAACATGTGTCCACAAATTCTTTGACATTCTTCCTCCAGAAGGTAGGGTTGAACTTCCCTCCCTGGGCTGGATTTAGTGATCTACTTCTAATAAATAGAGGATGAAAGGGAGAAACGGTAGGTTTACCATGAAGAAAGATGGCAGATACCACTTCAACCAAGGGTTCAAGGTTGACATCACTAGTGAGAAGACAGGTCAGTATCATTTGTCCCCTGATTTGACTGGATGTGAAGGATACTTCACCTTTCTGCTATTCCTGCCCAAAATGCACAGCCTTGGTCTAGTCACCAGAAAATATTAGACCATTAGATAATGAGATACTTCAAAAGCGTCAAGGTCATGAAAGACAAAGAATCTGCCACAGACTGAATGAGACTAAGGAGATACAACAAAAAGCAATGTGGTACCCTGGACTAGACTCTGGAATAGAAAAAAAACCAGTGGGAAAACTGATCAAATTTGAATAAGGACTGTACTTTCATTAATAGCATGGTGCTAATATTAATAACCCAGTTTTGATAAATGGGCTACGGCAGTGTAAGATGTTAACATTAGGGAAAGCTGAGTGAGAGACATATGGAATCTCTATACCATTGCCAGAATTCTTCTATAAATCTAAAATTAATGCAAAAATAAAATCACTGAATAAAAAATACTGTGGCTTCTTCCTTTTTTTTATCCTAATCCCAGCAGGAGACCTTTTCTGTCAGGCAGGACCCTTTCACAGGCAAGGCTCCCTCCTGGCGCACAACTGTTGCCAGCCCTGGAAATCAGCAGTAGAAAGAGGGTTCCATCCCTGTAAATCACTGCTCTTTCTCACATTCTCAGCAGTGGGTTTCTTTCCAGTCTCCTCCTGCCAACACCGGCTCTGCACCATTTGACATTACATCTGGGGAGGGGTGTGTAGGCCACACCTGACTTAGGAAGCAGCTTCCCCCCATCTCCCTTGCACAGGGCCAGAATCTGGATGGTTCTGCAGCTTTGGGGATGGCAGCAAAAGGCATTTTGCCAAAGCAGACTCCTTCCCGGTGCAGAACATGAAGCTTCATGATCAGTGGGCTGCATAAGCATGTATGTAACCGCAAAAGGCTTGAAATTAAAATGTTTTGTCGTTCCAGGAAGAGAGATTATGAATCACCTAGAAATGGAAAAGAAACCAGCTACATACCTTTCCCCACAAGGCTGGAAACTCTAAAGACAGTAGGTTCAGAGTTTTGGCACGCAGACGTGTGAAGGATGATAAAGGCTATAATTTAATTTATGGACCACTGTCTCTAAGTCTGGCACTCTTCTGCATTTTACAAGGGGAGTCTCTTCTACCACAGTCCCAACTCCATAGGACACTTTGGGCAAATAGGAAAAAGCTTTCCCCTCCTGGCCAACACCGACCTCCGGCTGGGGAAGAAGCCTGGAGAGAGGGTGACATTTCTGCCCCCAGGCAGTTGCCAAACTCCCCGCAATTAACAAAGTGATGCCCAGCTAGATTCCAGACCTCGCAGCTCTTGGCCCCACAGGACTGGCCCAACATGATGTAAGTTACTCTTTTTCATTCTTTTGACAGTTCTTCAAGGTAGGCGTTGTTACATCCATTTCTAAAATGAGGAAACAAAACAATGTATTGACATATTCAAGATCATGAAAGGCAAAGTAGCCAGGATTTGACCCCAGGCCTCTTTGACTCCAAAACGTATCTTTGTAGTTATTCCCAGGAGCTTGTGATGGAATAACCATTGGAATGTTGATGGCAACAAACAGATTTACTGCACCGGCAGTAATTGCCGGCGAAAATTTATATCAATCACACATCCTACTTAGTCTGCCTTTGGACCCAAACGGTAAGCCTTCCCTTGCCCTCTGCTCTTTCTTAGCAGCATCTTAAAAGGTAACATAAGAAAATGGGGACCTTTTACTTCCCCAGATTCAGGGATGGGGACAAACTGACTAAGCAAGGTTAGTCCTCAAAAGAGAAACAGTGGGAGCCGTTGATTTGGACCTCACATCTCAGGGAGCTTCAGAGGGTATTGAGGGGTCTGCTGTGGGAACACAGGCTTTGGAAGGCAGGAGAATGCAGTGGAATTGAGCCAACAAGGTGGAGGGGAGGTCAAACCTTTAATAAAATTTGCCAGCCTTAAAACACGTGGACATGGACAGTAACAATAGAGAAAGTTTACTGGCTGCTTATTACATGTCAGGTGCAGTTCTAGAGGCTTCGGATGTATTAATTGTCAGTCCTCACAACAACCTCATGCAGTAGGCACTACTGTTCTCGACTACTTTAGGGGTGAGGAAACTGAGAGAGAGAGGTTAAGTGGTTATTCCAAGGTGAGGAAGACAGACCATGAACTCCAGAGTCTTGGGGAGTAACACACGGAGTTTATTGCCAGATTTAACCAACCAATGAAGGACCTGGAGGGCCCCCAAAACATCTGGGCTATGCTAATCATAAAATAAAAGGAACTTCTGTAAGGACTAGATTCTGTGCTTGAACACTTTACACGTATTTTCTCATCCAATCTTCACAAAGAACCCCATTCTACAGATGGGAAAAACTAAAGCTGAGACAAATAAAAGAACCTGCCCTAATCACACACCTCCTACATAGTAGCTAGGAATCCAGGTCAGTCGGACTCCAGAAATCAAGCCTTTCCATCGCTAGGCTTACTGGGCTCCCTCCTGTTGGGGACGGTGCTAATACCCTTTTCTCTCCTCTAAAGCTCCTAGATCCCGATCATCTGTGCAGGTCTGTTCAATTAGGAGCAATAAGCTGTTACGATCAATTAAGAAAGTATAATAGGAGCCACTTGCACATAGACTTTGGAAACACAAAATGCTTTTAGTACATATTTGTGGGATGAAGGAAGGAAGGTCCAGTATGGTGTGATAATCTTTGAAGGGACAGAAGCTGCATAAACATTGACCATGCCTCTCAGGACTTATGGTATCAATGAGGAGAAAAGATAAACAGGACGGAAGCAATAAAATATGAAGAATTATCTGTCGTCCGGCACAGTAAGTCACGCCATAGCTAACAGAGGAGAGGGGCCAGGGTCACCAAAGACAAAAAAACCCAAGTTAGGAAATCAATAGCCAGTAAATGAGATTTGAGATATGCAAAGTCACCATAACAAGAGGGGATGAGGGGGCACCTGGGTGGCTCAATCGTTAAGCTTCTGCCTTTAGCTGGGGTTGTGATCCAGGGCCCTGGGATCAAGCCCACGTCAGGCTCCCTGCTCAATGAGGAGCCGGCTTCTCCCTCTCCCTCTGTCTGCTGCTCCCCCTACTTGTGTTCACTCTCAAATAAATAAAATCTTAAAAAGAGAGAGAGAGAGAGCGGGGATGATAAGACTTAAACGAAGGTTTAACAGTCAGGCGGGATGCAGCTCTGTGGTGTCCTGGCTGGTATCCATTTTGATTAGTCAGTGTGCATGTCATACCCATTGTCGAGTATTTCGAGTCCTGCGATCAGTCAGGACAGGCTAGGTCATGCTGCTGTCACAAATGACTGGCTTACAACAACAGGATTCTTTTTACCATTCGTTCCACAAACTCACTGAGGGTTGACTACAATCTGTCCCGTGCCATCCCCATGGTGACGCCCTGGCTAACAGAGTAGCCTCTGTCTGGAGCCCAGTGAAACAGGTGTTGGCTCTTCAACTTCTTGGTCGTGGTGACACATGTTATGACCACTGACTTTCATTGATCAGAACTAGTCATGTGGCCTTTTTAGAGCCAGCTAATCGACAGATTACCTTTATGGATGAACAAGAGCATTCTACCAAGATGTGAAGAAAGATGCTCTCACTTGGTGGAAGAGTGGGAATTCATGTGGAACAGAAAATCAGCAGTCAGAGGCAAATGACAGTGGACCCCACCTGGGCCCTGTCCAGGGGAGCTAGTCCCTGGGAAGCTTCTACATCCCATCTGCATCCCTGTGGATCTCCCTTCAATGGACACCAATCCCTCTGTGACCTGTTCAAGGACCAAAGATGGGCAAGGAGAGTAAAGTGACTGGGCATTTGTAACTATCTCTTTCCCATATTCTCACATTCACATCATTGCTCTGGTTCTGCTGGACTCGCTCTTGAAATAGTGGACTTAAAACACCCTTCAACCTTAATTAAAACACCATGGTATTGGCATCAAAATGAATAGGCAAATCAATAGAACAGAACAGATAGCCCTAGAATGTATAAAAACTTAATTTATGGTAAGAAAGACATCTTGGATCAATGGGGAACAGAAGAATTATTCAACAGATGACATTAGGACAGTTGGTTAGCAAATTAGAAGAGAAAATCAATTTCTAGCCTTAATTCATGCCACACACTAACCTAACTTGAACTCCAGATGGATTAAAGAATTAGAAAAATTTATATTTGTAAAGCCATAAAACAAGAAGATTCTCCCCCTTCACCCCCACTCACCCCAGCATATTTACTTTTATGTTTTAGTTAATAGAAGAAATCATACACAAAATAAAGGATCATACAACAAAAAAAAATTTTAAACATTTCTTCTTGTCAAAACAATCACGGTTAAAATATAGCCTAGGACAAAAATTATAGACAGACAAAAAGATGTTATTTAATATATAAGGAACTCATATAAAACACAGCAGCATTTTATGGTTCATAGAGAAAAATGGTATGCACAGACAAATTACTAAAAAAGAGAAAGTTTATTATTTTTTTTTTAAGATTTTATTTATTTGACAGAGAGAGAGAGAGAGCACAAGTAGGCAGAGAGGCAGGCAGAGAGAGAGAGGGAAGCAGGCTCCCTGCTCAGCAGAGAGCCCGATGTGGGGCTCCATCCCAGGACCCTGAGATCATGACCTGAGCCGAAGGCAGAGGCTTTAACCCACTGAGCCACCCAGGCGCCCCTAAAAAAGAGAAAGTTTAAACACACACCCATAAAAAATACTCAAGACCCAGGAGGAATTAAAGAAGGGACAACTTATTGCAACAATGAGAGCTATTGATTACCTATAAATTGAAACAAATTTTTAAAAATGATACAACCCAGTTTCTCAAAGGATGTGTTTTTATCGTTTTGATTGTAGTTTTACACGGTATAACTCTTTTGGAAATTAATGGGGCAATGTTTGAGAACTCTTAAATATATACGAATATGCTCTAATATTAGTACTTCTCATACTCTCTCCTAAAGAAATGATATACAAAAAGGGGTTTATGCACACATATTTATCTCAATGTATTTATAATACTGAAAACTTAAAAACAACATGGATTCAGGTAAGAATGTTTAAGTAAATTACAGTAACATACATGTAATTGATGGCCTATCATTAAAATGATGCTTACAAAGAGTTTATAACATGGAGAAATGCTTCTGTTACGATGTTATGTAAACAAGGCAGTCTACAAAATGAATGCATAAACAATGCAAAATTATCCAGAGCAAAGCCCCAAGAAAAATTCAGCAAAAGTTCATTGTAAATGGCTCAAAGTAATGAATTTTTTTCTATTTTCCCATATATTTGAGTTTTCTCTAAAGAGCATGTGTTACTTTTATGAGAGAAAAATAAGCATCTTAATAATGAATAGCAATAACTTAGTGCTGACTGTGTCAGGTGCCAGGCTGAGACCTTACAAAATCAAGGCAGTCGCACCCTGAAGGCAGAAGGATAGCATCTAACATGTATTCGGCGCTAGATATGCTCTGACTCATCCCCTATGTTATGCTGTCATTCTGTGTTATTATTACTCCCATTGTACAGATAAGAAATGATGCACAGAGAGGTAGAGCAACTTTCCCAAAATCACACAGCTGGTAGGCACGGGAGGGAGACAAGATCTGAACCAAGATCTGATTCTGGAGCCATTGCTGGTAACTTTGATAGTGACTGTTGCATTTAGTCACTGTAACAATCTGATGGACAACATTTGATAAATGAGGAAACCAGGCTCTGAAAATGGTGAGTGATCACAGTTACAGGCTTAGCAAGAAAGGAGCCTGAATGTGAACTCGGGCAAACTGATTCTGGAACCCACCCTTCCCCCAACCCTTGCCTCTGACACCCACACAAACTGCCTTGTCAAATAACTAGTGCACACAGCCCTCACAACTTTTTCTTTGCCCTCTGCGGCCCCTTCTTCCTACTTCTCAGTGTGTCAATTGCCCCAGACCCTCAGGAGTCATCCCTTTGGTTTCTCAACCTGTTTTGCACTCCTTTCCTTTCTCAGCATGTGCAATCCTAGGCTGGACAACTTTCCTCCACATTCAGGATCTGATAAAGATCTCCCCAGGGAGGGGAGGGGAAGCATATTACAATGTTTTGTAGATGTTTTTGTTTCCATTCTTGCTTCCATTAAAACAAAATACACTCTCTCTCTCTCTCTCTCTCTCTCTCTCACCAGCCAGGTGGCTGCCAAGTGGAGAGAGAAAGGCATGGGGCCAGAGACTGAACAAGGGTTGCGGCTGATCCTGTCCCTGGTCACCTCTGGGAGCAGTCTACCCAGTGCCGGCCCCAGCACATGGCTTTCTGGAGAGTGCCGCCCTGAGAGTGTCTCCCTTCAGGAGTTTTCACACATGAACCAATCTCTGTAAGAAGGAAAGGGTTCATTAGCCACATTGGTTTATATAGTGACCTGTCAGATCCTTATGCAGGATTGAGATCTTAAGGGAGGTCAATGTCACTGCATTTGCAACCTTGTGTTACGTTTGAAAATTGCCTGCAAATTCAGACCAGAAGGGTAGACGATAATGGCTCAAATATGTATATGAAAGCATTAGGTATAAAAACATACATTTTTTCTTTCTTTTTTTTTTTTTTTAGTAGCTCAAAATATAACATTCAAAGAGATTCCTAGAGAAGGAAGAAAGAGTATGAAGAAAATAG
This sequence comes from Procyon lotor, assembly GCA_028646535.1. NCBI lineage: Eukaryota > Metazoa > Chordata > Mammalia > Carnivora > Procyonidae > Procyon > Procyon lotor. Next base: position 24,005,184 of record CM053607.1, read on the forward strand.
AAAAGAAGATTGAAATTGTCACAGGAGGGGGGTAGCTTCATATGAAAAATACGAAAGAATAATTAGAACAGATGCTTTCTGGGCCCTTATGTGTCACACAGGGTCTGAGTGATTTAACTCAGTAAGCTACTAAGTACAACTGATGTGATCTTCACAAAAATCCCATGCAACAGGCATTATCATTCCCATTTCACGGATAAGGAAACCGTGGTACCAAGCTGCACAGCTCGTCAGTGCAGCAGGGTTTAAACTCCATAGTGTGACCCCCCAGAGCCCACAGCGCTTCACCACTTTCCTGATCTGAATAAAGTAACCTCAGCTCAAGACAGAGCCTTAAGGAAATGGCAGGAAGGAATGAAGTCACTGCTTGGGGATTTGGAGAAAAAAAGAGCTAGGAAAGCCTATGCGGAAGATCATCCAAATGTGTTTAAGCACTTTAAAAGATCAGAAGCTACTTTCGTTCTGGGGATAAAATACCACCCAGTGTCCAAGCTTCGTGTGCTCTCAAGCACTTGGTAACCCTCGAGGCTCGGGGCAGAATCAGCTCGGGGCAGAATCAGCTCGGGGCAGAATCAGCGACTTGGCACTCCTCGTGAGGGCTTCCTGAAGCTGTCTCAGTGTCCGGCACTAGGTCCTGCGGCGGCATTCTGTGGTGCTGCAGAGTTTGGGTTATCATCGTTCCTTAAGGGCGTAGGTGTGGTGGACTTGACCCGCCCCCCCGAGAACTGAATGGACTGAAGTGCACTGTGTCCCCTTTCCATTCCCCTCACTTCTCATCACATCGGCGTTTTAACATCTCACAGCATCACAAGAAGGGTGAGTACAGCACAATGAGAGACTCAGAGAACGAGAGGGAGACCACAGTCACACAACTTTCATTAGAGTATATTGCTATCAGGGTTCTATTTTTAATCAGATATTGTTGTTAATCTAATGTATAAATGAAACCTTATCATCGGTACGCCTGTTTAGGAAAAAACAGTTCATGGAGGGTTCAGTACTCTCTGCAGTTTCAGGAACCTGCCGGGGCGACTTGGAAATGTATCCCCTGAGGATAAAGGGGGGAGGAGCGACTCTAGTCCTTTTGTGGCCCCTGCATGAGGAGACAGATCCTGAAAATATCACTAAGACTAATGTGCATGAGTTTACTGCTCCTATTTTCCTTTCAGACTGCTACTTTTGAAAGAAAATCCAACCAGACTATTTCTCTGCTCAAAACCCTGCATCGGTTCCTTATTTCTCAGCATCATCCTAACTGTTGAGACCTTGCGTGACTGACACCCCCACTGCAGTTCTGCTCTCTCACCTCTGTGCACTCAATCCAGCCTCCCTGGCCTCCCCGTGTTTCTGGGACATGTCACACACACACACACACACACACACACACACACACACACACCCCTTAAGATGCTTTTACTGACTGCACTTTATATGGCTAACTCCCTCGCCTCCTTTAACTTTTCAACCTTCCCAACGAGACCAGCCTGACACCCTATTTAAAACTGCAGCCCATCTCTGTCCCTGCCTGGCACCCCCTGAGCTTCTTACTCTCCAGTGTTTCTTGTTTCCTATGGCAGTACTAGTTTGTACATTTATTTCCAGGTTATTATTTATTGTCTGTCCCTTCTGGAATGTAATCTCCATGGCAGAGCTCAGTGTCTGCTTCGGTTCACGGAGGCAGCCCATCTACTTCAAACAGCGAACAGCACATAGCAGGCACTCAATAAATGCATGTTACATGAATTCGGTGTACCACCTTGCTGGGAAATTGTCCATCAGCATTCAATGCCATTTCCAAGGCTCATCTGCCATAGTGTCCTGAACTCTGTTCCATCTCACTGGGCTTTAGCTTCTTTATGTAAGCCCTATAGTACACGGACGCTTTCGAGGTAAAGAATATCAAGTGGGCACAGGAACACTGTAGAAAAAGAAGTATTTTTGTCACAGTTTGGGCACCTTAACAGGCACAGTCTGGCCTGCACTCATCTTTACTTCTGTGTTGCAGAACACAAGCCACAGCCCAGGGGCAGGTGACCAGAAGGACAGTCTGGGAACTGTGTCTCCTAGGTTCACACCTGCTGCTACCTACCACTCACAAGCCATCAGTACGGAGGGAATTTCTTTCTTTTTCTTTCTTTTTGTTTTTAAGATTTACTTGCGAGAGAGAGCAGGGTGAAGAGCAGGGAGAGAGAATCTCCAGCAGACTCCCTGCTGAGCACATAGCCCAACATGGGGTCTGATCCCACAACCCTGGGATCATGGCCCTAGCCGAAATGGAATCGGAGCTCAACCAACAGAGGCAACCGGGCACCCTGAGGTGAATTTCTGTGCCTCAGTTTTCACAACTGTCAAATGGGGATAATAGCTGAATCTACATCTACTACTGTATAAGGATTAAATACTTAGATCGAATACACATTGAATGATTTTAACTAATATTGGTAAAATACTTATATTTTATATTTATTTTGGTAATTTAATGGAAATTCTTAGCTTTTATATCCATTGGCAATGACAATAGTTACATAGTGGAGTATTCAGTATATAGGAGAGAACTTAATACCATGTTAAAACCTTGACACATGGACTTCCCCTCCCCCAACAACTTTTCATTTAAATTCCAGGGGTTAACATACAGTGCAATATTAGTCTCAGGTGTCGAATTTGGGGATAACACACCAGCTTTTAAAAGTGATTTATAGCCCCAGAGCCGGTCCAGAAATAGGTGCTTGTGAGGGTGTAGTCTCGTTGGGACTGAGCAAGTAAGCCATCTGCAGAGCACCTGGCTAGCAGGGAGAAACAGAGAAGGTACACAAAGCTGGGAAGTTTTACATCTCCCCTAACCGAAGAGCCCTGAAAGACAGTGGTTAGGAAATGTCTCTAAAGTTGACTCCGACAGGGCTCAGACATGGCTGGAGTCACTGTCCATCAAAACTGAGACCTTTAAGAATGCCAATTGTTGTACAGAAAACAAAGATCAGTAAGATCCGAGAAGGTTCTCAGAAGTTCTCAGAAGGTTCTCAGAGCACGTTAGAGAATCATTCCCCTCCTTCTCTAAGCAGACCACAGCTCCTCTACTACTTAGCTTGTCTAGCTCGGAGATGTTTTCTGCCCCAGTCTTCGAAAGCCCTCAGGGACTTCAGTCTTCCAGAGGCCACTGTCCCAGTGTTGTCATCTATGCTTGGTGTGGATTTGGACTGAATGACGCTGGATCCAGATGGAAGGCGCTGGGCAGACATTGTTTTTAGACAATGATGGAGCCTGGATCCTAGCTACTGGAGGTGTCCTCCTCAGCTACCTCTTCCTACCTGAGACCCAGGGGCCCAGGGTGCCAAGAAATAACTCTAAATCTTCGGTGAGAGGTTTCTGAGGCCCAGAAATTATTGGAACATCTCCTGGTGCTAGTATTTGGATAGTGAGCCCGAGAACAGTAAGGGCAATCCTTTGGTTCTAATCACACTTACTAATGAATGACTCTTGCTGTTTTTTTTTGCCTGAGAAGCATGACTTTAAAGACCAGATAATTACTACAGAGTCAAGACAGGCTCAGTGAGTCAAGCAAATTCAGGTTAGAATAGACATGTTCTGAAGAAGCTTCCTTCCATTTCTGATGTGGTTTATTGTTCATATAGTCTAGTCTTTTAGAAAAAGGTCCAAAATCCACAGGGCAGCATCAAAAGGAATAACATATCCGACTGGCAGCTGAATGCTGTGTAATTTGAAATCATTGCCAAGGGATTAGATATTTTTAAAAGTCTAGGGATATCTGTGTTCCTGGATAGGTAATATTATTATAATACATATAATATATACTATATATAATCCATATATATATGATAAGTATATATTATGTGGATATATTTATATATATTTATATATAAATATATATAATTATATATGGATAAATATATATTATATGGATAAGTAATAAGTATATATTATATTGTATATAAGTAATAAGTATAAGTAATAAGTAATAAGTAAATAAGAGCTGATAATAGTCTTTATTTGGTAGAAGGGATGACTCCTTAATGAAACAGTAAGATCCAGGACCTTTATTAATTTAACCATTATTTTCTTTTTCTAAACTCTTATTTATTTAATTTGGACATACAGGAAATTTGTAAAAATAGTACAGCAAGCTCCTGTATATCCTTCACCAAGCTTCCCCTAACATCAGCACTTTCCC
>CM053607.1:24009872-24028481 GCA_028646535.1 Procyon lotor
GGCAAGCAGAGAGAGAGGGGGAAGCAGGCTCCCTGCTGAGCAGAGGGCCCAATGCAGGGCTCGCTCCCAGGACCCTGAGATTGTGACCTGGGCTGAAGGCAGAGGCTTTAACCCACTGAGCCACCCAGATGCCCCAATCGATATACAGGTGACATATAACCTCGTGTATATGTTATACACATGGGGTGTACAATGTGATAATTTGATATATACACATTTGACATACATGTTGAAAAATGATCAAGACAATAAGGAGAGCTGACACATTTATCATCTCAGGAACTTTACTGATTTACTCTCTTAGCAACTTTTGAGTATGGTGAACTAGAGTCACCACGCTGTCCGTTAGGTCTCCGGAATGGATTCATCTTGGAACCGGAAGTTTGTATCCTTTGGCTACCTTTTCCCATCCTCCTCCCCACACTATCCCACCCACTGTGGCAGCCTCCAATGCTCTGTTTCTGTGAGTTTGACTTTTTTTAGGTTCCACATATAAATGAGATAATACAGCATTTGCTTTTCTCTGTCTGACTCATATCACTTAGTATAATGCCCTTCAGGTTTATCCATGCTGTCACGAGCTGCAAGATTTCCTTCTTTTTTTATAACTGAATACTATTCCATTGTTTGGTGCCGTGTGTGTGCATGCGTGTGTATGTATGTATATATCATAATGTCTTTATCCATTCATCCGTCAACAGACATTAGCTGTTTCCATGTCTTGGCTATTGTAAATAATGCTGAAATGAACACGGGTGCAGATATCTCTTTGAGATCCTGTATTTCCTTCAGACATGGTAGTTTGAGGCACCGTTATATAGTTTTCCAGAGTGGCTGTGCCAAGTTACATTCCCACCAACAGTGCACAAGAAAAGTCCCTTTTCTCCCCATTTCTCACCAACACTTATTATCTCTTATCTTTTTGAGATGGCCAGTCTCACAGGTGTGAGCTTATACATCATCGTGGCTTTGACTTGCATTTCCCAATTGTTTAGTGACGTTGAGCAACTTTCCATGTATCTGTTGGCTGCTGATTTGTATATCTTAGGAAAAATGTCTTTCTTTGGAAAATTTTAGGTTCTTTGTCCACTTTTTAATTGTATTATTTGTTCTTTTGCTATTGAATTGTGTGAGTTCCTTATATAGTTTAGATATTATCCCCTTATCAAATATACAATGTGTAAGTATTTCTCCCATGAAAAAACGTTAGTTATTTTGAAGAAGGAAAAAAAAATCTTCCCATCGGCATACAAGGACGCATACGTGAGTGTATGTGAAGGCACCATGCTCAGAGCCCTGGGCTTCCCCACCAGCTCTAGTTTAGAATCTTCGTGAAGCCGTGAAGCCCAGGACTCTGGTTACGGGCCTGTCCCTCTCCTCTTGGACGTTGTGAGACCTGGCGCCCTCTGGCCTGTGTCCTGGAGGCCCTGTGGTGATGCCCCTCCAGCTTCCACTGCTGAGAGACCTAAGTTAGAATCAGAGCTGCCCTGGAGAATCCAGGGCCTAGAGAGCAAAAATTTTGGAAAATCCTATTCTAGAATACAGCCAGCCACCAAGGGAGGGAGGAGCAAGGGAGTGCCTGTACTGTGTCCTTTATAATACCAAGTCACCCCAAGAGAACTTCCGGCGCTATCAGCTGCAATGCTGTGGACATTGTTCATGGCAGCAATGGCCTCCTTCCCGGGTGCCTCCATTTCACTGTGATGATTGACTTATGATATGAGAATGAAATTCTCTGCAGATACATTACCTTTTGGTTGTTAGGAGCTAATAGATCTGCTTCATTAATTACAAACTATTTTTAGCCTTACCATTGAATGGAGAGACGGAATGCATCTATGAGACAACAAAGCCTGCCTTACCCAAGTAACACAAGCTTCATGAAGCAGTGCTTTGGGGCTTTCCTTTAGTTCCAAAGGAGCCTGGTCATATCCGCATCCATAAAATGTTTGGTCTTTGACTATGAAAATACTTTTCAGAGTAACTTTTTAAAATTATAAGAAACAATATGCTAACATTCTGTAAAGCTTAACCAAATAAAAGAAAACAGAATAGAAGAAAGATCATCCTTCATCTCAGCCACCCCGATATAACAATTGCCTTTTACCCTTGCCTTCAAGTTATTTTTCAAATGAATATATATCTATATATATTACTAGATACATATCTAGTAATAGCATCATGGCAACTGGGTATACTTTTTATTTAACAGTACATCATAATTGTTGCTGCAGAGTGATCCTAGCCTCACTTTTAAAATAAACTTTCTTTCTTTTTTTTTATATTTTTATTTTATTTTTTTGACACAGAGAGAGAGATCACAAGCAGGCAGAGAAGCAACAGAGAGAAAGGAGTAAGCAGGCTCCCCGCTGAGCAGAAAGCCCAATACAGGGCTCCATCCCAGGACCCTGAGATCATGACCTGAGCTGAAGGCAAAGGCTTTAACCCACTGAGCCACCCAGGTGCCCCTACTATTTGACCCTTTAAAGAAAAAGTTTTCTAATCCAGATCTTAAGGAGTAATTCTATACTAGGCAGTGCTCTACAATGTATGACTATAACTGTTTTCTATACTTTTTTTTTTTTTAAGATTTTATTTATTTATTTGACACAAAGAGAGAGAGAGATCACAAGTAGGCAGAGAGGCAGGCAGAGAGAGAGGGGGAAGCAGGCTCCCTTCTCAGCAGAGAGCCCGATGCGGGGCTCGATCCCAGGACCCCTGAGATCATAACCTGAGCTGAACGCAGAGGCTTTAACCCACTGAGCCACCCAGGTGCCCCTAAAATAAACTTACAATTCTGAAATAAATTTAGGTTTATTGTTAGTTGTAAAGATAATAGAATTCTTGCCTTTCACCCAGTTTCTCCTCATGTCAACGTTGTCCCTAACCATGGGACGTTGGTCAAGTCTAGAAAATTAAGTAGTGATGGTACTAACTAGTAATAGTACCATATTTTCAGCTGAACTACAGACTATTTGGATATTACTGGTTTTTCCACTGTCTTCTTCTTTTCCAGATCCAATCCACGCTACCACAATGTGTTTGGTCAAATCTCACTGTTAATGACTGCATTACCATCTATCCATGTAATACACCACTGTTGACCTATCACCCTGTTTCTAAATATCTAGATTGTTGCTATTTTTTTCTGTCTCACAAGTGATCACAAGTGATCACAGGCAGAACATCTTCACATGAGCAGCCTTCTCTTCTCCTAGGATTCTCTTCCTCACAACTGACTGTAACCACACTTCCTCGAGCCCAAGGAAAGGGACGTGTTTATGGCTGGGTACTATTGCACATTACCAAATTGGCTTCCAAAATCCTGTGTTTATTTACCCTGTCATAAGTAATTTTTTGAGAGTAGCACATTCATGTACTCTTGTCAGCATTAGTTACTCTCACTTAAACATTTTGGCTAATGTAACAGGTGAAATGACATCTCAATTTTTAAAAATTGTGTCTATTTGATAACTTGCAATTTGAATATTTTGCCACGTGGATTTTACCAGCTATACTTTCTCTTTTGTGAGTTGTCTCTTCATATTTTATTTATTAGGGTCTGAATATGTTTTTTATCAATATGTATGAGTTTTATAATAAAGATAGCCCTTGGCCTGTCATTTTGCCGCAATGATTTATCCTTCGATCTGTTGTTTTGATTTTCTTTTGGGATTTTTGAAGAGCATAGCCAAAGTGTTATGATGCAGAATTCATCACTTTTCTTTTGATTTATTTTCTTTGCCTTTTTTAAGGTTAGAAAGGTTTCTCCTCAAGAGCAAAAATCTGATTTTAAAACCCAATTCTCTTCTATAATTTGGTTTCCCATCTTTAACCATTTGATTCATCTGGAATATTTTTGGTGTTTGGCCCAAATGTCTGACCTGGCCGCCTCTTGCTCACCAGCTGCAGATGACCACACCTCCTTCATCAGCAGCAGTAAGAGCCGCCTTTGCATTCCCAAATGAGTGAATGGCATACACTCCCTCTCCCCCATGTTGCCCAAGGCTGAATCCTTGGGGCTCTCCTGACTCTCTCCTCTCCTTCACCTTCCACATTCACTCAACTACAACACCTTAATGGTTCTATTATGGGGTTCTTCCTCCTACTTTTTTGGAGTAGAGTATATACTGCTTGGAACACTTTTCCACCCCACTTAGCCTCATCCCTACTCGTCTGGAAGGTGGAGGCAGATGTGACCTTGGCTCTGTGCCTCCAAAGTGCCCCATATTGCTCTTTATGTTTGTCCCACCCAATTGTAATGTCCTGCTAACTTATTTGTGGTCCTCTGCTCTTGCATCATTAATGTAGCCTCACTGACTAACCCAGTGCCTGATATATTTGGAAGCTCAATACATATCTGTTAGTTATGTGGAAGACCTAATATATGAGTATATATAAGTCAGGAAGGTAGGAGTCATACCTGTGTCCCAGCAGGGCTTGATTAGAATATTTTCCTGCAGAATATGAAAGTAAAGGGGATAGCACATTGGAATTCATGCTTTTTATGGTATGAAGATGTCATGGATACTGTAGCTTATCTTGTTCAACATCCATTTATTCTCCTTCCAGGTGCCATGACTGTCATGCAAAGGCTGGAAAAATTAAAATGACATTTTCAGACTGCCTTGCAGCCAGCATTCTGGATGTAAATTGGGTTTCACCAATGAGATGCATTCTTTGAGACAAATGGAAGGCAGGTGTGGGATGAAGGCCACTTTCCTGCTGCGGTTTCTCCTGCTAAGCAAGGCCATCAGAACATAAAAACTCATCCTTTCAAGGTTCACCATCACTTTATGGGTGTCTGAAGGCAGTCCCAGTCTCATGGCAGGACTGAGTGAGAAGGCAGAGACTTCTTGGTTTTGAGTCACCACTAAAGCTACTTCCTCTCTCTCACTTTCTTTCTCATCTATATATTTATCTATCTATGAAATAGAGTGAATGGCAAGTCGTGAATTCCATTCCACTGGCCTTCTCAGCAATTCTGTAACCACACTTCTGCTTAAAATACTAAGAGTGTTTTCTGTTTTCTGTACTGAACCATGGCAGATCCACGAGGACACAAGGACTGGTGTCGCACTTGTTGACTCAAGTAGCCCACTTTGATCTGTTGTCATTTTTCCCAAAGTAAATGGAGACAGTTCTATTCCTAGGACTTAGGATGAAGTTGTGCTTACTGGTCATTCTGTGGTTCTGTGAAGATCTGATAGGTCATTTCGACTATCTTTCCCCCCACTTCCCAGTTCCCTTTCAGATTTTGTTGGCCTAAACCTCTTAAATTAGCAAAAAGCTACCAGTAGTAGCTATAAAAATACACAGAGAAAATATAAGTGAATGATTAAGATATTTAACATAGGAAGAGTTCTTTTAAATCAATAAGAAAAAAAATTAACCCAATTAAAAATGCACAAAACACACGAACAAGGGAAGAAAAATAGCCAAGGAAGATATTAAAATATTGAACTTTTTCCTGATCAGATTACTTGGGTGCTGGGTGACTCAGTCGGTTGAGTGATTTTTGGTTTTGGCTTAGGTTGTGATCTTAGGGTTGTGAGATCGAGTCCCACGTCAGACTCCACGCTCAATGTAGAGTCTGCTTGAGACTCTCCTTCTCCCTTTGCCCCTCCCACTCATATTCTCTCTCTCTCTCTGTCTCTCTCTCTATCTCTTTACAATAAATAAATAAATCTTTTTAAAAAATTAGCAAAGACTTTTAAATAACACTCAGATCTGGTAAAGATGTATTACTTCCATTGGGCGTTCTTATAACACCTCCATAAGCTTCTAAATTGGTTAATTTTCTAGATGTTAGTTTGGTTATATCTATGAAAAGTCCTTAAAATATCCATTCTCTAGGATCAGTAGTTCTCAATTGGAAGCAATTTTGCCCCCGGGAGCCATTTAGTAATGTCTGGAGATTATTTTTTTCACAACTATGGCTAGGGGTTGCTATTGGCATCTAGTGTGTTGAGACCAGGAATGATATCCAACATCCTACAGTGCACGAGAGCACTCCCACAAAAACCCATATATCTCAAAAGGTCAACAGTGTTGATACTGAGAAATTCTGTCTCAGATACAAGAATTTTGCTTTAAGAATTTTTCCAAGTGAGAAAATCAAATGTACTTAAAAATTCATTTATTCAATCCTTTTTAGAGATCAGTAAGTCAGTAGCTATTGAAACTTAAAATGCACATACCCATAATTTTTAAAATTTTAATTCCAGTATAATTAGCATATAGTGTATATTAGTTTCAATTGAACAGTTCAGTGATTCAAAAATTCTATACATTACTCAGTGCTCACCACGGTAATTGTACTCTTAATACCCTTCACCCATCCCCCCACCCACTTCCTCTCCAGTAGCCACCAGTTTGTTCACTATATTTAAGATTCTGGTTTTTTGCTTGTCTCTTTTTTTCTTTGTTCATTTATTTTGTTTCTTAAATTCCACATATGAGTGAAATCATATGGTATTTTTCTTTCTCTGACTGATTTCTTACTTAGCATTATACCCTTCTATCTATGTTGCTGCAATTGGAAAGATTTGTTATTTTTATGGCTCAGTAATATTTGTGTGTGTGTGTGTGTGTGTGTGTGTGTGTGTGTGTGTACATACTACATCCTCTTATCCATTCACTTATCAATGGACAATTGGGTTGCTTCCATAACTTGGCTATTGTAAATAATGCTGCAATAAACATAGGGGTATATATACCTTTTTGAATTAGTAGCTTCATATTTTTTGGGTAAATATCCAGTAGTAGAATTACTGGATCATATAATTATATTTTTAATAATTTGAAGAGTTCTATACTTTTTTCCACAGTGGCTGTACCATCAGACTGCATTCCCACCAACAGTGCATAAGAATTTCTTTCTCTCCATATCCTCACCACTCATTGTTTCTTGTGTTTATGATTTTAGCCATTCTGAGTGTAAGACAATATCTCATTGTAGTTTTGATTTGCATTTCCCTGATGATGTGTAATGTTAAGCATCTTTTCATGTGTCTGTTGGCTATCTGGATGTCTTCTTCGGAGAAATGTTTGTTCATGTCTTCTGCCTGTTTTTAAATGGGATTAGTTGTGTTGTATAAGTTCTTTATATATTTTGTATACTAACTCTTTATCAGATATGTCATTTGCAATATCCTTTCCCTTTCAGTAGATTGCCTTTTAGTTTTATTGATCGTTTCTTTTGCTGTGCAGCTTTTTACTCTGATGTAATCCAAATAGTTTAATTTTGCATTTGTTTCCCTTATCTCAGGAGACCTATCTAGAAAAATGTTGTAATGGCCAATGTCAGAGAAATTACTGACTGTGCTCTTTTCTAGGAATTTTATTGTTTCAGATCTCACATTTAGGTCCTTAATCCATTTTGATTTTGTTTTTGGGTAAGAAAGTGGACCAGTTTCATTCTTTTGCATGTAACTGTCCAGTTTTCCCAGCACCATTTGTTGAAGAGACTAGCTTTTTCCCATTGCCTATTCTTGCCTCCTGTTGAAGACTAGTTGACCATATGATTTGAATTTACTTCTGGGCTCTCCTATTCTATTCTATTCTATTCTATTCTATTCTATTCTATTCTATTCTATTCTATTCATCTATGTGTCTAGTAGTATATCTTGAAATCTGGGATTGTGATACTTCTAGTTTGTTCCTTTTCAAGATTACTTTGGCTCTTCAGGGTCTTTGTGGTTGCATGCAAATTTTAGGATTATTTGTCCTAGTTCTGTGAAAATTGTTTTGGTATTCTGAATGATATTGCATTAAATCTGTAGACTGGAGCACTCCTGGTTGGCTCAGTCAGTTAGGCGTCTGCCTTCAGCTCAGGTCCTGGGATTAAATCCTTCATCGGGCTCCTTACTTGGTGGGGAGTCTGCTTATCCCTCTGCCTGCTGCTCCCCCTGCTTGTGCTATCTGTAGAGAGATATCTGTAGAAAAATAAAATAATCTGTAAAAATATCTGTAGATTGCTTTGGGTCATATGGACATTTTAACAATATTTGTTTTCCCAATCCATGAGCATAGAAGATCTTTCCATTTGTTTGTGTCATTTTCAGTTTTTTTCATCAGTGTTTTATAGTTTTCAGAGTATAGGTCTTTCACCCCTTGGTTAAGTTTATTCCCAGGTATTTCATTATTTCTGGTGTAATTGTAAATGGGGTTGTTTTCTTAATTTCTCTTTCTGTTACTTCGTTATTTGTGTATAGAAATGTAATAGATATCTGTACATTAATTTTGTATCCTGTGACCTTACTGAATTCAGCTTTCAGTTCTAGCAGATTTTTGGTGGAGTCTTTAGGGTTTCCTATATATAGTATCATGTCATCTGTAAATAGTGAAAATTCTACTTCTTTCTTACCAATTTGAATGGCTTTTATTTCTTTTTCTTATCTGACTGCTGTGGCTAGGACTTCCAGTACTATGTTGAATAAAAGTGGTGAGAGTGAACGTTGTTATGTTGTTTCTGATCTTAGGAGGAAAGCTTTCAGTTTTTCACCATTAAATATGATGTTAGCTGTGAGTTTTTCATATATGGCCTTTATTATGTTGAGTTGTGTTCCCTCTAAACCTAACTTTGTTGAGAGTTTTTATCATGAATGGATGTCATACTTTGTCAGATGCTTTTTCTGCAACTATTGAAATGATCATATGACTTTTATCCTTTCTCTTATTGATGTGATACATTAGGTTGATTGATTTGTGAAAATAAAACTACACTTGTATCCCAGGAATAAATCCCTCTTGAGCATGGTGAATGATTTTTTATTGTATTAATGGATTTGGTTCACTAATATTTTGTTGAAGATTTTTGTTTCTATGTTTATCAGGGACATTGGCCTATAGTTCTCTTTTTCATATAGTGTCTTTATCTGGTTTTGATATCAGGGTAATTCTGGCTTCATAGAATGAATATAGAAGCTTTCTTTCCTCTTCTATTTTTTGGAATAGTTTGAGAAAAATGCATTATTAACTCTAATTATTTGGTAATATTCACCTGTGAAGCTGTCTGGTCCTGGACTTCTGTTTCTTGGGAATATTTTTGATTACTGATTCAATTTCATTGCTGGTAATCCATCTGTTCAAAGTGCGTATTTCTTCCTGATTCAATTTTGGGAGGCTATATGTTTCTAGGAATTTATCCATTTCTTCTAGTTTGGCAATTTGTTGACATATGATTTTTAATAAAACTCTCTTATAATCCTTTGTATTTCTGTGTTGTCAGTTGTTATTTCTCTTCTTTCATTTGTTACTTTGTTTATGTGTGTCCCCTCTCTCTCTCTCTCTCTCTTTCTCTCTCTCTCTCCCTCTCTCTCTCTCTTTTTCTTCTGATGGGTCTGGTTAAAGATTTATCAGCTTTGTTGATGTTTTCAAAGAACCAGTTCCTGATTTCATTGATCTGTTCTATTGGTTTTATTTTGTATTAGTTTCTATTTCATTTATTTCTGTTTTAATCTTTATTATTTCCCTCCTTCTATTGGTTTTGAGTTTTGCTCTTTTTCTAGCTCCTTTCGGTATGAGGCTAGGTTGTTTATTTGAGGTATTTCTTGCTCCTTGAGATAGACCTGTATTGCTATAAACTTCCCTCTTAAAACAGCTTTTGCTGCAGCTGAAAGATTTTGGACCATTGTGTTTTCATTTTCATTTGTCTCCATGTATTTTCTTATTTCCTCTTTGATTTCTTGCTTAACCTATTCATTGTTCAGTACCATGTATTTGTGGTCTTTCAGATTTTTTTCTTGTGGTTCATTTCTATTGTCAAACTGTTGTGGTTGGAAAAGATGTGGTATGACTTTGTTGAATTTGTTGAGACTTGTTTCATGGCCTAATGTATAATCTATTCTGGAGATGCCCCCTCTGCACTTGAAAAGAATGTGTATTCTACTGTTTTAGTATAGATATATCCATAATTTTTAATAAGTATCCATCCTAGAAATACTCAGACGTGAACAAAAAGGCACATACACAAATGTTCTCAGCATTATTTTTAACAGTGAAATTTTGGAAACAACCTAAATATCAATCTGTGGAATAAGTTAGTGTACATGTGTGTTCTAAGTAGCAGAGTACTTGACCTTCCCACCTCCCAATGATCCTTTCCTAGGATCTGATTCTCCTATAAGGAGTCTTCAGTACCATGGATGGGATCAATAGAAAAACTATTCCCAAGACTCCCTTCATCCTTTCAGTTCCCAGTCTGGAAACCAGAAAAAAACTGATCTTTCCTCTGTGACCCCTTGGTTGAGTCAAGAGGAAGCCACATTACATAAGTTTGACCAGCCAGAAGGGACTTTAGATCTTGAACCAAAGCGGAGCCAGAGAGTAGGTGAAGACCAAATCCCTGAGTGACAGCAGTGTTGGCAGTGGTAGGTGTCTGTGGGCAGGGAGGGGTGGCAGCTGCCTCTACGGCTGGCAGCTCTTGCTAAGGGACAGCACTGAGCCTCTACTACTTGGGCTACCACAAAGGCCTTGGTTTCTGTTATTAAGAACACAGATGGGAGGCTCCAGCAGCAGTCTAATATATTGACACATTAGATCTCTGTGAATTGCAGACAATGTAACCTAACTGATATGCTAGAGCATTCTACACAGTTGTTAAAAAGAAGGATCATCAGGCCATACTGACAAGTGGGAAATCGAATGGAAGAACATTCATCCACTCAAACTCTTTCATTTATTAGTCTCTGTGTTCTGAACTGGACATGCTTAGTTCTTACCCTCATGGAGATTGATTGATTGATTGATTGATTGATTTAGATTTTACTTACTTATTTGAGAGAGAGGGAGCACATGAGAGAGCACAAGGAGGAGGAGGGGCAGAGGGAGAGGGAGAAGCAGACTCTCCAATGAGTTGGGAGCCCAATGCAGGATACTATCCCAGGACCCTGGGATCATGACCTTGACCTGAGCCAAAGGCAGACTCTTAATCAACTAAGCCACCCAGGCACCCCTCATGGAGCATTATTTAAAATTGCAAAACACTGGAAATGAATTAAGTGCCTGGCAAGAGTAGAGTGAGAAAAAGTATAAATTATGGCATATGCAGTACTGTCCTTCCCCACCTGTCTGTGGTTTCAACGTCAGTGGTTTCAGTCACCCACTGTCAGCCAGTCTGCAAACAGAAGATCCCCCTTCTGACACATCATCAGGTCAAGAGCAGCCTAACACTCCAACACAGTGCCTAAGTCATTCGCCTCACTTCACCTCATTGTGTAGGCATTTTATCATCACAAGAAGAGGGATGAGTAGGTACAATAAAGTATTTAGAGAGAGACTGTAGTCATATAACCTTTACTGCAGTATGTTATAATTGTTCTTTTATTATTAGTTATTCTGAACCTCTTACTGTGCCTGATTAATAAACTATCATAGGTATATATATTTATAGGAAAAAACATAGTGTATACATAGGGTTCTATCTGTGGCTTCAGGCATCCACTGGGGGTTTTGGAAAGTATCTGCACAGGTAAGGGGGAGTTACTGTATATAGAAGAACTAACAGCCATTAAAAATAATTAGATTGATAAATATATACTCTCAGTTTATATATATACACTATATATACAAAGCGAAGATATGATTTAAAATTATGACTATATATGTGTATATATTCTATATAATGAGCACAATAAAGAAAAATAAAAATTATATGTACATTATATATGTACATATGTATGTGTATATATCTATATCTACATATCTATAATAACATACAGATATCTTATAAAAAGTTGCATGTAACCAAAAGGAGGTACCGTATTCAAATGTTGACAGGACTCATTTCTAAATTTTGGCAATCTGTGTATGTTATTTTTATAAACATAAAATTTATTCATAACCATAAGATTATTTATGATAAGGACACAGTAAAACATTTGAAGTTTTCTAACCCCATTTTATACTTAACCATATTTTGAGATGTTCTGTAATAGGAGTAAGTGAACTATGTGAACAGACATAGTTATATAACGTACCTATAAAACATGTATATGTTACCAAATAAAAAGAAAAAAAATTCATCATCTTCTTTTGATACATTCCAAGCCCCTAGAGTCAAGTCGGAGGTGCTTGGTCTCCCTTTGCTGACCCCTGGGTGCTAGAAGTTACAGAAGGGACGGAAGGCCATACCATTGCCAGGTTGGGAGGGGACAGCAGGGTTCTCGTGAAGTGGTGTGGCATGCCAGAGAGGTGTCTGATTTCTGGCCTGTGGCATCATCTTTCCATATGCCAACTGTCAGTAAGTACACGCAAGGTGGCTGCTGGGAACCTCTGACATGGTCTCTTTTGCTTTGGGGCAGGCAAGGTGGAGCCTCCTCTGGATATCATGCTGTTCGCGTTGAACTGCACAGCTCTGAGCATCCAGTGGAGGATGCCCAGGCATCCCAGGAGCCCCATCACTGGCTATACCGTGAGTACCAGGGCGCAGTGATCTCTGTCTTGGGTGTCACTGCGGTAACTATATGCACTTCCCACCCTTGCTCCCCTATAGAGGGCCTCCTTACACCAACCCTCCCCTATTAATGTCTGCCCTAGTTTCCTTACGTAAAACCAGAGAAAATGTTTCCCTTTTAAGGGTATTTATAAGTGCCTGAAAGTCAGTTAGGATCTATGGAGTCCTTACTCTGTTCAGGAAGGGGAAAATACAGAAGAAGTAGAAGATGTGGTTTCTGCTATCCACCTGCCCACGGTCAAGTTCAGAAGCTAAAGCAGAGACCTGGGAAGTATTACGGAGTCACTGGGGAATGTTGTGAACAAGTTCAAAACACTGTCAGATCTGAATTCAAGTGAAGACATGGACAGGCAAAGTCAGGGGGGGAACAGAGAATGCATTCCTGCCTATCAGACGATAGGTTCACCAACGTGTTTTGTTTGAAAAATGAGTTGACTTTTAGGAGTTAGGAGATTTCAAATAAATATTTGGGGTTCTGAAAGCTCTGGGAATATCCAGGGAGCTGGCCACACTGCGGGCCCACATTCCTACGGGGCATGGAGCCCACTGGAGCTGGGCTGCCCACTTTAGATGGGACAGCACCCCCTTCCCACTCCCCATAACACCCAGTTCTGTAACTCCCTACTGCTTCCCTTTCACCAAAAATGGGCCCTCGTCCTGTGGTCTTCTTAAGGCAGAGAAATGTGTTTCTGAACTCCTGTTACGTAAAAAGTGGGACAATGGAAGATTACCCAAGAAAGTCATGTCTGGGGAAGATTGCTTCCTCCCACTTCACTGACACACATCTCCCCCAGGCTCTGCAGGCTCATGAGTGTGTGAGCCCGGCCACGGGGAGCTGGTGTTTGTTGTAGAACTGGGGTCAGGGAGGCAGCGCACCTCGGAGCCCCCTGCAGCTGTGCGTGGAGCTCGAACCCTGGGCCATTGATCTGCTGGGGAAGCGCTGGCCTGGCTCTCACCCCACGCCTGCCCCTTTTCCAGGTCTTCTACTCTGAGGTGGGCGTGGATAAATCCCTGCAGGAGCGGTCGCATCGCGTGCTGCTCAGCCAGGACCCCGCAGCCCCGGTGAGTAGCAGCAGCGAGCCCCACTCCTGGCCAAGCACACCTGCGGTTGGCACTGCAGCAGTATTCAGGAGGATTTCTGATCGTGTGTGTGTGTGTGTGTGTGTATGATATGTAATAACCGTGTGTGCATAGCCCTCTGGAATTTACACACATCTTCATGCACATGCCCTCATCACACGCCTCGCCCGCGCATCTCCAGGAAGGCAGGTGTGTGCAGAAAGGGTCCGGGATAAGCACTTCCATCCTGGACTCAACCTGCCCTCCCCATGCATCCGGCGAGAAAACAGCCACCTTACAGCTGTTTTTTCATTCATGAAGTTCGATGCTGACTTTTTAAAAATCCCCATAAAGCTTTATAAATAAATATGACCCATCTGTATCCTCCCAAGTGCCTGGAGACACAATGCAGGAGAAAATGATGTAATTTGAAATGTATATTCAAACGGCCCGAGTTGTTTATTTTTCTTGTCAAGAGCCGGTGCCCAGTCCTTCCACTCACCAGCGGCTGCCTCTCCTTCTCTTTCTTTTCCTCTTTCCTGTCAAGGTCTCTGCGGGTGGATTTTCCTGCCTGAGGCATGTTCTGTTTTCTTTCTTCCACTCTCCTCCTCCTCCTCCCCCCGTTCTACTACAATTCTCCGAGAGGAGCGGCTATGCCTTTTGAATTGCTGTGCACGCAGTCAGCCCTGGCGCCCAGAGTATGGTGGTGGTGGTGACTCTGCGGAATCCGTGCCCGCTCTGGGCGCAGGAGCCTCGCATGGAAGCTGTCGCTCCCTGGGCAACCTGTTACCTGCCAGGCATTCTTCCTCCTGCTTTCCATTTGTTTTCACACTTAATCTTCATAGTTATCCTATGACCTCATTTTACTGACAAGGATGCTGAGACTCAGACAGGTGAAATCACTCTCCCCACATCGCACGTTAGTGAGGAACAGCCTCAACTAGAAACCCAGTGCGGACTGACTTCTGAGCCCTGCTCTGGCTTTTTTTATTTTAATTTTTTTTTAAACATTTTATTTATTCCTTTGACAGACAGATCACAAGTAGGCAGAGAGGCAGACAGAGAGAGAGAGGGGGAAGCAGGCTCCCCGCTGAGCAGAGAGCCCGACGCAGGGCTTGATCCCAGGACCCTGAGATCATGACCTGAGCCGAAGGTAGAAGCTTAACCCACTGAGCCACCCAGGCGCCCCTTTTTATTTTAATTTTTAAATTTTTATTTTTTTTTACCAAAGCTCTTCAAAAAGAAGAGATACACATTTGCAACTTGCATGTACTTTGCATGATACGCTTTTAATCCCAGACTTTGGTGCCAGCTGCCCTCATTGGCCCCAGAAGCCCTCAGCCCCAACCTCTATGGTTTACTTTATCCTCAGAGGGGAGATTGGCTTAGCCCACCTAGGGCTACTAGTTGAGGTTCTGTCTCACCTCAGCACTGGAACTTTCAACAAGCACCTGGACCCCACCAAGGAGCCAGCAGTCCCCAGCCACCAGCCTGCAGCACCATCCAGGCAGTGAGGGCACAGTGCCGGTGTCTTGGCATCTGGGTGGTGCCTCTGGAATCGAGATCCTGCCCCAAACACTGGCATCTCGGGAGAGTATGGCAGTGCAAACGTGTAGCATGGGGCCAGGGGGGAAACAGGCACCCTGGGCTTCCAGACATCCTTCTTGCACTTACAGGTTGGGCAACTTTGGCCAGAGTCTCCTCACCTGGCCAGGCTTTACCTTTCTCCCATGAAAGGGGTATGATAATTACACTGTTGTGAGTTCCAAATAAAATGGTATATGTAAAAGCCTTTGGTTTTAAAATGTAAAGAAGCCAGATAGATGTTAGTGATCATTCCTGATGACCATTGTCTTTATGTCAAATACATTCTGTCTGTCAATTACATCCAGGCAT
This sequence comes from Procyon lotor, assembly GCA_028646535.1. Lineage (NCBI taxonomy): Eukaryota > Metazoa > Chordata > Mammalia > Carnivora > Procyonidae > Procyon > Procyon lotor. The sequence continues at coordinate 24,025,285 of CM053607.1, forward strand.
TAGAGTATGCTAGCAAATTATACCTTGCCCATTTCATCACACTTTCACAGTTGCTGCTATACTCCAAGCATAGGAAAACACAGAGACCTGATTCTCAGGCAGAGTTCAGTCTTACTGGGAAAATCCCATTCTCGCCAATAAACAGTTGGAAAGCAACATAAAACCAATATCATTAACATGCCCATGCCACTTCAAAGAGGGAGACATTAGTATATGAACAAGTGGTCGAACTAGGCGGTGAGAATTGAAGCAGGAGCAGTTTCTAGAAAGGCAGAGGAGAGGGAGGAGCACTGAAATCAAAAAGGAATGGTGCCAAGAGGACAGGCATGCATGTGTGTGCATGCCCGTGTGCTCGTGCGTTCCGGTGGGGAGGTGGGGGGGAGGTACAGAATATCCAGAATGGAGGGAGGAAATCACGCAAGGACATAACGGCAGTGAGTCAGGAAGAGGGGAGGGGTCTGGTATAACAGAGTGGGTTCTGGATTCAGAGACTTGCATTCAGGGTGCTGTATTACAACAAGCTAACCCTACTGGACCTCCGTTCTCTCGGGGACAGAACAGGGATCCAAATAGTATCTATGTCATAGAGAGCATATCTGGGGTTTCCGAACTGTGTGCCAGGGTGCTCCAGGCTGTGCAGCAAACTCATGGGGATGCTGTGGAATGTTGCAGCTTCTCAGGGGAAAGAGGGACATCTGTGTGAGCCTCGGCTACCAGGTGGTTTGGGTGTGACTGCAGAGTAAACGGAACACTCAGGCATCTCTTTGGCAGTAGAGGCGCTGTAAAAATATTCCTGAGACAGCAAAGGTGCCATGAGCAGAGAGGGTTTGGGAACCCTCTGGCCTGTATCCTATCAGCCTCTAGCGAAAGGACGCTGTGACCACTAGACGGAGTCCCAGCCGTGGTGCCCTCGGCATCACAGCTGGTACAGAACAAGCACTGAGCGAGTGGGCAGCAGAGTTCAGACGGAAGCTTTGTGTTCTCTGCTTGTACTTCTCTGTGGAAGGGGGGCTGTTCTGCCGGCTTATTTGCAACCTGCAAGTTTTCCTTCCTTTCATGTTGTTTTGTTTTTGTTTCTCCTCTGCAGGGAGAGTCTGATCATCGGGTGATTTTTGTAAGTATGCTTCAGGAAAGTTAGACCCTTGCCCCCACCCAGGATTCGGGGGTGGGGGGGGTCTCTTTTCATCAAAGTGTTGATTTTCCCACATCTCGCTCCTACTGATTAAGGCCGAAGGGAGAGTGCTTAGTTCCAGTGTAAGCAGGGACAGCGGAGCGTACCTGGTGTATTTTTAATCATTTAGGAAGAAGTCGCTTTTATTCTCCTCTGTGCTGCTTCATCTCACGTGGCAGAGTGAGGTTAAGGGGAACATTTTTAAAGGTTGAAGTAATGTAAGCTCTGTTCCATAACTAGGTGAAAAAGACTGAAAAGGAGAGGAGATATTTAAACGACAGCACCGCTGCGGGGTGGTTCACCTCCCTACCTTTCCTTCTCCCTTCCTCACTTTCCCTAAGGATTCCAGACCTTCCCACTGAGCCAGGATCAGGGCACCTCAGACCGCTTGACTTGCTGGATTGAATGCCAAACAGATCGGGTTGACCACTGGTTGTATCCTTTGACGGATGGAGGCCTCTGATTGGGTTGGCATTTGACACTCACCTTTTTCTTAGAAGAACAACCTGCAGGTTTCAACCTGGAAAAAATAAGTAGTAAAACAAAGCAGGACAATTTGGTCATTTTTTAGAGTTGGAAATAGAAACGAGTGTTTAAACTGGTGAGCGGCACACTTTCTGATCATTCATATCATCGGTAAAAAATATTTGAACACGTACCTACATATATATATATATATTTATGTATTTATAAATTATACATATGCTACTCTACTAGTATATTATGTACATTAGAATGTTCCGTAGAACCTTAAAGGAGGAGATTAGACAGAAATAAAAAGTTCTCTTCTTCTGGCATCTCAGAAGATTGTCTTGCTCACCCACGGGGATGCATTAGCATCCTGCTTTGGGGTCCACTGGTCTGGTTGACCCAGAACGGTGATTGCACTTGGTCTTATCCAAAGTTAGAGAAAACGGAGGCAGGAATCATGAGACTGGCATGGAGTGCCAGCTCTGTCTTCACAGCAGAGGTCATCTTGGGCAAGGTTACTGAACTTCTTTGAATCTCTCTTTGACTGTAAAATGACCTAGTAGTGGTTCCCAGCTGGGGGTTCCTTTTTTCCCTGTGGGGCATATGGACATAAATGTGGACATTTTTCGTGGACAGGCCTCAGGGATGCTGTTTTCCCTGCAGTACACAGGACAGACCCATACAAGAAAGATTTGTACAGGCCCAAAATCAATGCTGCCCTTCCTGTGAAACTCTGGAAGATACTTTGTAGCTTTCCAGGACCACTCAGGGAAGAGAATCCTCCCAACTCCTCCTGCCACTCTGGCCCACATAGCTTTCCTCAGGGCCACTGAAAGAAGGATGTTTGGGAGATAGCACTTTTCTTTCTCTGGTGCCTACCACGTAATGATGCTAGATATTCACAATTAAGGCCCAGCCTTGACTGTAGAGTCAACTGTGAAGTTGAATCCAAGGTTATTAGCCACCAACAAGGTCATTTTAGAGCAATCATAGAATTTTGGTGTTGAAACTTTGGCCTAGAGAAGTAAAATGGCATCTCCCAAGATTGCAAAGCTATTTGACAGCAGAACCTGGGTCTCCTGGCTCCTGGTCCAGGGCTCTCCCACTTCATGCTTTCCCTCAGCTCTGCTCACTGGTTGGCCTAGGTATAGTAGCTCCCTTGTTTGGACTAGCAGATGAGACGACAACTAGCTTCATTTCTGGAAACAAATGACCTGGTTTTCCAGCAGTAGGAGGAAAGTATGGTGTGGAAGAGAGTAAAGGTAGAATCTGAAATCAGAGTCAACGATTTAAGTTCAGAGTCCTTCCACATGGTTTTCTCATTGCAGAGAGGTATTCAGTTAAGACTAGTCCCATCTTTTTAGGGGCTCCTTGTACATAGCTATCCAGATTGTTTTTGTACATCGGGTCACATAATGATTAGGATAAAAGTCAAACAGTCCAAAATGCCAAGATAATAGTGACTCTAATAAAACGTGCATTCATGTTTCCTTCAGGATATAACCTGTCTGGTTATAGCCAGTTTTGGTGGCTATGGTCTGTCAAGAGACCCAGA
>CM053607.1:24028581-24122014 GCA_028646535.1 Procyon lotor
GAGACAATCAGTCATCCCTGTCACAGACTGTGAATGGGGGGAATGGGACTGGTACAGTAGATGTGGAAAATGTAGTATGTAGTTGGACATCTGAAAAACAAGGTGCTAGCCTGAAAATGTGATATACTGTTTGAGAGTTGGGCACTGGGAAGCATATTAGATTATGATGTGTCTTATGAGGGAAACCAGACCCACTGTTGTCATTACTTATGTTGTTGAGCTTTCTTCTTGGACTCAGTGAACTAACTAGCCTTGGTCTTCTCTTCTGTAGATGTAAATTCTCTGATCCCATGACAACCACTGGTGGTATTAGGAAGACAGAGGGAGCAGCTTTTGGAGTTTTGCATTTTAGAAGGGGCTAGAATACACAAAGCATGACTATTTTATAGTGAAGCATCTAGCTTTGCTCCCTCATCCCCCAAAAAAGGTGTGGGAAGGGCCCCGTGGAGACTGCTGAATTCACTCTGGACTCTACTCCAAGAAAGCAGTTTTTCTCACTGTTTCCCACCATCTTGTATAGAAATAAAAGCCAAGAGAGAGAAGCATTTTGACTTGTTCTCAAACTTCCACCAGGCAACAATATTTTTTTTATTTCAAGAAGAGCATACACAGTATCTTATGTAGTTTGATGCAAGTAATTATAAAACACTTAAATATGGAAATTTGTGGAATTGTATGGTATTTTAATAAAGAATCCAAGGGTTATCCCTACTCACAATATAGTGAGAGATTCTAGTTGGGAGGATTGATGTCAGAGGAAGAAGTGATGGTTAAATCATTTCCATGGCCCCAGCTACACAGTACCCTTGACACTCACTACCTTATGCCACCTAACTAGCGGGTCAAACAGGTAAAGACTGGGAATAGTTGGCTTCTGGGAGGGTCACTTTCTACCTAGGTAGAAAGGCTAAAGGTAGAGCTAATCTTCCGTATCTAATAAAGGGGTTTTTGTGGGTTTTTTTGTTTTTTAGTTTTTCCATTTAATCTTAGAAAACCATAGATATTAACAAAAAGAGAAAAAAAGTAAATCTCAATATTTATGCCAATTATAGATGTGACTTTGTTATAAATAAAGGGTTTGTTTTTTAACCTACGTAAGCAACTTCAACAAGTCTAACGTCTCTTGGTTTTCAGTGAGAACTTTTTTTTTAGTGGCCCATACATTCCAATCCTTTTCAGGTTTTCAGTGATAACTTTTAAATTTTCAGTACATAAACTTCTATGTTTATAAATAAAACAATAATCTGGTCTTCAGTGTTTATGATAAGTATTTTTTATTGATGTAAATATTATTTAATACTTTTTGTATGTGTATTATTGAATTAGAACTTGGGCCTTGGAGTCAAACAAAGCAGAGTTCAAATCCCCATTTTGCCCCTTAGTAAATGTATGTTCTTGAGCAAATCATTAACTTTTCAGAGATTCTCTTTTCTCCTCTGTAAATGAAAGTAAGAGTCATATCTACCTCGTAGGACTGAAGAAAGAATTAAATCAGGCTATGTGTTCCCAGAACAGATAAAATACAATACATGGTATTAGTAGCTGTATTTGGTGTTGGCTCAGGGCTAGTATCTGTAGTAATATATAACCATACTGCTCTTCCCATATGTCATCCAGCGTAAGGACTTCCAGGGAAAAAGATCCTAAAGCAAAAGTCTGTGAGGGCATTGGTTTGAAAGTGTATCTTTGCTCTCATTGGAAGAGCCTGGGTTTGGCTGATGAGAGAGAAGGGAGCAACTTTATACCCACCTGCTACCTCCAGTCTCTTAATATCTCACTTGACATGGAACCAGGGGACAGATATAGTGAAACTGGGATGCACAGATGCAGGGAGTTAGTACTGGAAGGGGGCTTGGAGTGAGGTCCGCATGCTCAGCCAAGCCCCCTCGTGCAGCTGCATAGAGCATGGAGTGGAGCAGAAAGGAGAGGAGGGGGGTTTGGAGACAGACACCCTCAGGGAGCCTGTAGGAATGGCCCAGGTAAGGATTCAGTGGAAGTGGAGGAAGGGAATGGGTCTCAAAGGCATGTGGAGGTGGCTGGAGGGAGATGGGTAAGAGAAAGTCACCCTGTCTCTGGAGATGCCAACCCCAGGGTTGGGACAGGGATCCCAAAGCAGCTAATCAAGATGGAGGGGTCAGTTATAGCTGGTTCTTGATGAGGTAATCTGCTTATATTGGACACCTTGATTGAATATCCTTCTTTCACTCATTTACTTTCCTTCCTTCATTTATTCATTCATTCATCAAAAAAGCATTGCATAAGCATTTACTACCTGTCCCTACTAAGCTTTAGGTTGCCAGAGGAATAAGAACTTGTTCCTGCCCTCAAGTGGGTGGGGAGAAGGTGACAAATAAATAGACACTTAAAATCTAAGGTGAGTGGTGCTAAGATGGAGATACGCCAAGGACACCAGGGGAGTGTAGAGGAGGGGCGCCTAACCAGACTGGAGGCTGGGGGTCAGAGAAATGAGGTAATGTCTCAGCTGAACTGAGTCATGAGGGATGAGCTGGGGTGAGCCAGGCAAGAGTGGGGAGAAGGGCATTTCATGTAGAAGGAGCAGCAGGTTCAAAGGCCCAGAGGCAAGGAATTGGATGGCATAAATTTGAGCCCTGCCAAGTTCTTACATATGATTGGAATGTAGAGTGCAAGGAAAGGAGGTGACATGAGATGGCACTGGAAGGATAAACGGGACACAACCATGCCATTCTAAGGGGATTGTAAAATGGGAAGTGACACGCTCAGATTTGAGGTGTGGGAAGATAACTCTAGAAGGTGGAGTCTACACTGTTGCTTTGGGCAGCGTAGGTGGAGGGAGAATCAGAACTAGCTGTCGTAATTATGAGGACTTCGACTTACGTGTCATTGAGGACAAGATGATGTAAACAGATCCAAGTGACATGAACAAGTCCTGGTGATGGTATTGGTAACTGGCTGAATGGTGGTTAGAGAGGAGGTGAACACAGAGAGGAGAGTGTCAAGAATTTGTGGTTTGGGTAATGAGAGAACGAACGCAAGAGGGGAAGCAATTCCTTATTTTGTTTTCAGTAGCGGGAGGAGAAACAATTAGTTGAAATTTGTTTCTGTTGAACCTCAGTGGCTTGGTAGTTGTTGGATAGAGATAGTCTAGAGGGAGTTGCAAACCCATGTCTGGACATCAAGAGGCAAGTCAGAGCTGAGGGGCAGATTTGAGAGAAAAAAGTCAAGCAAAGGTGGTTCTTGAAGCTAAAGAAATAGTAGCTGAGCTTACCCAGGCAAGATGACAGAGTGAGACGGTGAGATGGCAAGGGATGACTCCTTGGGTAAAACCAATACCTGTGGGGCAAGCAGAGAATGGGGAATGGGTAGAGGATATTGAGAAAGAGCAATGAAAGAAGTAGAAGGAGACCACGGAGGAGCGGAGTCATGGCTCCCAAGGGAACCAAGAAATTTAAGAAGCAAGGCTAGGCGACAATATTGAAAGGTACGAAAAGTCAAGTACAGAGAATCATCCCCGTTGGATCTACTATAAAGTTGTGTGGTGACCTTGCATAGCAAGAATTATCTCAGTAGGTTTGTAGTGCAGAGAGGCCCGGTGAGGGGTGAATTAGAAAGAGATGAAGAAGCGGAGGCAGCCCTTGTGAGAAAGCTGCCCCTGTGGAGAGGTGGTGGACGCAGGTGTGCTGGGGAATGCTTGACCATTCTTGAGGTGGGAGAGACTTGAGCACAGTGAGTAATCACACAAGGACCCGTAGGTAGGGGAGGGGATGGAGTCACAGGAGAAGGCGGACAACAAATGGAATGCAGAGCTCAGGGGGTGAGCCGAGCCCAGAATCTGGGGCTCGTGCACCTGGCTCCCATTTGTCTCAGCTGAGAGCTTTACCCTGACCTCCGGGGGCCCTTCCTTCCACGGATTCTGATTTAAGTGGTCTGGAGTGGAGTCCAGGCATTGGTATTTTTTTAGTGATTCTAATGTGCACTCAGGGTTAAGGACTCCCTTAGTAAGAATTCGATAACTCTTTGTTGAATCCTTCTAAAAAGTTTTGTTGATCAGCAGGCACATTCTTCTTAGCAACAATGACTGTTTGATCATCTATCTGCAGAGAAGGCTTTGAAGAAGCCCAAGACAGGGTCCCTGCTCTCAAGGGGCTTACAGCCGCAGAGGAGAAATAGGAGTACATGATTTGTAATACATAAAAGTACTAAATCAGAGGCACAACCATTGGTGTAGTAAGATCAGGCCTGGGTGGTCAGATGTCATGGGGAAGGGTGGGGCTTGAGAGGAGTGGTGGAAGGTAGGTAAGCAGGGCAGAGGAGGGGCCTCACACAGGACAGTAGTCATTACAACACATTTCTTGAGTACATCCTTCGTCGCAGCTACTTTACACACATTATCCCAAATATTATAGCTATGCAAGATCATTCTGTTTCATCTCCATTTTACAGAGGAAGAAACTGAGGCTCAGGGGATTTAATTTCAAGGCCACAGCAGAATCAGGAGTCAAGCCTAAGACTAATTGATTCCAAAGCCTGTGTCCTTTCCACTGTAGCGTGCTGGGACCAGTGGGACCCAGACTCCCACTTCCTAGTTAGCACTGTAGCCCCAGGGACATGTTGCTTTCACCAAAGTCTGAGGTAGAGCAAGTCTTCTTCAGCTGGGGCCTTCTGGTCAGGGACACAGTGCTGGTGAAGCTCATATGCATCCTTCCTCAATGTGGGGTCCCTGGACCTGCAGCAGCACTTGGAAACTTCTTAGAAATGTAAATTCTTGGGACCCTTCCCAGATGTACTAAATTAGCAACCCTGTAGTGGGGGAGGGGAGTTCAGACCCAGCAATTTAAGAAGCCCTCCTGGTGATTGTGATGCAGCTGAAAATTTGAGAACCAAAGTTCGAGACCCTTCTTTATTGGTACAAATCAAGACCTCAGTTTGCTGTTGTGGCTAGTCTCTGAGCACCGGTGATGTGCAAATGGAGAGAAAAAACTGGTGGATTCCAGCCCTGGAAAAGATGATTACCTGAATTTTAGCATACCAGTACTCTGATCAAGGAACTCAAATGTTAAAAGCGGGGTCTGAAAAGACGACTGAGTCTCCGTTCTAGACCAGCGTATAGATGTCAGTAAAAGGTAATTCTCTGGTTGTGGGAAATATGTGATGGTGTTTTCCTCTTTGCAGTTTTAAAACTTGGCCAGTCCTAGAGAAAGCAAAACGATCTCTGTCCCAAGCAGTTTCACAGGGACCTTGAGGTGCAGCCCTTCTGAAAATTGTCTGGTTTGCTTGAAAAGAACTTTTGGTCATTGATGCATTTCCTGTTTGGTCATTGACAGGAGGAAGTGATCGGACATTTGAAACCAGGCACTGAATATCGAGTGAGCATAGCAGCTTACAGCCAGACGGGCAAAGGGCGGCTTAGCTCTCCTCAGCATGTTACCACTTTGCCCCAAGGTAAAATGGGTTCAATTCATTAAGAGTAGGAAAGCAATGGGTGCTATTCATTCATCCCTTCATTCGGTATATATCAATGAGGACCTACTATGTGCCAGGCACTGTGTGAGGCTCTGGTGGTAAACCAAAATAGGCACAGCCTTTGTCCTCTCAGAACTTAGTGGGGTGGATCAAGATATTACCTAGTTACCTAGTTAAGGTGTAGTCACGGACGGTGGTAAATGCTATCTAGTGCTGTAAGAACATGTAAAGGGAGATCCCATGCAGGGGTGAGGTGAGAATTCCCTGGGGAAATGACTACTAAGTGAAGGCCTGACCAGTAAGGGGGAATCAGGAAGGGGAGGAAGGGGAGTGGGAGAGGAGATTTTATAGGCAAAGTAAACCAAACAAAGGCTCATTGAGGTGGCACTGTGCTGGGCCCTGGGGGACAAAGATGGCTCCATCATCACTGTGCACAAACTCATTGTGGAGGGAGGAGCAGACAGTAGGTGAGCAGCTCCAGGCCATCTGAAGTCTGTTCAGTGGGCTCTGGAGCACTCAGGAGGGAACACTCCTCCAGCCCAAGGCTCAGGGAAGATTTTGGAAAGATCCATATTTTTGGCCCCAAGTTTGAAAACCACATAGGATTCCTCTAGGAGAGATGGCAAGAAAAATGTTTCTGGCATAGGCAATAGTGTAAGTAAAGGCTAGGAGATGTGAAAGTCTGGATATGAAAATAGTAACAGCAGTTTCCTTGGGGTGATAAGATCGTGGGTGATTCTTACATCTTTTCACGTAAGGGCATGAGAGCATGTCCCAAACATCCTACCATTGGTATGCGTTCTGATGGTTGGGGCAACACACACACAAACACACACATGCACACGTGTGCTCGTGCACATGCATACACTCACACACAAGAATTGAACTTGAGTGACAGTAATGCTATGCATTTCATTTTCCTCGCAGGTGTCAATTCCGACATGGAAACAAAGATGGAGGGTTACTAGGCAGTGGGAGTGTAGTTGAGGATTTTAAAGGGTATGCACTATTGTGTGTCCCAGAGCCAATGGTGTGGTCTTAATTTATTAGATTTTCAGCCAGGGCATTGAGGGAAGGAGGGAAGCCCAGCTCTCATTATCTCAAGCCTTACATGGTAAATCCAGTTGTGATTATTTTTTTGTGTTTGTTTGGCTTGGATTTGGAGGCTGTTCTGAATAGAGATGTTCAGGCTGTAGGAAGCACATGTGCTTTTTATATATTAAACATCTCCAGCAGCAAAGACCACGGCCAACTCTAGATGTTTGCTGTCCGACCTAGATTCCTGCCTGCCTCCAACAGCACCCCAGCAGCCCCATGTCACTGTGGTCTCGGATTCTGAGGTGGCCCTATCTTGGAAACCTGGAAAGAGTGAAGGAAGCTCCCCGATTCAGTACTATTCTGTGGAATTCATCAGGTAAGTTTGTGTGTCACACTCAAAAGCCATATATATTGAGCTCGGGTATTCCAATGACAGAATACTGCATGGAGAGTTGTCTCCACTGCATGTGTATTTAAGAGATGACAAAAGCTTGAAGACCTATATTTATACTCTGTCCCCAGGCCAGCACCTGTGCCCACACCTCTTCGGAGCCGGGTCATCTGGTAAACTCGGTGCTCACCCTAACTCTTCCTCATCTCCCTCCACCATCAGGACTGTCCTAGGCTTTGAAAACTCCCCAGGCATCATTGCCAACAAGCCTACCCGCATTCCAAGCTTGAAACTTGCCTCCCTGGCTTTGGAACATTAGACCTGAATATTTGATGGTGGTTTTTCTTGAGGGAGGGGGAAAACAAATATAAGTCATTGTTTCTTCCACATCTTTATTGCCGTGGGGCAGGTGTCTTGGTTTGGTTTCTGCTTTTTTTCTCTTATCTACCTCTCCAGTTCTCGTTACTCAGCTTATCAGAGAGTAGAAGAGTAATGAGGAATTCTTCCAAAAACTTACAGATAGAGAAACATGGATTCTCAATGATTCTATGTAATTGTAAGCAAAAATAAGAAAAACAGAAACAATGCACGCATGCGCCTCCCCCCTTCACACACATACATGTGCACACCAAACAAAAGGAGTTCCCCATCTAAGGCCCTTCCTCTGAGCTCTAGTTGCAGTTGGAATGTGAGCTGAAGCAGCTGGTGGATACACGCAAGGTCTGTGGAGTTAGTGGTCCCTCCATTAAAGGTGGTGGCATTTGTCTAAGGCTTGCTGTCTCATGGACTCATAGAGACTAGTTCAGCACCTCATTCCTGAGGCTCTCTGAAGCTGGGACCAAATGATTCTGCCAAGGTTTTGATTAGCCCTGCTCTGTGATTTGACTTCCTAGCCTTCTCATCCATAATGGAAAATAGATCCTTGTTTCTTCAAAGAAGTGCTCCACTGAGTCCCTTTAATGTCTGAAGATAGAGTTCGTTTCAGGCAAGACTTGTTGACTTGTCAGGTGGCGGAAGCCTGGAAGATGAGGCAGGAATGTAGTGACTCCTGGGACTCTCAAGTCCAGTGGCAAATCTAGGTTCAGGGAGGATCTGATGTGTGCCAAAGCGGCCATTTGTCTCTATCCATCTTTGTGCTATGTTTGCCTCTTTATTGGCTGCATTTTCAAGGAGGCTTTTCTGGTGTGGTGGCAAGATGGCTGCTAGACACCAAAGGCTTGCCATCTTCTAGCATAACTCCCCACTGAAAAAGAGTGGCCATTTCTCAGTGGTCCCATCGGAGGCTCAATGTCCATGCTAACTGGCCAGCTGTGGGTTCCTTCTCTCTGAGCCAACCACTGTGGCCAGGGAGGAGGCTACACTAATTGATCAGGCATCTGCTCATATTCTGAGCTCTGGTGCATCATTTACACCAAAGTACATGGATTGAGAGAGTTCAGAAGGGTTGGTTCCTCCAAGGAAAATTCTGGTGTTAATGAAAAAGGGGCAAAGCAGATGCTGGGAAAATGGGGCGGGGGGGAATGATGCCCACTGCAAAGCTCCAGACCGATGCTCATTATTGAGGATAATCTACCAGCCTGCCATTGAACCAATTTGGTAGGCAAAGCTGGAGTTTGCCTGGGATAGAAAAGATTCTAATCCTGTTTCTAGTAGTAGTTAAACATGAAACACTGCGAGTCCTAAAACTTCAGCTTGCTCATAAAACTCTGAGTGGAACCTAACATTTCTGATGCACTTGTCTAGCACCAGCAAAGCAAAATGTAATACTTTGAAATTTGGAGAAATGCGAAATTTTTCATGGTAGCCCAGCAGACCATCTGTGTAGCTCCCAGCAAAGATGATGGTTATCATTTATTTTTAATATTGTGCTAAACCATGTATTTTGAAAAGTGGTTTTAAGTCTGACATATTGGTAAAAGGTAGAAATTGTGGTTTCTTAACCTGCATGCCCTACTGAACATGGATGATAAAAGAGATTCATCGAGTTTAGAACCAGAAGAACTGGAAGAAAGCTATGTAGCCATCACCTGCCGGCCCGGAAGCCAGGCGTGAGTCACTTCCTGTCCTGAAACCTCAGTGCCTCTCAAGAGCTTGGGGTCCCCCCACATGCTGGCCAGATATAGGGGCTTGAGTGCAAGTTGGTTATTTTATTTGGAAGCAGGGATGAGAAGGTGGAGAGAGGGAGACAGGGAAGAAAGATATATAACTGTCCCTGAAGTCACTTCTGCAGGCAACAGGGTCTTCCATGGGGACTTGATTTCACTGAGCTCTCCCTGAAGTATGCAGAATTCCTCAGACTTGGGTATCCAAAGGACAGGTCCACATTGCAGCTGCTGCTGAAACCAGAAGTGGGACAAAGAGGGGTGATGTGGGCTCCACAGGCATTGACCGCCAGTCCTTGTAGGCATTATAGGGGTGATAACCTTCCAGCCGTACAGTGTGTGGTCAGGAGGTTCGCTGCAATCTTTGTAGATGTTAAAACCTACAGGAGCGTATGATATATATAAGGGAGTTTTGTACCTATGTTTAATAGTTCTAGTTCTTCACCAAGAAAAACGCATTTTAGCATTCACCAAGAAAAACTAGAGGCCCAACATTTGAAGGCCTCTAACATTTGAAGGCTCAGGTCCCAGATTTTTATGTATTGACATTTAAAAATTGTATACCATTCTAAAAAACTATTTAAAAAAATCTGTTTATCTTGACAGATATGACTTATGGTGTACTGGAAAGCTAACTTTGAATTTAGAGTTCTTGGACATTTTGGAGTTCCAAATGGAACATGGTGGAATGGGAAAGTTGCTTGCACCCTGTTTCCAGCCCTGGTGCTAAGATCTCTGCCTCTATTATATCTTCCAGAATATGTGACTCTGGTCACATGATTTTACCTCAGAAGCTCCATGTCCCCATCTGTAATAGCAAGCTGCTCTATCCCTCATTGCAGAATTATTGCCTCTAGTCTTTACGAAGTGTTTCCACATCATAGACATTTAAAGGCTGTACCTTTCCTTCCCTCCACACCATGATTTCCCTTTTACAGAGAAAGAAATTGAGGCTCAAGTGCTTAAATTGCTTTGCCAAGGTAAAAATGATTGGTTGGGACAGAAACACAATCAGAAGTCTCCTGACTTCCACCCAGTGCTCTTTTTGTGAAACCCTACATCCTTTTCATTTCTGTGATCTGCCCTCAAAGTTGGTGGGTGCTGGGACTCAGCCCGCCCAGAGCTCTGCTGGGAAGGAAACTTGAAGCCTCATCTTGGGTGCTGTTTGCTGTTGTTCCTGAAGGAAAGCTTTCACAACTTGTTGTGGTATTTAATGTTTGGCCACAGAATAAATACCCACATTTATTTGTAAACGTCTCAGAGCCTATCCCATTCCAGTGAGGGATCGCGGATATCTTTAGAAAGAGCTTTGTGAGCTCTAAATCAGACACTGCAATTAGTGTGAAAAGCTTTGGTGGTCTTTAGTCATTATTCTATTTTCCCCAGAAAGGTCTGCCTAATGTTAGTATTCAATTCCTTTTGGCCAGATACCTCCCATGTGCACAAACACCTGGCACAGGCCTTGTGTGAGCCGAAAGTTTCTTGTTGTAGGCAAGAGGCAGGCCTTTGGTAGGCCAAGGCTAGGAAACTGCAGAAATCAGCTTCCCACCAGAAGTTGTCCTCAGATTTCAGTCCCATAAGTCTGGTTTCTGGAAGATGTGCTTCCCTTCCCTCTCTCTGCCTTGGTAGGCACTTATACGTTGGTTGTTCTTCTTATTCAGTGAGGATGATGATATCAAAGGCATTGTTAAGAAATTGTCGATTAACCAGATTAACCAGAGAAATTATACTGGGTCAGAGTATGGGGGTTGTGACTGCGTATTTGCTAGTTTTGGTGAAATTTCAGGTGAACATTATATATTTGTGGTGCTCTCTTGAGTCATCGGCTTAAGACCAAGCAAATTTTTTGTTTTTCATCTGGCTTCTGCCTCCTCAAAATGGGGGATACTCATAGGGTGACCCCCCTGAAGGGGTGCTCTCAGTGACTTGGTCTCTGGCTCAGGGAGGACGAAGCTTTAGATGAACATAATCTTCTTATCTCCCCTGAAGTTTGCCTGGAGGCTATTTATTCGCTTCCTCACTAAGAGTAGCTTTTTTATATTTAATCAGCGTAGAAAAGATTTGAAGAGGCAGATTCTAGTAAGTCTATAGGCTATAAGACATTTTTCAGTGTTTTTAAGACTTTCACCTGCCTTTTTTTTTAATTTTTATTTTTTTCCAATTAATTTAATTTTTTCAGTGTTCCAAGACTCATTGTTCATGCACCACACCTGGTGCTCCATGCAATACGTACCCTCCTCAATATCCACCACCAGGCTCACACAATCTGCTTTTTTAAAACAGAAAAGCCCTGCATTTGAGGTGAAGGAGAATTTTCTTTTTTTTTTCTAAAATGATACTGAAAATTTCTTTGGGGGCAGCAATACTTGCTGTTTATTAAAATAAGAACCAAGTATAAATATAGCTACCTATGATTTGAAATATTTTGGCTATAAATATCTGAGAAACTTTTCTCCTTCTGCCTAAGAATTTCCCCAGGGTAAGAGCCTTTCTCATAAGCAAAAATATATATACTATGGTGGCAGTGTAAATGAAAGGCCTGGAAAAATATTCCTTACCTCTGATGTTCCAGTTGGGGTACCATGCCCCACATATGCTATCTGTGAGCTTGGCTAAAGTTTTCATTTAACTTTAGTATAATTTTTCTGTATGTGTGACCTGATAGGTTGAAATTGTTTGAGCTTCTGATTGACAATTGCTAGAGAGGGTAGATTAAAGCTTTCACTGCCTGGTTTTTGTATTTTTTTTAAGATTTTATCTATTTATTTGACAGAGAGAGAGAGAGGGATCACAAGTAGGCAGAGAGGCAGGCAGAGAGAGAGGGGGAAGCAGACTCCCCGCTGAGCAGAGAGCCTAACGCGGGGCTTGATCCCAGGACCCTGAGATCATGACCTGAGCCGAAGGAAGAGGCTCAACTCAGGCACCCCTGTTTTTTTTTTTCTTAAGTTTTTATTCAAATTCCAATTTGTTAACCTAAGTGTACTATTTGTTTCGGGTGTACAATATAGTGATTCAACACTTCCATAGATCACCGGTGCTCATCACAAGTGCCCTCCTTTATCCTTGTCACCCACTTAACCGATCCCCCCCACCAACCTCCCCTCTGGCAACTATCAGTAAGAGTCTGTTTCTTGGTCTGCCTCTCTCTTCTCCTCCTTTGCTCATTTGTTTCTTAAATTCCACCTATGAGTGATAGTGGCTCTTTTTAATAAAAAGTCCAGCACTGGCTTATTTGGAGTCCGTGAAAGTTAAAAATATTTCTGTGTATGTGTTAAGGACACTGGTCAGGAAATGTTGATCTCAGTCT
Source organism: Procyon lotor (assembly GCA_028646535.1). Taxonomy (NCBI): domain Eukaryota; kingdom Metazoa; phylum Chordata; class Mammalia; order Carnivora; family Procyonidae; genus Procyon; species Procyon lotor. The sequence goes on from CM053607.1 coordinate 24,040,862, forward strand.
CAGCCCAAGACAGTTATACTAATAAAAGAGAAAAAGCAGTGTGTTTCCTCTTTTCCCTTTCACACCTTTCTGCTTAAGTAATTCCCTGGTCCCTTGCAGATGCCTTCCATAACAAGACTTGCAAAATTCATCTTCACACAGGGCTGCTTCTAAGCTGATCGCAGTGCCTACGGATTGGTTTTTCTTGAGAATCTTAAGGTCATACACACTTGGGCGGGTTTTTAAAATTATTTCACAAATTGGTATTTTTGTCAAAGTCATCTGTCTTTCTATCCCATCAAAAACTCTTCCTTAATCTTCAAGTAACAAATGAATTTAATCAGTTTGCTCACAGGAAGTTACCTTGTGAAGGCTGTTAGTAAAATGAAGATGAAATCTGGGATTCAGAATAGAAGCTGAATGGATTATGGATTTTCCTTGAGTAGTTTTAAGGGATGATGTGATTTGACTCATGGTCAAGGTCGCAACCTCTGAAGGTTAAAGTTTCTCATTTAGAATTGAGACTTTAGAGAACAGACTGACGATTACCAGAGGGAAGGTTGGGGGGGGGTGGGTAAAACAGGTGATGGGGATTAGGGTGCGCACCTGTTGTGATGAACACCGTGTGTTGTATAGAAGTGTTGAATCACTATATTGTACACCTGAAACTAATATAACACTACATGGTAACTATACTGGAATTAAAATAAAAACTTAATAAAGAAAGAATTGAGACTTAGAGTCCAATTCTTGGTTTCATCTTTCAAGTTAGAATCTGTTCAAATGTGGAATCAGAGGACACAGCTTGGAGCTGGCCTCTAAACTTGGACACAAATTGCTCAATTCCAATTCTTAGCTTCCTTATGTGTAAAATCAGGCTGGACCGCCTGCCTTCTAAACCCCAGTGACTCTGACTGCTGTTCTCATGACAAAGGTGAGTACTGTACCGGCTCTGGAGCGAGCTCCCTGGTCCATCCCTTCTCCCCACCTGTGTCATCTTAGGTGGGTTATTTAACTTCTCTTTGTCTCTGACGGAAGAATGGGGAATAACAGTTCATTTGCCTCGTGGAGTTGTTGTGAGATTAAATGAGCTGATGCTCATGAACCGTCCAGAACAGCTCTGGGTGCACAAAAGTGCTCAGTCAGTATGAACCATTGTTATTATGGCTTTGGGGATAGATCTCTTCTGCTTTCATATAGAACCATGTTCTTTCCTGGTTGGGAGTCTTTACATTTTCCATTCTCTGCCAGGATAGTTCTTCTGCCTCTTTACCTGGCTAACTCTTACTCATTCTTCAGGACCCCTGCTGAAGTACCACCTCCTCCAGGAAGCCTTCCTTGAGCCCCTGCCCCTTCCTCAGACAAGGTTAGGTATACCCGTAGCATTTACTTGCATCACTCAGGACACTTGTAGTTAATTACTTGTCCGAAGTCTGGCCTTCTTGGCAGGACATGAGGGCAATGTCTTGACTTGCTCCCCTTTGTGGAACCTAGCACCTAGCCCGGGGTGACCATACTACGCATCACATAGGTGCTGGTGAACATTCGGACACAGCAGTCATGGGATCGAATTTAGGGAATACCCAAACTAGCTGGAATGTTGCATGAGTTCCTCAAGCTCTCTGAGCCCTACTTTCATCCACTGTAAAGTACAGATGATGACAGTGGCTACCCTGGGAGGCTTGGGAAGATGAAAAGCTTTCTGTGCAGCACTTAGAGAGGTAGCTTATGGAAGATTTTTTTTTATGTTGTTTTATGTTTTTTATGTTTTCTTTACCCTAAGCCGCATGGAAGTGGAAATGTACTGGCACATGAATAGGGGGTGGGGTGGATCAATGAATCCTTTACCGCTAATCTCAGAGGCCACAACACACCTTACCACCTGCAGAAGTGTAAGCCAGCAAAACCCAACATGGATCGGCCCATACAACCCCCCTCCCCCGCCGCCATCCCAAGTTATCTATTGCTTTTGCTTTCTTATCGTAAAAGGAATATCAGTACATGGCAGTGCTTCAAATAATACAAGATGTAAGGCTAACTTGGAAGTTCTCCTTGTTTTTTTATTTCATATTGAATTATAACTTGTGTTTTGGAGCTCTTCATAATAGTAAGTGAATCGCCAACTTTTTTCATAGCATTTTACTATAATTTATACCAATAATTGGGTAAATGGCTATAATATTTAATAGTGATTTCAAATATTATAGTTGCTTTTCCTGCCCCAAAACCACAGAGCTTATAATGATATTTAAAGAATTGTTCTTATACAATTAATTAATTTGGAGAATAATGGGGAAAAAAAATGAGAAATCTTCCTTTCCTTTCAAGAAAGTATTTAAGAAGTTGCACCATTTAAGTGTAAGAAGCCTTCCTTACCACCACTACCAGAATTAGAAATAAGCAAGAATGGGCTTGCTTGATGTCAGCTGAGATTTCATATTAACAAGTGGTGCTTCACAAAAAAATTCTTTTTTCTTATCTTTAGTTTCCAAATCCAAGATCTTAGAACCACCTTCCAGACTAATGCCTGATCCCCGCCATTCTGGGAGCCGGCAAGTTCCTCCATGTAGGCTCAAATGGAAGGGTGGTTCTGAATGCTTTTGCAGGAAATCTGACCTACAGTTCTACGAATCAACCCCTTAAGGATTCTATCCTTCCTACCATGAGCTACCCTGATGTGATCCCTGGTCAGATTGATGGGAGGTCACATAAATTGAATTCTTGTGCAACAGCATTGGGAACCATTTCTAAGTTGTAAATGAAAGTGTGCTCTCCAGTTATCCTGCCTGGGAAACATTGCCAGGTGAGTTTATCATTACCCCATTCTGTCCATCTGTTTGTCATTTGGTTGGGTTGAACCAATTCATAAATAAAGAAGGCTGAAAGCTGAAGGTCAAATAATGCATCTTTTTTTTTTTTTTTTTTAACTGTGACTACTTAGTGGTTTTGGACTTTCCTCTGCAATTCATTTTATTACAGAGCAAATCTTACATAAAACCAGTTTGCAAAATTGACAAAATCAGAGGCTCTTCGATGTGTGAGATTTTCCCCTCTTGTGTTCGCCCTAGATAATCTATGGGATCAGGTCTCTTCTCTTAGAGCAGGATGTTTCATCTGCAGGGTGTAGATTCCCAAGGGGTCCATGGATAGAATTCAAGGGATCCTTGGACTTTGGTTGGACAAAAATTACATTCTTAGCTTATCAACTGAAATACAATGTTCCCTTCAAATGTGAGTGTAGTCAACAAACCACAGTAGTAGTAGCAGTTTCTGTGGCTTTGTCACTAATAGAATCACAGGTATGTTCTTTCCCATTACAACTGTTGCACATATCTCAGAGTAGCAGTCATGCTTATCACTACTTTGAAATAATTGTAGTTATTAAATCCATTGCTAGTTATTGTTATTTAATGTATTAATAAAGATGTATGTCTGTTATCATAATCATAATTTTATTGTTTAGATCATTGTTTTCAATATAATTGGTATCCTTTTTGATCCTAATATTTTGTTTGATGCAGTTAAAAACATCATTCTGAGAAGGGTTCATAAGTCTTCCATAGACGGTTGAAGTAGCACAAAGACAGACTGTTGTCTCTGATCAAGTGTTGGCAAACTTTTTCTCACAGGGTCAGGTAGTAAATATTTTGTGCTTTCCCAGCTCTGTGGTCTCTGTCTCAACTACTCTGTTCTGCCACTGTAGCAAGAAACCAGTCATAGACAATACCTAAACGATGGTCATGGTTATGTCTGTAAAAAAAACTGTATTTACAAAAATAGGCCGCAGGCTGAAGTTTTCCACCCCCTGATTTAGGACAAATTTTGAAGCTATTTCGATTCATCTTGGCCATCGTCAGATACCTACTGTGTGTCTGTGCTCATCCAAACATGTGCATATTGAGTATCTTCTTTGTGCAAAGCCTGTACAAGAGATTTGGGGGTCAAACAGCTCTGCCCCTGCTTTGACAATCCGGCGGGGAAGGCAGAGGAAGGTGTAGCCCCAAGCGGTGAGTGTCGCAGGCAGGAGTGGGAAGAAGGTCCTAGAGGAATACCAGCCTGATATCAGACGCAGTTTTGCAAGAATCTGGGGAGGCTTCTTACCGGAGCTAAGAAGGACACGTTGGTGATAACCTGGCAAAGGAGAGGAAAGACACAGCATGAAAAGGGTCAAGACAAAAGAAGCTACCTGAGCGATGGCTTGGAGGCAAGAAGAAAATATTCCTGCGATTGCTTAGAAAGTCTAAAGCTCTGTGAGGCAAGGTATAAGGCTAGATGGGTAAAGGCATAATACCTTACCACGAGCAAGAAAGGCTCAGAGTATGAGCAAGAAAGGCATAAAATAACAGAGCTCACGGTTGTCCTAAAGGGAGGAGGGAGCTATGGAGAGTGTTAAGCAGGAGAGAAACTGATCGTATTTGCAGTTTTGAAAGATCACCCGGCCTTTCCCAGGAACACAGAGATGAATAGCACAATCCGCATGCCTCATGAGCTCCCAGCCTAGGAGGAAAGGCAGAAATATAAAATAACTTCAGAAGGTGGTACAATTGGTGTAATATTAGAATCAGATTTAAGATGTGGGAGAGTCCTGAGCACAGTCCTCTTAGTTCTGTTTCTGAGATGATGCTTAGAAGGAATAACATGAAGGAAAATATTTAGGAAAGGAGCCGCCACATAATCTAAGGTTCTCCCGAAAACATTAAATCATGAAATGATAGGTCGGATGCCGAGGGAAGGAGGCCACACATGTCTCGGGCGCGCTACAGTTAGGCTTTTGGGCCACTCCCTCTCAGAGCAGTCCAGTGGCCTCTACCGTCAAGGCCATTCTGGATGTTCTGCTGAATCCCCTGGAGGACTGTTTTCTGCACCAACAAATTCCATTCTCAAAAGTATTTCCCTAGCAGGATTTAACCATTCTTAGCCCAGTTTCCTGGTTAATGTCTGATGCTTGAGCTTCATTCCTCAGCCCAGCTCCAACTTTCCAGAGAAAGGGTTCTCAAACTGGGACTAGCTGCTCGTTAGGAGGTAGTGGGACCAGTTGAGGGGTCCCGAAGGAGAATTTTTCGAAAGTGAAACAGAACAGAAGAGAGAATATCAGAGAGTATCACACATAGTAAAACTAGGGATTATTTTATGAGACATATGTTTTAGTTGTGTGCATGTGTGTGAGTATGCGTGGTGTGTCCTGGGTCACAGTGTCCCATGTATGTCTTACCGTGGCTCGTTCAAAGACTGAAAAACAGTGCCAGAGAGCATGACGTATCTAGGGTGTAATTGGAGCTGATCAGTCTTCATTTGCCACTTTGTACGACACAGTAAGCCTTAGATTTCTCTCCGTAGCTCACAAAATCTGCTTTCTTTATTCTTAGAATTTTACAGTTGAAAGCTCCAACTTAAGTATTCTAGGAAAAAAAGAACAACTTTCATTCCAGTTTTTTTCAGTTAGGGGTCACATAACTCAGTGGGTGGTGAGATCGACTTAGTTGGTTCTTACCAGCTGGGAAAAAAAAAAGGAAGAGAAAGAAAAGAGCAAAGTGAATAGAGTAAGGATAAATATTTTTCCTTGAAATTTTTTTTTTAGTTTTGTACTCATATGTAAGTCCTATGCATACATACCTCTATTATAGGTATACTGGGTTACTACGCATAAGCATATTTGTTACTATGAATCTAGTTAGAGTTAGTGAATGATGTCCAACCTGCTATCCTGTTCAGAAAGCCTCTCTTCCATCCCTGATGGTCATCCAACTTCTGCTTCAATATAGCCATTGATGCAGAGCTCGACCCTTTTGAGGCACCTGGTTTCATTGTCAACCATTCCTAGGTGCCATTAAGGGTTTCCCTTAATGCTGAGGGACCAGTGCTGCCATTGGCTTCCCCGTAAGGAACCCTGGGCCTCCTAGTCCAATATGGACAACACGGGGGTGTCTTTGCCATCTTCATTTGGCACACATGTGAAGACACTGTCCTGTGCTATCTGAAGCCAAGCAATACCAGCCCTTTGAACTCTGCATCAAGTGGAGAGGAGTCCAGGTCACCTCCTACTGAGTGATCGACTTAGAAAATTACATCTCCCTAGGGTGTGGGCATGGGACCATTCAACAGTAGCTTGCCCAGAGAATTCATATTGAGTGTGTGACCAATTTTTAAAGTCCAATTTTATGCCTCCTGCCTTCTCCATAGATTTTTGCCATACTTGGTTTTCTCTGTCTTTATATCTGTCCCATTGGCTTAAAAACAAACAAACAAACAAACAAACAAAAACCTAATATAAGATTTTACATTTACCATTTGAACTGGCTTTTCCCTGATGTTTCTATATATGGAGATCATTTTGAATTTTTATTCTATCACGCATCTTATTTGTAAAGCTACTTCCCAGAAACTATTTGCATTTCCTAAAATTCTTCTGGTTATTTTAGATTTTCTTCTTACTTTTATTGAGTTATGATTGACAAATAAAAATTGTATATATTTAGGTTTTTAAAAGGTGTATAATATGATTTAATAATGTGTATGCATTTGTTTAATGATAGCCACAATCAAGTTAATTAATACATCCATTATTTCCCATAGTTACCTTTGTGTGTGTGCATGGGTGTGTGGTGAGAACACTTAGGATCTCTCTTGGCAAATTTCAAGAATATGATACAGTATTATTAACTATAATCACCACAATGTACATTAGCTCCCTAGAACTATTCACCTTAAAGCTGACAGTTGATACTCTTTGACTCACCTCTTATACGTCCTACATTCTTCAGTCCTTGGCAACCAACATTCAACTCTCTGGTTCTTTTGAGTTCAACTTTTCTGGAGTCCATATATGAATGTGAAATCATACAGTATTTGTCTTTCTCTGTCTAATTTCACTTGACATAATGTCCTAATTTTATCTATGCTCCTGCAAATGGCAGATTTTTCTTCTTTCTCATGTCTGAATAATATTTCATTATATATAATTAAATACACACACACACTCACACGCCACATCAAAGGCAATTATGTTTTAATGGTTCAGCTTTATCAAGTCTTTGAAAAACATTTAGCATAGCTATCACTTCTCTTTTTTTGCTCATATTCATGAGTTTATATAATATTATATTCAATAACATAATTACAACAACAAACATAAAAATACAATTTGGGGATGAACACAACTGACTCTTTTTTTTTTTTTTTTAACACAACTGACTCTTGACAAGCCACTAGCTAAATTGAGGGGAACAAATGAAGATCATTGGTTAATTTGACAAGTTGGTTAAGTAGAGGTTGATAAGGAAAGCTTTGACTATGTGTGATATGCACAGGAGTGTCATATATGCACTCACCTACTATAGCTGGTGTTTTTATATGTCCTATCCATCTTTTAGATAGATTCATTGATCATTCATTTCCGGGACCCATATTGTCTCTGGATAGTCCACACTATATTTTCCGTATAGCTGGTGCTTAATGTGGTCAGATCATACAGAGAGCTGATATTGTTCTTGTTGTTCCTCCACCCACAGGAACAGAGGATGCTCTATTCCTTTTCAGTTATCAAAACCCAAATACATCTGAAATCTAACTCAAGTTCTTCCTGGTCTCCTAGACCTTCCCCAGCATTCCAGTTCACACTGAGCCATTCAAATACAGTTGACCCTTGAACAACATGGGTTTGAGCTGCATAGGCCCACTTCTACATGGATTCTTTTTTGATAAATACAGGACTGCAAATGTATTTCCTTATAATTTTCTTAATAACATTAGCTATTCTCTAACTTTATTGTAAAAATGCATAGTACTATGTAGCATACGCAATATGTGTTAATTGACTTTATGCTGTTGATAAGGTTAATAGTAACCTGTCAAGTTTTTGGGGAGTCAAGAGTTATACATGACTTTCTGGCTGCACAGGGTCATCAGGACCCCTCGCCTCCATGTTGTTCAAGGGTCAGTTGTATAACACTTGAAATATTCTATTTTGCACTGGCTTCCTACTGATCCTTAGATATATTATCTCCCAATTATGTTATAAACTCCCAAAGAATGGAACTGTCTTTACAGTTCCTTGGAGCCTCCTAGAATTTAGCTTCTGTCATGGATGCCCTCTTGATAATCAATCACATCCCAGTTGAGTAGCCCAAGGCAGCCACCTGCTGGGTTTGATAGCACCAAGAAAAATGAATGTCCACATAAGATTGAAGTCGGCAATAGGCAAGGTAGTCAAAATGCCACAAGAAAGGGAATAAGACAGAAAAATAGACCACCCAGTGGTTCTATGACTTCAGATAAATTACCTTTTTTCAGTGTTCACATGGGTAGAATGAGAGGCTGGACTAGATCCGTGACTCTTAAAGCTTTTGGGGTCATGATTATCTTTGAGAATCTGATAAAAAGCTAAGGACACTTTACTTAGGAAACTGAAATGATGCTCACACATAAAATCTCACGCATAATTTCTGAGAGCCCTCAGACATCTGGACCAGTTGATCTGTAAGATATCTGATAACCGGGCTGGATGCTAACATTGCCAGTGGCGCTGCTGCTTGCCACCAAAATGAACCAGTGAGTCTCGATGACTTGAGTCAGCTAATGGGGTTTTGAGTAGCCGCTGCCCCATCAGACCCCACCCCCCCAGGTGACGTGTATACCTTCCAAAGGCTTTTGATCTCCTGGGATGTGGGAAGCCCAACCCAATCCCATCCCATTATGTGGAAAAGTATTTTAAGTGCCCACCAGGCTGGTGGCTGCCCATTTTTACCTAGGATGGCAGCACATTCCTGGTGTGTCCCCCCCCCCCCATGCCTTTTTGCTGATGGGGAAATTGGCAGGCTGGTGTTGCTAGGAGGATCTGACTGGCAACTTTGTAGCCAGAACAGAATGATTTCCTTCAGTGGAGAAGGGTAAAGCTATTGTTTGAGGGTGATCTGAGACAATCCTTTTGCCTAGTTATCTCTCTCTCAACCTCACCTTTGCACTTTTGTACCTGAAGAGACTCTAAAAACATTTAAATGCCAAACCCAAGACAAAATCAGAGGCAAAATGTTAAAGGTTTTGTACTGGTATTCAATCCGCATGAGCTTTGCTCTCTAACTTGACATCAGGAATTAAATGTTAATGATTACAATCTCTTATTCACTGAGAAGATAACTTTCTTTCCTGCATTAAATGAGCAAATACAATATAATCTGCTTTTGTGTGTGTGTGGAGGAGAAGCTGTCATTTCTACCTGAAGATTGTTGCAGATGTTTGCAGGTCGTCCTGGGTAAACAGCGGCACATTCTGAGAGCAGGTACAGGCCATTTCCTCTATAAATGCCACTGGAAGGCTTAGCAAAGAACAGGAGTATTTTATCTAAACATCACATCTTTTCTGTCAACTTCTGGGTATCCCTGGTGGCTTTCCTCTGTGATGGGATTTTGTTCTAATTTGAGTTTGTAAATGTGTTTCCGTCCACTCACTGAGATTTTCTCTTTGATGACAAAGTTAGTTTATATAAGAAGTCCATCTTTAGGGAAAGGATATCAAGAAAGAGAAATGAGCCCTGCTTCCTCCATGAGCACACCCCATGACCGCTGCTTCTCCAAACAGATGAATTCTTATGGGACGTGGGCCCCACAGACTGCTTGTTTGCGTGGGGAGCTTGAGGAAGCATCATTGACGGAGCTTAAGGACTCCATTTGGCTTTGAATTCCTGCCAGTGAGAAATGAAGCAAGCACATATTCGAGAAATCTGTGGATCATCCAGGCATCTCTTTTCAGCAAAATAAGTCTCTATTTCATTGCCTGATAAGTTGTCCATAAAGGATAGACATCACTCTTTTTTGCTTTCTGCCTTCCCCTAAATATCTGTGAGCAGAGGCGTTTAATGATCGAACAACTGAGAAGTGGTCAGGAAGGATGGAGAATAGCCTCCCAACCATGATTGCCTCAAGTTTTCTTTTTCTTTTTTTATTAACATGTATTATTTGTTTCAGGGGTACAGGTCTGTGACTCATCAGTCTTACACAAGCCACAGCGCTCACCATAGCACAGACCCTCCCCAATGTCCATCACTCAGCCTCCTCATCCCTCCCACCCACCTCTACTCCAGCAACCCTCAGTTTGTTTCCTGAGATTAAGAGTCTCTCATAGTTTGTCTCCCTCTCTGGTTTTGTCTTGTTTCATTTTCCCCTCCCTTCCCCTATGATCCTCTGTCTTGTTTCTCAAATTCCTCTTATCAGTGAGATCATATGATAATTGTCTTTCTCTGATTGACTTATTTCGCTTAGCATAATACCCTCTAGTTCCATTCACGTCATTGCAAATGGCAAGATTTCAACTTTTGATGGATCCATAATATTCCATTGTATATATACCACATCTTCTTTATCCATTCATCTGTTGATGGACACCTAGGCTCTTCCCATCGTTTGGCTATTGTGGACATTGCTGCTATAAACATTGGGGTGCAGGTGCTCCTTTGGATCACTACATTTGTATCTTTGGGGTAAATACCCAGTAGAGCAATTGTTGGGTCATAGGGTAGCTCTTTTTTGAACTTGGTGAGGAATCTCTTTACTGTTTTCCAGCATGGCTGCACCAGCCCCAAATTTTCATCCAGTATCAAGGATCTTCTTAATCTAACCTTTCCTCATCCACCCATGTTGGCCTCACCATTTATCAGCTATATGAACTTGGGCAAGTTACTTACTCATTTAATGCCTCAGTTTCCTCTATAAAAATAAGGAGAGAGAGGTGTTTAATACTAACATCTCTTGCATAGATACTATGAACAAGATTGGTTCTTTACAAGCACTTGATAAAGGTAAGTATTATTAGCTATGATCGTGAAATATCCAGTCGATTTAGATCCTTCAGGCCATCCCTCAACCATGCACCACCATTTCCAAGTTCCTTTCTCTTTTTTGAAAGATTTTATTTATTTGACAGAGAGAGAGCACAAGCAGAGGCAGAGGGAGAAGCAGGCTTCCCGCCAATCAGGAAGCCTGATGTGGGCTCAATCCTGGGGCCCTGGGACCATGACCGTAGCCAAAGGCAGAAGCTTAACCAATTGAGCAACCCAGGTGCCTCCCCCCCAAGTTTCATTCTGCAGTTCTTATTACCTGGGGTGCTCTTCTTCCTGCTGGAACGCTGCACTATAGAGGAGTGCTATCCAGTAGAAATATAATATGAACCCTATGTGAAATTTGAAGTTTTATAATAGTGGCATTAAAGAAGCAATAAGAAAAAGGTGAAATTAATTTTAATAACATATATTTTAACCCTCTGAATCCAAAATATTATCCTCTCAACGTGTGATCAGTATGATATTCTATATTCTTTTTCTTCCTTTGAAATTCAATGTATGGTTTGCACTTGTGGCCCATCTCAGTTCAGATGAACCATATTTCAAGGGCTGACTCGCCCTGGGGCTAGTGGTACTGCACTGGTGCATACAGGTATAGAGTAATCTGGGGTCGTCTGCTGGCTTGGTGATGTGGCTAAGTCCCTTAAATAATGGCCAAAATACACTGAGTGTTTACAATACGATGCCAGACACTATGCTGAGGATATAGGCTCATTTAATCTTCATGACAGTCCTCTTGGATAAGTACTTTCATTACTTAGAGAAGTTCAGTAGCAGCTGGTAAGTAGGAGAGGCAGGATTTAAGCAGCCCTGTCCAGCCCCAGAGTTTGTACCCCTCACCCTCGGCTTATTGCCTCCGAGGTGGGAGCTCTAGGTGAGGTTCTGCATTCTCCGCAGGGTTCTTAGAACGATGTATGAAAATTCAGCACGTTGGCACAGTTGTACAATTTCGTTAAACACGAGAATGGCCGTGACCAGAGTCTACTTGGGTTTTCCCATAGCAGCTCATGCAATTAGTCACCCTGTGAAACTTACATTTGTTTACTTTGTGCACAGATTGTGAATAGATGGAATCTGTGCCCTCCTGACCCCTGGGAATGGGAATGATTAGGGGAAGGCTTGTTTATGAAACATCTGGAAGGCAGAGTCCTTGAGAATGAACTCCTGTGTGGGGATCTTTTCACCATAGTCAAGCCCATGCCGAGGAAAAACAGATGATCTTGAAACCATGCTTAAAACTGACCCTAAAAATGATCTACTTGTTTTTATTGGCAGGGACCTAATAATTAGGACCTATGATTTAAAATCAAGATGACTTTTAGATAGGAAGAGTTAACTTGTTTTTATAAGCTTTGCTGCTGGAGTCCGAACGCGAATGTGGTCAGTTACAGGGTCAGTAAGCTTTCTGTCCCTTTTGCTCCTCCTGAATTACTGTTTCTTGTTTTGTTTTTGTAATCAATAAAGGCCAGATCTGGACACGAGTTGGACCTTAATCCAAGAGCAGATCCAGATGGACTCCATGGTTATCAAGGGCCTGGATCCGGATACCAGCTATCAGTTTGCGGTGAGGGCCGTGAACTCCCATGGCCGCGGGCCCCGCAGCCAGCCCAGTGACACCATCAGGACCTTCTGTGAGTACCTCGGCCCTTCGGAAGGACAGATGTAGCTGCTTTGCTGAGGTTGCTTGGTGAGGACCGCCTGCCTGGTGTCTCTTAGTGCCCTGCAAAGGTTCAGCCTGCCCTGAGGTTATCCTCAGCTTTTCCTGCTGTGCTTTTCCCAGCACTTTGGAAGTTCGAGGCTCTCCGCAGGGACACAGGCTATTTCTATGTACAGGGGGTCAGCAGAAGGTTTATTTCTGCCTCGTCCTTGGGGAGTCCAAGGTCAGTGTTCTTTCACAATTACAGAACAAACCACATATCAAGATGATGTGCAGCCTCCCCCCACCCCTAGCCTTTTCATCTTTTGAGAAAATGGGTTCATCTGAGAATCCTAGGAGAAAAAAAAGTAATGCTCCCAGACTCTTTGGGGTTAGCGTTCATCTCCATAACCAAGGACACTCAAGTTAAATCTGTCCTGCAGAGTGATGGTCAAGGAGAATCAGTCATGGGTGTGCCTGCGTGTAGCTGCCGGTTGTCCTGTGGCAAAAGTTCCTGTTTGTCATAGTGACTCCCTGGGGGGCTTGGGGAAGTGTGGGCCCCTGGCTATCACATCACCCAGGGATTTTGTGAAAAGTCAGATTCTGATTATGATCTGGGGTTGAAGAAGTTCCCGCAGGATTCAGGCAAGAACCACACTTCGATTACTTAGACCACCTGGCCAACTCTGGCTTAGAAATCTTTGTGTTTTGGAAATGAGGGCACAGTGACATTGACAAAAACTTAAAGTGCTATGGTGGGAGGTCTCAGAACCAGAATGCTGGCACTGTTTTGTTTGAAAACTCTTTAATCTTTTAGTTTTAACAACAAATTCCTCCCAGTTCCTGTGTGTAAAGATCCCTGCTGCTACCCCAGGTCCTTTTTACCTAGAGAGGAATTCTCAGAAAAGAAGCCGACCTTAATTTGCTTTTCTTTTCCTTCCCCATGTTCATCTGTTTTGTTTCTTAAATTCCACATATGAGTGAAATCATAGGGTATTTATCTTTTTCTGCCTGACTTATTTCACTCAGTGTAATTCTCTCTAGTTCCATCTTGTTGCCAATGGCAATATTTCATTCTTTTTTATGGCTGTGTAATATTCCATTATTTATATTATATGTATTATATATACCACATCTTCTTTATCTACTCATCGATGGACATCTGGGCTCTTTCCATATTTTGGCTATTGTGGATATTGCTGCTATAAACAGTGGGGTGCAGGTGCCCCTTCAAATCAGTATGTTTGTATCCTCTGAATAAATATCTCATAGTGTAATTGCTGGGTCATAAGGGCAGCTCTATTTTTAAATTTTTGAGGAGCTTCCATACTGTTTTCCGGAGTGGTGCACTAGTTTACAGTCCTACCAACAGTGTAAGAGGGTTCCCTTCTCTGCATCCTTGCCAACATCTGTTGTTTCTTGAGATGAAACCAGAGAGGGAGATGAACCATAAGAGACTCTTAATCATAGGAAACAAACTGAGGGTCACTGGAGGGGAGGAGGAAGGGGGGATGGGGTCACTGGGTGATGTGCAGTAAGGAGGGCACGTGATGGAATGAGCACTGGGCATTATATGCAACTGATGAATCACTAAATTCTACCTCTGGAAATAGTAATACACTGTGTGGTAATTAAATTGATTTTAAATTAAAGAAAAAAAAGAAGCCTACCTAACGCTGCCACTTGCTTTCTGCTGGCCAGCAGAGAGCCCTGTTTATATGGGTTAGTCAGTCTGAATAAGCTCCTCCTCATCCTCACACAGCATCTGCATGGCTCACGGCCAAGGCCATGGCTGTTTCCAGGGCTGCAGATTCACCATGTTCCCCAAGTCCTAGGAATATTGGCTTTTCTGAAAAAACAAAACAAAACAAAAAACAAAAAACCCTTACCCTAACCTTGAATTTCAGGGCTCCTTCCTTCAGATTGAATTGTTGGGAGTTATGGAGCTATGGTGAGACCACTCCTCACACTTTTGTATGCACACCCCCTACACACACACACACACACACACACACAGTAACTATCATCTCCCAACAATTATTTCATTCTCCTCCTTCTTTAGTAGAAACTAAAACTCCCCAGGCTTATGACAAGGGATGAAGGTCCTTCTTTCCAGAAGAAATGCTAACGATTCTATTTCAAATCTAGGAAGGGCCTCCTGCTGCTCTTGCCAGATGAGATCCTTGCTATCTTCTTTGGTTAAGCTTTGGCATGTAGGGCCAAAATGGGGGCAAGCGGCCCGAGCGGGCCCCAGGATCTGCCCGTGTTTGACACGCGCAGTCTGTCTCTGTGTCAGGGGCCGAGCAGGTGCCCTGTGTCCTCTGTTCCTCTGTGCGGCCTACCCCGACCCACCGCTTCCCCAACGTCCGGAGTCTCTGCTCCTGTCTGTGAGCTGCCCGTGCTCTTTTCCTCTGTGCTTTCCTATAGCTCCTCCGCACAGACAAGGAAGTAGAAGGACGAGATGTGACTGCTTGTGCCGGCCCTGTGTGGGTGTGGAAGCTACAGTCCTGGAAGGGGACAGAGGTTGGGACGCCTCTTAAACCTTTTTTATTTTTTTATTTTTTTAAAGGAAACCCTGGTCTGGGCTTGCAGTTTCTGATGATTATTTCCCCCTGGTGGGTGGCAGCTTTGTGAATGAAGTGGGAGAAGGCATGTGAAATCGCTTCACAGATTTGTAACGTTACCTTATGACGGGTCTCCTGTGTGCGCTAAGACTGTACCGTTGCAAAGTGATTATGGGTTGGGGAGGGGGCTGATTCACTGAGAACTCTCAACTATGAAGTCGTCTGAAATAAATAAAATGTAACTGTGCTTTACATATATACAGCTACTCAAATCAGGAAAACAGAAAGAGAATGGGTCGAGGGCTGGTTTCAGGAAGTCATGAGAATGTGCTTTAACTGGTATTTCAGTTGGGGGTTTTTTTCTCATAATTGCTTCAGATATTTTAGAAAACCCTGTACTCTGCCACATTCACACTGCTTTTTTGCTATTAGTTTAGATTTTTAGTTTCCCAAACCCATTTTTCCATATATAAAATAACCCAATTACCAATTAGCACTTACCTGATTTAAAATGAATTCTCACTATCAGAGCTACCATTGCAAAAACCTCCTACAAGCCAGGGACTGCGCCGAGCACGTTACTTAGGAAATTCCATGTTAATTCTTTTGTCTTTTAAATTTATTTATTTATTTGAGAGAGAGAAAGAGAGAGTGCAGAGGGGATGGGCAGAGAGAGAAGGAGAGAGGCTTGAGTGGCAAGCCTGATGTGGGGCTTGATCTTACAACCCCAAGATCATGACCTGAGCCCAAACCAAGAGTTGGCGCTCAGCCGACTAAGCCACCCAGGTATCCCTTGATGTTGATTCTCACAGAAACCTGTGCTGCAGGAATAGTATCCCTTTTTACTTTTTTTTTCCCCCACTAATTTTTTTAATTAACATATATGATTTGTTTCAGGGGTACAGCTCTGTGATTCTTCGGTTTTTTGTTTTTTGTTTTTTTTTTTATTTTTATTAACATATAATGTATTATTTGCCCCAGGGTACATGTCTGTGAATCTTCGGGCTTACACATTTCACAGCACTTAACAGCACATACCCTCCTGATTCTTCAGTCTTAAACAATTCACAGCACTCACCATAGCACAGTACCCCTTTTTATAGATTTCTAAAAATCAAATCTTCAACAGGTTATATATTTTGCCAAGAATGGTCATTGTAAAGGCAGGATTTGAACTCAAGCTTAGCTGACTACAAAGCCGCTTCCCTGAGCCAGATTCAAATCAAAGGAGGTTCTTATATTTCTACTCCAAAGTAGCATGAGCGTGGCAGGGCCAGCAATTTAAAAAGTACAGGAAATAGTTCTTGTGGGATCTATGGACTAAGGAAGTTTTCCAGCACAGAACAAACCTATAGAATTTTTTAAACTTGTGAGGTATACGGTACGTACAGACATGGGAATAAAACACACACGCAGGCCTGAAATCCAACTGGGAGTCGTCAACATTGACAGCCAGCAGCCCTTCTGATCGGTTAGACCCCAAGCCAGTTGTTAAATATTTCGAAGGCCACCCTGAAGGGATTTGTGAGACCAGTATGTGTACCTGTTGGGCGTTCCCCGGTCCTCATTGCTCCTTCTCACCTCAGGGTCCATCCCGCAGGGATGTTTTCTTGGTGTAGTACCGTCTTTGCTTCCTGAGCGGTGAACTTCAGAACAGAATGTTCCCATTGACCACCGAAGTGGAGAGCACCCAGTGGGAATCCTTGAGACCCCACCCTGCACACCAGCACGGAGTGGGCCCCTCTGTGGCTTCCTTCAGGCCTACAGCCACCTCCTTTCCTAAGGAGAAATAGTATCTCAGCTCTACTGACAGGGCTTTGACTTCCCCGACCTGTTAATGTCAGACTCTGTGAGTAGCTTCACTGCTCAGTGGGGCCTTTGGTGGATCTCAGTGGCTAGTGTGTGCGGTCCGTGAAAGCCAGGCCCAGTGTTCTCCTTCCTTGGTGTTCCCCCAGAGTGAGGAAGAGCAGAGGTGTGGTGGCTTCTCTGGCGTGGTGCCCGGTGTGCCCAACTTCCACATCTTACCTCAGCTCCACCAAGTTACAAGTAGAATGGGGAGAAAATATCAAGGTGTTTCAGGGTCCAGGGCCTCTAATGAGAAATAGAATCATTGGGTGACCTTGAGTAACAATGCTGCTCCCCTGTATTTATGTCCATCCTCTCGTTGGTGACTTTCCACACATATCAGGGCCTATTCTGTTCTCCTGAGGAAACGCAAAGACAAAGGTCACGGTCTGCCACTCCTTACCTCATCCTGCTTATTTTTTTTTTTCTTCAAGAAAGAAATACCAACCACATTATAATTTGCCTTACTGCTCTGTGGCATGTTTTTTTCCCTGAGATTTATCTCAGAAATTAGCCGGTCAGAGCAGGGGGCTCTATGGAGCCTCAAGGACACAGGCACACGCTTGTTACTTTGTAGGACATGTACTGGCTGGGATCCAAGCTTAGCTGGGTTGAGAAGGAGAGACAGAGGAAAAGAGAGCACAAACTGGGCATAATGGAAGTGATAGAATTAAAAAGCCACATTTTTTCTTTCATTTTCCCAAAGACAAATGAAATGGAATGAAAGAGAACTCACGTGTTTGGCCAACTATCGGGTTACATAACCTTTCCTGGGACAGGAACTTGGTCCGACCACCCTCAGCCTCTTAATTTCTCGTGTTCCATCTTCGTTATTTAGGCAGAGAAAGGACCTGTAAGTCCTTCTCTGCAGCGCACTTAGTATTGTCAGGGCTGTCGCAGCGGAAGGTTCCATCTCGTTCCTCAGAAAAGCCATTTTGTTCTTTCCTGCCTCAGGGCTTTTGTACGCACTGTTTCCTCTGTCTGGAACTCTCTTTCCCAGACCTTTCCGTGACCACTGCCTGCAGCCATTGTATCTGCATCCCGCCTCCAGGGTAAGCTTCGTGTGGAGTTGGGATGCCTTGCTCGAGATTGTGTCCCCAACACCCTGGACCAACTAGGTGCCCCATAAGTACTTACTGAGTATGTGAACGACTAAATGGGACTTCAGACAAGAGCCCATGACCACTTTGGAGGCTGGAAACTTTCTCCTGCCACTGCCTGGGGAGTTCAGGAGTAGGTGGAGGGAGAAAGGGAGTCTAAAAACCCACCAGGTTTCCCTACTGGCAAGGTTCACAGGAAAGGGCCAATTCCAGAATTGCAGTTGTCACAGAAAAGAAAAAGTAGAGTAGAGAGAGGGAGGGAGGGAGGAGGAGGGAAGGAAGGGAGCAAAACCTGGAGGTTTAAGTTCAAGACAATAAGGATGGAAAAGAAACCTTTGAGAGAGAGTCCAGTGCTCAAAAGAGCACAAGTTGCTAATAAGGGGGTAAGTAAGGGAGAGACATTTTCTGACCAAGCCCGTGTTTACTCCTATGTTCTTTCTTGATCATTAGAATAAGCTTTAACGTTTCTGTACTAAATTCGAGTGCATTTTACCTTTGGTTCTAGGTAGTCTAGTAAGACCGTCAGAGGTTGCTGGGAAGGTGCGAGATATCGGG
Source organism: Procyon lotor (assembly GCA_028646535.1). Lineage (NCBI taxonomy): Eukaryota > Metazoa > Chordata > Mammalia > Carnivora > Procyonidae > Procyon > Procyon lotor. The sequence goes on from CM053607.1 coordinate 24,059,372, forward strand.
ATAGGTTTGGTTTGCATCACATGCTCCCCTCCAGCCTCCGCTGTCCATTTACTACAAGAGTTGGAGAAACACTCTCTTCTGAGCTGAAACAACCATCCTGGCCCAAATCAATCAAATTTCTGTAGTAGACCCGGTTTCATGATGTTCCCGCTTCCCCCGCCCCCCTTTTCTGGTCTCCACCTTTCTGCTCACTGGGACATCGCCGCTGGTGTTGGTTGTGTATCTGTTTATACCCTCACCTTGCGAATGTCCATGAGTGAATCTGATTTTGCCCAGTTTTGCTCTGAGATTTGGACCCTTGTCTTTCATTGCCTATCTCCCCAGAGACCTGGTTAGCATGCTGGGGTTCCTTGGAACATGTCCCATATCTAGCCACAAAATAGATTTCCTTTATCCCCAGTCACTAGTAAGGGCTCTTATTTGGTAGCAGTGCCTTGAATTAACTGCCACAGTGAGCAGAGGGAAAGCAAGTGGGGACAGAAGGTAGTGGCAGGCACCAGGGATGGATAGGAAGCAGACAGGAGGGGTCTGGAAGCAGCTTCTCCCCAAATCCCCATGACTTCTATGTACAGCCTACTGCCTCTTTTGGTCAGTGCCTATGAAAAATCCTCACTAACCCTTGAAAGTTCCTCACTGCCCCCAAATACTGTACCTTTAGATGGAGCAGAACCTGTTAGGCATGTCTGGATCTGAGTGCCAGGAGAACTGTTCTCTTGCTGTAAGAGCTCAGGAATGTCACTGAAACTCTCTGGGCCTCAGTGTCCTCGTCTCTAAAATGGGTACAATAATGTCTTGGGTAGACTACTTCTAAAGATCATTTTGACGAGACACATGTGAAACAGAGATTAGGACATCTACCCACTTTTCAAGATGAAGGAGATGTTGATATGTGTTTCTTCTGTGCATAATTACTGAGGGGTAGTGTAGATGGTGTAACTGACCAGGTGATCGCCCACCGGTCTATGCTTTTCCTTTATGACTCCATACCCTGAGCTCTGCTCCCGGGACTCGAGGGCATTAGAATGTCAGAATTCAGAAACAAAGGTTCAGAGACAAAAGCTGTCCTGACAGAGTGGAAGAATAGAAGAGGTTACAAGAGTTAAGTCAAATAGAATCATTAAGATGGATTTGGTTGGTTGGTTGGTTTTAAAAGAGTGCAGATTTAAAAGACATCAGATAATGAAAACTGCAAGGCACAATGAACTTTGCTAACAAAATTTCATCTCTCTCGCCACTCAAGCACATCCTGAATTCAGGCAGAGAGAGGGAGAGAGAGAGAGAGAGAGAGAGAGAGAGAGAGGGAGGGAGAGAAAGACCTCATAGTTATAATACTATACCTTTAACTCTTATTTGCTTGTTTTTAATGTCCCCAAAGTTAGCCATTTGCTTAGACAGGGGTCAGCAGATTTTTCTGTAAAGGGCAAGGTAGTAAATATTTTGGGATTTCTGAGTTCACTTCTGCTGTGGTAGCGTGAAAGCAGCCATAGACAGTAAAAAAATGTGTGTGATTTTGTTCCAGTGAAACTTTATCGGTGGGCATGGGAAACTGAATTTCATGTCATTTTCCTGTGTCACAAAATATTGTTTAAGCCATTTTTCAGCCATTTAAGAAAGGAAAAGCCACCTAACTTGTGTGCTATTAAAAGGATTAAAGAAGACTTAGGTGATATAAGCAAGCTTTATTTAACACTTCATGAAGTGAGCAGTGAGCCCCGAGAGCTGCAGAATGGGGTGGGAGGCAGGAAGCATCTGAAGGATGAAGAATGAACAGCGGGAAGAGAAAAATAGAAAATGAATCAGGAAGAAGGAGATAAGTATAGAGCTCAGAGCTGGCTTGGATGTTTGAGATCGCTGGGCTGGGTATACTGTGTTTCTAGTCAACAAGGGACTCAAAAGATACCTAGGTTTCTGTTTGCTGACGTATCCCTGGCAGAAGCAGCTCTATCTTGGGCCCAGAAACTTCTTTCATCAGTATAAAAACAGATTTCGCCTGAGGGCCATGGTTTGCTGACCTCTGTGGTTTGTATTACTGGGGATCCCCCCCAAATTTTAGGAGACTGTTCAGGAAATTTGGGGAATCTGCTTGGTAGCAATTTTGTCAAACTTGGAAAGAATCAATTAGTGTGTACTAATGAAAGTGTCTCCTCGACAGAAATTGAATTTTCCCATGAAATTTAATTTTAATTTTCTTTTTTTCTTTTTTAAAGATTTCATTTATTTATTTGACAGAGAGGAGAGAGATCACAAGTAGGCAGAGAAGCAGGCAGAGAGAGAGGGGGAAGCAGACTCCCTGCTGAGCAGAGAGCCCGATGCAGGGCTCGATCCCAGGACCCTGGGATCATGACCTGAGCCAAAGGCAGAGGCTTAACCCACTGACCCACCCAGGTTGCCCCTAATTTTAATTTTCATATAAAAATTCTGAAACAAATAAGAGTCCCAGAAAGCCTGCAACCAAGGTCCATTTGGACAGGTTTGTGCTGCTGTCCACAGAGAGCAAGAAAGCTGAAGAAGGTTGGTCTGCTGGGTGTTACTCCCCGAGCTTGGGTTCAGCCTATAAATTGGCGAGCTGCATGGATTCGTAAATCTTTAGAATGTAAGAGGGAAAGAGGGAACCGGAGGAAGAACAAATCATTTGTTTCCCTCATAGCCTAGATAAATCTGCATTTTAAACGGGCAGTTTGTGCATAAACATAACTTGGAACGCGATTTTACATTCAGGTGCCCTCCGCGGTAATCGCGCCATTGATTTGCTAAGGCCTCAGATGCACGTAAATCCAAGGGGCGCTCATTTGCACAACTTTATTGGTTCTAAAGGGAATGATTCTCTTTGCTGTTTAAATACCTGCTAGCTAGTAATTGTTCTTCCGAGGCCTCTGTACCTCGCGCAGTACCATACATTTGTTTATAATCACTACACGGATATTTTACCCTCTCTGGCTCACTGAGGAAGGAAGACTAAAACAAATGATAAGAAAATAGAATTTTCCCAAGAAGAGTCACTTGTGATGTTCTCGTTTAGATCAGCTGCTATTTCGGCCACACTGCGAGCAACCGGGTGCTATGTACTGCCCTCTGTCTCAGTGGATTTTGAAGCATTCAGATATTGAAGTAACACGCAAATGTTCTTCACTATTTTTCCTTTTGTTTCCTTCTATCTCCTTATGACTCATTTCATTCTTTCTTTTATATTCCTTATTTCATGGTTAACCTTTCCATTATTTCCTTCGGAGTACTTCTTGCTTTTACATGATTCTCCACCGGGATTGTCTCTTAGCTTCTAAATCCCCGAATCACTAACATTCTTTGAAGGGAAAGGAGGACTGCGGCGGTGGTTAAGCACAGAGAGGAGGCCCATGAAATCAGCTGGACGAGGGACAGACACGGAGGAGGGACACAATGTGCACTGGCTGGGTCTGCCGGTTCAAGCAGATATAAAACAAATGTGCAAGTAAGAAGCACCCGCGGGAGATAAGATGACTTCTCTAATGCTCTCCGGTGTCAGCGGGCTCCAGCAGGAAACAGAGACACAGTCATTTCATTTGAAGTGAGTTTAGTGAAGGAATGTTTTGCAAAAGTTTGGGATGATGTAAGGAAAGCAAAGGCAAGCAGTTGCCAGAACCTGGAGACAGGGAGCGCCACTGGGCAAGAGCTGTGACCTTCAGCCGTGTCTCCTGTGACAGCCTGGTGGAATGGAAGTTGGAGAACAGAGACACTGACTCTTCTTGGGGCTCCTCACACTCTCCCGCTGATGCTCCAGATGGTCACATCACAGCTGGTGGCCTGAGAGGTCAGCCTCCCAGGGCCCAGGGCAGAGTGGGGAGGAAGAGAGGAAGATGCTGGGGGCCAGAAGAAAGGAATCCACCAAAAGAAGTAATAATATCATCTTGTATAATAAGGGATTGTGCCCTCCCATGGATTTCAAAAATATGGATTATGTTTTTGCCTTTCACTCTTATTGAAAGCAGGAACCTTATCTCATTCATCTTTGCCTTTTTTAGCATTTGCCTCGAACAGAAGAGATAGTTCTCACAGCCAAACTTTTGTTGATTGAAAGTTTATAAGCTCAGAGTGGGCAAGGGCCACTTCCTCGTTTTGCAGATGAGGAAACTGAGGCCCAGAATGACTCAACGGTCTTCTCAAGGTCACTTAGCTGCAGATCCTAGGTTGGAGTGCGGTTTGGTGATAACCTTGTTTTCAGCTTGATTCCTGAAGCTTGTGGTATTTCTTTTTTCCTACAGAATCAGTTCCTCCAAGTTTTTTACGATATACCAATTTGCTCTTGCAAACAAATACTTAGCGCCCACAGTGGCCAGGCACTGTTTCAGGGGCTGGGGATTCAGCAGTGAACAAAACAGACAAAAAGAACCCCTGACCTTGTGGAGCTTACGTTTTAGTTAACACAGATAGACAATGAAAAGATTAATTAAAAAATATAGATAGTATGTCAGATGGGAGAAGGGCTATGGTGAAATGCAGAGCAGACAAGGGGATGGGCAGTCAGAGAAGGTTTCCTGAGAAGGTGATATTTGAGTAAGAAAGATAGGATGAATTTTCTGGATATATGTACCTGGGCCAATAAATCAATTGATCAATCTACCTATCATCTATCTGTATTTTTTTTTAAAGATTTTATTTATTTATTTGATAGAGAGATCCCAAGCAGGCAGAGAGGCAGGCAGAGAGAGAGGGGGAAGTAGGCTCCCTGCTGAGCAGAGAGCCTGATGCGGGGCTCGATCCTAGGACCCTGAGATCATGACCCAAGCCAAAGGCAGAGGGTTTAACCCATTGAGCCACCCAGGCGCCCCCTTTAATCTATCTTGCGATCCACCTGGGAGAAGAGTGTTCTAGGCCAATTCAGAGGCCCTGATGCAAGAGCAACCTGGGATGTTCAGAGAAGAACCAGGAGGCCTGTGTGAAGGGATTAAGGGTGTTTAGGGGAGAGGCCTGTAAGGAGATGAGGGAGCAGAGAAAGGGAAGTCATGGGTAACAGTTGATTAGGACCTCGGAGGCCATTGGACGTTGCTTTTACTGAAAGGGAGGTGGGAAGACTGGGAGGGTTGGGCGCTTGACCAGAGGAATGAAAAGACCTTAGGTTTCAATGAGAGAACTCATACTAGTAAGCAAAGGGGCCAGAGCAGGAGCTGTGAGACCAACCAGGGAAACCACTGCAATCGTGTCAAAGCCAAAATAGCTTTTTTTGTTGTCTTTTAATAGAAAAAGTAATCCATACCTATTATTAGAAAAAAAAACCATTAAAAATGTAAAACAAAAATCCAAATGAAAATTCTATCTGATGTCAGCATGCAGGCATAGCAATAGCAATAGCATACACATAGTGCTGTATAATCTTGCAGGATTTTTTTTGAATCCAATGCTGAGATCATAGTACATATAATTTTTCTGCGTAACAAAATGCTATGCACATCTTTAAGTATCAACAAATACAGATCTACATCATTAATTTTAATAACCACAGTATATTCCATTGGGAAGCTCTACCACGTTAATTCTTTACGGATGGACACTTGGATTATTTCACTGTTTTATGCAAAGCTGGGCCTCCCAGGAATGGCCTCACTTAGCTTTCAGCTTGTCCGTGTTTATATTTCCCCTTCTGATATCTGACAGCAGGTCAGGACTGATAGCCCTTCCTTATATATACTGATGGATAGACTGGTGTGTGCAGTCAATGGCATCCGAGCCCTAAGCCTCTCACCTGGTTTTCTAACTATTAGTGAGTATTTTGATAGGTAATATACATAGTAAAGCACATTGTTCATACACACTTTTAAGACAAAACTATTTTTCAAAAGAAAAAAAAAATCATCTGCCTTGAAGCCCAGGTCTCATGCTGGCGTTTTTGTTTCTAGCCTCTCATTCCCACCCGTATGGTGAGCTAGAGATCTGTCAGGAAACGTGGATCAGCACTGCCATCTTACTCGAACCCCAGTGTCTACCATATGTAAAGATGCAAATGTATGTCTCTTCTGGCCCAGTGGAATGTTTCTCCCATCAGTAGTCCTGGTCATCTGGACTTTCGGAAGCCAAATGTCCAAAGGCTCCCAGACGTCGGGAATGATCAACCTTTGCTCCTCAGGAGAAAGGAGGCCAACTACCCAGCCGATGGCGGTAGTTCAGAAGTCATCCAGCAGGTGGCGGGAGTCCCCAGACTTTCCGAGCTGGAAGAGCCTTTGGGATCAGTTTGCAGTCAACCCAGGACAGAGAAGTTCCCTTCCCTTGCCTCGCATGATTGACTTCTTCCAGTTAACTAGTCCCAACCAACACGGGAGAGAACAACTCATTTTAGATTTGCATTTCTGCAGTCAAAAGAAAAGTCTGCAAACACAAACTGAAATCTCCACAGAGATCTGAGGGCTTTCTAACATCCCGTTTAGAACCGATGCTGAGTCCTCATGGTACCAAGAACCAAGAGAGTGAATTTCTAAAATAAGATGAAATGAAGAGCCATCAAATTCAGAAAGAATTAGAACAATGAAAATTATAAGAGCTAGAGGTAAAAAGGGCTATGAACAACTTGAAGTCAGGCCTTTTCGTTTTTGTTTTTTGGGGTTTTTTTTGCTTCATATGTCGCCACTGATAATTATGTTAAGCTGGAAAATGTCTTGAGGATGCTCGAGAAAGTAAAGAACTTGATTTCTGAATCTACAGCGATTCTTTTACCTGTTTAGACGTCCTTTGGCCAATTCATGTTTAACCTGAATAGGTAGTGCCTATCATATGCCAGGCAAATTCCGGATGCTGGGAATTAGCTGTCCACTGGGTAAACGATCCCTTCCCTCATGGAACCTATACATGGGAGAGTCAGTCTCAGGAATTAAGTAGATAGTAAACTAAGTCTTTATTGTATTGTAATACATAAGGAATATGTCCTTAGCGATGAGTCTTAAGAGGAAGAGAGAGAGTAAGAGGGCACAGAGGATGGTGGGAACTGCTGTTTGGGACAGGCTATGGAAAGAGGGTTTTGAGCAGAGTCCCTCCATGTGGAGGGAGCAGCACGTGTGCAGATCCTGGGGTGAGAGCAGGCTCGGGATACTCTAGGAATAGTAAGGAGGCTGCCGTGGCAGGGACACGGTAAGTGAGGAGAAGGGTAGGAAATTAGAAGGGAACTAATGAGGAACTGAAACATCACCAGATGAAGGGACTAATTCTAGATCCCAGTTAGTGGCCATGTACATCAGATTCTTGGGACTTCTGGCCAGTGCTCTTTTCATCCCCTACCCACCTCTCTGCTGCAAAGACCCAACTTGCACTCACGGTCGGGCCCTGCCACGTAAGAGCAGTGTCACTTCTTGCCACCTACATTTAATTTCCTGGGCCTCCTGCATACTTGTAGCTTTTTCAGAGCAAGGGGACTGTTGCTTCCGTGGTCCCAGTGGGAACCTTCCACAGGAGCTTCCCGAGATGCCTCTTTTGTTGCAAGGATCTGCTTCTTTCAGCCAGAAGTACTGGGAATCTTTCTCCACTCTTGTTGCTTCCAAGAATGCCTCCTGACCCATTTCTTTCTATCTTTTCCCCCCAAACATTTATTTATTTGTCAGAGAGAGAGAGAGAGAACATAAACAGGGGGAGCAGCAGGCAGAAGGAGAGAGAGAGAGAGAGAGAAGTAGGCTCCCCGCCGTGCAAGGAGCCCAATGGGGGGCTCGATCCCAAGACCCTAAGATCATAACCTGAGCTGAAGCCAGATGCTTCATGGACTGAGCCAGCCAGGCATCCCTTAGTCTTATTCATTCTTAAAGGCTGTCTGAATGCCTGAATGATTTGGGGGCACCATAGAAGAGTAGTTCTCAGCTGGGGGTAATTTTTCCCCCTGAGGGCAGCTGGCCATGCCTGGAGGCATTTTTGGCTGTCACCAATGGGTAAAGTGCTACTCGCATCTAGTGCGTAGAAGGCGAGGATGCTGCTAAGTACCCTATAACACACGGGACAGCCCTCCACAACCAACAGCGATCCATCCCAAGAGGTCCATAGTGCCGAGGTGGAGAAACTCGACTCTAAGATAAAAATAAGAAAATCAAACCTTTGCTCACAATCAAATGGCAATTAGACTGGAAAATTAACCAGCATTCAAAAAATAAACTAGAGTGAAGTATGTCTCTGCTTTTTTTGGGCTGCAACCCCTAGTAAGAAGATGCAGTTTGCATTGCAGCCCAACACATACAAATGCAGCTGTAAATACGTGTGTATGTGCACGCACGCAGCTATCTCCCAGAGCAATACTCACCCGTGCGGAAGGCAGAGCTTCTATTTTTATACTGTTTGGTTCCATTTAAAAAAAAAAATGTGATCATACTGCACTGAATTATTTCTGTTGTTCACGAATGTGTTTGGAACCTGGAGTTTGAATAATACTGAACAAAATGTGTAAGAAAATTGAACCCACTTTCATATAAATCCAGGTGAGCCCTGAAAAGCATAAAACAAAAGCATATTCTGTATAGAGGTCCCCAAAAGGACCAGCTGTTAATTTCACAAATAGTTATTTTGGCCAAACATTTTTCAGAGAGAATTGAGCTAGTTCTTGCCTTCTTGGGGCTCGAGATCCAGCCCAGTGAACAGACTAGCATCAAGTACCTGTATAGTGATGGGCCGTGTACGGACACACTCTGCAGCTCCGAGAGGAGGGGACAGGGATGGGTTTTGCAGATCAGGAAGCTGGGAGGTGGATTGGCAAAGGTTTCCCAGTGAGGTGACTTGAGGGATGGCTGAGTGGGATTTCTCCAAAGAGAGGATGAGGAACCTTCCAGGTAGAAGGTTTTCTGGGTTGGGTGTCGAGGGAGATCTTTGAGGATGTGCGTGAGGCCAAAAGATACAGGGGCACAAAGGCAGATCGTAAAAACCCCCTCCCCCACCCTGCCGGACCCTCACACTAGGCTAATGTAAAACCTCCCCCACTGGCATGTTACTCTCCCACTCTTCGTGTTCACAGGACAAATACCGCACTCCTTAACCTGACGTTCACGTTCACAGTCTTTCATGATCTGGCCCCAGCCAGCCCTTCTTGCCTTGTTGCTCCTGACTTCCTCGCAGGAGCCCTCCGGTCCCAGACTATCGCCAGAAGTCGGTGCGTCCTTCCACAACCCCATCTTTTCTTGCTCAGCAGATTCCAGCCAGATGACCTTTTTTCAAGGTGTAAGTTTCCAACATGGAAAAAGGAAATTCTCCCATAGAAAGCGCTGTGATGATTGCATTTGTTATTCCGGCCGTGAATTCTCAGCACGAACTTTTCATCATTTTCTCTCTGATGGAGAATGGTTCGTGACGCTTCAGTGCCTGCAAACCCTCAGCATAGCCCTCGGCTTCCCCTCGCTCTCTGTGCGGGTTTAATCAATATGCCAATATCTATTTGAAAGTGAGAACAAATTACCCGTTTCCATTTATTTCGGGGAAAAAAGTTTGTTGAGCACAACTTAATTCATGACCCAGAGCGGGTTTGGCTTGCTCCTGCCACAGACTCTCTGTGGGGTTTTCAATCAATTGCGGGGCAGGATGAGGGTCAGGGTACGGACTTATGCCAGACTCCCTTCCCTCCAGTGATGATTTTCATAATGTAGAAGTTGTTTTCATCAGGATGGTGCACCATAGGTCCTTCCCTACCTTAATGATCACGAGTCTTTCCTGTAGCTCATCATCAAGGGATACTGTCGACGGGAGCCATGCCAGCTTTCCAAATGTGAGTTCACTCAAGACATTTGAATGTAGTTTGAAATCACTTCTGTTTCACCAATGCCCAAAAACCATTTGAGGAAGTCTGTATGTTCCAAGAATGTCTTGGTTCCTCCATTTGAGGAAGTCTGTATGTTCCACACCCATACACAGACACATTCACACACCACAATTAAAAATAAATGTAGTAGGATGATCAGAAATCAAATCAGAAATACGAATATAATAGTATGAGGTGAGACAGTCGCTTAAGTCCTGGGGGTCATCAAACTCTAAACTTCTTTTTAGCAAAGACAAGAACAAAATCAAGGTCTTAGAGACTCTCTGTATCTGACCCAAGGATGCAAACTCGTTTTTCATTGAAAATGTTTTTTTTTTTTTCCTCTGGATACAGCTATAGAAAGAAATTACCAAGTGAATCATTTTATAAAGAATATTGAGCAGTATAATGAATACTGACCTTAATAATGGTTTAATGGGTGAAGAAATATTTTTTGCATGGCTACATTCTTACTGATCCTCATTAAAAATTGGATTGTAGCTGACTGATGGTATTTCTATGGGGATAATCAAACTTGACAGAAGAAAAATCCTTAGAAAATTAGAAGCATTGATGATTAATATGCTTTCAGAATTATTCAGCAGATTCCTCATGTATATTTTAGAAGCTAACATCTAATGCATTCTGTTATTGAATACCAAGGTTTTTCCTTTAAACTATTCAAAAGGGTATTTTGAAAGTGTCTTCATTCTTTTTAGTTCAGACACATTCTGAAGTTGGTAGAATGTCCTTTGCCTTCCTAACTGTCTAAACTAACACAGTCTCAACAAGTCACCTCCTGGACTGTGTGTTTCACCATCAAGTTATTTCTTTACTTCCCCAACTTCTTGTCTGCACAGAAATCACCGTACTGATTCCTATGTCTTTTCTTTCTGCTGTAGGAATCTTATCGCTTCATATCTAGGTGTAGGTCTTTTCATTTTAGCAGCAGTATTAGCTCTTTCAAACTGGTCTCCATTTTTTTTTTCCAGCTCAGACAAGTTTTATTTTTATGTTTTTGATTCATATGACAGGTGAAATGTTTCCATCATTCTGGTAAAGGCTAAATAAACATCCGCAATCCCTTGGTTTGGATCTTGACCTCTATATCCACATCTGGTATGTCGTGTTTTCGCTCCTATTTTTTCATCTTTCTTGGAACATTTCTTAGTTTAACCCCCACATCACTAACTCAAGTTTCTTCAGTATCAGTTTTGGTCTTTACTGTCTTAGGTGTGGATTCTTATTCTCCTTATAAAATTCTGGCTTTGTTACATTGCTTCTTTTTTATTATGAACAATTTCAAACATAGTGAAAAATGTCAGGAATACCTCTATTCCATGACCCAGCTTTGACCAATCTTATCTGTTGCCGTATTTTCTTCAGTGTTACAAAAATAAAACATCACAGAAACAGGCAGCCTGTACTCAGCATCCTGAGTACAACAGCCTGTACAACACCATCCTTCTGCCTTCTTGGAGGTGTTTGTATTTAGTGCTATGGATTCCCCCCATGTTTAATTGTTATGTTAGCATGTATTTGTTTATTTATAAATGGTAAGATATTATTTTTGAATGTTTCTACACACCTTATAAATACAATGACATGAAAGTAACCTTTGGTGATGAATTTTTCTCCACAACATTATGTTTTTGACTCTCATGCAAGTTGAATTGTAAAGCACTAGTTCATACGGCTTCATTGCTGTAGTATTCCACCATATAAGTACACTGTAGTTTTTTTTATCAACTATTTTGATGTTAGACATTTAAATTGTTCCATTTTTTTATCATTAAAAACAATGTTGCAATGAGCAATTTCATTTATGTTTCCTTGAACATGTGTAGAAGACCTTCCCCCCGACCCCTACCCACCCTGGCCACAGTGTGAGCTTACAAATGCAATTGCTGTCTTGTGAGTACAGATCTTCAGCTTTCTCACCTGGTAGAAAATTGTTCCTCAGAGTGTGTGTAGCTACCTCCACTCCACTGACAGAGTGCTCAAAACTCTTCTTGATGCCCATTCTTGCCAGTATTGGATATTATCAGACTTATAAATAGGGTCAATCTGTTGGAGGTAAGATGATATGTCATTATTGCTTCGATTTGCATTTCCTTATTTCTATTGAGGTCAAATATAAGTTTCTAATTGTTTAGTTATTCTGTGAATTGACTGCTTATATGTTTTACCTATCTTTATTGGTATATATGCCTATAAATAATACATGTATATATGTTAACACATATATACATAAATTATATGCATAGTATATATGCTTACATAGTAAATATTAATAAGCATTAATATATACATCTAAATACTAATCCTTAGTAATATGTGTTGCAAATATCTTCGGCTAGCCTGTGACTTATCTTTCACTTCACTTACAGTATCCATTAATGAACAAAATTATTTTATTCAAATTAGTTAAATATCTCAATTTTTCTTTTATGATTTATGTGTGTTTTTTTTTAAAGACTTCCTTTTTCCCAGGTCATTAAGCAAAATTTTGTTTTATCCTAAAAATTTGAAAATTTTACTCTTTGAGGTCTCAATCTACCCAGAATTTACTTTTAGGCATGGAGAAGATGAGCCTAATTTAACATATATACATTTTTTCATATAGGTAACCAGTTGCCCCAGCACCAATTGTTGAATCATTAATCCTTTCTTCTCTTGATTTGTAATGGGATCTTTCTGTATATCAGAACTCCACACATTTATGCATCTGTTTCTGAGTACTGTAGTCTGTTCCTTTTCCCTGCATCAATACCACACTGTCTCAATTTCTGCAGGTGTATAAAATCATGATATCTGATAGGTAATTCTGTTCTACCTCGTTCTTCTTCAAAATTGCCCTATCTTTTCTTGACCTTTTCCTCTTCAGTACAGATTTTAGAGGAAGTTTATTGAGATTTTAAAAACCAGAATTGTGTTGAATTCTGTACTGAATATACAGATTAACTCTGGAGCAATTGGAATCTTCATGAGATCGACTCATTCAATTCATGGCCATGTTATATCTCATTCATTTATCTGGATCTTTCCAAAGTCTTTTAGTGCACTTTTGTTACACTTACTCTCTGGTCTTTTGTACTTGGAAGGCCTTTTTAAATTAGTTTAATCTATGGAATTTTCTTTCTTCCTTTCCTTTTTTTATTTTTGTAGTCACAATTTTCTCTCGTGCACCTTTCCCCTGTGCTTTTGGAAAGAATGTGTGTTCTCTTAATTTGGTGTCTAGGGTTCTATAAATGTCTACTTCATTAAGCTTTCTGATATCGTTGACAAACTTCTGTGTTGTCAGTCTGATCTATATTAGTTACTGAGAGATAATTAAAATTTCCTGCTATATCTCCCTGTACTTCTCTCAGTCTTTTTCTTGATACATATGTGAGGTTGTAATATTAGGTACATACAAGCTTAGAATCATCTTATATTCCTGGTGGTTCCTTTAGTCATAAGTTAGCAACCACTTTTAACATTAATGATGCTGCTTCTTTTTTCTCTTAAAGTTTATGTTGTCCAGTAATAATACAGATACACTAGCTTCCTTTTAGCTGTTGCTCAAAATATCTTTTACATTTTTTTGGTTTCGATCTCTCTGTATCTTATGTTGTAGGTACTTTCTAGAAACAATATATTTGACTGGTAAAAATCCAGTCTGACAAGCACCATCTCTTAAATGGCAAGTTAGGGGTTTTTTTTAATAGCTATTACAATTGTTAACATGTTCTATGTATTTCTACCACTTTACTCTGTTTACTCTGCTTTTTTCTTTATTTGGTGTTGGAAGAGAATCTTTGTCACTTCTCTTGTTATAAGATGGACTACATTTTCTTAGCCCTTTCCCTTCTATTGGAATGAATTATACTTTCTTTTATTTACCACCCCAAAACTGTTAACTTTCAAACTTTTATAGGGACACCTATGCTCAGTTGGTTAAGCTTTGGACTCTAGGTTTCAGCTCAGGTCATGAGCTCTGGGTTGTGAGATCAAGCCCTGTGTTGAGCTCCCTGCCCAGTAGGGAACCACTTAAGAGTCTCTCTCCCCCTTTCTCTGCCCCTCACCCTGCCATGTGCACACATGCACACGAGCACTCTCTCTCTCAAATAAATAAAGAAAATCTTAAAAGGAAAACCTTTTATAGTCTAAAGTGAATCAATATTACCCTCATCATAAATAATAAAAGGACCTTAGCAGCCTCAATCTAAATCAATTCTTTCCTGTCTTACATGTTCTCTCTCAGTATTTTTGTCCTACCTTGTTTAGTAGCCACAGGTTAGACATTTTTTTTTTAACAGTAATGCTTATTTAGATTTATCCAAATGGGGGCGCCTGGGTGGCTCAGTCATTAAGCGTCTGCCTTCAGCCCAGGTCATGATCCCAGGGTCCTGGGATCAAGCCCCACATCGGGCTCCCTGCTTAGCGGGGAGCCTGCTTCTCCCGCTACCTTTCCCTCTGCTTGTGTTCCCTCTCTTGCTGTGTTTCTCTCTGTCAAATAAACAAAATCTTTAAAAAAAGAGAGAGATTTATCCAAATGTTTATGAATTTCTCTGCCCATTACTTTTTGCATTTTTTTATGTAGAGTTCCAAGATTCATTGTTTACGTGTGACACCCAGTGCCCCATGCAATACGTGCCCTCCTTCTTATTCTGTCCTTATTCTTCCTGAAGTATACTTCTCAGTAAATCCTTGAGGCTCTGTTAGTGATAAACTCTCTCCAATTTTGTGATCTAGTCTCTGTTTCACTCTCTTGTTGAAAAACCTTTTAATCAAGTATAGAATTTTGTGGTGGTGATAATTTCTCCAACATTGTGTTTCAAATTTAGGAGGAAGGATGAGAAGGTAAAACCATCTCTGGTTTAAACCATCTGGTGATCACAATACCTAAAAGAGAACTGGACCACAGTCAATGCCCAAATGTGAAGTAACTTTAAAAAGACCACAGGAAGGGGCGCCGGAGTGGCTCAGTGGGTTAAAGCCTCTGCCTTCAGCTCGGGTCTGATCTCAGGGTCCTGGGATCGAGCGCCACATCGGGTTCTCTGCTCAGCGGGGAGCCTGCTTCCCCCCCCCCCCCCGCCTGCCTCTCTGCCTATTTGTGATCTCTCTCCCTCTGTCAAATAAATAAATAAATAAAATCTTTAAAAAAAAAAAAAAGACCACAGGAAGTCCACTGCGATGGTGGTGTCCCCGCGCATGGCATCAGTCATCCTGTGCAGTGGCTGCAGGTGTGTCTCCCTTCCCACTAAACCAGCAAGCTGCAGTTCCTCTTTCTCATCTCACTCTCGACTCTAACTCCTGGGTGCCAAGTGCAGGGTGTGAACTCAGCCCCGTTTTGTACTGGCCCATTGTACACACCACGTATGTCATTTTGTGTCTGCTCTTCCCAGTCTTCCTTACAGGATTCATCTTTTCACTCCCAGATTTTCTAAATCATTCTCATCAGCACACAGACAGGTATGCTATCCTCACAGAAAAGACTCCCTTGATTCCACGGCCCCTCCCCTTCCCATCTCGTTTCTCTGATTTTCTTCAAGCTAGAGTTATTGTGTGGTCTCCACTCACTGTTACCACTTTTTTTGACCTCTGTGCCCTGTTCAGCCAACTCCAGCCTGCTTCTACCTCTACTGCTCACATGAAGAGGGCCAGTGACCTCCATTTTTCCAAACATAATATCATCCCATGAACATATCACGTGCCATCAACTTTAAAATAATTTTAAAAAATAACGAAAATTCGTAATACATCTATCTGACTACTATAAGATAAACTTCTTTTTTCTGAGAAGATTTTACTTATTTATTTGACAGAGAGATCACAAGTAGGCAGAGAGGCAGGCAGAGAGAGAGGGGGAAGCAGGCTCCCTGCTGAGCAGAGAACCCGATGTGGGGCTCGATCCCAGGACCCTGAGATCATGACCTGAGCCGAAGGCAGAGGCTTTAACCCACTGAGCCACCCAGGCGCCCCTAAGATAAACTTCTACTAGGATCACAAAATTGAATAACTCAAATGCTTGATATAGGCTGCCAAATTATCCCACAGAAAGAGAGAAAAGGAGAGAGGGAGAGAGGGAGCGATCTCAATTTTTAAGCCAGATCCTCCTGACACTATGGACAATAGTTTTCTTTGCTCTTAAACTCCCAGTGGACATGACTGACTAGACTCTTAGAGCTTTGACACTGACCAGGTGAAAACTGGGGTCTTTCAAAAAACATTCGTTTTGTGTTTACCACGTGCAGAGCTCACTGTAAGATCTGACTCTTAAAGAGAACATTTGGTCATTCAGTCCGTCTCTTATCTGACAAGTACATATTGAGTGCCTGCTGTATACATAGCTCAATTCTTAATGCCAGCCACCATTTTGGCTGCTTAGAGATGTTTTCGTTGCCTGTCTAAATAGTGCCCACTCCATCTTGAGTCCAGAGGTACTGCCACAGAATGTTATAAGTGAATTATTATTCATTATTCTTTGAAGTCACAGAGATTCCAAGTCTGAAATTTCTAGCACAGCATGATGAAAATCTAGCTTGGGTTTTCCTGCTGTGTTTACAGCCACCTCTTACATTATGCTTTGCCTGTGTATCTCCTCCATCAGCAGGTAGCAAAGAAGTAGGTACCTAACACCTTGGTCTCAGGCCATTTGCTTAACTTTGCACGGCCCCATTATCTTTAGAAACGGAGCCTCTGAGGGAGAGAGATATAGCGGTTTGTGCTTGGTTGAGTGGTTTATGTTCTTCAAAAGGCAACACCCCACTGGGGTTATGCATAGTCGGCATATCCTGTGTGTGTGAGTATGCTTGCGTAAGGATAAAGGAGTCGGGAAGCTTTGAGATGAGGGCTCTAGAAGTCATTTGGGTATCATCCTGAGCTACAGTCAGATGAGAGTTTCCTGAAGCAGGAACAGAAAAGAGCAAACTGGTCTGCCTATGGCTGGTACTTAGAGCAGCTCTTCCCAACACCCCAGTCCTACCACTATAGAAACACACCTTGGATTAGGTAGATTTGTTAAAGTTGGAGGTAAACATTCAGGCAGATTATTTGGAGGAAAGAAAGGAGCAAGGAGCAAGCATCCTTGTAGATGCCCTGAATCCATGTGCTGCCGAGGCTGATGTTGAGCAGGCTAATTTTCTGCAGAACCAGAAGTCTCTCCCAGTGACCTTCAGGATCACAGGGGAGCTCATGCCCCACCACTCAGCATGCACACAGTTGGTGGGTATGTTTCCCAAGGAGAGGGTCTAATTGTGTCATTCGATCCCCGTTCATTTCAGTTAGGAACGCACTAACTACACTCCCGGCCGTCATAACCACCCTCACTGTCAAAAACAACGTAGTAGAGAGAAAAGTTCCAGAAGACTTCTGCTTACATCTTGGTGACCCAGACGACCTCACAGTCACCCCTAGATGCAAAGGAGGCTCAGAAATCCAGCATTTAGCTCCTGTCACCTCTACAGAGAAGAGGGACAGGAGAAAGGATTTAGGTTGAAGTATCTGCCTTGCCCTTGGATATGAAGCCCTCCTTTTGGTAGATTTTGACACGAGGCCTCTCGGGGTGGTTGGTCTGCATATGGTTGTCTTAGACTCAGGCCTAAATCCTGGTTCCATCATTTTTGGCTTGGGTGGCAGGACTGACTTCACTTAAAGCATGTAATGTAGCCCAAGCCAAAGCAACTTAATGCTTGGAAGACCCACCCCAGAAAGGACATAGGGTATGGATGATTTTTCCAGGAAAGGTCTGTGGAATGATTTCTTTAAGATCTTGGAAAGAATTATTGATAGCTTTTAAGCCCTTATTTTGGGTCCTCTTGTGCCTAGAGTTTTGCTATTTAAGAATCCAGATGAATGCTGCAGTCATACACACACACACACACACACACGTTTAAATATTTTATTTATTTATTTGACAGAGATCACAAATAGGCAGAGAGGCATGCAGAGAGAGGGGGGGAAGCAGGCTCCCCGCTGAGCAGAGAGCCTGACATGGGGCTCAATCCCAGGACCCTGAGATCATGACCCGAGCCAAAGGCAGAGGCCTAACCCATTGATCCACTCAGGCGCCCCTGCAGTCATATATTTTTATTATGCCTAAATTACTTTAGAAGCTCACTTTTTAAATTTCTTATACATTTTGTAAATTTCTACAATGTGCCAGGGAGTGAGTAAGGTTGGTGTTATAGAGGAAACCGATATAAACAGTATTGCCTTCTTCAAGACATTTTCAGTCTGTTGGGAGAGTCATAGTTAATGAAATCGTTCCACAGATAAATATGTAATCACAAGTTAATAATGTGATAAAAGAGAGATCCATGAGGATATATAGGAAGAGAATGTGACCTTATCTGGGGTACAGAGAAAACATCTCTAAGAAAGTGATTTTAAGCAGAGATGTAAGAATTAAAAAGGCAAAATATGGGCAATGAGGGATGATCTCCAAGCACAGGGAATAGCATGCGCAGAGACCCTGAGGCAGGAGAAAGCATGATGTGCTTCCCAAATTGAAAGAAGAACCAATATTCTTTCTGGCTAGAGCAGGATGAGAAGGAATAAACTGGTATGAGATGAGACTTGCACTGGCAGTAACACAGAATCTCTAAAGGGACGAAGGCCACGGGGCTGACCTGTCATTTTTCCATCCAACCAACCGAATCTTGAATAATTTGCCCTGGAGGAGATGACCCAGTTTCGTCCGGGACACATTGCCTCACGGGAGATGCTTTTCCTCCAACTATTCTTGTTCTGGTGAGTTGAGGTTTTGAGGAAGCCCAGTTAAAGACACTTATCCTCTTTGTCCACTTTCTGAACCAACTGAGAAATAAGACAACATAGCAGATAGAGAAGCAAATTGCCATCCTTATTTCCGATGAAGGCCGGGCAAAGAATGTAGCTTACTCTGAGGTACAAAGTGGGTTTGCGAGCTCCCCTCTGACTAGGGAAGAGCCACTAGAAGGAAAGTTTGCATTTGTAGAGAAGCCACACCTGCCCAGGTCACTGCATTTCACTTTCCTAAGTTGAGAAGGGAGGTGAGAGGGACCGAATTTGCCCCTAACTCCTCCTCCCTCCCCCTGGTCCTTTGATAGATTAGCTTCCTTCTGTTCAGAAGTGTGGACCAAATGCTTCCACCCAGAGCTAGGCCACTGTCTCTACCTCTTTAGGGAGGCAAAGGGGTTGGACAGGAGTCCAACAGCATTTTGGGAAACTCTGTGATTACAACTTCAGGAGGGGAGAGTAAATGTTCCTCTCTCATCCATCGTCAAGAGCTGTTAAGAGAAGGTCCTTATGAATGAAGATGAATTCTGATAAATGATATCCTATCTTCTAAGAGGCTTATAATATTGAACACAAAGCCACAATCCCCAAAGCCTGTAACTTCCTTGCTGAACTCTTTTTTTTTTTAATCTACATAAATAAAATTCCCCAGTTGTTTCTTTTTCAAACCTTGCTTGAAGTAACAGATGCCAACAATATGTCTAAATCAAAAGTGTAAGCTTCAGGGTCACAGAATGTTAGTGCTGGAAAGGATCCTGTAGGTCCTCAATCTAATCCCATTCCTTGTTTTATTAGAAAACCTGAGACCCAGAGAGATTAAGTGTCTTGCCCAGGGTCACATAGTCATCTGTGTCCCTTTCCTAATTATTTGGATTAATACCAGGGGTATTTCCAACTACACCATGTTGATACATCAGAGAAATTCACTATTTATAGAACACTTGTGATGCTTTTATAAAAATAAACATACAGGGGCACCTGGGTGGCTCAGTCAGTTAAGCGGCTGACTCTTGATTTTGGCTCAGGTCATGATCTCAGGGTCCTGGGAATGAGCCTTGAGTCAGACTCCGTGCTCGGTGGGGAGTCTGCTTCAGGATTCTCTCCCTCTGCCTCTCCCCCACATGTGTGCCCCCCCCTTTCTCAAATAAATAAATCTTTAAAAAAATAAGAAATAAACATACAGGTTTTTGCTAAATAAATCACCCTTGTTAGTAGTAATTTGTATTTTGTGTATTAGTTTTTCTTGGAGTAGAATAACCCTTGAACTTATTTTGCATTCAATCAGTGGTTTGACTTTTCTGGTTCTAAATAAATGCCTCCTTTTTAATGTTCTCTTTTCCTAATTAACAATGTGCCAAGTAGAAACAGATAAGTTATGCACTTTAATTACAATAACCCCAGGCTACTGAGAGAATTCTTATCACTGTCCCGGACCGTGCATTTCAAGTTCACTTAGAAACGGCATTGGTAAAAACTTCATGTAAGCCGTGGATTTGAACTCTGAGGTCATGGGGCCATCCATGAACAAGAGCAGAGAATTTTATTCCATGTTTCTTCCAGTTATGCTGTGTTCCTTTCCTTCCTGTTAAAAATGGGAAGTAACTCTTACCCCATGATGAGGAGTAGGGAATTTGAGATGCCGTAAAGGGTAGTGGAAAGCAGCACCGGGAGCCCAGAATTCTGGATCAGCTCTGCCACAGTGAGCTGTCCCTCTGGGTAAGTCACGTGGACTCTCTGAGCCTCAATTTACCCATCTGTAAAATGGACTTGTTGTGCTATCTGGTCTCTAAGGTCTTTCTATAGAAGTGAAAATTTCTTTGACTCTGAGTCCTTATAATTCCATACTCCTTTCCCCACTCCTTCTTTTTTTTTTTTTAAGATTTTATTTATTTATTAGAGAGAGAGATCACAAGTAGGCAGAGAGGCAGGCAGGGGCGGGGGGGAAAGCAGGCTTCCCGCTGAGCAGAGAGCCCGATGCGGGGCTTGATCCCAGGACCCTGAGATCATGACCTGAGCCGAAGGCAGAGGCTTAACCCACTGAGCCACCCAGGTGCCCTTCCTTTCCTCACTCTTATCTCATATCCTTCGTTTCCCCAAACCAAGCAGTAGCCTCTGGCTTCAAAGAGATATGCACTATCGTGTCAAAACAGATCAGTTTTTATAAATACCAAAGGACTTTATCCAGTGAATAATACATACTTTATTCTACTTAGAAAGATGAGAGAATCTGGCATCATTTCCCTTCTTATCATGGTATCAGTTCATAGCTATGGCAACACATCCGTGGTCCTTTTCTCTAAGGAGTTTCCTTCAAGACAGACTTCCTAGGTGGGCTAAGGGACAGGAGGAGACCTCGGCTACCTACACCCAACCTCAGTGTCTTCATGTTTTTCTGGCTGAAATGTCTTTGGTACTTGGGACCAAAAAGTGCATGATAGGGTGTTACGGATATCAAACTAGGGGTCATATGATCCAGTTCTGGTCCTAGATCTTCTAATGAGATGCTTGACCTTGATCTCAAGTCACTTGTCTTCTGTGGCCTCAGTTTCCACATTTATGAAATGGGAAGTTTGGACTGGATGTTATCTAAGGTCTCCTTCAGCTTTAAAGTATGTGAAGTGTTACTTAAATGGACTTAAATGGATGATGGAAAGGGATGTCAAGAAGTGGTTCCTGCCTTCAGGGGTTTCACAATTGAGTTGGGAAACACAAGGACAGCATTCCAGGGTCAGGATTCCAGAGGTGGAAATAAAAATTTTAACCTCTGTTGATGTTTTCAAGCTATGGAAGTTTATTCTAAGCTCACGGGTAGGGGCACATACCCATTTTTTGTGGAATCATCGTCTTTTCTCCAAAAGTATCTGATGTTCCCCTTTTTAAGTATCACTTGATTTTGACCTTTTGATGATAAACATTCAGCTCTGTCTCCACAGGGTGCCTGCAGTTGGAAGGCTGGGTAAGCTATGTGTAGACTATAGGAGAGGAAGAAAAGATAGCAATGTGGAATAAAGTAATAACCAGTCTTAGGATAAGAAAACACAAGATGTATTAAGGAGACACCTGCTCGGCCAGTTTGGCCATTAGGACTTTTGAAGAGGGAAAAATGCTGACAACACAATTTGGATTCAGACTATAAGTATTAGGTTGTAGTCAAAAGAGAGACCAAAGATAAATTCTATCTCTGCTATTTTACCATTTGCGTGCCTTTGAGCAAGTTATTTAAACTTTCTGAGCTTCTATCTTCACATGGTAAAATGGAGATAATACCAACAATACAGAACTTTTTGAGGATTAATAGAAACAATGTATGAAAAGTTCCTGGCACAGTAAAACTGGTCATAAGTGTTAATTTTCCAAATCCCAGGCTCTTTCCACCTCCGCAATGACTTCTTCTCTTACAGGCATCTGGGAAAGTAGTGACCAGACAGACCCAGCTTTGAGTGAGGCTTGGTCAGTTACAAGGTCTTTGATCTTAGTCATTTAACCTTTCTGAGCTTCAACTGATTTGTCTACAAAGTGAAATTAACCATTCTTTGCAGGATTATTTAAAGTTTAAAAATGTGTTACATTATACATGCAACCATACCTTAATCATGGAGAGATAGTAGGTTTCAATAAATGATGGTGATGAGGGAAAGAAGGAGGGAAAAAGAGGAGTTACCATTGAGATCCTTGAACTCTCAACCGGGAGCCTAGGATTTATCTTGTAGGTCGTGGTGGTCTTGGAAAGTTTTTATATCTCAGATAAGGTATCATAAGATGAAATGAAGAGAATCTTGACTTTGATGAGCACAGTACAAGAATGGCAAGACTGTGCACAGGGCAGGGAGAACTCCTTAGAGGTAGAGAGAGACCAGCTCCCTGGATACAAAACACAGCTCTCTTCATGGATGTGCTATATAGTTCTTTTATTACCATATGGATTCTTTCCTCCTTAATCTGACAATTGTGAATCTAAGAGAGAGACATAGGAACCGAGAGTGAGAAAGGGACCCACAGAAAGAGAGAGAGTCGAGGAGAGAGGTAGAAAGATGCATTGCTACAGAGAGACAAGAGATAGGAAAGCTGTGTTCACGGCTTCCTGGCTTTTTGCATGAAGACATCTGGCACACGGCTGCGCCGGCTGGACGCAGGTGGCTTAGGAGAATCGCATCCAGGTATAAACCTGGAATCAACAGGCTTAGATTTTCAGCTGCCATGTGGGCTATTTTAAATAAAACTGTGGGGAATTGAAGTGAAGGTGGTGAGAACACCACCTCCCCTCTGTTATCCCACCTTCACCAAAATGTGCTTGAACACCTGAGAACGGTTCCTTCCCTGCTGTCTCCACGTTACGTGCCCGCCACTGTCTGTCTCTTCCTGGTCTGGAGGACATTTCTGGTCGTCCGTGCGCCCACCGAGAAGGCTTCCCACACCCTCTTTCTGTCAGGACCTTCAACTCTGTTTTCAATCTGCGTGGTTTTTTTTGTTTTGCTTTGCTTTGTTTTTTTGTTTTGTTTTTTGTTTGTTTGTTTGTTTTGCTTAAAGGAGTTAAGCTGAGTTAAGTGAGTTTGCTTTTGTGAGAAAGGTGTTTGGCTTAGCTTATTCTAAAAGAAGAATGTCTTTAAGTTCAGTTTCTATTCTTCATGTCTCCCTCCTATCCTTTCGGCTCCTTTTCCAGCCATCATCCAAACACTGAAGGTCAGATGGGCATTGGCAACCTACAGAAGTCAGTTTCTGTTGCCAGAGTTGTTTCTGCTCTAAGGGCTGGTGCCCCGTGTGCTCTAGAGAAGGCAGTTGGTACCTAGGGAGGAAATGGGGTTGCTCTGGAGCAGCATCTGGGAGGACTCTCATACCCTGGGGGAGTACCACCTGTGGCGACTAAGGCAGGATTGCTGCAGATCAGTAGATTTCGTGGCCATCTCCCAAAGGGCAATGTCGTGTATTGTCTCCTAAGTTTTCTCAGCCCACCTTGCAGTTCTCAAAGATCCCATTGTCCTGCTAAGATGAATGGAAAATGGTGGCACCCAAGATAACTATGTAGGGCCCCCCCTTTTCTGGGTGTAGGAGTGTTTAGTGCAGTGTCTCTTTCTTGTTCTTAAGAATTTATAATGAAATATTTCATACATCAAGGGTTCATATAAAGATAATATGAACACTCATAGTACCCAGCACCTGTCTTAAGAAGTAGACTGTTAGCAGAGCACTCAGAGGCTTCTCTGTCCTGCTGCTCATTCACAACCCTCTTCTAACTTCCCCCGGGTATTTATGGTCCTACTTTTCTTATAAGTTTAAAACATATAAATGTTTTTCTCCATATATGGAGAACAATATATATATTTGGAACTATGTATATTTACATATAAATATATATTTAGTTCTATATAATTATATATATGTGTGCGTGTATATATATACATATATATATATATTCCTAAATACTATATTAAATTTGCTGTTGAATTTTATATAAATGGCATCAAACTGGATATGTTCTTTTGCAACTTACATTTTTTGCATGGAATAATGTGAGATTAAGCCATGTCGATGCATTAAATACTCATTCATTGATTTCTTCTGCAATATAGTGTCCCACTCCATAGATACGGTATAATTCACTTATCTATTCTCTGTTGATAGATATTTAGGATGTTGCAAGTTGTTATAAATAGCAAATTTGAAATGTTTTTTACCATGATAAATTCTGATGCTATGAGTGTATTTTGGGCATGTCCTGGTACACAAGTGGGAGAATTTCTCCAGATTTTGTAAGTTGGGGTGAAATTGCTGCATCAAAATGTGTGAACATTATCTACTTATTTCCAAGAATTTTTGCAAAGTGGTTGTATACATTGAACATCAGGGTGTAAAGAGTCCCCATGGATCCCATACTTGGTAATATTCTTTCGTTGCCCAACATTAACATTTTTTGCCGGTTTTGTCAGTATAAAATGGCAGATCTTTCTGGTATTAATTGGCCTTTCCTTAGTACTTATGAAATGAAACTTTTTTTTTTTTTTTTGGTCACTGAGGCTTCCTCTCTTGTGTTGAATTCTTTGTGTGTTTCCAATACATCCCCATCCATTTGACAGAGCTCTCTGTATATGGCTCGGTTAGGACAGAAAAGGGAGGGAAGGCGTATACTGACAGTGTGTGCCCTTTTATCCGTGAAGGCCCCGAGGAAGCAGGAAGTGGCCGCTATGGATCCCGTTATACCATTGACACAGGAGTCGACGAAGATAATGACGAATTTGACGACTACTTAGATTTGGATATCTCCTTTGAGGAGGTAACAAGAATCTCTGCTCGTGAAACCTGGGTGTTCTTGTTTTCATGCTGAACAAGGCAATTTAACCAATGGACCATGAACATTTTACTTAAAACTTACTTAAATTGGCCCATTTGCTCTTAACACTTTTTTATTTTCTCTACTAGGCTCCAGGTGCTCATAAATTCATAGTAACTAGGTCCCGACCACGCTAATGTCTGATAGCCAGCCCCTGCCTGCTGACTTCACAATCTGGCAGAACCAGATTTAGTTTTCCCACCAAGTGACCATGTATAAGGTCGGGTATTAGAAGGAAATGAACACTTCCTTGACAAAGTAATACATTTTTGTGATCTTAAAATAATAAAAATCATGTAATAGCAGCTTTACCAGTGATTTTCTGAATAGCACAGGGAAAGGTACTTACAATCCTTGAGCCTCAAGTTCTCATCCATAACCTGGGATCAGTACAGCCAGCCCCATCTATACCCTAGGGTTTTGAGAAACAACAAAATCAACCGTATTTTCGAGTATTAGACATCAACCATAAATAAGGCTGTCTAAACACTGTGCTTGCTGTTAATCCTGAACCCTTTCTCTTCTCTGGCTTTAGGTGAAACCACTTCCTGCTCTCAAAGGAAGAAATAGGAAAGTTTTGGTGGAATCCAAGAAGGCACACCAGTCAAACCCCAAGAGTTCTCTGAGGCTTATCCCCCCTAGCCTAGCATCTCTCCCAACGACTACGGTGGCTCCCCAGCCCACTCCAGTGATGAGGAAAGGGAAGAGTGGCGTGGCTATCATGCCAAGGCTCTTTGACATGTCTTGTGATGAAACGATCTGCTCTGCTAACAGCTTTTGTGTCAATGACTACACCTGGGGGGGCTCACGGTGCCATTGCAACCTGGGCAAAGGTGGTGCGAGCTGCTCGGAAGGTAGGCCCCTGGTGGGGAGAACATGGTGGGGGGTTGGGCCCAGTGGGAACCAGAGGGCAGTTTTGTGCGCCACACATGGTTCCTTCTAGCCCTTTTTTCTAAGATAAGCATCTTTTCCATGTCTTCATATAAATTAGCTCTTGAGGCAAAATATGAGGCCACTTCCATTGCTTCTAGTTGAAGAGCCCCCTGGTTCTATGTGCCATACGTATAATATTTTTGGAGCAATTAGTGAATATTCCTAATGACGCCTTGGGGAGGCAGACTTTACTTGGATCACATCTCTACTGAAAAAGTGCAGCTGAAACATGGGCATGAAGTTAAGAAAGATGATAATTGAGCCAACTTACATCACACAAATGTCCAGCTGGAAGGCAGGTGTCAGTGGTCTTGAAACCATTGATTTCTTTCTAGGGTAGCGAGTTAACGATCTCCAGTTTCTCCCTAAGAATTCCAGAAGCTCAGAGTTCCCAAGAATCAGAATCACAGGTGTCAGACACAGAGAAGATAATAGGCTGGTGTAACACATTTTCCAGGTTTTCACTTAATGACCTCCAGGCAATGGCATATATTGATTTTTGCATTTGAAGAAGTAAGGAAATTGTATAGTATGCTTTTATGTTGTCTTTTTCTCTTTTCAGATATTGTTATACAATATCCTCAGTTCTTTGGCCACTCCTATGTAACCTTTGAGCCTCTGAAGAACTCCTATCAGGCATTTCAAATTACTCTTGAATTTAGGGTAAGAAAGATGAATTCTTTGATGAATGCCTATCCAATGGACATCTTAGCTCGGCATTGGGCCATATCAAATGGGGCGGGCTGGGAGTGCAGGACGTGTGGCGGAAAATGGCAAAGCTAAATATGACACAGGGTCTGTCCTCAAACACACTCACAGGGTAGCAAGAACGATGGGATTCACACGTTCAAGGGTGCCAGGGAGCGGGGGGGTGGGTTCTGTGTGCTACTGAACTACGCAAGTTGCTGGCCGGCCAGTGAGAGTGTGTAGATCGCAGCCCTGTGGCTCATCATTGTGACTCTTCACAGACCAGGGTCTCAGATGCATAATGCATTCCCCATTTCAAAATCCCTCTCAGAGGGAGCTCACATGTCTGCCCTTCTTGCTATGACTATAATCAAACAAATAGAAAAACTGCTCTATACACAGGCCTTGCACACAGCGAAAGCCCAGGGGATGCTCTCTGATCTGAATCAACAGCAAATCAGATCTCAGTTCAAGACTTCAGCTTTGAGTCATTCTTTTGGGCATCTCAGCACAGCAAGGTTTGGAGATCTGGAAACAAGTCCCCTTTGAGATCATGGTCACAGTGTTGAGTGTCCAGAAGATATTCCAACCTAATCTAGGGCAACCAACAAGGGTGAAAACCAATCTAGTCTGGCAGCAGGGTGGATTTTATCATCCTGTTCCCCTAACAGAAGAAAAGAAGCAAATGGGCACACTTCTCCAGAGGGAGGGAAGTAAAAAGAGTTAAAAAAAAAAATGCTTTTTGGTGAAAACAGAATTTTTGTTTGTTTGTTTGTTTTAAAGATTTTATTTATTTATTTACTTGACAGAGAGAGAGAGAGAGAGAGATCACAAGTAGGCAGAGAGGGAGGCAGAGGGGTGGGGGGAGGAGCAGGCTCCCTGCCAAGCAGAGAGCCTGATGCGGGGCTCCATCCCAGGACCCTGAGATCATGACCTGAGCTGAAGGCAGAGGCTTTAACCCACTGAGCCACCCAGGCGCCCCAAAACAGAATTCGATGGACATGCAAACAGCCTCTCTGACCTCAGTCTCTGTGCACATGGTTTTCCGGGGGCTCTGCTGGTGGGCCCACCAAGCCCAGGGAAGAGCAGGTCAAAGGCAGAGCCAGCTTTCCCTAAACTTACTGCCATCCACATGCCCTGTTTATATTGCTGCCGTTTGTTTACTGGGAAGGAACAGAGACTTGGGACCTGGGAGTTCGCCCGAGTCCATGTGCTTGCCCCTTTGTAAATAGGACCACAGCGAGAACGCTCAGGTTTCATAGTCGTGAGTGTTACCAGGTGGTATTCATGGTTCGTGTGACTTTTGTTCACACACTAGGCAGAGGCGGAGGACGGCTTACTGCTCTACTGCGGGGAACATGAACACGGGAGGGGCGATTTCATGTCTCTGGCCATCATACGACGCTCACTCCAATTCAGGTAACTCCCCCTGAAGCCCCACAGATTTGTTAATACCATCTGACATTGTGTTTACATTTTTATGGTGTGAATAAAATATAAATGGGCTGGATTCCTGCAGATAAAGGAACGATGTATGTAAGGCAAGCCTGGAGCTGTTTACTAAATAGTGGTGCAGCAGGATCGCGGGTCCCCCTTGAAGCTTGCGTTCGGTCCGTTCATTCAACAGGAAGTGCTTCTGGAGTCCCTGCAGTATACCAGGCTCTGTTGCAGGCCCAGTGACTGCAACAGTGAGCCCAAGCAATCCAGTCCCTCCGCTCCCAGAGCTCAAGTAGCTGTGACGAGAACAAGGCTGGGATCTTCTTGTCTCCTGTGGCAAATAGGACTGATGGCCATGGAGAGCAGAGAGGAGCCTACAGCCTCCTGAAGTTTCCTAGAGGCACAAAGCCCACCATTGGCTCATCCTGCACCCCTTCATACCCTGCCCCAGGGCCTCGGACTGTTTGGTACTCCTCCTCAGCCCTGGTCATTTCTCTCCCAATGTACTTTGGAAGCCACCTTTAGTCTGTGCATGGTTTTCTGGGGGCCGAGTTTTGTGGAGGTGTGAGTGTTTGAACCACCCTTGTGGGGGTGTACACAGCACCTATTTGAGAATGACCAATGAGGATCAGGCTTGTCCTTGTCCCTAGTGCATTAGTTAAGGTCCTGATGGCACCATTCCTGTGCCACCTGACCTTCAGCAAGTGAGTTAATCTCTCTGAGCCCGCGTTTCCTCCCCGGACCCTTGTGAGGATGAAAAGACAAAAGTGCTTGGAGCAGTGCCTGGCTCATAGCGAGCACTCCAGAAGCATTAACCGTTATTGTCTTTTGATTATTTCAGCCCCTAAACTACTTTAGGTTAAGCTGGAGAAGACTGTTGAACATCCCACTTGGGGCAGACAGTGGTCCGCCATTGCTTTGATCCGTGGGAGTCTGATGCTGGGTCAGGGTCCGGGGCAGTTCTCACACTCCTACAAAAACACTCAGAGGATGTGTGGCACTGGCAGGGATTCCTGATCCCACTACCTCCCCCTCTAGATGAGCCTGCTCGGCCACACACGTCCACCTCGTTCCTCTCCACCTAGGATCATCATGGGCAGGGACTCCATGAGAAGTAGCTGCAAGTCCTGAGAAGGACAATTCTGGTCATGTGTCCTTCCCCACTGGCCGTCTCAGGACCCGTGGGGGAGCGGCATGGCGACCCTGCAGAAGTTGACGGGAAAGGGCTGAATTCTAGACATCGGGCACAGCGACTAGTGGGTACCCTGAGCCATAGGGAAGTTGGAGAAAGAAAACAAAAACAAGAATAAAGCAGTCGTCTGGAGAGTGTTCCCCCTCTGCCCACACCCCCCTGCAAAGCTGGGGCCTCCTGTGGAAACCGCACCGCATTTGGGCACAGCTGAACACAGATGGCAGTGCTGGCCGGCTTGCCAACATGAGTGTGAAGACGTGTGTTTTTTACATTTTATTAATATCACTGAGCCCATCATCTGGGAGTTGGGGGAAGTCCCCGGAGAAATACCTGGAAGCAGAATGACTCAAGTTCTAGGTCGCTGTACCTTGGATCCACCTGAAGCATCTGGCAGTCACCAGGGGCGGAGGGGAAGGGGGCGGGGGGAGGGTCTTAGTTGCCCATCCTTTTCGAAGCTGCAGAGAAAATCGGGTTGAAGAAGGCCCCACATTTGAAGGGTCTGTGGGCAGAGCAAAAATGACTGGACTGAGACTGGCCCAGAGAGCAGGCGTTTAGATCTTTTGTGTAGACATTGAAACAGTTCTTGATTATTCATAAACATAACCGAACAGATTGCCTCTCAAAGAAGCCATAGCCCCAGAAGAGGTATCCGTGGAGTCAGAACACCCAGTGAGCTGGGTGAGCAGAGAGCCTTTATCCTCCTTTTCCTCCCCACAGGTTTAACTGTGGAACTGGTGTTGCCATCATTATAAGTGAAAGCAAAATCAAACTAGGGGGCTGGCACACGGTCACGCTCTACAGAGATGGGCTGAAAGGGCTGCTGCAAGTAAACAACGGCACCCCGGTGGCAGGCCAGTCCCAGGTGAGTGTGAGCCTCACGCCCTGCCCGCCCACCCACCTAGCACCCTCCTTTAGCATCACCCCCCCCCCCGCCCCCGGAGAGCTGAGGCGGATGTGGCAGAGGCCACACGTGCAGGGCACCCAGCCAGCCCACATCTACGGAGGAGAAGAGTTGAATTTGCGAGCATCATCGCTGTGGGGGCGCGGAAACATGCAGTTGGCCTTGTGCTCAGAGCCACGTTCTCTTTCCACAAGGACATCAAAGCCAGGGGCAGAAGAAGGCCCGTCTAGAAGAATAGAAGCCATTATTAGTGCCAAACACAAAGCATGCTTTTAAGGCAAGGGTGTTGCCACGTAGCTTTAGAAAACAGTCCTGAAAAGTTCCCTTGGTTGAATCTGCAGGAATGATCCTTTCATCTACATTTGACCGGGGTGTGGGGGGGCATGATTACAGGAAGTGGTCGAACAATTTAACTGTTGGACTACTCAGTAAATCACCTAGGTATTCACATATTGGTAATGCCCTGGGCAATTTGAGAGCCCTGCTTAGAATAAACAGTTTGGGTTAGCAAGCTGCCAAGGAACCAAGTCTGTAATTATAATCACGCAGGTGTCTGTATTCTCTGAGGAAAAATGTAGCAAGAAAGCCTTTGTGTATATATGTGTGGTTTCCTCCCTGCCTGGACTTTTCCCTATTTTTTACTGGCAAGACATGTTACATAAAGGGCCATGCCTTACTGATTCCCATTAATTTGGACCCCCTTGGTTCCAAAGGAACAAGAATCCAAATATAGTGAATATGAATCCAGTGAGGTTGCTTATGCATATGTGCATGTATTTCTAAGGGAAAAAAGACAGGATAAATGAACTACAGAATCACATACATGCCAGGACAACAGCCCTAACATGATTACAATTAAGTTTGATAGGAGTAGAGAAGCTTTGAACTTGGCTCCCAGATACTAACAGTGAATATAGGAAGGAGAAGCTGTAATAGAAGCAATACATGTGAAAATGTCTTATAGTTTAAAGGAAGGAAATTCAATCAAGATTAATAAACGGAACCATGTGGTAACAACAAGCTCAAGAAATGATACGTTGAAAAAAAAAAAAAAGAAATGATACGTTGCATTAATAGAGACATAGCATCTAGAAAAATGGAGGTGATGGTCCAATTATATTCTAGTAGCTATGTATATAGCCTCGAGGGCTCTAATGGTAACTCAGATCCTCTAAGAGGCTTGCATTCAGATCTGTGATTGCACTCTAGGAGGGCCACAGACAAATTGGAGCATGTTTAAAAACAGCAGTTATTGGAACAGGAAACTGACCTAAAATCGATGATTTTAGAATGATCGATTGAAGGAGTATTGTTCAGTTTGGAGAAAAGAAGATGAAGGTATGGATGGTGCCTCTTCATCATAGAATCAGAGAGAGAGTCTGGGGGAAGAAAGGACTTACTCTGTGGACCCCAAGGTGAAGTTGGGTGGGGAGAGCCTAAGGAACTGATTTTAACTCCATTTAATCATACAGGGGTGTACAGAAATGCTACAGACTGTCTCGGGAGACAGGTCCCTGTCCTTGGGGGTGTTCAGAAAATGTTACCAAAACCTTTGGTAGGGATACACAAGGGCTCCAGGAGTCAATGGGAGCTGGGACTGTATGACTTTCCATATCTTTTCCAATCCTATGGGTCTATAATTTTAATGAATATAAGAATTAATTGCAAGAAGCATATAATTTTATGGCTACTCAGGGCAATGTTTCCCTCTACCACCAGGGCTTGCTAGCAAGTTGAATAAGCAGGACAGCAGCGGTGGAATGTTTAGTAAACTGTCTTGGGCCATAGTGACTCTGTCTTAAATCAAGGGTTACAAAGTTCTTCAGGGTCTGGCTTCAGCCTGATTCTGTAGGGGAGCTCTGTAGTATAAGTTACGCCTCAGAGTGAGCCGAACCCAAGCAAGGGAATTGGGCTTTCACACTTTGGCACCTATCAGAAACTGTTAAATGCCGTGCTGGAGGTAGGCAAACTCCAGGGCACCTCCAATTCTACGAGAGCAGGCTAAGCAGGCTCCAAAACCCAAAGCACCCCTCATCAGAGGAAGGTAAAGGCCCACCTTAATGAGACTACTCCCTGGGGTTTTGTAAGAGAGGATCAGAGGAACCACCCACCCTACGAAGCATATAATGTTCCAGAAAAGGAAAAAAAAAAAAAAAGTTGTCAGGCCCCTGATATGGTCCTAGAGCAAGGGACAGAGTGAAAATGGGATCCAGGAGTAAATTCTGAAGATCTTAATGAAGTAAAGCCCACAGGGCACTCAGTTCACCTAATGAAAGCAGTATACCCAGTGGCTGGGATTCTCCTGTATACATTTGGCATAAAATTCTTTAAGTACTTTAAAGCTGCCTAGCTCATATTCAGTATACTAGCTATAAATCATTCTTATCTATTCATTAGAGAAGATACAGTAATGATTTAGAGAAGATACAGTAATGATTTAGATGTTCTATTTGTTGGCAACAAAAGTCTAAAAGATAAAGATTACATTTTAGTGGCTTGCATTCTGGACTTTTTATAAATTCTGGCAACATGATTTTCCCAGCCCCCTTTAATCTAAATGAATAAGATATTTCTGTAATATATAAAAATAACAATAACAACAGCAACAACAACAACAAAATGACAAAAAGCACCTTAATTTTGTCCTATCTAATGTTTAGGTCTGTATTTTGTAACCTCAAAACCTATAATCCAGATTGTGGTTTTCTCTAAGATTAGAAATGTCCCTACCTAACTGTAGACACACACACACACACACACACACACACACACACAAGCTGTATCCATGAGCAAATTTCAAAATACTTTGCAAGACAATCTGTGTGGCAATCCTGCCCCCTCCCCTGCCACACACAACTTTTCTTGCAGGCCATAGTATGAGGGAGGCTAGGAGAGTAACTGGTAAGTGCTAGCCCACCTATACACACAATTAGCATTATCACCTTTGAGACACGCAAGAACCCTATGATTCATCCAAGGTACACAGTAAGTTGGTGTCAGGACTGGAAAGAGAAAGTTTTTTTTGGATGCCCAGCATGGTGCCCTGCCTGTTGAGTTGCTCTTGGCTCTGACCCACCTTCCCTACCCTTCCCTTCCAGGCATTCCAAAACCCCTTCTCAAAACACAGCCCTTGGAGGAGCTCACTGGGTTTCCTACGGTAACCATGAGTTTAATTTTCCAGTAGGGCAATGTTGTAAACATAAACACAGGTGGAAGAAAGCAATGGGGCTGTAAACTACACCATGCCCCTCATTAAAACCTGTTGTGTTTTGGCTTTCAGTTTTGGTTAGTGAGTTACCGTGTTCATCTTTCTTAAAGGGCCAGTACAGTAAAATTACCTTCCGGACGCCCCTCTATCTTGGTGGGGCTCCCAGTGCATACTGGTTGGTCAGAGCAACGGGAACAAACAGAGGCTTTCAAGGCTGTGTACAATCACTCACCGTTAATGGGAAGAAAATCGACATGAGGCCCTGGCCCCTAGGGAAGGCACTCAGCGGGGCCGATGTGGGTAAGTGGTTGCCCAGCGAGCCGGGGTGCTCTTGTGGCATCGCCCTTCTGGTGTGGGCCGGGGAGGTGAACAGCTTCATGGCTTGCAACTATAGGCGACTGGTTAACCCCAAGGTGGGCCCAAGCGGTGAGGTTGGTGCTTTGCAGACATGATGACCTGAGCCTGACCAGCAAGACATGGAAAACAGTGTGGCACACCCAAGCCTTGGTTGTGTCCTGGTGCCCTTGGCCTTCTCTGTGGAGCATGGCACGGTCTCAAAAGCAACAAGCAATTCAGCCCTTTTACCCTTGCTCACTCAGTCCAGTGGAAAAGCCAACACAATAATGTAAGAAGAACCTTCATAGGCTCTCTGCTTCCCAGAGAAATGACCAAATTCTAATTCTTGACCGCTGTGTCCAGCACTTTCTCATATGCCTTAACTCCTCATGCTAACTCTACGAAGTAATGATTATTACTATTATGCCTATTTTATTGTGTATATTTTTATTTTATTTTTAAAGATTTTATTTATTTATTTGAAAGAGCAAGAGATAGTGACAGAGAGCAGGGACGGACGAGAGGGAGAAGCAGGCTCCCCACTGAGGAGGGAGCTGGACAGGGGGCTCCATCCCAGGACCCTGAGATCATGACCTGAGCTGAAGGCAGATGCTCAACCAACTGAGCCACCCAGGCACCCCTGTTATACTTATTTTATACATGAAGAAACTGGGACTGAAAGTCAAATAAAACTTATCCAAAAGAGCAGGCAGTCCTAGGGTTCTTTTTCTCTATTTTCTTTTTTTATTAAGACTATTTTTTTTAGCAGTTTAAGGTTCACCAAAAAATGTGAGGGACAGGTACAGAGATTTCCCTTATAGCACCCCCCCACTCCTTGCCTGCATAGCCTACCCCATGACCACCACACCCCTGGAGTGTTACCTTGGTTACACCTGGTGAACATGCACCGACACATCAGAATCGCCCAAAGGCTGTAGTTCATGTTGTGGTTCACTCATGGCGTTGTGCGTTCTGCGGGTTGGGACAAATGTGTGACATACCCCCACCGTCACAGTGTCATACCGAGCAGTTTTGCTATTCTCGAAGTCCTCTCTGCTCTGCTCAGTTATCTCTCTCTTCTCTCCCCACCCCCACCTCTGGCAACCACTGATTTTGCCTTTCCCAGAATATCACATAGTTGGAGTCATGTCGTAAGTAGCTCTCTCAGATCGGCTTCTTTTTTTTTTTTTTTTTTAAGATTTTATTTATTTGACAGAGAGAAACACAGCGAGAGAGGGAACACAAGCAGAGGGAGTGGTAGCGGGAGAAGCAGGCTTCCTGCTGAGCAAGGAACCTCATGCGGGGCTCGATCTCAGGACCCTGGGATCATGACCTGAGTGGAAGGCAGACGCCTAACAACTGAGCCACCCAGGCGCCCCTCAGATCGGCTTCTTTCAGTTAGTGATACACATCCAAGTTTCATTCATGCCTTTTCATGGCTTGATGGCTCATTTCTTTTTAGTGCTGGGTGACATCTCATCATCTATATGTACTACGGGCATGTCTGTCCTGCCCACTGAAGGGCAGCTTGGTCACCTCCGTGTTTCGGCAATTATGAATAAGACTGCTCTCAACATCGGTGTGCAGGTTTCTTGGGTGGACATAAATTTTCAACGTTTTTGGGTAAATACCAAAAAGGAGTGTGATTGTTGGGTCACGTAGTAAGGGTAGGTTTGGTTTTGTGAGAAGGTGCCAGACCGTCTTCCAGAAGAGCTGTCCCATTTTGCGTTCCCACCTGGAATGTTTGAGAGTTCCTGGGGCTCCACGGTTTTGTTAGCATTTGCTGTTGTCAGAGTTCCAGATGTTAACAGATGTGTGGTGCTATCTCATTGTTGAGATTTGCATTTCCTTGATGACCTGTCCTGTAGGACATCTTTTCATATGTTTATATACCACCTGTGTATCTTCTTTAGCGAGGTGTCTGTTAAGGCCCTTAGCCCATTTTTTAAAATCAGGTTATTTTCTTATGGGTGAACTTTAAGAGGTTTTTTTTTAAAATGTATTTAACTACAGTACTTTTTCAGATATGTCTTTTGCAAATATTTTCTCCCAGTCTATGGCTTATCCTCTCGTTCTCTTGACACTGCCTTTCATAGATTAGAAATATTTAATTTCAATGAAATCGAGCTTATTGGTTATTTCTTTCAAGGCTTGTGCCTTCGGTGTTGTCTCTAAAAAGTCATTGCCTTATCCAGGGTGATCTAGGCTTTTGTCCACACTACCTTCTAAAAGTTTGACAGTCTTGTGTTGTACATTTAGCTTTGTGATCTATTTGAGTTAATTTTTGTGAAGGGTGTAAGGTCAACTTTTTTTTTTTTTTTTTTGCATGTGGATGTCTAGTTGTTCCAGCATCATATTTTGAACAGACTAGGATTGTTTTTAAAGGAGTAAGGATGTTTATTCCATCACTGAGAGCAGATAGGTAATTCTAAAGTTGGTTAACTCAGTGACCGTTTTAGTGTGCTAGGCTGGCCATAACAAAATACCAAAGACCAGGTGGCTTTAATAATATCGTTTTCTCACAGTTCTGGAAGCTGGAACTCCAAGACGAAGACACTGGCAGGTTTGATTTCTTCTGAGGCCTCCCTCTTCAGTTTGCAGATGGCAATCCTTCCTTCACTGTTGTCCTCCCTTGGCCTTCGTTGGTGCCTATATCCCTGGTGTCTCTTCCTCTTCTTGTAAGGACTGCAGAGATTGGATTAGGTCACACCCTTAAGACTTCCAATCACCTTAATTACCTTCTCAAAGGCCCTGTCTCCAAATACAGTCACACTGGGAGTTAGGGCTTCAACCTATGAATTTTTTGGGTAACTTCCTCATAAGATTACTTTGTCCAGAGGAGTTGGGTGCGTATAAGTACTAAGAACAAAGCCTTGCACACAGAAAACATGTCGTAAATATTTCTTGCTATTAATATTAGTAATATCCTGACTCCCCCCATTAAGCAGGGTATAAGTTGTTTTTCTCTCTTCATTGAACTAATCAATAGGGAAATAGCCCTGAAGTCTGTAGTCTCCAGGTTACACGATCACCTCTGATAGGTAGTTACCACATTGCGAAGTTGAGCAAGGACCAATTTCTGGCAGCGCTTTAAATTCTCACACAGTGTGAAACCAACCTCTCTGTTGAGCCAACGGCACCAGGCAAGCCCATCTTGCTGGCTCTGGGCTCCCCAGAAGCTACTGTTGGATTTGATGACTGTGAGCTTGATGATGAACCTTAATGGCAGACATCCGTCACATTGCCTTTTTTTCACTTTTTTCCCCCATTTTTCACCCTGGCGTGCTAGAAAAGGGCTGCTTCCTCATACTCCGTCCTTCTTTACTTTGAGTTAGTTCTTCAGAAATTCAGGTTCTTTTAAATTAAATGCAGTGCCACCGTGGGGAAGACTGGGCTCATACCAGCACCAGTGAATTTTCTGGTGGCGATACAGGCTTCCCGAAGAAGGTGATGACAGTAGCAGAGTCATGGTTCATGGTTCCTTTTTGTGGGACCTCTCAGTCAGTACTGCTGCCTGCAGCCCTGGCTTCTTCTCTGTCCCCCTCCCCCGCTCTCCTCAGCCTGCCTCCGTGCCCTGGGGGGTGGGGGGGGCGGCATTCATTCCTCAAGCCTTCCCACTTCATCTCCTTCATTAGATTATTCCAAGTGATTGAACTCTCTTTAAACTCATGTTCTAGACTAGTCTGCGATCTCAGCAAAATTTTGCATTCTCTGGCCTAGACTTATCTTTTAGTATTTCCAGCCAAATTCTCAAGCCTAAACCACCAGCGCTCCTTTTTTACAATCTTGGATCTTCACACCCTGCTGGGTCAATGTGGCAAAGCCAGCTTCCCCAATTACTTGAGACTCAAGAAGGTCTGAGGTGTCCATGAGTCTCACCATGGGCTTATCAGTCTTTTAGTCATTCTTTACCTCAAGATACTTACTTAAGCATCTGCTTAATGCCAGTCACGATGCTGGGTGCTGGGGATAAAGTCATGAACAAGAGCCACGGGGTCCGAGCTCAGCCCTCACGTAGCTGCCACAAGGAGAGACCAGATTGATCCGACAACCTCACGAGTAAATGTGAAATGACATTTGGGTGTAAGTGTTACGAAGGAGTGATAGTACAATACTGGTGTGTAATAAGGGAATTGTGTGAGCTGGAGGTCTAGGAAAGCTTTCTGAGGATATAATGCAAAGTTGCTCTCTGAAGCATTTTTCTTTTAAAGCAGATAAGAGAGGGAAGAACCTTCCGGGCAGAGGAAATGACTTGTCCCAGTGGGAGTATGAGGGGGAGGTGGGTGCCATGATGTAGTCTGTGTTTTGAAAAGATCTCTCTTGGTGTGGACAGCATATTGGAAGCAGTATGGAGGAGGCACATTAAACTGGCCAGGAGGCGATGGCGACAGTCCAGATCATAAATAATGGCGATTTGCTCCAGGCCGGTGGTGGTGGCAGAGGTGTGGACTGAGCTGATGGATCTTCGGTAGGGGAGATAGATAGGCCTCAGTTGGGGGTTGGGGGACAAGGAGCAGGAGGTTGCTCCCTGGCCATGTATCCTTATTGTCTTCTACCCCATGATGCCCCACCTTCGCTTCTTTCCTCAGGGGCCTCATTTCTCTTCGGCCCTCACTTCATTGTCTTGTGTAAATGCAAGCTGGCATCTAGTAGGTTCAATGTCAACAGAAGTGATTTTATATAGTGAGGATGAGGTCCCACCAGCACTCTAGGCCCATGACCTGGCAACCAACTTCCTTCCTCCTGCACTCAGAGTGGGAGTTTTCCTCATTTCTAAAACTAACTTGTTTATCTCCACTCTGCATCCACCCTTCCCTACATCCCTGGACCTTGCTACCAGGATCATCTCAATAACCCGAGGGTTCTTAACCTTTGGTGTGCCATGAACTTCTCTGGCAGCCTGGTGAAGCCAGTGGACTCAAATATTTTTACTATTTCAAGATTTTTTTTTTTTTTTGAGAGAAAGAAAGAGCAGGGGGGCGAAATGGGTACAGAGAGAGAGAGAGAGAGAATCTTAAGCAGGCTTCATGCCCCAGCACAGTGCCTGACACAGGGCTCGATCTCATGACCCTGAGATCGTGACTTAAGCCAAAATCAAGAATCAGATGCTTAACTGGCTTAAACAGCCAATATGTGTCTGAGAATGAATGTGAGATCCCCAAAATCATTAAGGAGAGCAGCAGACTTTCCAACTGAATTGACTATACCATGTGTGTAGCCTTGATCATGTGCAAGATATTGTAGTGGTATATAATGTGACAAAGGGGACATGATGGTTATGATGGCATAGTGATAAAAAAGATAGTCATTTTAACTCTTATCTGCCAACCCACATAAGAAAATCCTATTTGTTCACGATCAAAACATATCCTAAATATAATCACTTCTTACAACTCCACCGGCAAAAAAAGAAAAAAAAAAAAAAAGAATCAGATGCTTAACCAACTGAGCCGTCCACGTGTCCCAAGTTTTTTTTTTTTTTTTAAGATTTTATTTATTTGACAGAAACACAGTGAGAGAGGGAACACAAGCAGAAGGAATGGTAGCGGGAGAAGCAGGCTTCCTGCAGAGCAGAGAGCCCGATGCGGGGCTCGATCCCAGGCCCCTGGGATCTGACCTGGGCCGAAGGCAGACGCTTAATGACTAAGCCACCCAGGTGCCCCACCAAGTTTTTATTTTTAAGTAATCTCTCTACCCAATGTGGGGCTTGAATTTACAACCCTGAGATCAAGAGTCACATACTCCACTTACTCAGCCAGCCAGGTGCCCCTCAAAATGATGTTTTTAAATGCAGAGAATGGGGTGCCTGGGTGGCTCAGTTGGTTGAGCCTCTGCCTTCAACTCAGGTCATGATCTCAGGGACCTGCAATTAAGCACCATGTCGGGCTCCCTGCTCAGTGGGGAGTCTGCTTCTCTCTCTGCCCACTCCATTCATGCTTGCTCTCTCTCTCTCAGTTACGTAAATAAAAACTTAAAAAAAAAATAAATGCAGAGAATCATATCCATGATAGGAAACACTTACATTGAAAGAAAGCCATACAATGTTATTGGTTTTTTTAAGGTTTTATTTATTTATTTGACAGAGAGAGATCACAAGCAGGCAGAGAGGCAGGCAGAGAGAGAGGGGGAAGCAGGCTCCCTGCCGAGCAGAGAGCCTGATGTGGGGCTCGATCCCAGGACCCTGAGATCATGACCTGAGCCGAAGGCAGAGGCTTTAACCCACTGACCCACCCAGGCGCCCTATACAATGTTTTTTTTAAAAGTTTTGTTATTGTAGTTGTATCTGTGCTTCTTTATAAAGCATTTAAGAACAGGATTATTTAATGGGGGGGTGCAAGAGCTACCATATTTCAAAGTAGTAATCAGCATAAATGATGTTTTGAGGTTTCTGCAACAAGTGGATGTGATGTAACAATAACGGGTCTGTTGGTCACAGGCCACGAGCACTGCTCATCCTTAGAGGCTGGTTGCCTACATTAGTAACTGGAGGAAACACTCCCATTCAGTTGGAAGTGAGGGAAAATAAAGACGAATGTGTTTCCCATATCAGCTCACAGACCCTCTGCCCGGGCTCATTCACACTTGCTCAGGTCCTCCCTGCTGAAACCCAGCACCATGCCTCACACGGCC
Organism: Procyon lotor; assembly: GCA_028646535.1. Lineage (NCBI taxonomy): Eukaryota > Metazoa > Chordata > Mammalia > Carnivora > Procyonidae > Procyon > Procyon lotor. The sequence continues at coordinate 24,099,508 of CM053607.1, forward strand.
TGCTACCCTCCCCCCTTGGGAACCCTGGGCACCTCCCTCCTCTCTTTCTAGACCCTACTCTCCCAATCTTTCTTTCTAGACCCTACTCTCTTTCAAGACTCTACTCTCCCAATCTTTCTTTCTAGACCCTACTCTCCCAATCTTTCTAGGCCCCGTGTGAACCCCCTGCAAGGGGGCTTCTGCCTTCCACAGCACAGCAAAATCGCTCTCCTAAAACCGGGCATGGTCGCCCCTTTACAAAACTGACAGCTCTTCTTCCAGGACTTTCCGGAAGTCCTGCTCTCTGTGCTCCGGCTCCTCCCGGAGCTTCCACGAACCTGCCCGGAGTCCTCCCAGCCCTCTAGCCTGTTCTCCCTTTGTCTCCTCTGCGGGCTCCTCGCCCTTCTCTGGTTCCCTGGGAGTCCCACGGGGCCCTTTCCCCATCCTCTCTCAGGAAGCCCCTCCGCTCCTGGTGTCCAGGTCACCCCCACGTCGCTGCTGCCCCCCAGTGCGCCCCCCTGCGTGTGGGGGCTGTGCCCACGGGGCTGTGCAGGGGATGTTGGCCCAGTGACCGCAGGCTTCAGCTGAGTGAGGCCAGCTCCTCTGCCCCAGAGCAGCCTGTCCCTGCTCCCAGCCGTGCTCGCGGCTCCACCCCTGCCACTCCGTTCAGACGGCCCGGCTGGGACCCCGGACGTTGTGCTGGAGTCTGTGTCCACATCCAGCCTCCAGAAGGAGCTGGCTGTTTTTTCCTTCCCTGCACCTTCGCTTTCTCTCCATGTCTTCTGCTACCACACTGTCCAGCCCCAGCTTCCCTCCAGGTAGGATTTTGTTCCTCTTTCCCACGCCGGCGCTCCCTGTCCATCTTACCTACCATGGCCCGCTTTCAAGCCGAAACACGCTTTCATCAAGGAAATGCCCCATCCCACTCCCACCTCTTAAGATATAGTCACCACGCAAATATATAAAGTAGATAAAATATATAAAGGAATATTTTCCCACGTGCATCCAAAATAACCCGGGAGGCCCATGTCTTTCTTCCCTGTGGAGCAGCCCTTCTCTGAGAAAGAGTCGCAGCCCTCCGACACCAGTGGGGGCACGGGGCCTGCGAGTTAGGCTCTCATGGATGCTCGTCACCCTCCCTGTGGAGCCAGGATGCTGGCCGTGTGCTCGGGCTGTGGCTGCGGACCACCCGTCACTTTGGCCTGAACTTCCAGGGGCCCCAGCGGGATTCGCCGAGGCCGGTCCCCCCTCGCTGCAGCTCCGAGCCATCTGCAGGGGCTTGAATTCAGCTCTGTCACGGGCCTCTGACGTCGGCCTCCTCACGGGGCGCGCACACTACCCAGCCCGGTTCGTTCCCCCAGGGAGGCCGAGCACGGAAGCAGGGACTGCATCAGCTCGACAGAGGCAGAGGACTGAGGACGAAAGGATGCGAGGCTTGCAGAGATGACACAACTAGGCCACCATGGCGGATGGAGGGGGGTGGCTTCCAGCTCACGCGGGCCAAGCATCACCGCCTGCAGGGCGCAGGGCTGGACCCCTCCATCAGAGATGGGCCCTCTTTGCCCCCATCGTGGGAAGAAGTGTTTTGTACTCACCTGTGTCATTCTGGGCCAGATAGTGGCCCTTCTGACTAATTTATTTCTTACATACAAGGAGAAAAGGAAGACCACAGAAGCAAAAAAAAAAAAAAAAAAAGCAGCGCAGGAGAAGTCCATTTGTTTCCCCTTCATCTGATGATCTTGGCAATGACATCGTGTGCCCTGGATGGGCCTCTCTGATATGTGTTTGGTAAAGAGAATGGACCCATCTGGTGTGGAGTCCCTCACCACTTTTTACTCCAGGCCACCTTCCTGTGTCCTGTATAGTCATAACTTTGGAGGTAGAAATAGGGAATCTGGAAGGCACGTGTTGAGGGGTGAGGGAGCCCCCTCACCCTTCCCTGGCCCAGACAGAGGAGCAGACTGTTCAGGCCAGGTCATATGTTAGACATGGCTTCAGTCCCTGCCTAATGCCTCCACTTTGAACCCCCGGGGGGGTAGCACTTTAGGTAACTGGGGCCGCACAAACTAGAACGCTTTTAACAGAAATGCCCTGGGATTTCTGTTAAAAAGAAATGGGCGGGATGGAGACACACTCTTATGGGAATAAGAGAGACATGAATAAGGGAGCTCATGCAGCCTCGTCAGTGGTCCTAAAATAGTCCAACAATTTGGTATTTGATTTTTTGTGTCCACCATGTCTTGAAGATCCCGTGGCTCTTCATAAAGAGCAAGCCAAAATCAAATTAAAACAAAGGGTGCGTTCTACTTACCCTGAACTTGTGCAGGTTACTAGGAACAGGAGTGGGACCCGAACTATATTTATCCGGAGCCCGGGGCTGTTGGCCGCCTCGGCGCCATTACCTCAGCCCGGCTCCTGTGACGGATGGCTTTGGTAATTCCTGCTTTGTGTTTAGGGGAATGCAGCAGCGGCCTCTGCGATGAAGCTTCGTGTATCAACGGTGGCACCTGCATGGCCATCAAAGCCGACTCCTACATTTGCCTCTGCCCTCTTGGATTTAAAGGGCGACACTGTGAAGATGGTGAGAAAGAAGCAAGTAGATTGTGATCTCTGCCTGCACAGTTAATTCATGTTGATGTACTTTTTCATCAGTGTGCTTTTAGCAAGGTCCCATACATTTTTATGGGATTAAAATTTATGCATTGGTGGGAGACACGGGAGAATCTTTTTTTAAAAGATTCTATTTGTTTATTTGAGAGAGAGAGAGCATGCATGAGGAGGGGTGGGGGGAGAGGCAAAGGCAGAGGGGGGAGTGGATTCCCCGCTGAGCAGGGAGCCCTACACGGGGCTCGATCCCAGGACCCTGAGATCGTGACCTGAGCTGGGGTCAGATGCTTAACCGACTGAGCCACCCAGGCGCCCCCCTCCTCCTTTCTTTTTTATCAGGTTGGTGTGTCTTTGTCAATGGGTCAAACCAACCAAGGATATGTTCATTTGAAGATACTCTCGGGTCAGGGTTTAGTGAGCTCCTTTTGGCCCTCAAAAAACTTTGAAAAACCTCTGTGCATAATGGTCTATATCAGATCATTTGCAGCTCGTGCTCCTTAGAAGAGCTGACAGTTTCAGAGAAAAGGTTAGGAAGATAGACGCAGAATCATTAACAATGGGACAGGACAAAAGTCACCTTGATTCTTTGTACTGTTCTAGTGAATCACTCCACCTCTCAACACTGTCTGCATAGGTCCTAATACATGTTTATACCAACGTGTGTATATACATGTAAGCACACATGCATATACAAACACACATATAATAATGGAAATTTTTAAAGATTTAAGAGATTTTAGAACACCATGCAGAGTTGGACATGCTTTAATTTTTTACCAGTGATTCAAATTTGGACCTAAGACACCATCCTGGGAGAAAAACTTTTTTAACACTGTATAATCTCAAATCTCATTTCACCTAGAAGAGGGCCTATGGTTTCCAGTAAGCCAGAGCTGTTACATGTCATGTCATGTTCTGTAGCCCAGCGTAACACAGGTTGATCCTTGCTCGCGTCACACGTCGCTGCGGGTCAGTTGGGGGGGGCGCGGTGGAGGGTCGTGCCCTCTGCTCAGTGCAGTCCTTCAGGGATGGAGGCTCCTGCCTTCTAGTGGCTCTGCTGGGACCTCAGAATCCACCCCGCGCCACCTCCACTCCCTGCATTCAGCTAGCAGATGCGGGAGGAGGGCGCGTGGAGGATGGAGGGAAGTTTTAGGGGCCGGACCTGGGATGCTGTGTAGTACCCCCATCCACACCCCACTGACCGGAATTGGTTTACACCAGAGGCTACCTCAGGGCTGCCAGGAAATGTAGGTTCACTGTGTACCCAGAACATGAGAACATGGCTAATCCTGCAACAGGGGGATTTCTAATGACACGCTTCTTTCCCCAGCTTTCACCCTGATCATTCCTCAGTTCAGAGAGTCGCTGAGGTCCTATGCTGCCATCCCCTGGCCCCTGGAGCCCCAGCATTACCTCTCCTTCACGGAGTTTGAGATCGTGTTTCGGCCGGACTCGGGCGACGGCGTCCTCCTGTACAGCTACGACACAGCCAGCAAAGACTTCCTGTCTATCAACATGGCAGGGGGCCACGTGGAGTTCCGCTTCGACTGCGGCTCTGGGACAGGTGTCCTCAGGTAAGGGCTTCGACCTTCAGGGGTGCCCCCTCTCCCCAGAAGCTACACAGCCGTCGCTTCGAGAAAAGAGGACTTTGTCCTGATAGCTGGCACCCTTCCTGTGTTCCCTCCACAGTTATCTTTTCTGAAATTTGTCCTGGTGTGGCTCAGGTCCTGGCAAGATTTCCTTTCTCCAGTAACTCCCCAGCAGGGAGCGACTCTCGGCTTCTGCCAATGGCAGGCAGGCTTGCCTCGGATGGGGGTATCCTGCCTTCCTTTCCTACAGTGCCGTCAGGAGAAACAACATGTGCTCAGAACATGTTCAGAGCATCACTCGGTGGGCGCTCAGCAAATAGATGACGACTAGTAAAGAAATATTGGAACAGAAATGTCCTTAGTGACCGCGCTTTCCATGTTTACTGTCTTCCTGCACTGTTTCTTCTATGGTAACCCGTTGCTTATCGAGTCTCTTACTGCTCTCCATGTAAGAACCCGGCACGGAGTCACAGGTCACAGAGACCCGTCCCTGACCATGATCCTCAAGAAGGCTGTGTGATGAGTGGTTTCAGTAGCGTGGCGGTGACTAGGTACTTCTTTAGTACTTGCTGACAGCGGCAGAATTGGCTCCGAGTCGTCAAACCTGTTGTCCTGTTACCTTGCTTGTACTATTAATTTATTTAGCAGATCAATTGTTCCCATCCAGTGTGTCACTATTTTGATGACTCCCCTAGCCTGTGGATGGTAGAGGTAGATGTTCTTATTTGTCTGGATCTCCCGCTTCTTACTGTCTTGCTCCCACGGTAGTTTTTACCTTCAAGCCAGAAACCTGCTCATCAAAGGCAGACATACCCCTTGTTCCTACATTTGGCGAATTGTCTTTTGAAACTCACTACAATGTCTCGTTCAATGGTGCCCCACAGCAGGAAATCAGCGGTGGTGGTTTTAAAGGAAATCGCGTGCTGTGTTCTGTCATAATTCCTACTGCTAGACTGTCATTTTTAGGAAGAGGGTGTGGGAGAGATATTCCAACCTTACATCACTCTTAACCGCTGGCCATTTTTCACAGCTGATGAGAAATGCTTATGGCATTAGGTTCCAACAGTTCTTAAAAAGGATTACATTTTTGTACTTCTGGTTATGCAAAAATGTCCTGGGTCTCAAGACAACTCTGGTGGTTATTTAATTGATTCAATTTACATATGATTATGCGACACAGTCTAAGCAATTCCCATAGAACTGTTTGTCAAGTTGAGAAGGGAAGACACCTTGAATATCACCTTGCATTTTCAAATGGCTTCCTCCTAGATATGGAGTGACCAGAGAGAGTGAGGGGAGGGGTGGGCTCATCAGCCCACCTCCTGGATGGATGGCCACCCCCACACACGCACCTCCGCATTGGCCGCTCCAGCTGTGGAGTCACAGACGCATGGGACCTGAGTGGCCAGCATTTTTCTTTCATAATTCTGTGCCTCTTTGAGACAAGAGGTGGTTTTATTTATTTATTTTAATGTGAGTTATTGTCTTCTTGCCCGCCTGGAAAAAGGATTCTGCGTATTAGTTGTGATGAAAAGGAAGCAAGTGCTCAGAGTGTCCAAGGGGCAAAGCACCCCCCCGCCCCCGTCCCATCCCCTCTCCAGTGTAACCTGACAACAATGATTACTGCTGGTGTTTCAGGCGCCCCTTTGCAAGATGTTTATTTTGAAAACCATTTCAAAGACTTCCTGCTTGATTAAGAAGAACATTCACTAAAAGCCCCAAGCCACAGGAAGTTGTGGAATTGGCCAAATCATTTTAACTTTAGGAAAAGGATAAGGCGGTCAAGTTCGTTATGAAACTTGATTCAAAAATCAAGGCAGTTGCAATGAGTTTGTGATGGCTGGGATCAATACCAGCATGCTGAGGAAGGGAGGTATTGACGGGGAGTGACCTCTGCAGGACAAGAATGCCACCAAGGTGCTGTGACTTATCACAAAGACAGGGCTGCTTTAAGAGTGCCTCTGGTTTCTTTATTGCATATCGATTTAGCTGGGGTGATTAAATTCTAATTGCTAAGGACAAATCACAAAAGCATTTGCCAGAGCAAAAAAAATCAAGTGAGGGGGTGGAGACCTTTTGATAATTGTGCCCATTGGTATTCCTGACAGTTTTCTAAAGATGATCCAGGATCAAAAAATAATTGGGAGGTTCAGTGAAGGCCAGGAACTAGACACTGGGAGAAATACAAATGCAATAATTATACTCTTCTTGCATACCTCACTATCCAAAGTAATGTGTAAAACTCCTGTCAGTAACATTTAAACTTCAAGTGCTTCTACCTTGAATTAGTAATTGAATTTTTGAAGTACCTTTAATCCTTTCCACAATATCAGACAATATGGAATCCTTCTCCCTCTCCCCAACATTTTATTATGAGAACTTTCAAACATGTAGAAAAGCTGGAAGAATTATATGGTAAACATCCTTGTACCTCCCATTTGCCATCTACAATTAATATTTTGCTATATTTACTATATCACATGCCTAGCTATTCTTATATCCATCTATCCAATCATCCATCCATCCATCCATCCTATTTTTTATGCATTTCAAACTGCAAACATCAGTACAGCAAAGAACCTGTGTTTTACACCAGAGCTTAGGTAACTTCTCCTTTTTCAAAGCTTATGTGCAACTATGATCACATCTCACTCTCCTGTCACCTCCCATTTAGAAAACCAGGCTTATATGACCCACATTTCAGGCTTGTTGTAACGAATAAATAAAATACTAATTGTAGTGATCCCACCATAAAGAGGTTCAATAGATGGAGCTCACACCGCTGTTCTTACTAAACGGGAATTTTTCTCTTTGGACCAAATGAAATGAGGTATCTGAGGTTGGCATCAGTCGCATCCGGGAGGACTCATGAGCGTGATCCGTAACACCAAGGACGCTAACCCACACTCAGTTTCCTTCAACAGGAGTGAAGACCCCCTCACCCTGGGCCATTGGCATGAGCTGCATGTGTCTCGCACAGCAAAGAATGGGATCTTACAAGTGGATAAGCAGAAGGTGGTGGAAGCAATGGCAGAGGTAAGAAGGACATGCATTAGTGGGAACTGGGTTATGTTTTCTTCCTGTCCTGGTGAGAAGAGCAGCAGCGTCATGGGTAAGTACATGGACCCCAGTGCCAGGCTGCCTCACTTAACACCCAAGCGCCTCACTGGAGATGGTTACTTAACTTCTCTGTTCCTCGGCTGTGAATGGGGTGATGATGCAGGAGGTCTCTTACAGGTGTTGCAAGGATTAAGTGAGCTAATGCAAGCATGGCATTTACAAAATTGCTTGCCACCCCTGCCCCTCCTGCCGATCCCTGCCGTTGTTCTAGTTGGTGTCTAATGTAGTAGGGCAGGACAGGGGCTTGGAGGGCAGGCCAGTGGGGTGCGGGTCACACATCTGACCCCCGGCTCCTGGGCTCCAGATCCAGTTCCATTACTTATCAGTAGTGTCAACTCAGATGGGTCATTTGACTTCTAAGTTGGTGTTTTCTCATCTATAAAATGGGGATAATGGTGATGATAATAGGGCCTAGTTCACAGAGTTGTGCCAGTTAGAATAGCTGTATATGTAAAACACAGTGGTACCTGGCATCCCATCAACACGATGCAGCTTGACTTATTATTTGTTAATAGAGTATTCTTGTGACCTCAAGAACACAGAATTTCTACTCAAGTTTATAACTTTCATCCATGATTTTATTTCCAAGGTCATGTCCAAAGAAAATAACATTTTTAAGAAGAGATAAGAGAGGTTTGTTTTAAATTATAACCTACTAGGATTCTTTCTTTACACACAAAAAATTTAGTTCCCCCAAAACAGAGGGGACTTTGGATTTTCTACTGTTTTAATTCCCAACAGTCTTTGTTCTGAACCTCACTAGATTTAAAGAGGACGTTAATGAATGTGAGTATTCTGATAAGAAAATGGGTTGGTTTAAAAAAAAAAAAAGAAAAGGGAGAAAAAGAGACGTTTGGTGAGGAAAGAGATATTAGGTTAAAGAAGAAAAAAGGAAGAACACATATGTTCAGAGGCCAGCATGAGGGATGGCAGTGGTGGGAGGTCCTATCAGAACCAAGGACCTCCTCATGATTAGAAGAATCCCAAACTGGGTTCTGCTTCAAGAGGTGAGCAGCCTTCAAACCTAGAAAACATTCTATATGTATTTGTGGAAGGAAGGAAAAGAGGGAGAGAGGGAAGGAAGGAAAACAGGGTGGGGGTGGGAGGGAATGAGGGAGATGGATCTTAAAGGGAGAGCAGGAATCACTTCTGTATGATCCAGAAAATTCTAACAGCTGAACTTAGTCCAAAGTAGAAGTAGAAATTTACAGCTATAGACTCAACTGTATGTTGACTAATATAAATTCAAAAAAGCACTGTGGTTTCTCTGTAGGCCTTAGTTACAAGCATTTGTACAACAGGAACAAAAGTTCAGAATGGGGATATTTGTAGATCGTAGGGTTAAGGCCTTTGGTTACAAATAAGGAACTCTGCAGGGCATAGTATTTGCCATTGGAATTCTGCAGCAAGGAGACAACACAAAGGTAAAAACCATACCTCACGGTTTCTATTGCCACCATATCAGAGAATGAAAAATTAAACCGATATGGTGGGACCTGTGCCTCCCTGTTGGCTTTTGGACCAGAGAGAGGCTGGAGTGCAACTCCCACCTGGGAAGTGATGTCAGCATGTGGGTAAAGTGTAGCTGTTCTGGGTGCATGTGAGGTGGTTTTTTGTTTGTTTTGAGGCAGCTCAGAGATAGGCGTGGAAGTCCCCATGCTTGATCTCAGTGAGTTTGAGCCTTCAACACATCTTCCCCCGGGGGTTTCTGTTCCCCAGCCGCCCATACCACGTTCAAAGGCATGGCTGACCCTTTTGGTTGTAGAGCAGTGGTATTAGGAATAGTGGTCCTAGAGCTTAGAGATGGGTGGCCGAGGGTTAACCCAGGATGTCGGCCCCTAAGTGTCCACACTAAAGCCGAACTGAACCCTGGGTCGCTCAACCAACAGGCCAGGGTTGAGTCCATGCCAGACTTAAAGAAGGGATGTGCTCCTGAGGGCTCCAGAAAACCCCAACCAGTGGCTTTGCTCAGGTTTTCCGTCCACTTCCAGCTAACCAGAAGTGGCAGCTCTAGAGACGAAGCCTCATTTTGGTGGGGTCTGTTTGCTTTTCTCTTGTGGTTCCCGTGGGTGGGGCAGCTGCAGCCCGGCCTCTTGTCAACAGGAGGGAGGTGGGGGAGGGTTTTGCTGAGCAACCAAAGGGAAGCTGCTTTCACCCCATGAGGCCAGTCCTGTTCCCTGGATACAACTGTAACTCAAAGGTTTTTCAAAACAGCCTGTTTCTCTGAAATCCCTTTGACCCTACAGCCTTCCTCCTTTCCTCTTATTATCTGATTTGAACTTTTGGGTAAGAGCTAAGAAGCGATGGGTGCCTGTGGATGTGCGGTGACAGCTGCTGCCTGGGACAGTATTCCAGGCAGCCGCTAGAATTCCTGAAAGCCCTTCTGCTGCTTTGATGAGTACCGCCTCCCCCAGCCCTGGGCCAGCTAAATAAGAACCCCGGAAGCTGCCCAAAGGTTGTTGACCAGAGGCGGTGCTCTCTATATTCCAGTCAAGACCTCTGTGCCATTACCTGGCTGAACCCGGCCCCTGTGAGCACCCCCCGAGCTGGTGCCCCTTCCTCTCTGCCCTCCCTGTCTCCCCTTCCCTACTTGGACCTGACCCCACATCCATTCTCCTCCCTCTGGCCAGTGATCTGCCTAAAACACAGATAGGACTATTTTCTCTCACTGCTTTTTGGGTACAGAGCAAATTTCTATGTATACAGGATCTGTTCCCTTCTTGCCTCTGCTCTGTAGCTCCAGTTTCTACAATTCTGACTCTTCCTCGACCACCTGCACCTCCCCAACTCTCTGGGTCCAGTTTAGGATATGGGACACATACTGCCCCCCCCCCCCCCCCCACCCCCCCCGCAGCAAGGACTTCCAGAACCTGCCCATGTAAGCCTCTGGAGGGCAGGAACCAAGTCTTCCTGTTTCATCTTGTTTGTCCGGCATTTAGTGCCTGGGACACACTAATGCCCAATAATACTGATTAAATCAATGACTAGTTGTGCTACTATCTGTTTTTCATCTCACCGTAAGTCGGAGACAACCTGACTTCTGTTACATAAAGAGCACTCATCCCAGAGATCTCAGATTACAATGTATCTCCCTTTGTTGGAACATTTTAACTTTTTGCTTATAGCTCACGTCTGGAGGAGTTTGGACACTAACTATGACACACAGCTTGTCGTCCAGCCCACGCATGAGAGTCTAGGTTGCTGAAGTAACCAGTAACAGGGAAAGCCTCTGGGGGTTGACATGGGAAGTTTTCTCAGAATTCGGAAAACAGAAGAATTTCTCTCCCCTTTGTAGTTGATAACAAGGAATGCCTCCCACCCACCAAGCCTTCCTTTTCTCTCGGCCTCCAGTGGTTCTATCTTTACCACCGCCGAATATAACAGTAGCTGCTCAGGCAGGAAGGCTGATTATGCATCCAACTGGGGGCAGAGGGCTAAGGAAGCAGGATCTCAGCCTCCAAGAGAGGCTAGACCGTGCTCACGGCAATCACAGATGGCTCCAAAATATCAGCAGCTACAATAAGGGCTTACTTGCACGTCCATCTGTGGTCAGGTGCAGCTTTTTGTAAAGGAAGATTTTATGTATTTATTTTAGGCGGTGTGGAGGGTGGGGGACAGAGGGAAAGAATCTCAAGCAGGCTTCCCACTGAGTGCAGAGCCCAAGGCGGGACTCGATCGCACCACCCTGAGATCATGACTTGAGCCAAAACCAAGAGTCCGATGCTTAACCAATTGAGCCCCATGGGCGCCCTTGGTCAGGTGCAGCTTGAATCAGACGCCCAGGCTGAGAGTCACCGTGAGCTACTTTCTGGCTCAAGTTGCCTGCAGGTTGGAGTTAATCTTCCCGCAGAGAGAGGGAGTGCTTTTGGAGAAGCACTGGCTACTGGTGGGCAAGCGCGCAGTCTGCCACTCGCACTGTGACAGCTATCTGCAGTAGACGTTAGGGCTCCCATTTTATAGACGATGAAACAGTCTCGGACAGGTTACTACACTTACAGATGTTCAAACAGGGGGTAGGTGGCGATGCCAACCAATGCGGAAGTCCAGCCAGCCTGTCGGGGTGTGTCCCCAGGGTGTCTCTACCGTTGCTCATCTTGACTACCTTTTCTGAGGCTGTACTGGGTCCATGTCTCCTCTGTTGGCAGGGAGGCTTCACGCAGATTAAGTGCAACACGGACATTTTTATCGGTGGAGTCCCGAATTACGATGATGTGAAGAAGAACTCGGGGATCCTGAAGCCATTTAGCGGAAGCATCCAGAAGGTACCGGTTTCACTTGTGTATATCTGTTGTGTGACCTTGTCTACAGATGATGGTGTCGAGAACCGTGATTGCTGTAATCTGATGCCTCTAAAAACGAAGCTTGGGGAAGGTTTTAAGGTTTTCTCTCTTAATGCCAGCCACAGAGCTTTCCAATCCCACTTTCTTATAACATCTGCTCCCAGGCCTCTGTCTAGTGGACATTCCATGAATGCAGCTTAGTGTAGACGGGTCTTCACAGCCAGTCCGCCCAAGGACCTGGGCAGTGCTGAGGGAGGGAACAGGCATCAGGTGGCTGCCGATGCTTCTGCCCGAAGGAAGGAGGCGAAGGGGGTCTCCTAGCCACTCTCAGCTCTGTGCTTCTCTTTGGGGTTACTTTGCAGTCTGCTCAAGTCAAAAGCCAACCCCCAACCCCACCTCCACCCCAATCCCACCTCCATTGCCACCCCTGCAAGTTAGGAGTAGTTGTTCATCAATCATATACCCAAGCTCTTAAGAGCATAGATGAAGGAAGGCCTTCTGTAGGAGGTTCAGAAAAAAATCCTCCAGTTAGTTAAAGCTATAGGGCACTGACCCCACTCATAGTTGTCTGTTATTCCTTCCCTTGGGGCTGCCCATGACCTCTCTGGTTATGGTAACATGTTTTGTCTGTAACACACGTGCAGGCTGACTCACCAGACCAGATTTCTAGGACCGCCAAACCCTGGGAGAAAAAGGATTGGAACAAAAGCATATTCGATTCCTGGATGTTAGCTTCCTCCTGTTTTCCTTTGGCAACCGATGGTGGCCGGTGGTCTGATCCTTTCTAGCCTTGGGATGAAGCATGGGGGAGGCTAAGATGAAGGAGGCCAGTGAAAGGAGAGCCTGTCCTGATTTACACATCTGGGCCCTCAGAAGGGCCCCTCGGGGCTTCGTCCCTCTCCTCTTGTATCCCGGTGTGGGTCCCACAGAAGGGCCATAGTCAACACTTACTGACTGTGATGTGTTTTCGTGTGTGGCTGAACAGCGATGTCAGGGATACCCCAACTCAGCCCATGTTCCCCATCAGCCGTGCTGGCTGTGTTTAATCATGTGTTTGAAATTCTCACTTAGCAAGCTGGGATGCTAAGGGACCTCACGCCCTCTCCCCGCCCTTGTCGGGCTCTGCCCCTCCCCCCGCCGTGTAGCACGCATAACCCTTGCCTCCGCACCTCCTGGGAAGGGCACCCTCCCCTCCCAGGGCTGAGTCACTGGCTGTGCCACTCCCACGGTGGACGGCAGCATCTTGGCTTGTCTCAAGTACATAGGACTCAGTTTCACAGTCTTTCACTCGGAGCATGACAACGGGACAACCATGGAAGGATTCTGGCTACTTTCTCACAGCCTGTAGGATTCAAGACTGGGAAACAAGTGTTCTCCCAACTCTGCCGACACCTTCCAAGGTCTAGGCAAGCCTGTGGAACCACGCATCAGTGGCAGGAAGGACCCTGGCTAACCTCTTGGGACGCCCTGCTGGGTGGAGGTCTTTCTGAGAGGTTTTCTGTCCCCAGGTCCCGCAAAGCCTGCTTGACACTGAAGCACCCACAGCCCAACATAATCACACTCTCCACGTCGAAGGCTGAAGAGATTGCCTCCATTCATTTGGGGCTGGAAAGCCCAGTAACCTCTCCCCATAATTCCTCATTTGTGCTAGAGCCCCACAGCAGGGGGAAGGGGGTGAAGGCAAAGGAGCTCTCTTGTCCCCATGAATTTGTATGGCCATGCTAAGAACGTGATCTGAGTTTCATTTTTTTTCTTTTAATGGTGGGGATGGGGGGTGTGGAGAGGAAGGGAATTCAGGAGTGTCAGGGAGGGAGGGTGGAGGCGTGGGAGGGACCATCGGGGAGACACAGTTGATGGAACTGTAGGTTCCCCAGAGACCATTGGCCAGAGGCTTCTCCCAGCCCCACTGCCACCGGGAGCCATCCGGCCCCCTTTGGTTCCTGTCTGCATGGCACTTTGTTTTGTTTTCTTTCCTACTTGGCTTTACAGCAGTACCTTTCAACCTTGGCTGCCTCTTCGAACCACTTGGAAAGCTTTTAAAAGTGACTGCTGACCAGACCCCATCCTCAGAGAGGCTGATCCAATTGACCTACATGGGACCCCGGCATCAGTACTTTTCCTAAAGTTCCCCAGGTGATTCTAACAGGCAGCCAGGTTGAGAACCCTCGTTTTATATTTATTGGGGCTTCTTTACTACCTCCTGGAATCTTCCAGAGCCAGAGGATGCTTTCCTCTCTGCAGATTCTCCCAAGGGCCACAGGTGATGACTTCAGTTCCTGCATCGCTTTTACAAAGCAATAAAAACCGGAACTGGACATTTTCTCTGTTAGGAAAGCTCCCTCACCATGCATCGTACAGGTGCTGGTGCCGAGGGAGGCTTTAGCCGCCTGCAGCGATGTGTCTCGAGTGCCCGGATGTCTTGACCTTCTGTCCCCTGCAGATTATCCTGAATGACCGCACCATCCACGTGAAGCATGACCTCACGAGGGGCGTGAACGTGGAGAACGCAGCCCACCCCTGCGTGGTGGGGCCCTGTGCGCACGGGGGCAGCTGCCGGCCCCGGAAGGAGGGCTACGAGTGTGACTGCCCCCTGGGCTTCGAGGGGCTGCACTGCCAGAAAGGTACGCACTGGGCGGGCGGGGGGCGTCTCCGGGAGCATGGGGGGGACATGGTCTTCAGGGGGGGAGTCTTCAGGGGAACCCCGGGGCAGCCAGGTGCCTGCTTTTGAGCAGTGAGTTCAGGAACATAATAGCTGGCATGTCCCATGGTTAATTATTCTATTAAAGAAGAATTATAATGCCGAAATACCTCCGTAACAGTTAGTGGGCCTCTTCCTGAGAATCCCCTGATGGTCCAGGACCAAAGGATTAAATCATAGTGTAGGGATGTTTCCGGGACCCTTGCCTCCGAGCCAGGCCCAGAGCCTGTCCTGATAGGTCGATGCCTGGGCTTTATAGACTGGTAACTATGTTGAGCTCTACCTGTGAACGTGGTGACCAGAAATCTGAGAAATCTTGCCCAGTACAGAAAAATGTGAGTTCTACTAAAGTATAAATAACCTTCTGTGAAGTGCTATTTTTTTTTTTTTTAGTTTCTATCAGAAAAGTTGGCCTTTATCTTCTTTTCATACTTTTGTGTGTATACACAGCCCCTTCAGAACCCTTTTCCTTTTTTTTCCCAAATGTGTTTATTTTTTCAGTGTTACAAGATTAATTATTCATGCACCACACCCAGTGCTCCATGCAATAAGTGCCCTCCTCAAGTGCTATTTTTAATGCTCTTTCCTCTGTGCCTGTGCTTCCTCAGTAAAATGGGAATCATCGTGCAGTAGTGTCTAACACAGAGGGTGGTAATGTAGTTTAAATGAGGCGGATGCTTATTCCCGAGAAAAATGCCTACTAAGCCCTCAGCCAGTACTCACTGTTGTTGTTACTGGTGAGAAGAAGAAAATCCGCTGCAGGTGCTGGGAGCTACTCAGCTTCTAACCTGCCCTTGTCCGAAAGCTAGAGCAGGTCCCAGGCCTCAAGTCCCTACTGGACGGAGCTTTCCACACCTGCCCCCGGGAAGCCACAGACCTCGTGTCCGGAAGAGGCCTACCAGCGTATGGTCATCATGTTGGGCCACTGGATCTTTTTGTTTCAAATATCAGTATGGCCTTACTTGTCTGGGAACTAATAAAAAAAAAAAAAAAATAAGGCATCAGGCCAAAGGAAGTAAGGCGCTAAGCCTAAGTGAGGGATGTGTACTCTCTCTTTCCCATCCGTTTCCAGGTTCCTAAACTTTGTCAGAATTAGGGCTTAGGGGAAGACCATCACCTACAGGTAGATGCTGCACTTTGTGGACTAGTAGGAGAAATTGTTTTGCAGCAGTCTTGGGAAATACAAATGCTAATTTGCCGGTTGGAAGCCTGCATAGTATTCTATTTCAATGAATTTTGAAAACTGTGTGACAAATTATATGAAGTATATTTATTAACGTAGCTCACCCTAGTGATGAACCTCTGAAGAAGAGTAATGGATCCATTTCTGGAAAGATCCTGATTATAATTCTAACAAGCAAATTGTTGTTTGGCTAATGGCCTGTACTTGCGGAGATTTAGTTCAAGAGCAGCCCATCCGTTTGGAAAATTGAGTTTGGATTTTACACATCGGTGTTTGAGTTTCCTGGGCCTCCAACTTTACCAGAAGCAATTTGGGTTTGCTCCTGCCTTAAAGGCTCACCTTAATGGTCAATATATAAAGTCCAGGCTTAAATGAACTTTTCGCTTTGAGAATTAGAGGAGGAAGGACAGGATAATTTGTGATCTTGTTAAGCCTCATTTTCTGCTGCAGAGCATTAGTTGTAACAGATCTAAAGTGCTCACATTTATAGCTTCATAACTGTGGTTTGGGTTCAGTGAGAAGCAAGTATCACCAGCGTGAGGAGTCAGAGCTCCGGGGAGAGCCTGGGGTGCCTGGCAAGACCCAAGGGAATGGACAGCAGCCCAGGTTGCTGGGGGTGGTTAGGCCTCTTTTTATGGAACTTTTTCTAGGCTCGAGCTCAGAGTAAAATGCAGGGCAACTGTCAGCTCACCTCATGTTGTATCAGTATTTCCTTAGGCTTTGAAATAAAAATGGTGCTTTTGCCCAAGCGGCCACTATGGCCGCTCCTAGGAAGGCTTATATGTGGGGTGGGCATGGCCTCCGGCAGTCATTTCTTCTCCTGTTATATGGCTTGAGAGCATTGATGGGAGACTGGGTGCAGGTTAGGGCTGTTAAGGACAATTTTTTCCGGGCCCCAGCGGGCACGCGGTGGCGTGCAGTTGCCACAGAGACTGCTGTACTATTGGGAAGAGCATCTAGTCCCAAGTGAGGACTGGAAAGAGAAGGGAGAGAGATGAGCAGCTCTACTATTCCATAGAGACACAGAAGAGCATTCTAAAAGTTTGGTTAGATTCTTGGTGGGAGAAACCAAGAATGCTCAAAAACCATCCTTGGTTTTCCGGATGACTCTGACGGATAGACAGGAGACAGTCTGGTCTAATCCAGCGAGGTGGTCCCTAGCTTCCTATATTTAAAAGTTGGGGCTTTTTTTCCCCTCCCCGATAACCAGATCATGTTTTAAAAGCAAGAGCCTGTTCCTGGTATTCCCTCCGGAAGTTAGAGCGGTCCTTTTACATTGAACAACACATCGCAGAAGTCACCCGCTAGGCCTCATTCATTCCATACCACCTTCTCCTCCAGCAGTTTAGCTTTGGGGAGTCCCTGGTGAGCCTGGTGTTCTCTGCCCTGGTGAGGGGTTTGGGGCACGCAGGCCATTTCCACCAGGGCCCTCGTTGGGAGCGTGGCACCTGTTCTCACCTCTTGGTGGCACCGGAGGGTTGGAACCAGAAACTCGGGCAAACCCTGGGGTGGTCTAGACACCCAGACCATCACAGTGGTGTAGGGACCTCCCCCTTTGTCCCTGCAAGGCTGAGCTCAGACAGAAGTGGGCATCAAGCTCCTACGGAGTTCCTCACTGCTCCCAGGACACCGCGGGCTCCCTCTAGTCCCCGCAGCTGCGGAGCACTGGACCTCCCCGCCCCAAGCTGGGGGACCCCGCAGTTCAGGAGAAGCTGGTTGCTCTGACTCCCAGCCTACTTCTAACGACTGGTGCCTACAGAAGTCATCATGCCTGACTTTGGTGGTCCCCTCTCCTTCCATTTGGGGGGCTCTCACTCTTAGGTGCCTTCTGCCACCTCAAAGCTAGGCACCCCCTTGGAGCACCCCAATACTGAGACCCCCCTTATCATCTCACAAGAGGGGTGTCACCAAGGCCTCCCTCCTCAGGAAAGGGATGCCCCATCGTTAGAGACTTCTTTTCTCTTTTCTCTTTCCTCTCATCCAAATTTACCCGTCTTGCAGAATTTCATGAAGCTCATGTACAAAATCAGGTTCTAAGAAACATCGATGACTGTTTTGAGCACACATGCAAAGACAGACAATATACGTTCACAGACACAAAACGGGAGTGGGGTGCTGTGGTCAGGTAAGCTTGGGTAATCCTGAGTAAGCCCAGTTTAAACAGCTCTCTCTTCTCGGGGACTTCTTGGCACCTCGGCGCCTTGGCTATGATCAGAGTGCCCAAGACAAGGGTAGAGGATGCAGCTGTCTTCCCTGGGGCTTCTCCCAGCCAATTGCACGCAGGCCATTTGGGAAAGAACTCAGGCCTGGGCCTCTCTTCCCTTCCTGCATTACTGGCAGGTTTGGACTCGGGGCACGCAGGACCCGTCAGGCCACTAGGTGGCGGTGTTTCTCCGCAGCCAGAGAGCCACTCCGCACTCGCAACTGACAAGGAACTGGGCTTGGGTGCACAGTCCTCAGTCCTACAGGCTGGGATCTTGCCTCATCTTTGCACATCTACCCCAAACGCACCATTTTGAACATTTTCTATTGTGTTTATTCAATTCACAGCACACTGCGAGGTCTGATTTAGATGATTTTACCTTTTCTGGTCCCAGTATATGAAAAAACAGCTTCAGTACGCGTAAGCCATAATTTAAGAAAAGGCAGTCTATAAAAACACAAATTCACACAGCATATTCCTAATGCAGACTACAGGGACTGTTTTTTCCTTAGCTCGTTGTATCATTCAACAGTGGAGCGGTGTGGGGGTGCTCGGCCTGGACGGCGATCTTGAGGGAGTTGAATGCCGGCCCTGGACAGAAAGGTGTTTGGTTGTGGTTAGTCCAGCTGCCGAGGCTGCGTCGTGGACCCAAGGATTCTGGACCAAGTAGAACTGTCTGGCAAGGGAGGGTGCTGCCCCGTGGACGAGGGAGCTGCCCCGGGCCGGGTGGCCGTCCATCAGGGTGTTGTTGGGTTGGGAAAGTCAGGTTACAGCCCCCCGGGTCCTTCCTTCTCTGGGGTCCTGTGACTGTAAGGAGGAGCCAGTGCTTCGTCAACTCTGTGGGGAATCTCAAGTCCCTCAAGTGGAAAATTGGCTTTGCCTGGCTTGGAGACTGCTCTTCACTGGGGTATTTTTATATGTCGGCAGATGGCATAAGCTTTTAGGTATAAATGTGAAGACATAACAAAAACACTTCTCCACTCGTGCCTTTGCCGCAGAAGAAAAGATGATGTCGGAAAAATCGGGTTAGGATAAAATATCATCACGTTTACAATATTTAAATAAGCTACAAAGGGCCAGGAAGGACTAGATGGTCAGTTCCAGCGCTCATGTTCTAGCACAGAATTAATATTTATCCATAGATACTGCCTGCAGTGAGGATATTCGCACCATTTTATAGTCAGTCGGGTCATTCCTGGAGCTTTCCCCTTGCCCTTTGTTAATCACAGAATGAGCAGGGCTCTGGAATCTTGCAAAGGGTGGGTCCGGTGGGAATTGGGGGAATATTTTTCCACCACAGGGAGAAAAGAGGCAGCTGGCTGGCTTATCATGGCTCTTTCACTTGTAGCCTAGAGGCGAGAAAAGTAATAATCATTGACAAGGTAAGTGACTCTTTAGCAAAGAACTGTTTCTCTAGGTTTAGAATAAACAGGGATTGTTAGTTCCAAGTCAGGGGAGCTTCAGAAGTGTCAGACAAGGGACACATCCCTTCTTTGTCCATCCCTACCCCACCCCCACCACGAAGTGGAGACTTAGGGACGGGGAGTTGGTGCTAATTGTGCTGAGAAAGTTTCCAGCGGTTCCTGTGGGATGCATAGTCACATAACCCTAAGAGGACGAGCTGGGCCCTCTCAGGGCTTTATGAGGGAAACAAGGCCGGTTTCCGGTGATCTGCGTGCAACCAAAGTGTCTGGGATTTTACGACGACTGTGGAATTCTGACTTTCCCTGTTCTGTTCCATGCTGGCACCTGGCAGAGTGTGGGAACTACTGCCTCAATAGTAAGTACAGTTCGTTCCACGAGACACTGCGAAAGGGCTCTGGGCCCCCGCCCTGGGGGGCTCCGGCCAGGCCGACCGCATGCGGAGGGTGACGGGGTGAGTGGTCTGGGACTCGCCCACTCCACTGGGAAGCCAACAGCCCCGAGAGGGTGCTCGTCGCCCCGCTGGAGCTCAGGGAGAGTCTGAACCCCAGAACTAGAGGACTCAGCAGGCAGCTAACCCCTCAGAGGCTCGGTGTGCCCAGCTGACACGGGAGGAGCACACCCCGCCCATTTCAAGGAGTCCAGGGGAAGGATGGCTGTCAGCCACAGGCCCACGCCCATGGCCAATGAGGGCAGGCCCCCCGCCCCGCCTGTGCCTCTCGCCCTGGGGGAGAGCCAAACCCAGTGGGGAGTCTTGGCTATGTTTAGCTCTGGGAAGGACTCCTCTGATAGCTTGGCCAGCCTCTCCTTTTCCCTCCTGGGCACTCGTGTCCTGAAGTTAGGGGCCTGCATCCCACCTACCGGCCCCCTTGTACCTCTTCCTCTCTGCACCCTGCCCTTCCCTCGAGGCCTTGCTTCCCCGCCCCACTCTCCCCACCTGAAGGCTGCAGGGCACTGGCTCTGCTTTCCTTCCTTAGCAGCTTCTTTTCTCCTTTGCCCTCTCTCTCCTTCTTACTGTTCATTTTCCTCCTCAGCCCCGGCTATTTTGCATCCCACTCTTTTTACCTCTTTCTACTTCCCTTCCTTTTCTTCCCCTCTTCCTTGTACCCGCTTTAACCAGAAGGGAGAGAGACTGGTGCTGTGGCCAAAATTTGGAGTTCAGCAGTCCCCCCGCCCTTTATCTGTGGGGGGCACCTGCCAAGACCCCCAGCAGGTGCCTGAAACCACAGACAGTACAGAGTCCTGTATATTCTGTGTTTCTTCCCGGCCGTGCTTCCCTACGATGAAGCATAATGTCTAAATTGGGTGCAGTAAGAGAGTAACAATAATAACTGACAGTAAAATAGGACATACATAATCAGAGTTATGTGACTGTGGTCTGTCTCTCTCAAAATATCTTACTGGACCGTGCCCACCCTTCTGGTGATGCTGTGAGGGGAAATGCCAGTTCAGGGGGGTAAAGCGAGGGCAGTGACGTAGGCATGGTGACCTGGCGTTAGGCCACTCTTGGCTTTCAGACGACAGGAGGAGCATCTGCTGGACCACGGCCGACCACAAGGGACTGAAAGCGTGACCAGCAAGCCCACGAATAAGCAGGACTACTGTTCTCGATAGAGACTTCCTTGGTTCCGGTAGCCCCCCTGGGCCACCAGCCCCCCGTCCAGAGCTGTAAAGTGTCAGAGAACACGAAAGCAGTTTCTTCAGAGTTACCTCCAAAATTATCAAAGTTTCATTTCTCTTCCTTTGCTTTTCTTGTTCCCTCCCTCCCCCTCTTCCTTCCTTCCTTTCTTCCTCCCTCCTGCCCTTCCTTCCTTCCTTCTTTCCTTCCTTCCTTCCTTCCTTCCTTCCTTCCTTCCTTCCTTCCTTCCTTCCTTCCTTCCTTCCTTCCTTCCTTCCTTTTTGTTTTTTTTGGAAAACATTGTGGGAAACTGTGTGGGTGACCTGCCAACAGAGGAGGTTATCCTTGGGGTTCAGTGTCATTGGGTTTGGGGGTTCACTGTTGCCTCTCTCCTTTCTCTCTGTCTCTCTTTCTCTCTTCATGATTAGGAGTTAAGTTTAAACTCTCCTGCGGTTCATAGTATCAAATAATTTTACGTTTTCTCTCCCGGGTGTGGAGTCAGCTCAGTATGTTCTTTGCATCAAGCACGTGTTTTGGTGAAACTCTAACTGGTCTTATAAGCTGGCTTGTTTTGCACGTTTCTTCAAAAATGTGATTCATTCTATCTTCAATTCCCTTCATCAGGTCATTTCTGTCTTTCTAAAGAGAAGAACGATAGGGCTGTGTGAGAAAGGGTGATTCCTTAGGAAAACAAAGGCATGAGACATTAGGAAGAAGGAAATACACTTCTAAGATACTGGAAAGTCAAAGGTGGGCTGAGGGCCAGAATTAAGGAGAGCCCGTCTACTTTATGGTCTTATGCTCTCATTGCTGTGTGATCTTGGGCAAATCCTCGATGATCCCTGTGTATTGTCTTCCTCTTCCATGAAATGGGAATAACTAGCCCTCCTCCATACTCCCTGTTACTTCATGAGAATATGATGAAGAGCCTGTAGAACATGACACTGGAAGGTCATTTTAAAAAAGGAGGCGGGTGTTGGGGGGGGGGAGGCAAAACCTTATTCTGCCTACTTGACCAGTCTCTTGAGGTCATGACTGAAGGAGTAGGAGTCCTGGGGCAGATTGGCTTCAGATAATGAAATCCTGGTGGGCTTTGTTTGGGGATTGTTTTCTCTGCCTCCCTGGGAGAATGTCTAGGGTTATCCCCAGCTGTTCCCCACATGGCCCAAGCCCTACTCTTTGGCTTCCAAGAATAATTGGGCACAGTTCAAGTTTCAGCGTGCTGCAAGGACTTCTCAGTAGTGCTCCGGCCAATAACAGTGACAGCCAGCCCCAGGGAGGCGACCACAGGGAGACACCAACCCCAGGCCGTGACAGGCAGCTCCAAACCTGGCCAAGTATGTGTGCAGCCAAGAGGAAGGGGCTGACAAGTTGTTAAATGTCCCATTTCCAGGAGCTGGCGTCCTTTGTATTTTCCTGCCCTGTGGTTGAGGGCTGGGGTTAAGAGAGCCGAATATGTCACCTCCATTTTCTCTTTTGTCTCAGCCATCACAGAAGCCATTGAGATCCCACAGTTCATCGGCCGCAGTTACCTGATCTACGACAACCCAGATATCCTCAAGAGGTAATAAGTTACAGTGGGCGCGTTCCTTATCTCTGCAGGGAGGGGGGTGTGGGGGTGTGGGGGGCTGGGGGGTGGGTCGATTTCTCCAATCCTTTCCCAAGACTTTTCCTTATCTTACTTGCCGGAAGATAATTTTCCAAGAAGGCCATTGAGCCATGGCCTAGGGGGAGTGGGGGGTGACTCAAAATAGACATAGAAACTAGAACAAAACAAACACAAAAACAAATTGTACTTGAAAAGTGCC
>CM053607.1:24122114-24134953 GCA_028646535.1 Procyon lotor
GACGGGCTTCTCGGCTCTCCTCACGTGGCCACAAGGGCCTGGTCCAAGGAGATGCCCAGGTGCTAGCCAGGCTTTCCGTGCCTCATGGCAGAAGCTCCAGCCCTGCTCACAAGCCCCTGGTTTGGAATCGAGTGTGGACAAGACGAGGGAAAGGCTGGCCCTACCTGGGCAGAGTCCTCACCCCAGCCAGGCTCATCCGTGGTGCCTCCAGCTTGCCCTTCTCTCTTTCTTTTTCCTCCTCTAGTTCTTTGTTGTTTATAGGGTGCCATCCCCCACCCTGCCACCAGCACTGTCCTTCTAGAATTTTCCTTCCTCTTTAGGTGGACTGCATCTTAACAGACTAAGGCAAAGCTTTAAGCTAAAGGCACCCAGTTCTTAGGGTAGATGAGTTTGGAGGCTTTCCAAGGGACAAAAGTGGTTGAGAGAAATTTTCCCAGGGCACTGGATGCACCTGGCAACTCAGGGCACGCCAGACGGACGCTGCTTCATTTCTTTAACCACCTGTGTGAAGCTGCAAGTGAAAAGTCAAGATCAGGGTCTGTTTCCGTCGGGTGTCTTTGGCTGCAAGTAACAGTAAACTCAGCTCAGATGTCTTCAGCACAAAGGGTGTTTATTAGATCACATAACAAGCAGTCCAGACTTAGACTGGTTCCTGGACTGATTAATTCAGAGATTCAACTCTATCATCAAAAACTTAAGTCTCTTCCATCGTTCTGCCTTGTTATCGTCGAGATATTCTCCAGGGGCGCTCCCTCTGTGGTTGTGACAGCTGTCCGTGAGACGCTCATAGAATGGCTAGCCATCAGGGCAATATCCAGTGGAAGTAAAACGTTTTTTCATGCAACTCTTTTTAAAAGAAAATCTTTCCTAGAATCCTTCTGATAAATTTCCTCTATCTCACTGGACAGTATCGGTCATGTGCCCACCCCTAAACCAATCACTGCAAGAGAAATGGAACCATTATGATTGGCTTACACTGATCAGTGTATCCAAAGCAAGTGAGGGAAGGAAGGAACCTGGGGTCAAAGATGGAAAAAAAGCAGGTCTGCAGGGAGTGGGGCCAGGGCTGGACTCTGCACGTGGCCTGGTGCCAAAGTCACCGTTATGGACCCTCCTTCTCCTGCTTCACTGAGGCCCTGCATGGAGAGGGCAAACCTGATCTCCCCTGTCTAGGTCAGGCTCTGACAAGTGTCCCCCCACTATTGGCTCTAGAGAGTCCCCGTGTTATGATGGTTCGGCTTCACGATGGTGCCAAAGGAATGTGCATTCCACAGAAAGCGTGCTTTGAGTTTTGAATTGCGATCTTCTCCCAGGCTAGTGATGTGTGATGGGATCCTCCGTGTTGGAGCTGGCCGATGGCGGCCGTTGCTCCCGTGTAGCCGAACCGTCACGAGCGTGAGCAGCCCATGTGCTGCAAGCATTCTGCTCCCATCCAGCTATCCTGGTTGTCAATTGCTGTGCGGGATTCAGTAAGTCACCTGAGATGGTCAGTGCTTTACTAGGAAACAGTCTTTGTTTTAGACGATTCTGCTCTAGTGTAGGCTAATGGAAGGGTTCTCAGCACATTTAAGGCAGGCTGGGCTAAGCTATGATGTTCAGTAGGTGAGATATATTAAAAGCACTTTGGGGGGCACATGGGTGGCTCAGTAGGTTGAGGCCTCTGCCTTCAGCTCAGGTCATGATCTCAGCTCAGGGTCATGGGATCGAGCCCTGTATCGGGCTCTCTGCTCGGCGGGGAGCCTGCTTCTCCCTCTGCCTCCCTCTCTGCCTACTTGTAATCTCTCTCTGTCAAATAAATAAATACAATAAAATAAAAAGCACTTTTGAGCTAGGATATTTATAATTTATGAGGGGTCTGTCAGGTGTAACCGCACAGTAAGTTGAGGAGGGTCTGTACCGAAGACACTCTAGCTCCCGAGCGGGAAGGTGAGTCAGAGAAGGATGGTACGAGGGATGGGACAATAGAAGAGGAGACTTTCCCAGTAGTGCCGTATTAGGGGGCAGTACTGAAGTATGTTTACTCTGAGCTCACCTTTCATTTAAAGACCTCGTGCTTGCCCTTCTCCTTCTATCAGATGAAACCCCGGTCCCCTTAGTGAGACTAGATTTCTGAACTAGTTTGTTCCTAAGAATTGATAAGAACTCATAAGCCTGTGATCCTACCCCCGGGCCATGGCTGCAGGGCCAGGAGCTGAGCCGTCTGAGCACCCCTCCATTCCTCTCAGCTTCCGGTCTCTCTCCACCGGGCCTCCGCCCCAGCAGCTCTCAAGACCATTATCCCTTCAAGCCACCCTCCTTGTCTGACACTCCCGTCAGTCCAGTCACCGCTCCCCTGCCCTCAAGGACAGTCACTGCCAGAGCGGGCCGTCCATAGCCATGATCATGGCCCAGAGAGCTGCCTACTTGAACCTCTCGGCAGTTAAGAAACTCACTTTCTATTGGGGAATGGGGAACGGTACTCCAAGGCCCCTCAAGGGTGGGACAGGAAAGAGGGAAGACTGAGGTGTGTGTTGGGGGTACAGCCTTGATGCCGACATGGGCCAGCGTCTGGCTAATCTGTGACTCATCAAATGCCCTCTCGTGGAGTTTCACCGCATGTGGGGAAGAAGACACTGCTGCAAAGTGAGTGATCCGAAATTGTAGACCCATCGTGTCCTGTGGTGGCGATGCCGTTTCTGATTTCCTGGTAGTCCATGTCAGAAATGCCAGATTACCCTTACACCTGGCTCCTCGGGGCTGGCAGACAAAACTGGGCCTATTCAGAATGGACGCTGGTGGAGACGGCTTGAACTGTTGCAGTTATTTGTGTATTTTCCCCAGGGTCTCCGGATCAAGATCAAATGCATTCATGAGGTTTAAGACAACTGCCAAGGATGGTCTGTTGTTGTGGAGGGGAGACAGCCCCATGAGGCCCAACAGTGACTTCATTTCCTTGGGCCTTCGAGATGGAGCCCTGGTTTTCAGGTAACCTAACCCCTCACCAGTTGTCTTCAGCATCGCCTTGCGATGTTTCTCAGACCGGGCTGATCATGCCAAACAGAGCGATGCCAGAGTAAGCCAGCACCCAGTCTGCTGGAATGGACTGTGGCCTGAAGGTCCAGGCTTCTTTGAGACTCCTGCTGTTTCTTTCCAGCATCCACCTTCTCGAGCATCAGTTGGCAGATTTTAGCCTGAGGGCCAAATCCAGCCCATGACCTGTTTCTGTAAGTGAAGTTTCAGTGGAATTCTGCCATACTCATTCACTCGTATATTGTGATTACTTTCCTGCTACGGGGGCACACTTGAGTAGTTTCAGTAGGGATTATACAACAAAGCCTAAAATATTTATCATCTGGCCCTTTACAGAACATTTTTGGACCCCTGTTCTAGGCCGTATGCTCCCCACTTGTAAATTAGGAGGTAGTAGAAAGAAGGCTCTGAGTATGGATGTGAGCACTCGGCTCAAACCAGCTGAGACAGACGTGACCAGCCGAGGTCGAGAGGCCTGCCTGTAAATTCTGACTCTGTTCCCTATTAGCTGTGCAGCCTCAGGAAGGAGACCACCTGCCTTCCAGTCCCACCTCCCCCCCCACCCCCCACAAAGCCAGATTCAGCTCTCAGCAGATCAGCCCAACATTTGGACTTTTGTGAATGCTTCTGGAGTGATAATGATAAGGCAGTCCCGGAAGTTCTTACCTCTTTTGAGGGACTTGAGACCGTCCTCAAATTTGTTAAATGGGTAGCTGTGAAGTAGCTCAAGGATTACCTAGACCACTTCTCCCCACCACAGCGGGTGGGGGCTGGGTTTCCCCAGGGCAGGCACTGGCTTGTGTGATGTGACAAAGTTTCTTTAGAGATTGTGATTGCACCTTCTCATTTGAGGTTAGAAATAACTTGTCTAGACCCGTGATTCTCAAAACACAGTCTGCACCAACAGTATCAGTGTTCTCCGGAAACTTGTTAGAAATGCCAATCCTCAGGCCCCACCCTTGGCCTACGGAACCGGAACAGCTCTAGGGGTGAGGCCCAGTAGTCTGTTTTAACTGTTTCTCCAGGTGATTCTGAAACCCCTGCCCAGTTTCTAGATCACCTATCTGCTCTGTACAAGTAGGAGTTTCTCTGGCCTTTTCTTCTTGAATGCCCCCTCTGGTGACTAGCACAAAATCACTAAATGATATGGAATCAGTTGGAATCAAAACAAAGATGATTGACTTGAGGAGGAGATGAAGGTTTAATTCTGGGGCTTCTGTGGATCATGCGTGGGGATTACTGACAGCCTGAGTAGAATAATGTAAGTCTTTTCCATTTGAATACAAGGCATTTTGAGAGGAAATGTCACTTGTGCGACATCACGCTTGCCCCTAAACAGCAGAGCGGGCTGGGGGATGCAGTCCTGTGATCATCGGGGACTGCAGGCTGGCCGGGGCCAGCAGCTCTCTCCGTCTCTGCTGCTTTCCCCCCTTGGCCCTGAGGTCAAACACAGAGCTCTTCACACCCCAGTTTTAGGCTGGCTGCCGCGAAGCCATTTTCTTGTGGTTTTCCTGTGGTTAACCTCACCAAGGCCTCAAGTACTTGATTGTGCCCAGAAAGAGGAACTGAAACAGTAGCTCAGCTGTCGGTGGGAGGCCCAGCTTCCCCCCTAAACTGCCGGCCCAGGACCGGAGAACCGCGCTCAGGGCCACCCCGCACCTCCCACCGGCTCTGGGCTCTCGAGGCGGGCCAGCTCCCGCTTCCCACACCCCCGGGACACCCTTCTACAGCCCCCGTGTGCCCCAGACATTTTTCTTCTGTTACCAGTTCTCCCTCAGGATTCTGCAGATGGGCCCAGTGTGTTTCTCTGAGCCCGGCCTGGTGGCTACGTTCTGTGTGGAGGATGCCGGCCTCACCTCCCACCGAGGCAGATGTCTGCCCCCGCTCGTCCCAGGGCCTGGAGCTGCAGTGTTGCTGCCTCTGCTACCCTTCCTCCCTCTGGGCAGCCACTTCCCACGTCCATTCACCCAGCGCCGATGTAGGAAGCGTCGCCGGAGGCTGGGCATGGAAAGGAATTAGAGTGCGGGCCAGTGGTTTGCAAATGTCAGTGTACAGAGAGTCAGTCGGGAGGGGTTAAGACGGGGCTGGTCTTTACCTCTGGTCTCAGAGGTGAATTCCTGGGACCAGCCCCAGAGACTGTGATGGCCCCGGGCCTCCCGGGTATCAGAATCCGGTTGGAAATGGTCAGGAACCACGCCCTAAGAAGCAGGGTCTAAAATGGTCAACCGCCTGGGCATGGAGTCAGACATAGGCCATTCCCATGGCCACGTGACCTCAGGCCCATTACCTGGGCTCCCTGTAAAAGCCAGAAGCAAACAGTCGTGAGGACTGAAGGGCTTAGTGCAGGGTCCGGCCTCTCTCGGTGCCAATGGGTACAATTATTAAAATTGTAATCGTGGAGCAAATGTTTTCTGGGTTTCTGCATATAAGATTTAGTAGAAGAAAGGGAATCAAAGTGTTCAGCTAAGAGTGTGGTTTTGGGTGGTTTTGCTTCATTATATTTTATGATTGTGTGGGGGGCAGAAAGGCCAGTGAAGAGGTTTGTGAAAACTATCTGATGGACAGGCTTTCCCACTATTTCCATGTGACCTTGATAACATTTTCATGCATCAGGGAAAAGGAAGAGATCTGATATTAGCAAAATGCTCTGTGCTACAGTTCACTTAGTACGACTAAGTGGTGGGGGGGTCACCACAAGGAGGCAGCCACCAGGTTTCCAAAAGGCCGCACCTGGTGGCTCTCCCTGGTGCCCCACCTCGGTGCTCAGCCCGGTAGCTTCGCAGGCCCAGCAAGCTGAGCAGGTAAATGTGGATCAGAATAACCAAGTCCTGCTAACCACATTCACAAGGCGTTGCTAGAGAAGCCGACATGCCTTCATCTGTGCATTTACTCATTCATTTGTATGTTTCTACCTTTTCTTTTTAAACTGAGGTATAACTTCCATGAAGTGCACAAATGTTAGGTGTACAGCTTGGTAACTTTGGAAAATTTTTAAACATGTAGATACATGTGTAACCACCACCCAGAACAAGATAGAGAACATTTTCCACACCCCAGAGAATTCCCCCATGCCCTCGCCCAAAGCAGGTAACCACTATTCTTGGTCTTTCATTACTGTAAAAAACAAAAACAAAACCTGAGATTTTGCAGGGTGACAGGGTGTCTGGGGAAGCAGGAGGTTGATTGGAGGGTCCGCGAGAGCGCTGGGGTGTTGGAGAGTCAGGCCATTTAGACCTGAGTTGCCTCCCCAACCTCCACCTCACAATGAGTCCAGTCTGCTGGGTTTGGCACTGACTCCCTGGAGCACATTCTGGTTCTTTGTATCAACAGGAACGTTATCAGGTTGGAGAACAGAAGAAGAAAGGCCGTCTTTTGTCCAAACAGCTGAAAGGTTGCCATTCACTGGATTACCATCATGTTCCAGTCTAGCGTCCCTGAGATTATCCCCAAGTCACCTTGATTCTGAGATCTGGGCGTTCCTGACCTTTTTCGTTACATATTTACAGCCTGTTGATTCACTCTCACACATGACTACTCTTCCAGCAGAGGCTTGATGAGTTTAACTCCTGGTGGCAACTTTCTCCCTACTACTGGTTCCCCCGGACGTATTTTCAACCTCGCAGATGAGCTGCATTAAGGACTGTGTGTTTTGTGGGTGGTGGGGTTATTTGTTTGGTTCTTACTATGTACCATGCTCTTTTATGTACTATTCCCTACGGTCCTTTAGGGAAGGTATTATTACCCCCATTTCACAGATGAGGACACAGTCTCAGATCAGGCAAATGGCCAAGGTCACAGAGCTAGTCATTGGCAAGATTTGGAATCAAGGCAGGCTCGTCCAGTCCGAGTGCCCACACTCTCTCTATTAGCTTGCGCTGCCTTTCATTAAAGCCACCCCTGGTGATTCGGCTCAGTGTCTGCCAGCCAGCTCTTGGCCCTGCTTCATCCTCATTCATTTCTTCAAAGAGTTATTTGGCCACTACATAGTGGAATCTGAAAATCCCACCTCCAGGCTGCTTCTTACAAGGAGACACTGGATGTGGGAAAATTCGTTAGGAAGCTGTAAACTTCTCAGGATCAGAGCGACAGCTGTGTCTCCTAGCTTGTCACGTCACCCAAGTTGTGTTATTGGTTCAGTGCCGATGGGCTGGGGGACTCCTTAGAGCCTCCGAAATTACAGAAAGGACCCATCATACTTTCCCTGGGGAAGACCAAGTGCTTTCTCCTCTTGCTCTTCTCTCAGAGCAGGTGCATGGAAGAGCTCAGTAACTAATCCGGGTTTCCCTTCAACATTCCTATTTCTTGGCCATCGAAGCCACGGAGAGACATGTCCTCTAATATAAGCTGAGGAAAGAGGTGCCGTGGTAGAACACATTTTCTTTGAAAAGCGTGATTACATTAGGTTTTATTACATTATCAAGGGGAGGTCTAGGTGGTTGGCCCAGTGCCCAGCCTGGAGTAGTCACTCACAAAATATTTATTGAATTGAATTAAACTAGAATTATTAAATGAGCACTGGACTGAGAGGGACATTTCTCTCTGGTAAACAACACATGCATGTCTTCTGAGACCCGGAGGATATGAGGGTATCTGGAAACTGAAATAGAAAATACAATACTGAGATAATACAATCCAAATACCGAGATAAGATGACGAGATAAGTCCTATCCATTAGCTTCGGGATTTTAGGCAGATCCTCCTGATCTCTTCGGGGCTCAGCCCACTCTGCTGTGTTCTGTTTTGTTTTTCAGAAAGTAAAAACACGTGTATTAGTTTCTGAGTGCTGCCATAACAAATTACCATAAATTGGGTGACTGAAAGCAATAGAAATGTATTTGCTCACAATTCTGGCGGAGAGAAGTCTGACACACGGGTGTTGGCAGGTTTGGTTCCTTTGGGGGGCTCAGAGGAAGAATGTTCTACCTCTTTCTCTCAGGTAGTGGTGGTTGCTGGCAATCAGTGTTTCTTGGCTCCTAGATGCCCCATTCCACTCTCTGTCTGCAACTTCGTGTGGCCTTCTTCTCTACATGTCTCTGTGTCCATAAATTTCCCCTTTTTTTATGGGGACATATTGGATTTAGGGCCGCCCTAACCTAGGATGACTTCATCTTAACTAATTACATCTGCAAAGACCCCCTTTCTAAATAAGGTCACATTCTGAGATTTTTGGGGAGACAGTATTTGACCGAGTACAACTCATTACAAACGATGAAGCCCTTCTTGCTCCTGATACCATAGGACTGATGCTTCTGCACATGCGGCCAAAAGAAACCAACCAACAGATACCTTGAGGACATTGTGCTAAATGAAAGAGGCCATTTACAGAGAGACAAACACTGCATGTTTCTACTCACATGAGAATAGCCAAAGTCACAGAGACAGAAAGCATAACAGTGGTTGCCAGAGGCCAGGAAAAGGTGGATGGGGAGTTGTAATTTCAGGGCTGTAGAGCTTCGGTTTTGCAAGATAACAGCAGTGTGATTGTACTCAACACTACCTAACTGACCCTTGAAAACGGTTCAAGTGGTAAATGTTAATGGTGCGAATATGTTACTACAATTAGAATTTAAAGAAAACTTTTTTTTTTTTTTTTTTTTGATCATTCATGGCCTAGCCTGGAAACCTAATGCTTTTTATAGCATTGTTTTGTTTTGTATTAAGGAAAGTACATTCCGAGTTCCAAGGAATTTTTGCAGTGAGAATCATTTGTGGTTGCCTGCCTGTCTGTACCCCACTTGACCCTGTCCGTCTGCTTCTTCCCTCACACCATTAGCTATAACCTGGGCAGTGGCGTGGCGTCCATCATGGTTAATGGCTCCTTCAACGATGGCCGGTGGCACCGAGTCAAGGCTGTCAGGTGAGTCCCCACCACAGGGAAAACGGAGCCAGAGCTCAGTGGATGTGGTGTCCCTGTCCCTGCAGCTCCAAAGTCCTGCTCCCCACCCTGGCCTGGCGTCCTGCTGCTTCTGTCCCGGGTCACTCAGGGTGTTTTGTTACTAACTTCCCCCTTGATTTTCCCGAACACTGACAGGCCAGAGAGCCTGGCCTCCCAAGTCTGCACTCAACTTCAGAGAAGGAACTTTCTGAAGGCTCAACTGGAAGAGCTATCTTCCAGCGTGATAGCCTCGCTATCTCGGGAGATCTAGATCTCTCTGGTGGGATAAGATTTCAGGGCCTGTGGACTTTGAGGAATGCTTCAAATCTCACTGTGTAGGCAACTGCCCGCCTTTTTTTTTTTTTTTTTTTTTTTTTTGGGACATTACATTACCTGAGCTTTAGAGGCTGTGTGACCTTGCCCCAATTATATATCTCCCTCCCTCACAGAGGTCACTACTCTGACTTCTGATTAACTTCAGGTGAATCTTTAAAATTAGTATTACTTTAAAATTAGTATTACTACCTCTGTCCATATTCTTAACAGTATATTCTGAGAAACCAAAGAACAGACCCAAACTTAGCTGTAAGAAAATGTCAGTCTACGAGAGGCTAGTGATCGAAGAAACAAGAACAGTTTGCTATAAAATAAGAATATTAGAAGATCAATAATGAACTCCTAAAAGAAAAAAGTGCAGGCTGGGAGCCCAGGTTGGTACAGCCCTCCAAGAGCTGTGCAAACAGAGGTGGTTTTTTGAAGGTCTCTGGGACTGGATAGTTTTGGAAACCAGCTTAGAAAATGGTAAAGCCCTTGCCACATATAAACATTTCCACTCCACTGTCCCCAGAGTCACTTTTGGGTGTCTCTCTGGGTCCTTTAGAAACTTCTCAGTCGTTCTGTGTCCTCTCCCAGAGTAATCCTCTACCTACAAACCCTCCTTCATTGGCTTCCCATTTTGCTCAGAAGAGCACTCTAACTCACCATGTGTGAGTTTTGCTCAGAAGAGCACTCTAACTCACCCATGTCCCCACCGCTCCCCCATTACAGTTCTGTTCTTTGGCTCCCTTCAGGAGAAATGCCCATCCCCATCTGCTTCTGGCCACTCCCCTCCACCCTCCAGAATTCTCTATGCCCGGCCTGCACTAGCCCCCTGTCTCTTCTCTCCTTGGCATTGCCACTTCCTGTTTGAGTCACCCTTCTCCTTCTCCTGACCTCCCCAGCCTTCAAAGCTCACCTCGGACAGAGTGTCCTTTGGAGCCTCCCCTGACCCTCTCTCCTTCTGTTTTCCGCGGCATCCTGGCATTCCTCTGCCTCAGAGTGGTGACACGGTGTTGTCACGTACAGTTTGACACAGTGTGTTGAATGGTGACACGGTGTTGTCACGTACAGTTTGACACAGTGTATGTTGAATGGTGACACGGTGTTGTCATGTACAACTTGACAGTGTATGTGTTGAATGGTGACACGGTGTCGTCACGTACAATTTGAATTTTTTTGTTTGCCTCCAGAAACAGTAAACTCCTGAGGGCCAGGAATTTTTTTTTCTTTCATTTTTTACACCCCCATCATTTAGCATAGTGCCTGGCACAGAGTAGATACTTGAATAGAGTTTTATTAAGGTGAATTCATAATTGAATGAAGCTCCAAAAATGGTGGTTTCTACAGGGATGGCCAATCCGGAAAGATAACCGTGGATGACTATGGGGCCAGAACAGGCAAATCCCCTGGCATGATGAGGCAACTCAACATCAACGGCGCTCTGTATGTGGGTAAGTGACCTTTGACCAAATCTAAATTACGCCACTGTCTTCTTGCTAGGTCGCCATTTGTCATGGTGGGGTTCCCCCAAAGAGGTGCACGTCACGGGATCAAACACTTGGAAATTGGGAAGCTTGCCAGCTACTCTGTTCTTCTTTCTATTTTCTGAACTTTTGACTCATGGCTGAGGGGGCAGGAAGCACTTGGACGCTTTTGTGCTTCAGACTGATCCACCAGGAAAACCATGCTTCTCTTGTTTATAGAACGAGAACCTGCCTAATATAACCCTGAGAGTCCCCTCTGAGGAGGGAGGATCCTTCTAGCTCCCTCTCAAAATTAGAATGAGTAGTATTTCTGTAAATAGTTTAGAAACCGCTACTGCAGACACAGAAACACAAAAATAGATCTCTACCCAAATTATTTCCTAAAAGTGAACTTAACTGAAAGCTTTCGGCATCAGTGTATTTCTTTTGGGCTGAGATGATGTCACCTTTCACCACCTGCTACATTCTGCCACCATCATACAACATTTCAGAATTTACCAGGTCCTGTTCGGCTTGACATGAGTCAGCTGGGTCAGTGTCGCACGTGAGGGGGTTACTTATAGCCCCTGGTTGTGTGTCAGGTCGACGCAAGTCCACTTGCTCCTTCAAGGGTTATTATTAATTAGACAGATGCTCTGCACTGAGCAGCTGGAGGGGCTCGTGGCCCTCACTCATCCTGTCAGCTGAGGGACACCTTGGTCAGTAAACACTCAAGTATCCTAGTGAGACCTGCTCCCCTCTGGCTCACCCCATCGCCCTCTTGCTTCCCGGCAGGTGGGATGAAGGAAATCGCTCTGCACACTAACAGGCAATACATGCGAGGCCTTGTGGGCTGCATTTCTCATTTCACCCTGTCCACCGATTACCACATTTCCCTCGTGGAAGACGCCGTGGATGGAAAAAACATCAACACTTGCGGAGCCAAGTAACGCCGGCTGGCCTTGCCCAAGGGACACAGCCTTCTGTGCTGAGAATCCCCGGGGCCCTGAGACCCTGCCTGATGCCAGCCACGGCGGCATGGGGACCAGGTGTGTGTCTTCTCATCAAGGAGAACGTAGCCCCAGATGAGAAACTAGAACCAAGACAGGAGTCTCTGTGTGGCCTTTCCCGCGGACACTCTGTGGGCCAAATCCAACAGACTCCTCTGTGTAGGAAGCTTCGAACTTTGTCCATTGAATGTGTAGCGGCTGCCAGAGATCACACATCAATGCAAATTCCAGAGCCTTCTGCTGTAGCTCAATGACTGTGTTGTGATTCATGGTGCATAAAAAAAGAAAGAAAAAAAATAGAGACCCATAGGGCAGTATTAAACTACTTCCCTCCTTCCCTGACTCATGACACTTACTGACAGCAGAATGACTATTTGACCTTCAACTCTGAATTGCTCACCTTGGCCCTCGAATGAGTAGGATTAATCCCTTCCAGTCCTCAGTGGCTGGGTCAGTGTGCTCTGACTAGTCCATGAAAATCAGGAGGAGGGGAGACTAGGCACGGAGTCCCAATTGTAATGCTGCCCTCCACCAAAGTTTACCTTTAATGGGAAACTCCCCACTTTTTTGATAATGCAAATCAAAGAAAATGGGCACCATGATTTTGTAGCTGTCTTTTTGTATGTGTATATTTTTATAGCTGCGGGTTATCCACACAGTATACTTTTGCAAGTTTGTGCGGACAACCCTGAATTCTTTGCACACTTCCTAAAGATACCCCCCCCCGCCCCCCAGAGAGACTTGTTTGGGCCCCTCGTGGCATCAGTCAGAGTGGGATAGTAATCTTGGGGTGGGCAGCTGGGGAAAGCTGACTCTTCTCTTGTGGTAAATGTGGACGGCTCAAGGAGATGAACATGAAGCTTCCCAAAAAAGCAAATCAGCAGGCACGTAGAGGGGGGCCACTGTCATTTTTGTTTTAAGAGATGGGGAACGTCTCTAGTGAACTTGAATAAAGGAGATGAAGAAGGCTAGAACTCTTGCGTCCAGTCTTGTATTCATTTGGGGGGGGATGTTTCTGACGCCCGCAGAAGCCGCGTCCACAGGCAGACAGCGGTTCAGGTAGTCAGGAGCTGTCGACCCTGTCCCTGCGCATGGGGTCTCACAGTTGGTGGCTCTGAGGCCATTCCGGGGCAGGGGTTGTCCTCAGCATGGTCTGGGCGAGAA
>CM053607.1:24135453-24157221 GCA_028646535.1 Procyon lotor
AGCCCGGAGGGTAACGGCATCTCTTCCCGCCCGGGAGGGCTATCGTGAGGCCCGGATACCTAAAAACCACCTTTGTCCCAGGGGCAGGATCTGAAAAAATCCCCCGGACTTCCGTGTGCCCTAAGCAAGGATGGCCGGCGGGGGGGTGGGGCGGGGAGGTGAGGACGGGGGTGTTCTTGCCGCTCCTACTGAAACTGCCACCACCACGCGTTTCCTCTAAGCCCGGTTGCGGGATTTCTCTCAGGAAAGTCTGTGGGGTTGTCTTTGTCCCCACACTTTCCCCGAGACACCCGTGAGTGGCAGCTTGATGACCCCTGGCCGTCGGGCACCCCCCGGAATGGCTGCCCTCCTCTCCCACCCTCTTATTTGCTTTTCATTTCCGGACCCGTCCCGGTCCAGCCTCCAGGCCTGCGCCAACACAAACAGGCCTCAGGTTGCCGGACGCGAACCGCCCGGGTTTCAGAGGAACGGGCGCTTTCCTTCTGACTTCCCTGCTCGCCTTCCCTTCACCACCCACCTCATCGCTTCTCCCCCTTGCTCGAGAGCTGCCTCCTCCCTGAGTGGGAGGAA
Organism: Procyon lotor; assembly: GCA_028646535.1. Taxonomy (NCBI): domain Eukaryota; kingdom Metazoa; phylum Chordata; class Mammalia; order Carnivora; family Procyonidae; genus Procyon; species Procyon lotor. The sequence goes on from CM053607.1 coordinate 24,136,024, forward strand.
GGATCTCGGAAACGTGCCCGGAGCTGGCCGGCCCAGTGCTTTCCACTTGGAGGAAATGCTGCATTTTTCACCTTTAACCCAGAAAAATATGGTTCTCAGAAAGCTTGTTTTTAGCACTGAGAGTTCCCAAAGGAGGAAGAATTGGGAGGAGGAGTGGCTCGCAACCCCTCTCAGCTCTGACAGCCAAACCCCAGCCCCAGAAGGCTCTTCTTTGGGAGGGAAGGGCCGGGGGCAGCCTGCAGAGGCCCGGCAGCCGGGGAAAAATCAAGGCAGAGAATTCCAGCTCCGAGTAGAAAGACAATTAATCTTTTAGGAGAGAGGTCTGGACAAAGCATTAGCCGCTCCCCATTCCCTTTATGGCCTCTTCAGCTCTGGCCCAGCCCAGCCCCACACGGTAGCTGCCCTCCAGGGAGGAGGTGGGCGCGGGGATGTGCCTGGCACCAGCCCGGACCCTGTGCTGATCGGGGTGTGTGATGAGCTCACCAAAGGCAGGAAAGGCATCAACATCAGGATCCCAAACAAGGGACGTGTGGTGCTTCAGCCCACTCCCAAGTGGCTTTTTCCCAAGATGGAGAGCATGGGTCACTCAGCTGCATGGTCACTGGGTATTTCTACGGCACACATGAGACAAGGAAGGGCAGAAGAAGGCCCTGCCTCAGCCCTTCGAGGTGGGGAAGCACGACGTCCAAAGGCACTGAAGCTGGCGGGTCCCAGTGGAAGTGACAGGCTGTGGTCCTGAAGTTCCAGCTTACAGGTGGCTATATTCGGGCGACCACATGGACTGGCTTCAGGGATAGCCCCTGTCAGCCATTGCGCTCCAGCCCCACGGTCACAGGTTCAAGCTTAATAACAGCCCTCCTTTGATGACAGCCACAGCTGACGGGCATGGCCTGTTCAGCTTGGGAGGACAGAAGCTGGCCAGAAAGACGGGGCGACTTGCCGTGGTCCTACCATGAGGACACAACCATGATGCTTCCTCATGGAGCTTTCCTCCCCCTTCCCCCGATCTGCAGTCAGACGCGACCGGCCCAAGGACCCCAGGATTGTTTGGTGGCCTCTGGGCTTCCTCAGGTTGGCTATGACCGGCAGCACAGGCCTGTGGGTAAGGAGATTTGGGCAGAGGCCAGTACCCAAGTGTCTGCTTGCCAGTGTCTCATCAGAGCTCCAAGTCTGCCTTCTTCCAAAGTTCTCTTATCTCAAGGACTCTGGAAGCAGAAACGGTCGGAGTGAGATTCAGGGACCCACGGTATGCGATGAGGTCTGGGTTTGAAGTGTTTTCCCTTTTCTCCTTCTCCTTCTCCTTCCCCTCCACAAATAACCTCCAGAACTCAGGGGAGTTGTTGCAAAGTGTTTCCAAGCAGCAGTGTGCTCCCCTGGGCCCTTGCGGAGCCCCGGCCAAGCCAAGAACTGAGAGCACAGGGCCAGCCGCAGGAAGAACTCCCTGCCGCTCCTCTTCCTGCCTGCCCTTGCGGAGACATCTTTGGTCCTAGAAAGTGCGTGGCTCCCAGAGCACTTGTCTTTTCCTGGAAGGATGTGAGAGGAACACTGTGTCTCGGTCTTTGTGATGAGGTGGCTTTCTATCCATCTTTGTCTCGCTGACCTATTCAAGCTCCAAGTGGTTTACAAAGGCACAGGAATTTCTAGCACGCCGTAGGACCTCCCCCGGTGTCCCAGCTGCCCCACTCCAAGCAAGTGCCCAGCCTGGGGCTGCAGCCTCCTGGAACAGCCCTGTGACGGGCTGCAGCTCTGACTTAGCCAAAAGACGACTTGGATCGGAATGTCTGAGAAGGAATGCCAGGGGACCTCAAGAAATGTGCTCAAATAGCCTCATTTAGCAACAAAAATAATAGGCACCGGGCCACCGGCTGAGCTGCAGAAAGCCCTGTCAGGAATGGGCTTCAGGAAGGTAGAGGCCAGGGGAGGGAGTGCTCAGACCAAGAGAGCGTGGAGGGGACCTGGGCCCTGGCCGCAGATGTCCTGTGTTCCCACTGGACTTCAGCCCTCAGGGCAGCTGGAGGAACATGGGTGTGACACAGGGGACTGTCAAATAGAGCAGAAAATGGGCCTCCTGGTTGCTCAGCCCACATTTCTACAACCTCTCAAATGAAGGAAGCGACGGCCCGATCTAGCCCCCCAAACAGGGCTGGGGAGCTAAAATGATTGGCCAAGGGCTGGGTTTTTTTTTTTTTTTTTTTTTTTTTAAAGATTTTATTTATTTGACAGAGAGAAACACAGCGAGAGAGGGAACACAAGCAGAGGGAATGAGAGAGGGAACACAAGCAGAGGGAATGGTAGCGGGAGAAGCAGGCTCCCTGCTGAGCAGGGAGCCCGATGCGGGGCTCGATGCGGGGCTCGATGCGGGGCTCGATGCGGGGCTCGATGCGGGGCTCGATGCGGGGCTCGATGCGGGGCTCGATCCCAGGACCCTGGGATCATGGCCTGAACTGAAGGCAGATGCTTAACGACTGAGCCACCCAGGCGCCCCAAGGGCTGGGGTCTTATTCGCGGTGACATGACTGCCTCACCTGGCAGCCTGGAGCCCTTGGGGTTTGTTCAGGGGCTCTGGGGCTGTTGGGATGGAAGCGGGCAGAGCCATCTGGGTCCTCACAAATGTTGCGTTAGCGCCCCCCTTCACAGACCCGTGTCAGCACACATCTGCTTCGTGAACATTTCCTGAGGATTCGCTGTGTGGGAACCGACCCCTGGAGGAGACACAGGGGAGAAGATGAAGGATGGAGGGGACTCAGCTCCTGAAACCCAGGTGTCAGCCGGGGCTGGAGTCTCGTCTGCCGTGCTCACAGGACACCTACCACTTCAAAGTCAGTTGGTAGGGAAAGACCACGTTTTACAGCATAGAAAAGTCGTGTGGGGAGTCCTTGAGTAGAGCGTCCCAGTGGCTCCTAGTGTGAAGCTTGAGGGCTTGGTTTTTAGTCCCAACCAAATCAATGCCAAACATCCTTGCCTGGCTTTCAAAGTCATCCACTGTTTAATGAAAAGTATCAGCAGTTTTATAAATGAATATGAGTGAAGAAATTCAATAACGAATAAAGAATAGGACATTTAAATAACCTATCCATACACTAGAATATTATATATCCATGAAAGAACAATGCCATATAAATATTCTATTGATAGGAAAAGATTTTCAAGATACGTTAAATAAAAGAATCAGGTTTGAAACAGAATATACAACAGAACCCTCATCTCATATATGTGCACACATATGTACAGAGATGTGTAAATATTTATATACACACATTCACATAGGAAAATTGCCTGAAAGGATAAAAGGAAAAGTGTTAAAAACAGCTAATGCTGTATAAGAAGATAGTGTGATTTTTTTCCTTTTATTTTCCACTTTTTCTTTAGCAAGCCTGTAATGAATATTATTTTGTTCACTCAGAATATCACCCCTCTTCTTTTGGGGGACTGGTCCTCCTCTGACTTGGAATGTGTAGTTTTTTTTACGGGTGGCCTGTGGACAGGACCTCTGTCTGGCCTCCGGGATGGACACGTGACCCAGGCCACACCCACCAGAATCCTCCTCACTGGGCTCTGGGAGGAATGGCACCCTCCTCTCCCTGTAAGCTTGGAGGAGCCTGACACTCCAGGCCCAGGCCTCTTTGGGGGGCGACCTAACCTGAGAGAAGAAAGTTTGGGATGTAGAGAAAAGACGTCAGCCCTGGGTGGAGCGGGAGGCTATGGTGTGGCCTGTGGAACTTACCAGGACTTCCCTACCCCATGGAGTGAATGAGAGACGAGGCCAGGCTTGTCTTCTGGAGAAGCAGATATGCAACTGGGGGGAAGAGAGGTGGGGGCAGAAATGGATAACTTAGTCATGCAGATGGTCTCTGGGAGGGATACAGAGAAGCTTACCCACAGAGAAAGACAAATTTCGAAGTGGGGAGGAGGTGCAGGTGTTGGTGGATGGTGGATAGGAGGAGGGCTCTCACCAGTGGTCACTTCAGTAACGCCTATTTATCCTTTATCTGCGGTTGTCAAAGAGATATGAGGATGAAGGCAAATGTCCTTGAAGGAGAGCAAGGGGTAAGGGCAGGCAGCAGATACTTGAGCACGTGGGGTGAGCAAGGTCTCCCCCAGCTGACCTGGGAAGGAGCGTCTTCAGCCACCACAGGGGCCTCTGTTCCTTGTCTGAGGCATGCGAGTTCAGGAGCCTTGTCTTTCCACGGCTGGAGACGAGTCCCCAGGCAGATTACCTCTCTGAACTCTAACATAGTTCTTATATCCAGGAGACACATTAGGCCACATATTGGCTTTTCAAGGTCCAGTTATTTCAAGAATACCTACCAAGCACTTGTCCTGTGGTTGACACTATGCCGAGCTCTGTGGATGCAGTGACCACTGAGATGCCCATTTCTGTGTCAAAGAAAGCATTAGAATTGTGCTCAGTGCTTGGAGAGGTGGTGGGGGCTGCACAGAAATGGGGTGCATAGAGAGATGGGGGTGCTGAGACACTGGAAGAGACTTGTCTGCGCCAGCCACGCTTAGCCTGACACGTGAGGACGGAGAAGGTCACTCCACTGAAGAGAGATTGCGTCCGGCAGTTAAGCAGGTGGGAACAGGTCTCAGCAGTTCTTTTGCCGTGTAACCCCCCCTCTGGGTAACCGTGGGCTGTGACCTCAGGGACATTCAACCCGAGCTGAAGGTATTTACACCTTTAAGGTGCTGGTCAGAAAGTCAGAGGCATTCCTGAGGGGTAACAATCCTGCATCTACCCCCTCGGGAGCGTCCCATACACTATCTGGAATCCTCACAAGAGCTTTGCAAAAAGAGGTCCGAAAGCCCCCCCCGTTTGGAGCTGAGGAGAAGGAGAGGTTGGCTGATGCCCCCGGGGTGGCCTGGGTACCAGGTGGCCACCACCTGGCCTCACAGGAAACCCCGTCCGCCACCCCAGGAAAGGAAAGGAAAGGAACCACCAACAGTAATGGAAAATTGGACTCCAGGCCCATCTGGGAATGGTGTACACTGTCGGCTGTTGGTAACTGGCAACCTGGCTTCTGGAATCAGAACCCACCCCAGGACAAGGTGAGTGCGGGTGTGTGCCAGCACCTCAGGGGGCAGGAAGAGGAAGGCCTGGCTCCAGCCTCGGAAGTCTGCAGCAAAGCCCTTTCCACAGTGAGAAAGCTGGCTGGGGCCCTGGAGGAGTGGGAGGTGGGGTGGGGGACAGACTTCCATTTGAGCTGGGCCCTCAGACTCGCTCTCACCTTTCAGAAGTTGCGAGATGTCTGAGCACCCAGTACGCTCCACTTGTATTTTTTTTTTTTAACATGATTTCACTTCCGGGTTTTTTTCAAAATCATCCTCAAAAGTTTTTGTCTCTTTAATCTGAGACTAATCACTCTGGGATAAAATCCAGTCCAATTCAATCCCAAATCAGTTCAAGACATCTTTGTTAAATCAACTTTGCTGGTTCTCAGACACTGAGTAAATACTTCTAATTCCATTTTTCTGTTAGTCACTCCAGGGGAAGGGTAATGGATCAAATTAACAGGCCATTCAAAACTAATTGTTACACAGCTCTTTTGTAAAGAACCTGAGTTCGTAAACTTAACATTTTAGTGATGTTGAATACTATACATTAAAGTAAAAATTCCTACAGCTCTACTTTTCTTTCCCCTAATACTTAAACCATTCCTCTCTTTCTGACCTTTTCAGAATTTCTGGGGTGGATGGTGCTTATATATTTTGGCTCAAGAATCCACCATCTGGGAAACGAATTATGCATGGACATCTCCCCAAAGGACAGACCGTAAGCATGCGCTCTTCTAGGACTTAAATACGAACATGTGTTTCACAACTAATTTGAAATTGGTCTGTGGTTTCTTCAGGTTAAATTGTAGCTCATTCATATTTTTGTTGTGACTCTGGGTAAAGCACAGGCTACACAGGCCTAAAGATTTAGTTTCTCCCCTGATGATACATTACTTAAGATCACTTCATACTTTAAAATTACTGAGGTTTTGCTGAATCAATGACTGTATTTCCAAATTCAGTTTCTTGAAATTAAACTGATTTTGCTATATTCCCAGAATGTCCAGAAATGTTTATGTTGTCTTCAGAGGAAAAAAAAAATTAAATACCATACTCTCAGGACCAGTATTCACTTTTTGTTTTATGATGTTGGATCCCCACTTTTTGATTATTTTTATGCTAACTTCCCTGGGACACAGAATATAGATTTAGTGGAACATATGGAAGATTATGTCAAGGGCATACCAATATATTAAAATGTTAAAAATTTAGAACCCTGTGTGACTGCTTAATAAACCACTGTAATTCTTAAGGGAATTAACAAAAGTATTAACTACTTTTTCCTAAGTGTTTAAAACAGGAGAAAAAAAAAACAAAACACTAATGCCCAAATCCATCAATGTAAGTTGTAAGAAAATATATTTATTTTTCCATGACAATACTATGATAAAATTGTTAAATACATGCGTTTTAAAAACAAACATAAGTAACATCTTTAGAGTTAACAGCCAAGCATACTAGTTTTGTGTTTAAGGTGTCTTAGTAATAACAGGTTACTTACATTCTATGTTCTTGATATAACCATGTTCTCCAAAAGATATGGAAACTAAATTCTGAAATTATATGAGGATATAAAATGTTCAAATTTTCCCTTCTAACAGCAACACAATCTCCAAGTTTTCACAAGGCGGAAAATACTTCAGTTGTCATCTCTGTTAAGTGGAGTTGTTTTATTCCCTGTTAAACTCGAAATTCTGTGAATCGGACTGAATCACACCAATATACTGCAATCTATATATAGTTTGCTGCCTCTATGTGTGTATTTAAAGGTTTCCTTATATGAATAAGCATGATTTTAGGTACAAAACATCACAGAAGATGATTTGGGTTAAAAAAAAAAAAGTCTAGTGGTAACATTTCAAGAAACAAAAACGGGACCAATTTTGGATGTGCGGCTTCTTCCTATCTTTCAGCTACATTTGCACACACTTGACCAAACAAAAAATTAGTAAACAGTTACTAATATTTATATAAAAAAACCTGAAAATATTTAACATACAACCCCTTTAAAAAGACACTCATTCTACAACCTCATAAAAGACAAAAACTTCTATCTGTTCACAGTATATGTATTTTGTAAACAGTAATTCACTATATTTTGAGAGTAAAAAAATGGCAATTTCCTAAACGTGAAGACGACCTCTGACTTATGGCTGACTAATGAGAGAGAAGAAAAAGCAACACATTCCTTTGGGATAGTTGAATATTTTTAAATGATTTTCAACCTTTGGACATACTTGTAAGGTGGTACCATCTCAAATTTTGGATGTCTTTCTATCCAGGGCAAACTTTTTCAAGCAATTCTGAATTGACATGTATTTAAGAAAAAGCCATGCTCCTTTTCGAGAAACTAATAGGAAAGCACAAATGCCAAGGCAGCAGAAAATACCTACTTTTCCCCAACAACAAACTGAATAGGAGTTTATTACTGTGTTTTGTCTTCAACTATTCATAACATATTCATCTTTTTCCAAAACATTATGTCAGAAGGAAAAAATTAAATAGAAGGGTGTATCATAAATAATAGGGACAAGTTTTGGAATCAAATTGGGGGCCAAATATTTGAAACATTTTTTAATGAAAATTATTATTTAGTATTATTTTTTATGACCAAATTACCAAAACACTAATGTTAAATCTAACAGTTAACTTGTCCATGTTTCAATGAAAATTGTATTACCACCCAGAAATCTTTCTGATCTCTTAAAATGGAATGTTTAGGAGGAACAGTAAGTTCAGAAATTGAAGTTACCTATTTTTAAAATGGAATAATTCTGAAGAGAAGTACATTTTAAATGTGTAAGGAAATTCTGTACATTTAAATAAGTCATTCAACCAGGTATACAAAGTATTTTTGGCTTAAGGGCAACATATGTTCTATGTTGTTAGTTGTTTGAAAGTTCTGATTGGTTATTGCAAAGGAAATCTTAGAAAAAAATGTAAATGTAATACAAATTAATTTCCTTTTCAATGAAATATTCATTTCCCCCATCACATCTCTTAGTTTTTAGGGTGGTCAGTTATAGCAATCAAAAAGTAATATAAGTTATTACTGTTTTGTATTTGGTTAATATTCAATCAATGATAGCTTACTTATTTGAGTGATTTTGAATTTATCGTTTCTATGGTTCTTCAGCTAGGCACTTGCAATGAAAACATGCAGAAGGTTTCCCTCTTAAAACACCACTTTTAATTTTCATAACAAGTTAGAATTTATCTTGCATAGGTAAATTCTGTAATTTGGACATTTATAATCCAAAATATTAACATTCTTAATACAGAGAGAAACAAGCACTACTCATGGTTAAGAATAACAGAAACCTGTCATAACTCAGTATCACAACTGTAAGAATCTGAATATATTTAGATAAAGTCACAGCCCATGGAATTTTACCACACACAATAAAGCCTGCCCTATCAATTAACTGAATATTCCTCTTAATCCTCCATTCAGGCACTAAAAATAGCTCATTCGTATTATAATTGGCATGAATATGGTCATGTAATAGTTAAGACAAAGGCACAAACTGAAAAGAAATAAAAATTCTCACCACCTTGTCGAAATGAGAGGTTTAAATATTAATAGCCTTGGTACATAACCCACAAAGACCTAAGTAGACCAAATTTAAACCCAGTGATCCCCAATGATATTCTAAGGTCATGTCTAAAGGATGCATTTCCAGTAAGTTTAGAAAATCATTTTCTTCTGTGAAAAATTTTCTTCTGGATCTAAAAGGTAGGATGGGCATGGTGCCATGGAATTTTATTTTAGCGGGAAATACCAGTTTAAAATAAACACTTTGAAGAAATGGTTTATCAAGCAAATGCATGAGTCCTAATAATTAGTTAAGCTCACACATCAATGTCTTGTTGGTTTGCTAGAACAATGCTGGTTGGTACAAACACGTCCCGAGTTTTGTACGCATTAATTAAAAGACGCTATGGATCCTCACAACGAGGGAGGAGTAAGAAATCTAGTGATGCTTTTGCCTGAGTCTCTCCCAAGTTTTCACCCAAACTGGAGCTACTTCTTGAGATCTGACTCTTTCAGCCAACAGTTTTGGGTCTATGCAAACTAGATCCTGATATAAACCACCCTTTGTGAAAACTGCACATTCTGGAATGGGACTCAGCCAATAAAGAGTCACTCACTGAATTTCCACCATGTACCTAGCCATCTTTGGAACTAGCTAGTGACCTCACATTTGACTTCTGAGATGCCCAATTTTAGACTTTCAAGAAAAGGCGTTTTATAAAAGGTACGCAAATTTCAAATGGTTCAAAACAGAAAACAGAAAAAATTACTTTAGTAAAAAAAAAAAGTCTTATCAGCTTATGTGCCTCAGCAGTAGAAAAATCTGAGATAACATCTTCTGCATTTTGGTACGTTAGGGAGTACTTTAATTTAAAAAAATACTGAAAAACTGATTTCCAATTCCTTTTGGAAGAAAATATTCCCTAGCATCGTCCTTCACTAATCTACATCTAATTATTCAAACGCGGAGAGGACTATCATGTTCTTTGTACATGGATTGTATGAAAACAAGAAATTACAGGACTCATGATTTCCAATAAGAATACGAGTTGCCTGAAGTTGTAACAGTGTGACTTTGAGCGCATTTCTGAGTGCAGTAGTACCAGATGTTCTAAATGCTGTCCTTCAGATCCATGAGCCATGGTAGTAATGCTGGTATGGAAAACGGAGCCGATCCTTTCACCCTTAACCTTTTCCACGAATGGCTGCTTCAGGGTCTAAGCTGTCGGACACACCATCTCTGTCACCAAAGCACATAAACACGTGACTATCCAGATACCCGGGCCATTCTCAAATCCAGGCTTCTGCAGTTCAACACACGGATGACGTCAACTGTATACGGGTACTGATCCTTGCAGCACAGAATGCACAAGCTCTACCTAATGTCAACATTCTACCTAAGTCTTCTAAGAATATTTTTATACTAAATATTGTTTGTCCAGGAGGGCCACTCGCAAGAGAAGTGCAGTCCTAATGACCACCAGAATCTCCATTTCATCACAAGGGAAGCTTGATCTGAAATTGTTTTGTAAGCGAACTGGCTTATCCGAGATAGGAAAACGTGTCCTGACCCAGACTACGATTCAACAGACACAGCCGGGCATAACTGAGTTCAGGTGATAGAGTGTTCTAACCAATGACTGGGCTTTTAGTTGAGGAAAGAGGGATCTCCCCATTACTCTGCCAGTCAGGAAGGCTGACAGGAACACACCCACCCCCCCCTCCCAACTAGCCTTCAGTTTCCTCCCCTCCCATGGAGAAGAGCTAAACCGACTGGACAGAGCATGATCAAAGACAAGACTGCTCTTCACACCTGAGCAAGGACCCGGCGTTGACAGTGCACAAATAACCAGATAGGTGACAAAGGGCGGTGTCTTCTCTCCCCGAGCTGAGGCCGCCCCACAAGCCCAAGTGTCAGGGATGGGGGGTTGGGGAGGAGGAAGGTAATGACTTTGGATTAGTATAGTGGGTCTGGCTGTCTTCAATTCAGTGGGACAAAACAAGCAACCTGCTTTGGCCTGAGCCCTAAACCACGTACTTCTAGGCACACAGCAAGTTCTGAAGAGCCTGCCAGACTAACAGTGTTGTCCCGCCTCCCATTCACCTGGTGAGGGTCACTGTGTACGGAACTCCAGGGGCAGGGGAGAGGTGAGCAGCACTCCGACCCTTTCTCATGCAGGAAAAGCACTGAAGCCTTGGAGAGGGTGGAAGGACTCAAGAGCCCGATGATATTCACCGTAAGCCAAACAAATGAGTCATTCTATAGGTCAGAAAGGGCACCGGAACCAGATGGCCACAGCTGCAAAGCAATATATACCGATGACAGAGATCCAGCACTTTCTTCTGGCCCTTTCCCGTTCTCAGTTTAGTGTAGCTCAGAGCGATAAACTTCTACCTTAGCCAACACTTATCCTAAAGAGATGAAGTACAGGATCCACTGGTTTCAAGGGGGAACGAGGCAGGAGCCGGGGCAGGACGGGGATGGAAACGACAAGCTTCAGCAGGAATGCAGGCAGACCCAGGTCTGAGCGTCTGGGGTGCAGGCTGAGGACGGGAGCCCAAGAGGAAAAATGAGAGCAGCAAACTGTCAGGGACGGCTCTGGTTTGAGACGTTTTTCATTGTTGAAAATCTCTAGGAGCTATTACATGGCTTTAACGTATACTAAATGTGTACATAATTAGTTCTATTTGTTTCATTCCACATGTTCATATATCATGAAGCTCAAGAATTTAGGTGAATTCTAGCTTAAAATCAGAGAGTACCCAAATGGATTTTGGCCCTTGTCACCTTGTGGCTTTTCTCCATGATGTGGTTTTTATGAAGAAACATGAGGCCCTACAACAAAAGGATAACCAATCCATTATCATCACAGAACCTCAGAGGATTAAAAAAAGAAAACAAAACAAAACAGGCACATCTTGACGTATTCAGATATTCCAATTTTCCTGGTACTTTGCCTTAACTATCAAAAGACAAAAGATACACTTTTTAGTTTTTCATTCTGCTTTTCCAAAAAACCACATTCATTCTAGACATCACTTAGGAAAAGCAAGGGTGGGCCAAGGCGGCTACGAAGACACGCGGTCACAGACAGCTCACGAAGCTGACACGGGTACACCCGCTGCTTCAAACGGACTTGGCCACGGTCTGTACATCGTAGCCCTTGAACTGTTCCTGGAGGAAGCATTACCTTCTTAGTTTTAGATTTAAAAACTTGAAGACTGGGTTAAATAGTTTGGACTGATGATCAGTTCAAAAGGAGAAACCGCCAAAATGCCTGATCAGGAGGAACCTTTGCTACGAGGTGTCAAAGGTCACTACTGCCCAGGTGACCAGGGCTCCATGACCCAGTGTCCTTGGGAGGCGCTGAAGCCAGTCGGAACCATACAGAGAGCTAATGCAGCGAGCGTCCTCATAGGCATCCCCTCAAATAGTCAATCACTGCAAATCTATGTTTATCGGTAATGTTGGATTTGCTCCTATAACATGAACACTATGTCATAAGAAAATCAGATTTAAAAAAAACCTCAGATCTCCAGTCTTAGAAATTTCGGTCCTAAATGTCAGGGCAGCCAACTGCAATAAAGGAAGTCCACATGCAAGCTATGGAGTAAGGAAAAGGTTTACAGAACCTCCCAAAGCAAGACAACATGATTGTAATTTGGGCTGGTCAGTGTCACGCTCATTTTCAAAGTTTGTACCCCTGAGAAAACTGTCTGAAAACCATTATACAGTAGGCACAGAAATCAGCATATTTATCAAACAAAACACTACATAGCTGTCACTACATTAGAAATTATATTAATTTTTTGTAAATGCTGTGGACAGAGGAGACTAATGTTGAAAGTTCTGAAATCTGTGCTTGGTTTTCATCTGGAACGGAGCAAGTGTCAGGCAAATAAACATCATCTGTGACTCTGACGTTTTTCTCCCATGCCTGTCAATGGGCATCAAGTGTCCGTATGAGAAAACCACTAGCAGAACAGAACACACGGCTGGGGGATGTTTTGCGTGTGTGGACCGGACAGTATTCGCCATGAGGTGCTTCCTGAAGGGAGAGCGCGTGAGAACTCCTTGGCTCCGATCACGGATCGCTCCAAGACTTGAGCTGCATGGACCGAATCTCTGAGTGACTCTACTTTGGCTGTGAGACTACATTAAAAGCACATGGACACTTGGAGTGTGACTTGGCGTGGCGAGGTCCCCTCGCTAACAGTACTTCACAGGATCCCTCCAAGATGCCCAGTGCGGGCCCGGGAGCGCCAGGACGGAGAGCTCATGGAGATGGCAGACTGAAGTGACGCGGTGACCCTGTTAGTCGTTGGGTTTGTTCTGAAAAAAGTTTGTAAAGGACCACCCTCCCCCGTTCGATTTCGGAGAGTCTTCATCTTTAGGAGGAATCAAAAACTGTCGCGAGTTAATGGAGCAGGGACTTCCAAAAGAGACAATTTCACTGTTGCTATCTGTGGACCTGGGGGAGTCTGGAGATACTAAGTTCCAAGTATTGACATTTGCCTGAGGTCTGTAACCGGCAGTCTTATCTAAGTCGTCCTCTGCGCCAAGGTCTCTCCCAGGAGCAGGGACTGGCAGGTGCATCTGGGGCTTATAGCCGGCGCCCCCCACAGGGTCCATGTCTTGTTCTTCCTCTGGTTTTGCCTGAGGCTGGTACATAGACTGGATGTCAATGTACACGACCTGAGAGGTCCCTCCGGCCTCCTCCGCGCCCGGCTGCGCCGTTTCCTCCTCAATGACAGGGGGGCAGTAGGACACGACCACATGATTCTCGGGGTCCGCATCGGAGCTCTCTTCCCGCCGCTCGGCTACTGGAGAAATTATTTCCGAATCTTCTATTTTTGGAACTGCTGATCGAGTTTCCAGAACCTCAACATTATTTGGGGTGCAAGGATTCATTTCCAATGTTTTGAGAGCACTGTTTCCCTAGAAATAAATGATAAAGCAGTGATTAAGAAGGGCATGAAAAGCTGCTACAGTGCCCTCCAAAAAGGGGCATTATGTCGTATATTTTCCTCACAGCTACTTAGGGAAATATGTCTCTGCTATTCTGTAGTGCATACTAGAACGAAGGTACTTTTTTACATATCAATATGTTCCCTGCTATTAATAGCAGTGGAAAAAAGAGCATGGTAAAAACACACATTAACAGTCATTAGCATGGAAGTTCAGCAGATGTTAAAGACGCCCTTTGCTCAATACATTTTTCTGCTGTGTGGATATCTGCATGTTAAGAACTTCTCACAAAAGACTAAAAAAAGAAGCCAGTATTAAAAAATAAATGTTTAAGAAAAGAAAGGATTACCTCACAGACACTCTTTTGAAACTGCAGAGCTTTACAATTCTCTGGATTTGGAATATCAGGGTAGAAGGTTTCTTTGATCCTTTAAATAAAGATGATTAAGTACATTTAATAATTATGATTATCAATCAGGCAACAAGTAAGTCAGCAAGTCCCTGGGCTTATTTCAACGTTGCACACGACCCTTCGGGGAACACCTGAGACAACGAAGCCAGATCCCTCTGTGCTCGTTCATGGAGCTCTCCGTACAGCGAGCTCGGAGGCTCCTGTCAGAAAACGACAAGCAGTACTTGTTTCTACAACTACAGTATCTCACTGGTCTTATGAAAGTGGAAAGCAAAAGATTCAAATGGTGACCGTGCTCTCAGGTCAGAAGTACAACAGAGGCACCGCTCGTCTGACTCAACGTCCACAGTGTGAGTGGGCTCACGCAGTGGCTGGTAATGGGGGGCGTATCTGCATTAGCAGGTCTCCGCGGCTCCTAACAGTCTGGGCTGTGATGGGAAAAGGCTACTCATCATGAGCAAAAATGAAATGCAAACACAAAGGAGACTGGCTCGGTGCCATATCATATGTACAGCTGTTAAAAAGAAGTTAAGTAGGGCGCCTGCGTGGCTCAGTTGGTTAAGCAACTGCCTTTGGCTCGGGTCATGATCCCAGAGTCCCCGGATCGAGTCCCGCATAGGGCTCCCAAGCTCCATGGGGAGTCTGCTTCTCCCTCTGACCTTCTCCCCTTGCATGCTCTCTCTAATAAATAAACTCTTTAAGAACAAAAAAAGTATTTGAAATTCCTAGAGAAGAAAACAAAAAACCTTGTTAATCTAAGTCTGAAATACCCTAGCTTCTAAACTTTCCCATTTTATCTTTTGTATTCAAATCATTTTTAAAATGTGATTTTTGGTAATGAGCCTATGGGCTCATTAGAGAGTATTCTGTTGTTCTAAACTGTTAGTATGTTAACTTCTAAGCCAGGATTACTAGAACACATTCCCTTCTTTATCATAAAGGATGGCATTTTTAATGCCAGTGAGGGCAGCGTATGTGTGAACACAGCCATGTGCCCCAAGCACGGTCCAGGACAGCCCCCCGGCGGCGGCGGACTCGGAGGTGGAGGTGCTCTCCCCCATGGGGTCCCACTCACCCCCTCCCTCCCCTCACCTCCTCCCTCCCCTCTCCTCCTGCCTCCCCAGCTTCACTCAGGTACCCAGTTCTTCGCACAGTCTCTTGCTCTCTTGCTGACCAAACTCTTTCCAACTTGCGGGCCTGCGCAGAACTATTCTTTCTCCCTGGAACACTCTTTCTCCTCTCCTTACCCTGCGGGACTCTGCTCAGATGCAGCTCCCCTCGGGAAGTCGTGTTCAACCACCTCCAGTGACATGTCGTCCCCGTCCCCCCCCGTTACACAAACTCTGTAAGCATGTATTCACTGGACGATTACGGGTTTGGTTTCATGTCCACCTTTCCACCCACTGTGCTCGAAGTCTATAAGGGTCACGCTTATTTAGTTCCCCACGGTTACCACTCTTCATGTGGGAGGAGTCATTCATATTTGCGAAATAAATAAGTAAATGACAGTATTTCCTAAATAGATCACCAGGACAAGTGTTATCTAATCATTAATCCTGCATATACCTATTGCCGTCTCCATGCCTCTAAGTATTTTTAGTGCATCTATTACTTTAAATTACTAGTAAATACAGTAGGAGAAAGTTTACCTTTTACTTTATTACTTTAAAAACCTTTCAATAATTCTTGCTTAATATTAGACCCAATATTAATTCAGACTAAGCCAACATTTTTTTTAACTAGTTTCAACCAAGTACTTATTTCTTAACACCTGAACTGCATAATCTTGCTCTTCAGAACGCAGCAGCAAGCAGAAATGCGGGTACCATTACCATTCTCGTTTCCGATAGCAGAGGATACTCGTTACCACTCCCACAATGACGGCCACGGCCACTGGGATGAGAATGGCAATAATTAATCCCACAGCTGAAAAGAGAATATTGGGTATAGTCAAATCACCACTTTAAGCGGGACATATAGAAGAAATTCATATTCGAAGATACTTAAGTTGATAAAGAAAAAAGCTCCTTCCTGCTCCAGAGACACTGAGAAACTATTAAAATATGACCTTCAAGCACTTTTATAATTTTTACACTAATATGTAAATTCTTTAGAAGACTGCTGAGCGCTACTGACACGTGAGGCTGGACCCTTCCTCCCTGTGTGTGGGGCTACCGTGCACACTCCAGGGAGCTCAGCAGCACCCCCGGGCTTCTACCCACTAGATCCCAGGAACACCCCACAGTTCTGAGATCCAGTGCTGTCACCAGATGTGGCCAGACATCCCCCAGGAGGCAAAACGGCCCCGGGCTAGGAACCACATCCTCATGGTGCTTTATCTAACAGTGAGTGAAGTCCACCTCGGGGCTAGAGAATACGCCGCCACCCAGCTCGAGCTCTTTGCTGCGGACAGTCAAACCCAACTTCCCTACTCTCCATCCCAAATTTGTGAATGCTGGGCTTTACAGATTTTTAAAGGCTATTTCTTTCATTCTTTCCTGGATACGTTAAAAATCACATTTAGAATAGGGCAAAGACGTGTTAAAGAGCCACCTGGGTGGCTCGGTTGGCTGAGGGTCCGACTCTTTGATTTCAGCTCATGTCATCGGGGCTGTGAGATCGAGCCCTGCATGGGGCTCCCGGCTCAGCGGGAAGTCTGCTTGAGAGTCTTTCTCTCCCTCTGCCCCCCCCCCTGCTTGCACACACACAGCACGTGCTCTCAAATATAATCTTTAAAAAAAATGTTAAAGTGGGGTCAGCTCTTATATAGATTCAGCATGAATTTAGAACTCCAGACTTAAGATGTATCCTTCATGCATTGATTTCTTAAGTACTCTTCGGAAATAGCTTCAAATGACTGACAAGAATCAATACGAAGTCATTCCATGGCCTTTTTACACTGCTGGCTACCCACGATAAACATACAACAATACACGCAATTTTAAAATTGCGTGTGGGTTCCTACAAAATGGGGTTCCTAAAAAACAAAACTTGCTAAAACCTTATGCATTTAGGTACAGAAAGCACCTCAACAGCAACAATTAACTTACAATTTTCCTTTGTCACCACAAACATGCTCTTCTCTGGGCCCATGCCACCATCTGTATAGGCCCGCAGGACCAGATGGTAACTTGTTTTACCCTGAAGATCAGCAATTCTCAGTGTCTTCTGGGTTAGGTCAGTAATATTCTTAACTTTTATGTCGGATCGACCTATTTTCAAAGGGAAGAGTATTATTACTGATTTCTACGCCATTTTTTAAATACCTGGTTATCCATACCTGTTCTACCCACGTCCCGTCTCGAGGGAGGGATTGCGGCTGCCCTTGAGGCCTGGGCCTGTGGAGTCAGCCAGGCCCGAGTTCAAGGTCTCCCTCTGCCAGTCAGTAGCCATGTGGTCCAGACCTAGTATTGAAACTACCTGAACCTGAGTTTCTCTAACCCAAGAATCAACGATCACAACCTACCTCCAGGGCTGTGAGAAACTGCCATACATTCTCTAGGATAATCCCGGCATATGGCAGGTGAGCAATAAAAGTCCTTTCTCTTCCTCAGGGCAGGAGATGGCACCTCCACCCACTGGGGTGGGCTCTCTGTGCCCGCAGCCCACCCGCCTGAGTGGGGCAGGAGCCCCAGGGGCCAAGAGCGCACCTCCCCCCTGCACCCGCCCCACTGGCCAGGGAGCCTTGAATATTCAGACTCATTTCAAAAGAAGTATGAAGAACTGCTTAAACTACTCTTTTAAAGTTTTAATCAAAGCAATGGAAGACAGTATGAAAAGTTGAATGGGACTAAATGGCTAACGAGAAGCAGCAGGTCCCCGCTCACGCCTTCCCTGCCAAACCACGTCACTGGTTTCTGGGTATTTACTTCCGTATTTTGAAATAAACTCACACTGACAGTGCTTTAAAACCTTTAGACATTATGTACGCGTGTGCTACGAAGAAGGTGGAGCTTGGGTGTTCTCAGCCCTGTCTCCCTCCCACCCCACATCATTCACAGATACTTCGCAACGTTTGGGAAACTCAGTTCCCGTTACTGTGACCGCACAAGTATGGATTCCTGCTAGACAAACTGCCTGGCCTGCTCCCGCCTCCCTTATTTTTCTTTTGTTTTAATTATGTTTTTTCCTCATTTGCTTAATGTACCAATTCCTAATTCCTCCCACATCTTCCTGGGACTATTCAATGCTTTTCCATATGGCCCAATGCAACAAAATCCCAGTGGCACGACTGGGTGCCCCGCCCCTGCCCATGTCCGGAGCCCCCTTCCCAGGGTATCCTGGGCTGCCCTGTCCCGCTTGTTTCCTCAGGCTGACCCACTGTTCTAGAACCACCGCGTGAGGAGGGGACACGGGCAAGGAAGTATCTGTAGCTCTACGGGTCTGAAGATGCCTCCACTCTGCTCTCACACTGGCTGCCGCTGACAGTACAGGCTGCTAGGTGGAAAGAATTTTCACTCGGTATCTTGGACACACAGCTGTGCTACCTTCCGGCATCTGCCGTGCTGCTGAGGAGTCCGAAGCCGCTTTCATTCCTGAGGCCTCGCACCCGACAGCACAGGGCTCCATGTGCTCCAACTTCATCTTTTTCCTCCAAGTTTTCTCCTCTGCATTTGTCTAATTTTGGGGAGATTTTCTCTATCTCCCATTTGATTTCTCTATCTTCTATTTAATTCTTTAAAACTTTCTTTGATTACATTTGTAATTTTGATGAATTCTTACCTATCTTCTGACAGTTCTTTTTTTTATAACATCAGGTCCTTTCAATAAATACAGGGTATCTCAACTATACGAGGATAGTTTTGTTTTTTGTCTTAAATTACTGTTTCTCTACTCTGAATCTGTTTTCTTTAATTTCTTCTGGATTCTGTTCCCATGTTAGAATCTTTCTCAACCCCCTGGTTATCCCTGGCTGCTAGTCAGTTAGGAGTGAGCCACTGGAAGGTCACAACTCACTGTGACTGGATGAGCTTACTGGTTGGTGGGCCTCACGTATCACTGGGGAGGAATGACCAGGACAATTTCTGGCCTTTCACTGGGACAGCCTCCCAATACCAGCACCTTTTGTGTCTTTCTCCAGGAAACATTTCCTTTTTCCATAGAAAGATCCTCTTATCCTGTCCAGGGAAACAGGCCTAGCTGAAGATGTCCTATTAGTTTCCTGTGAGAGGGAGGAGGAACAGGGAAGGCCACACTCTTCCCTAGGGTGTCCCTCTCTCTGGAGGTTCTCGAACGGTTCAGTTTCTCTAAAGAGTAAACCCCCTTGTCTCTAGGCAGGGGAGCGAGCACTCACGGTAGCTGAATGAAGTCTGTGTACGACTTAGGGGGTTCTCACAGCTCCTTACAGACTTCCAGTCAGCCCTCACTGTTCAGCCCATATCCAGCCTCACCACCTGCCCCCAATCCCGGCCCAGAGGATGAGTCAAATTATTTCTCACAGAAGCCTGAACGTCCACCCAGATTTCACCACTCACCATCCTCCCTCCAGGTCCTCTGTCCCACTCCCATCAGCCCCCAAATGTCCACATTTGGTGTACTCTTGCCTGTCTGGTACTCTTTTTGTGGTTCTATGGTTGTTTTTTTTTTTCCTCTTCAACTTTAGTGACCAATCCACCATGTTTAAATGAAAGTCTAGGTGCTAGAATTTTAATTGGTACAAGTGTAACATTTCTGAACATTTGAGAAAAATTTCACTAGACTCCGCATATCTGTAGAACTTTATATGTGGGGTTTTTCTCATTCACAGGCAACTGAGAAGGTTCTGGAAAGGCAGACCTTAGTGGTGAGGGGGCGGTGCACAGCTAATGCGGCTGCTCTGGGAAGTGCCTCAGCTGATGCCCGGTCAGCATCTCCATGTGGCACTGCTGTTCTCGACTTGTCAGACAGGCATTGAATAATTAAAGTGGTTTTTTTCTGAGGAGGGGTCATTAAGGAAAATGAGAGCTCTCAAACTGAGAAGATGATAGGCTTGTGTTATATGGCTATGAATAGGAAACATTTGGCTCCCAATAGAAATATAATTTAGGGAGAAGCCAGAAGTATGCACAAACATTTCTGTATTTGTAAATTTGAAAATTCTCTACGGTCTCTGGACATACACTTACCAACTGTCAAGGACTGACTGTCCCTTTAAAGACCTAATGGATGCTCTCGTCCCCAGTCAAGTCCATTAAGCTTGCCGGCTCACCAAGGCCACGACTAACCGTGCGGACGGCTCTCTGTCAGGTAACAGCAGAGGCTCCCCGAGCCCTTCCTTGGGTTCCTGCGCTTTTCTCCTCCATTATTAGAATTACAGAGTTTTTTTTTTTTTTTAAATAACCTACGTAAGATGCTCTGTTATGCATCATATAAGATTGCTAGGAGATGGTCTCTCTTATGGGGCTTATAATCAAAGTCTGCAGAATAAATAATTTAAATGAAACATGATACATGTCATTTACCACATACTAAAATCCTGAAATCCTCATAGTCATCCATTTTCCTTTACCTATTTTTAAGTTTTGGAAACCAGTATTACATTACTCAGCAGCACTTCTTTCTCTTTCCTTGGTTTCTTTTTTTTCCTTTTCTTTTGTTGTGGTTAATGAGAACTTCTAGGAAATACTATTCTCGCTGTCGAAAGTGACTTACCTGATTCCAAACCCCTTATTTTAGATGTGTCTCTTTCTCCTTTCTCAAAGTAAAATAAATATCCTCTTAAAAAGCCTCTGAGCTCTTCCACGGGAATATCTTCCCATTTTACTAATATCGAATCTGAAGATGTATCCTCAACAGTGAAATTTGGTGCAACAATCGGAGCTGTAAAGGGAGAAACGTCCACAGCTAAAGGAGAGTTTACGGACACAGAGGAAGACAGCAACATCTGATGAAAACTCTACCCTCAAAAATAACTTGACTCTGGAATTAGAACTTTCGCTATGTCGTTGAAGACATATCCTCGTTGGAGTCATATGTCGCTATGACATCCCACTTTCAGAGATACTATCACAGGCCTCTGTGTGCTACTGACGGTGACACCCGGGGCAGGGGGGGCACCCTAGGCAAAATCTGGGAGCAGCTACTCAAACAGAATTGTGTTCCCCCTCTGTACAGAGTCTTAAAGTTAGTGGTTTTATTACATGTGTTTACATGTAAATTAAGTCTGACATCAAAATTCAGATTTCATTTTCTCAATGACAACAGCAAAAATGTGAAATATAAATACATTCACAAAGTGAAGATTAAGTAATC
>CM053607.1:24165329-24177651 GCA_028646535.1 Procyon lotor
CTTAGCAGAGTTTCAAGTCTGTTTTCTCTACATTATCTTAGGACAGCTGCAAACATCCTGCAGACGGGCCTGGTCTTTCCACACAAGACAGCCAAGCAGCTATCCATATTATCACAAACCTCAGAGCCACCACTTAAGGTGTCTGGGTGATATTTTACTAGTAGGTATTATCATACAATTACACAATTCAGGCATTCTCCTTTTACTCACTTTGGTGACATTTTCTTTAAAAATAAGTTGTGAGATTCAAGATCCACAGTAATAATCAGCTATAAATCATTTAGTGAACTTACTGGCTTCTGTGGTTAAGTATTTTTTTTCATTGCTCCATTTGCTCCATTTCCAGAAAGTTTCAGTAGAACAGCGAATCCGGAAAGTATATATGGTATACGGATTTAACTTGTCCACAGCAACAAGATAACTTGAATTTTCTACTCCTTTGATTGTGACATTCCGCTATTAGAAAGCAAATCAGTATGTATATGTATGTACAGGTAATGTCATGTAAGAATTCCCATATATATACACACCCACACAAACACACACACTTTTCTCAATAAGAAAGCCCACCCAAATTTGTAACATAAATTGACTAAATGTCCACATGAGTTTACCTTTCTAAAACTAAAGACAGTTCATCCACCAAAATATTTTAATTTTTACATAAATACAAAATTTATGAAATTATGCTCTGTAATAACAATAAACAATATTTAGGTGTCATTTTAATTCAAATATTGGATCTAAGTAATAATGATCAATTAGATTACGCAGAGAGGATGATGTAAACTTGCTCACTGGTCAATGGCTAATGGTAACACAACAAGCCTTAATACACTTTAGTAATCTAAGATGACCTTGAGGATTAAATACATGAGTCAGCTTTATTCAGAAGCTTCTTTGAGGCAAGCATCATTTTATGCATTTTTTTTAATAGGGCACTTAGAACCTCTAGTATGGTGCTAACCGTGTAGAATATATTCTTCAACAAACTCTTATCTAAATTATATAAAATTAAAATGAAACAATTTAAACAAATCTGAGGATCCGCATGCCTCAGGAAATCTTCTGAGCTCCCAATAATGAATTACAAAGGAGTTTTTTGGGTTATATTCTGGCATTTGGCTGATTTTCTAGCAATCATCAGTAAGTTTCCAAATGAATATTTTCACTTAGTATCTTTTATTTTGGACTTACCACAAATTACAAGAGGGTGCAGTACAAAAGTCAAGCTAAGTATCTGAAATGTATTAAAAAGTCATGTTCTAACTTATAACAACCACTTTCTGACTTAGAACTTGTTCCTATTGCTGCACTTGGCAGCAATAAAAATCACATCTTCTCTCTGGTGCTTATCAGTCCATTAACTGATGTTAAAGGTTATGGCAAAAACTATTCATTCATTTACAAATTTGCTGAGCATCAGCCATGTGGCAGGTTCGATACTAGACCTGGAAACACTCTGAGTAGTCAAAGTCAAACTCGTGTTCTGTAACACCCAGTATTCTGTTTTCAAGTGCTAAATATAATGCTGTCATTACATAGATATATATAGTGTCTTAGTTCTTAGTAAATCTCTATAATAAATCATCTGAGAGCTTCTGCATATCAATTTCCTTAATTCGTTCTGAAACTATTTTATCCAAAGTAACCTCAAAGGAAATTTATAGAAAAATCTTACTCACCAATTCTCGGACTGAGTTAGTTTTGTTAATTTCAATTTGACATAAAAGTTTAATCTTTGCAAAGTCGCCTGGTAAATGCCAGGAAAGTGTAACAGCTGTTGAATTAATATCCTTCACTTTGATTAAAGTAGGAATACGAGGATAGACTGTAAATATAATTTGTAAAGATTACTTAAAAAGCTACTTCCGAATAGGACAAATGACAATTAAAAAAAAAAAACAAACACATACCAAGAAACAAGAGAGATGTCATTAGTACCAATCAACAATATTCCACTCAGAACTCATGGCATACACTAATCTCACTTTTACTGCTGATGTTCAAGTGTATTGTGCCAAGCATGTTTCTGGACCAACCACACTCAAGGTTCCTAGACTGGCATCAGGAATACTAAAAGGTAGTAGGGTCATAATCTCTACCTTTAAGGAACGCCTAATTCATTTGGAGAGTGACCCCCCCCCCAAAAAAAAGGACAATGAACAAGAATATATATGCTAAGTTGCAAATGTGTGGTCCAGCTATTAGTGGCCACAGGAATTGAGATTCAAGTGTGGTCGGGAAAGTCTTAGAGTGAAGATGGGACTTAAGGTGAGCTTTGAAGGAAGAATCTGACTAAAATTGGCAAGATGGTTGGAGAAGAGCATTTCTAGTTGGGGTGTTGGCAAGAACAAGGGGGACAACAGTGAAAAAAATTGCACACAATGCCGGTGATGGTGCACAGGCCAATGTGAGTGGGACAATAAGGCGGAAAGACGGAGGCCAGACAAATACACACGCACACTACCCCTCAAGTACCAAATGTAGCTCTTCTGAGCTTAGGGAAAACCAAGAAAGAACAAAAATGAGGAGAAGGAATAACTAATAGAAGTGTACTTACATTTACAAATAGGGCAATGAGATCAGCTACTAAACACTTGCTAGTCTCTATCATATCATAATGCATTTGGTTTAAGCCCTTCTCTGCTGCGAGTCTGCGCAGAGCCCGCCATGGCGCCGATGCAGTGCGATACCCACAGGAATGAATGCTAAGAAGACGGACCATATTTTATTGCTATTTTGAGCTATGTATTTATAAGGCTGGTAAAAATTCCAGAATCATCAGTAATAAAAAGGAACAAACTACTCACTGAGAGACACAGCACCTTGCATGGATCAAGGACATTACCCTTAGTAAAAAATGCCAGTCTCTGAAGGTTAGGCACTGGATGATTCCGTTTATACATTTCGAAATGACAAAACACAGAGATGAGGAACAGAGTAGATGTTGCTTTGGGGACAGGAATGCAGGAGCATGGGGGGGGGGTAGCAGGGAGGTCGGGGGAGGTTTGCCAATGCAGCAGCAAGAGGAAGTCTCTTTGTGGAGAAAGAACAGCTCTGTATCTTGACTGTGCTGGTGGTTCCATGAATCTCTACACGGAGCCAACTGTGCAGAAGAAAATCCACGCACACACATCTCTCAATGCACACAGAAACTAGTGAGAACTGAGCAAGGTCAGAAGTCCAGTTCACTGGTCTAGTTTACAGTACTGTATCCCTGTTGGCTGTCTCATTTGGAAATTGTACTGTAGTTAATAAGACATCACAAAAGGGGAAAGCCGGGGGAGATGTCACAGGGCTTTATTATTTTTGCAACCGCTTGTAAGTCTATAGTTATTTTAAAATAAAAAGATTTTTAAAAAATAAAAATCTTTTAAGATTTGGGCAAAACATTTTTTGGGAATCAAAAACTATTAAAGCCACTTAAAGTTTCTATGTAAAGTTTCTATGTAAATGACTAATTCGAATTTTTATCTGAAGTTAATAAAATGGTGAAATTTGAAATTATACGTTTTAAGGATTTTAAAATAAAACTTTTAAAATTAAGATTAAGTAACTCTAAAGAAAACTATAAAAGTAAGCCCTAGAACTTTTCATTCATTTCAAAACATTTTACCTCTTCTAAAATTGTTTTTAAGACACTGGTTTATGTAGCAGCTTACCTTTTTCAGTTATGTTAACTAAAATAGTTGATTCTGATCGACCCAGAGGATTGCGAGCGTTCAAAGTAAAATTATATATTTCTTGATTTGGATGCATTTGAAAGAATAACTGATAGCTTTCATTTGTTGGTGCTTCAACTCTTTTAAATCTAACATATTTCCCTGAAAAACTATGAATTAAGAGAATAAGAAATATTAAAATCATTTCAAAATGGCAAGAGAGATAAATACTTCAGGGAAAAAAATGAATGGCTTAATTTCTAATAATCTTTTTTAAAAGTCTGTATTTATAATTCTAGATGTACTATGTACTTGGCTAAGAAAATCATTATGATTCGGAAAACAGATGAAAATCACCAGCCAGAAGCCTACTACCTAGAAACAGTCTCTGTTCATATTTGAGGGTTTTTCTAGGATTTTTTTAAAAAACCATACAAATCCAGTCTGTGTGCGTGTCATTTGCAGTATTTATGGTATATCCAATTTTATATAGCATACGAGGTTTTATATCTTACTCACAACACAGATGAGATACTGCATTTCCCTATGTCATTTACTACCCTCCAGTGTACTCCTCGCTGTCTGAACTCTTTCCTTTGGTGACTTTTACCTTTCAAATAAAGTGTAACTTGTATTGCGTGGGCCCACCAACGCGGTTGGTCTTCCTGGATTCCAAGTACAGACAATCTCCTTTAAATCATAGGTCTCACAATTCAGTTTTTGAGGAATATCAGGTGGATCTAATAGGAAAAAAATGTAATTACTCAGTGGTTACATATATTTTCCCTGAAAACATGTTTCATAAATGTTAACTATATTCTGTACAGTTTCCTTTAGAAATGAAATAACACATTTACATTTTCTCTTTTGTAACAATGCAGGAATTGCCATGCTTTCTGTAGCATGTTTTTCTGGAGTTCATATTATGTTAGAAATGATGGACTAAAATATACTACAGAAGGGCTACTAGCTCATTTGGAAACTCCGCAAGAGCAACCTGAAGACACTCTTTCCCCCTTAAATCCTACCAAATCTCTCAGAAGAGGCTGTATCCAACAAATCAGAAAAAGCTACACGTTAAAAGTATTATTATCTACCATACGTATACTGTGATTTGAAAAGAAGTACCAGCTCAGATCACAGGTCAGCACAGGCCACATTACAAGTTTCAGAGTTCTTAAATAAGTTAAGACGACCATTATTTACAAAGTATCTCTTGGTAAAATTCTGCATCTTCCTATATGTTCAAAGTGACTACTGCTCTTTTGTTTTTGTTCTTTATTGGAACATTCCCTCTGGTTTTGCAGGGATAAAACTAGAAAAAAGAAAAACATTTGGGGTTTTTTGTGTGTGTCTTAGACCTTTAAAGTAATAATGGAAAATTTTGCAGTTGGACACTAATTATAAAAATTGATATCTTCAATTTCATGTTTAATTAAGCATACACATAAACGGGTGTTCTCTGTTATATTTATCCAAATTATCTTTCACTAAGTAAGTTTTTTAAAAACAATTATCTACCATTGAAAAATTCTGTGAAATAATTTTATTTTTTAAAAACTAAACTTCAAAAACTGTTCTTACACTGTTTTAGAGACTTAAAAGGACATAGATAATTTTACATAGCTTCCCAAGGTAATGTCCATCAATGACATTTTGGGTAATATTAAGAGGGGTCATGAGTATTTAAAGCCTAACAACTGCATAATCAGATAATACTGACATATTTGTTTTGAAAACTGTTTTAAACCTAAGGCTAAACTTTCAGTCATTTTATTAAAATGACATACCGGATTTTTTAGTATAATGCCGATTATTTTAGAATTTGGCAGATGTGTTAAGTTGAAATAGTTAAAACCCAAATAACAGGAGCAAATTAGAAGTAGAAGCAAAGATGGAGGGAGAAAAAAAATGTGAGAAGGTTGTATTTGAAAGGTAATGTACTGACCATCTTCTCAAAGAAATTAACTTACAGAGGAATCAGCTAAAGCTGGATAAAATCTAGGTATAAATCAACTGTATTACTAGCAAATAGAAAATGCAATTTAAAAAACAAAGCCATTTTTATGAAAATATTTTCAAATGAGAAAGTACGAAATTTGACATGTCACATAAAACATTTACATGCTCTAATTCTATGTCACAGTGTACTATTTTAAAGTTCTTGAATATGATGAAAGATTAATACTTAGGTAAATTTTTAATGAAGTGGCACTATCTATGAAAATAATTCTGAGTGATTATTGAACACAGAGTTTTTATAAAAGATTTTGCCTATAACTAAATTAGCTCAGGCATAAACACTGACAAGTACTGGTAAATAACTATTTTGTCTGCTGGATAATACATGTATTTGCAATCTCAATAATAAACTGAACAGGAAAAAAAAGCTACTTTTACTAGTACGAAACATCAAATTCCTAGGGATAAACTTACTAAAAGATATATAAGACATCCTCCTATCACTAAAATAAATCAAAGAAGACCTAACTAAATGAAAAGATACACATGTTCCTGATTTGGATAACTCATTACAGTGAGAATGAAAATTCTCCTAAGTGGTCTCCTAAATTAATAAATCTAAAGCAACTCAAATCAAAACCCTGGCAAGTTTTGATTGTGTCTCTTCAATATATGGTGGGTTAACAGGATATGCATAAGCAAAAGAAAATAATGAGTCTTAATCCCTAACTCACACCATAAACTGCCCTTGCTGTTAAGTTCCTAAAGAAATCCCTCTGCAGGGAAATTCTATTGCTGCTTCTCAGTTAACAAATATTGGCTATATTAACCCCCAAATGCTATAAATGAAGGTTAAATTATGAATTAAACAGGCTTGTTCTACTATTATGATAGAAGAGTACTACACTATTGGAAATAATAAAAATCTGATGAATAGGCTCATCTTCTGAGTTTTAATTTTTGTTTTTCATATTTTTAAGTGGACATCTCACTTTTTGGTATCAGTTATCATAAGGTAGCCTCACTCCATATACCACTGGTTCTTAACTTATACCCCATGGTCATTTGCGAGGAACACTGCAAGTCCCTTCCTAAAATTCCATTAGGAAAAAAATTTTCTAATGTTTAAATTTGAATATAATCTCACTCTCACTTGAATTCCAAAATGCAATACCGGGAAGACAAAAAGAGAGTAAGGTTACAGCCATCAAACTGAGAAGTGCATCTAACCCTGGTTATTCCCTTGGGAATACATCAGCCATGCATCATAATTCATCCTAAGTTTCACTGGAAGGAAAAGAGAGGTGAAGAGCTGCTGGTCTAGAGCAGAGCTGAGAATCCAGAAGAGGGTAAGAAAAATCACCACACGATCAAAAGAAAATCAC
Organism: Procyon lotor; assembly: GCA_028646535.1. Lineage (NCBI taxonomy): Eukaryota > Metazoa > Chordata > Mammalia > Carnivora > Procyonidae > Procyon > Procyon lotor. The sequence goes on from CM053607.1 coordinate 24,172,342, forward strand.
AAAACCCACTCACTACACTCCAGACACTTTGAACATGAGACCCTTTAGACCAAACTCTGATTCCGAATGCAAGGGAGGAAGGGAAGCACGCCCTGCTGGGGACAAGGCCAACAGGGCGCCACATGACAGTTACCATGGGAGAGGGGACAGACACCCTCAAACACAAAATTCTCTGTGGACATTCAACACAAGCTATATAAATAGGGCAGTCCCTCCCAACAACTTCCAGAAATGCCGTGAAATTTTAGAACCACGGGAATGACCGTGTTAATAAAGAAGGTCCTGTACTCTGAAGCATATGTTACACACAGAACACGATGAGAGAGGGGCCCTTCCGTGCTTGTCCTCCAGTGACCCCCTTCTTCTCAAATATATTACTTTAAAAGTTAGAGAAGCATGTATTACGCTACTGAAGGAGTAATAGCGTAAAATCATTACGGTTCCATTAATTGGGGGATGTTTTAAAAGGTATGCTTTAATTTTAAAAAGATACGTTTACATTAGGTGGGATGTTTTAAAATTTTAATTTTAAAAGGTGTGTTTTAGGTGGGAAATTGAGTAAGCCTCTGAACAACAAAGGGGTCAGGGCACTGGCCTCCCATGCAAATCAAAAGTCTACATACAAGGCACCTGGCCAGGTCTGTCTGAAGAGCATGCAACTCTTGATCTCTGGGTCGTGAGTTTGAGCCCCAGGCTGGGTGCAGAGATTACTAAAACAAACTTAAAAAGAGAAAAATCTACATAGAGCTTTTGACTCCTCCACAACTTAACTACTAGTAGTTTCCTACTGACTGGAAGCCTTACCTATAACATAGACAACTGATTAACACGTATTTTGTATGTGGTATGTATTATCTACAATAAACTACAGAAAATCATAAGAGAAAATCCATTTATAGTACTGTACTGTAGTTATTAAAAAAAAATCCGTGTAGGGACGCCTGGGTGGGTCAGTCAGTTAACTAACTGCCTGACACATGATCTCATCAGTCGTGAAATTGAGCCCCATGTCAAAAGTCTGCATGAAGTGAAGGTTCTCGCCCCCGTCCCTCCCCCCACCTCTTGCACACACGTTCTCTAAAATAAATAAATCTTTAAAAAAATCCATGTATAAGCAGACCCATGCAATTTGAACTTCTTTTGTTCAAGGGTCAACTGTATATGAAGTAATTCCTAAGCAATGTAGGATTAAGAAGTATTATATACACACTACCCTTGACTCAACAAAACTGTTAACTAAGAACTTAAAACTAAGCAGCTGGGTGTTTCAAATCTTATTACAAAAGCTATAAATACAAATATAGAGAAAACAAGCTTAGAACTCATCTTAAAATAAGCAAAAATTCTGGTGTCTTCGTATTAAAAAAAAAAAAAAAACAAGAACTGTCCCCTGTCCCCAGAAACAGCACTAAAGCTTTTAAAGAGCAAAACAGATCAATAGGAACTCTTTAATATTATATACTTACATCCTGCAAAAATAACCGTCCCAAATATGTTATCTTCTGTTGTGAAAACCACATTTGTTCCACTATTAGCAGAAACAGAAATATTATGGATCTTGATTGCCACATTTTCCCCATCAAGATGGATAAGGGGACAATTTGTTTGGCCAATCTGTGCTGATAACACTTTTTCTTGAGTCACACAACAAAATGTTATATCTGAGCCTACAAGTATCACTTTGTCTTGAGGAAAAACCTTAGTCTGAGAATCAGGTGACCCTAGAGAGAACAAAAGGAATTATAAATATTTTATAAGTCTTTTACCATAAAATAGGCAGTGTATATAAAATATACCATAAAGTGTTTAGTAATAATGGTGACCCAAAGGAGCTTTCAAAGGAGCAAGACATATACAAGAAATAAAATGAAACCATGTATGTTTTATCTACTTCTGGCCAATGATGGGGAGCAGAGGGGACTGTAGGCCAGTGCCCAGGGTCACGGGTTAATGTCTAAGAAGTCTGAAGGTTCAAACTAAATGGTTTACATGCACATGTGAAAAATCCACAGCAAGAAAAAGTCACTCATTAGATAATTCCACTTCTCTGAAATGACTTCTATGTATTTAGGGCAGACTTCTTACTTTCCGTGAGCCCAAACATATGTGTAAGTACTCCACATCCTAAACAGCACTTTTTCCTTAACCCCAACTCTGTGCAGGTTAAAGGCACACCTTTGCTTTTATTTTCCTAAATGTCCCATTTTTTTAGTTATCTCTAGTTTCCTTTCTACCTACTTACTCTTTACTTTACCACAACCTGGCCTGTACCCTGATCATTCTACTAAAGTGGCTCGCTGACCTATTTGCTCACTCCTCAGTCACCCTTCCTTTCGACATCCACAGCATCGGGTAAGTTGCCTAAGTTCTAACTTCTCAAAACTCCCTTCTCTCTTGGGTTCTACACCACCCTACTCTCCTGGGCTACTAGAAACCTTCTGGCTACTGTCCTCCACCTTGCTAGCTCTTTCCTTCCATCCTACCCTTAGACATACAAGCTTGTAAGACATGTGTCCCTGGTCCCCATTTCTCTTTCCCCGAGGTATGGTACACTCTAGATTTAAACCATTTCGCATCACATCTATGCTGATGACTCTCAGATATCTAGTAATCTCCTAGTAATCACTTGGATGCCAGACTTCTTTTGCTCAGTGCCTGAGACATCCCTACCCAGATACGCCACAAGTACCTCAAGCTCAACATATTAAAAATGAATCTTTCCCACCTGAGCCATTCATGTATTTCCTGTCTCAGTAGGAAGCATCACCAGCTACTCAGCTGCCCAAGCCAATAGGCATCTTTGGCTCTATTTCTTGGTTACCAAATGCATAGTCATTAATTTTAATTCTGTCCCTTCAGTGTGTTCATACCTTTTCCCCCTTTTCATTTCCAGACTCAAGTGCCCTACTTTATGCCTCCACTGTCTTTTCCTGAACCACAAGATCCACCTTGCTTATCCACATGCTTCTAGTCCCTCCTTCTTCTGATCCATGGCTCCATGTGGTCACTAAAGTGGATAATCTACAACAAAAATCAACCTTTTGAAGGACTTCATTTCACCATGAACAATTTTCCAGGCCTCTGTCATATTGCCAAATATTCTACCTGCATATGAATTTCATTCAATGTACAGATTATTTCGGGGACACTTAAAAGATCCCCATGTTCTCTGCAGTAACTCTGAAGCTCACAAGGATCTGCTCTGTGGACAAGAAACTAGAAGCCATTTTTTTTTTCAATATAGACTTGATCTCAGCAGCACCTACATAAAATTTTTAAATGTTCCTGAACACTTACCACAGTGATTTTCAAATCTGGATGGTTATCTATCACTCCAGAAGATCTTTAAAAATATAGACCCCTGAATCCTAACTCAAGAGTTTCTGATTCAAAATGTTCTGGGACAGAGACCTGGGATATCCCCAGGTGACCCTCATGAAGCTAAATGGCATTTGGAGAACTGAGAGCTTAAACTACACCTTACCCTTAAAGTAAGACTAAGCTCGTTCACTTGAAATGAAAGCTTTTTAAATGGGAGCTTACAAGAAATGTTCTTCAGTGGGCTCCAGTCACTCCACTCTTTGCGGCCAGAGAAATGAAGATCGTCAACATAGCATCTAATTCCCACAGAATGAGTGGTGCACTCCAAGGGCATGTCTGAGGTCCAACTCCAGTGATGAACTGTATCTTTACCATTCACAGTTGTGTTGTGGGTCACCTAAAAAATGAACACAAACACAAAATGAGATTTCTAGGTAGTGATATGCTCCACATCTCTTTCGATTTAAAAACACCACAGTATATAATCACCACGTAGCTATAAAGGCTCGCCCTTTTGTACAGCCATCTCAGTTTTCTATTAGGCCTAATAGGAGAGTTACAGGGACAATAATCATAATTCATCTGTCTACATCCTTTTCTTAAAATTCCAGTATAGTTAACATACCGTGTAATATTAGCCTCAGATGTACAACATAGTGACCCAACACTTGCATACATCATGCGGTGCTTGTCACGACCGGTGCATCCGTTTACTTCTTCAGCTTTAGGTTCCATTGCCTAATTATACATGATGTTAATATTCCAGAACATTCAATACAGTTCACAGAGAAATGAATCACTGCCAAAACTGAGCTCCACTTTTCGCCGAGAAAAAATAATTAATTGGTTTGTACTTTCAAGAGCGAAAGTCAAAGAGAGGAGCAGCATTTCAACAAAATAAATGTTTCGGGTTAGGTTTTGTATGTGTTACCTGTTTAAAATTTAATTTTTAATTATGCAGCTTATAGTAAGTTAAAACATTAATCTCAACTGTGAAAAATGGGAAGGATTTCAATCAAACGTCAAGGATCTACTAAAAGAAACCTCAGGAGCTATAAAGACAAGAGATTGAACAACTGTATTTCCTTCTCTCTTCTGAAATCTTTCTAAAACAAAAGAACACAGATTTTTTTTTTTAAGGCATAGATGCACAAAGGCAAAAACAGAAGAAACAACATCAATGAAATTATGGATCCAAGAGAGGTGATGGACAACAGGAACGGACTCAGAAGACCTGAGAAAGCTGAATCTTGAGCCCCCGGTGGCAAAGGAGAAACGACCTGATTTCTATCGCGGAAATGCTGAAGGGCTCAGGATGGGGCTACACCAGGCTCCCCTGGAAATGCGCGGTGAAGGTGAGGCGCAGAACAGAAGACTGCTTGAAAGTTGTTTGAAGACACATTAGATACCCAGATATCCCTCCCACATTCTGTGCTACCAAAAGACTACCCTTCTTCATCTTGGCAGAATGGAGATTTATGATCTGGGAAAGTAAAACAGAACACCTCTGGGAGGAAGAACCTCAGAAAGAGCAAAGAATGGGGACTACCCAAACAAGAGGACTGGGCTGGGGTGCCCCTGCCTTCTTCTCCAACTCAGCCCCCAGGATACGGATGGCAGAGTTGCTACTTACCAGGCAAGGATCTAAATCAACTTTTCTGGGGCTACAAACAGGTCAAGATAAAAATAAAAGAAAAATAATAAATATTAAGATTCCGTCAACTAGATAGCCCATCCTAATCACCTATGATGAAGCCCCAGTCAAAAATCCTGGGACAGCAAACAAAAGTTCCAATTAGATTAAAAAAAAAAAATGTAAGAGCCACTCACTTAAATATGAGCAGCAACCAGGATGACCAGAAATTGGAGAAAGAGTTCTAATATGAGAGTCAAAGATCAAAATAATAAAAGAATTCAAAGAAACAGACCACACAGAAAGAGAAAAAAATTAAATAATTGATATCCTCAGAGATGAGATATTGCATCCAT
>CM053607.1:24178151-24274118 GCA_028646535.1 Procyon lotor
GCTAAAGTAGCAATCATGAACGAGTGCAAAACAGACATTGTTAGAAATGTCGTGTCTTATCATCAGGTAGCATTTTACACTCCCATCAGAAATGTATGAAAGTACCAACTGTTCTGCATCTTCTCAAGATTTGGAATCGACATCTTTTAAGTTTCTTAGCAATCAATTTAAATTAAAAAAATAAAATATATCTGCAAGCTACCATTATAGGTAGCAGAGAGTATTTATAATAAAATAGCAAATACCTACTAGAATATATGCTTCTACCAAAATGAGGAAACAAGAGGAAAACTTTCAAGAAAATGACAATCCATTACAAGAAAAAGGTAACAGGAACCCCCCTGGATGATGATGGAGACCATTTGGACCACAGCTTCCTAAGAAATGTGCCCCAAAACACAGAGGTTTGTCCTAAATGACTCGTGGGTGTACCTAGGTATCAATCCCTCCAACCCAGGGCTGTCTGGCAGGAGTGGAGACGGCTGCAGCTCCTGGGAAACCTCTGGCCACAAGAGTTCTCAGCCATTTGCGACTCCTGCTACACGAACACCGTACCTGTGTGAACCCTATGTAAATAGGGTCCACAGGTAAGTCAGAGGGCCTCCGAGAGAGCTATTCACAAACATACAGCTGATAAAATACTAGCGTCTTTGAACATTTCAGCAGGAGATTCATACGACATGGAGATTACTGAGGACTGAATTAATGGGCACAAAAATTAAACTGAAAACATAAGACATGACAAGAAGCTGCACCCCCTAAAAAGAAAAATAACAGTATATGCTGCTTAGTTTAGCTGTGGATAGTGTTTATATAACCATAATACAAACAAGGAATGCCAGTCTACCAAATATTATCACAGAATGATAGAACAATACTGGAAAAAAATGGGAAATGTGTGAGAGAGAGAGAGAGAGCGCGCACTCCAGCATGCATGTGTGTTGCCCAGGCCAGGAGGTGATGGCACTGAATTCTCATGTCCCATTATTACAATAAAACGTTACTCAAAACTGAAAGGAAAGATTAAGGAAGAGCAACATAAGCATGCTACCTGGACAATAAAAGAATCAGCTAGAAGAACTAAAACTTGCTGTTTATGCAGAGAGCAAAATGGAGGGGCCAGGGGTGCGGCAGAGCTCCCGGGTGTCACTCCCACCCTGGTCCCCAGCGCCCAGCTTCCATGCCCGTATGTGAGGCCTTGGGCAGAAACCATCACATTCTAACTGAAACACCAACGTATTCTTTTTTTTTTTTTTTAAAGACTTTATTTATTTATTTGACAGAAAGAGAGAGATCACAGGTAGGCAGAGAGGCAGGCAGAGAGAGAGAGGGAAGCAGGCTCCCAGATGGGCAGAGAGCCGGATGCAGGGCTCGATCCCAGGACTCTGAGATCATGGCCTGAGCCAAAGGCAGAGAGGCTTTAACCCACTGAGCCCCCCAGGCACCCCACAATGTACAGTATTCTTGATTCTTACACAATCACAAAATAATAGCAAAGTAACAGGTTGTAAGCAGCTCTGCCTTAAATAATGATGTCAATAACATAAACAGGTCACATTTTACTATAGATCTGCATCACCTGTCCTCTCACATTTCACTTTTTAAAAATGCATTTGTTCTATCTCTGTTTTTCTGGCCTCTTGCTCTATTTCCCCATACAAAGATTTTTTTTTCAAAGATCAGATCCCCGAAAGTACTACTTTGCAGCTGCCATCTTGTGATGCATCTTGTGGCAATGAGTTATAGGACCTTGAAAACTTCCATTCCTTTATGCTTGATTTTGTTTACACTTCAAAGAGCAGCCCCCTTATTCTAGCACCCTTTAGGTAGCCCCCAAAGGAAGTACTGACAACTAGTAGCTGTTTAGCAGCTTTATAGATACCATTATCATTTGCTAAAGTAAATCCTTGGCACCACTTTACAAATGAGAAAAAGGTTTTGGAAAGTTATCCAAAGCCACTAACGGGTGGGTAACCCACCCAGCACAAAATGTCAGGCCATCATAAAGAGCTACGCGGTCAGTAATAGATGATAAGCAATAGTTTTAAGGACAACAATGGAAGAGCTGTATCAAAGCTATTTGCAAATTAGGTTCACAGGAAAGAAGTGCCATTAAAACTCAGGAGAAAGCATTTTAGGCTGAGGTCATCAGGATGGGCTTTAAAATTCAGGGTAGGATTTGATTCAGGTCTCGAAGTACATGCTCAATTACCATAGGTGCAAAGGAAGGGAAGGCATTTTACACACAAATAAATGTACCTATTTTGTAACAGAAACTGCAGTGGTTACGAAGGAGCACAGACTGTAACTCTGAGTCCCGGCTCCACTACTTCCTGCCTTCCTGGGTCTCTGGAGCTCCATGTCTAAAATGGGGATGATGTTGATGGTGCCTCCCTCAGAGGTCTGTGGTGAGGATGTGGAGAATGACCACATATGGAGCTAGAGCACTGTCAGCAATGCAGAAGCACCGGACGCCTGAACGGACACCCACAGCTACAGTTATGGCTGCTGCTAACTTAGGAAGCTAATACACACAGTGTCAAAAAGGAAAACCACGACAACGATGAAATACAGAGTAACTCTTTAATCTTTACGATCTAGCTTATCTATGTACTTAGGCAAATAACTGTAAAATCAGGGGCTAGTTTTCTAATTCTTAAATCTACATATAACTAAGCATATTTCAAATCCATTAAGAAGGAAAAGAGTAAAAGGGCAAAAGAAGGAATTCCCACACATCCGTTGTCAAAACTTTTCACTACTATTCCTCATTCTCCTCTAGTTTAAGAGGAAACTAAAGATAGATTACTTAAGGAAACCATTGGCCAACAAAATTTAAAAAAAAGAGAAGAGAAAAAAAGCATGAATTATTAAATATAAGGTTATTTCAGGTTCAGATAAATTCAACCTTATGCAAAATTTATCAACAATCTTATACAAAATTTCTCAACAATCACTATGACTAAATCTGTTTCAAAACATTTTTATGTTTATAGTATCAGACAATAATAAAATAAAAATGAAATATTTCATTTATGTAAAAACATGCACATAAAAAAAGCTGGAAACACAAAAGTAACATTTACCGTGGTCAAGTGGTGGAATCACAGATTATTCCTCCCTTAACTTTCTAAGCTTACTATAATTAATAAGTTATACGTTATTTTAAGTTATACATTATTTTAATAAGTGATTTGAGTAATAGCACATAGTTTTAATGAATCCTGAAAGGATATCTGATCTATTTCCTTAATGATGTAAAAGTTCACTGATACCACCTTAAAAATCTTTTAAAAATTACTTGGTTTCTTTAATGCTATAAGAAAAAAATCTATTTTGGTTCAAACTTACTAATTTTACGACTTCCATATTTTCTTTACGTAGAATTTTAATTTCCCAGATGACATTTAAGTGACGTGGAAAAACAGAACCCCTGTCATTCCATTTTAGGTGTAATGTGGAAGTTGAGAAATCAGCAGACAAATTCAAGATCTCTGGAGTGTCTGGAATTAAGGCTTGAAAAAAAAGAAAACAAAAAACATGACTTAGTAAAGTAATAAATTTTCATATTGTAATTCCATTAATTAAGTACTTTTAAAACTCTATTCCTTCTTGACCAAAAATGATCAAGAACTAAAGCAAACTCTTGGGGCACCTGCATGGCTCAGGTGGTTAAGTGTCCAACTCTTGATTGTGGCTCAGGTTGTGATCTCAAGGTCATGAGATTGAGCCCCGCATCCAGCTCTGTGCTGGTCATGGAGCCTGCTTAAGATTATGTCTCCTTCCACCCTTCTCCCTGCCTTATGCATGCTCTCTCTTAAAAAAAAAAAAAGCAAATTCTTAAACCGATTACTGAAAAAAGTGAATATATGTATTTATTTGCATAATCCGCTTTCAATGATTCATCTGTCAAATCTGAGAAAATCATTATCAGATCCTAATATGTCTTCTAATACAAATAATCACCGCTTTTTATCACCACAAAACTCTAGTGTCATCAGTCTGGAATCTATACCGAGGCAACATCAGAGAGACGTAAAGGAGCTTCCTCTGTATGACTGTGGGTCAGGCCTAAGAAAATGACAGAATATGGAAAGCCTGCTCTGGTAAAGCTTTCCGTCTGTTTTTCTGCACCTTTCCCGCTCACCTGCCAGTGTCAGAGCCCTGATGCTGGCAGAAGTCACCCACTTGGGGATGCTATGAGCCATTACTGGTATAGGGAGCTGTAAACAGCAGCAAGACCATAGGAATGACCAAGGCATTGAGTGAGGGACCCAACAGGATACTATGCAGATGTGAGAAATACTCAGCAGAGTGAGAAAGTCCTCCGGAAAGGCCAGGTGAGTTGTGATGTGCAGTTCAGGGGGCTGAGAAAGATAAGGTTGGTTAAGTGGGAGACCACTGGGGCAAGGCTGGCCAAAGCAGCAAGGATAGTGATCATGAAGCATTGTCATGCTCATGAGGGCTACAGAAAAGGAAAACAACTCTGATGGGCATTTCAAAGAAATGACAAAGCAATAAAGGATTAGTATAATAAGAAAGGGAAACATCTATGATTTCCGCAGGTTTCTAGCCTAGAAAGCCAAGCAAAAGGAATCATGGACATAGTGAACAAATACAAGAGACAGGCTATCGGTGACCAAGCGTCAGGGAGGGACAGAGGATCAGTGAGTGGAGGGGTCTGCTGACAGCCAGTGAGAACGGGGCTCATCAGCACCATGGACACAGACACAAGAGGAACTCTGAGTGTAGCTGAAGAAACAGAATGAAGACTCCAAACAGCCAAAGCTTGCCTGAGAGCCGAGAGCTACCTACAGACAGTCACAACTTCAAGGCATCAGAGAATTCTCCCAGCAAGAATCCTGAGAGGCAGAAGGAAACCAGAGAAGACCCCGTACTGTGAGACTAAAAGAAATACGTTGTCATTTAGGACAAATCAAAGAGAGATCATAGAGGAAAAGTGAGAAAAGGCCACCAGCATTGGAGAGGGTACAGTCATTGGTGAGAAAGAAGTCTGGGAGGGCAGAGGGCTCTGAAGCTGCAATACAAAAAAGGTAAAGAAAAAAAAAAAACATGCTCAAGGATACAGGAGCTCACAGAGGGAAAATGGTAAACTAAAAAAGTATTCTTTAAAATCTTCAAGTCTCCCTACCTACAAGAGATGAGTAAATTCCTCCAATAGTTTGGATCAATGAAAAACATGTAAGGTGTGAGCCTGTTCCATTGTATGAGACGCAGGCTTTGTGGTGTGAGGGGCGGACGACGTGGGACTCTGTCTCACATGTGTTCTCTTCCAATCCCAGTAAGTGAAGGTAAGCTAAGCCAACTCCAGAGACGCGTGCCCTTGGCCATCCCTACCCTAACGCGGCCCATGCAGCACCCGGCCGGTTGTCAAGGGTCGAGGCAAGCCCAGGCTGCAGGATTTCACAGAGCTGGGGCGGCCGAGTGTGCTAAGTAACAAAAATGGCAGAGCAAACCGACATGAATCAGTCTTGGAATTTAAAAGTAAGTTCTTCATAAATTTAACTAAAATGTGCTGGCTGCAGCACTCTATACTGGATCTGTGTAAAATACTTTCGGCTGTACAGGAAATCGTACCTGTGGCTTCAAAACCTGAACACCATACAGCAAAGTCAGCGGTTCCACAGCTACATAAGGACAGGGGAGGATGCTGTACAGGACAGACTTCAAGGGGGAGCTGCTTTTAAAACAGAAGGAGCCACTATATCACGTATCTGAAACTCCTATAATAACAAATACCATATGTTAAATAGCTGGAATTAAAAAAAAAAAAAACAAACAGAAGGAGCAAAGGAGGGGCAAGAAGCTGTGATAGAGCCGGGAGACGGAAAGCTGAAGGTGCCAGTGTGACCACAGAGAGAGGCTTCGAAGAACACGGTTCTTTCAAATGCTTTGGGTGTCACAATATAGTAACTTCAAAATTACGAAACACGGGAGCACTTACACTAAGGCAATATTGGTCTATTATTAAATGCTCCCTCCCTGGAAGGTACACGTAATTTACATTTTATCTAAATAGAAGTGGGCTATTCTTTAAAACACAAGTCGTAGCCAGTATTTCAAGCTAAAAGACAGTAACAATCACAATTATGCAAATGAAAGGATTTAACACACACACACACACACACACACACACACACACACACTCTTTTCACTACTTCACAGTACACTTCCTCACATTAAAATGGGAAGTTTCCCTAACATTGCACAAACTATTATTTGTATTTCTTTCCAGCTAAAATAGACACTTGAGGACAATATTAAGTTGCTTTTTAGAAGACAGGAATTTTTCATCTGGGAAGTAAGTTTAATCCCTTGTGTTTGTTTATTTTTTAAAGCTAGTACATCTTCACCCATAAGCTCTGCTTAAACATCAGAGGACGGGAGCTTTCCCAGCTCACTTATAGGATCCACATTATTTATTCTGCCTCAGCCAGATCCATATTTTCAGGTTATTTTAAGAAACTTAGACACTAGAAGTCTTACAAAGACTTACTTATTTTTTTGTGTTTGCCCTTGTCTTTTAGAAGCATATTATATATATGTGTATATATTAAATACTTTGCTTTATATGTATGGTGTTGAAAGCATCTGGAAACAACTAAATTTCTCATACTTTTCTTCAGTAGCAAATTGCCAAAAAACCCAGATCCTCTAATGCACAGGCACATGACCCTTACACAGCTTCTCCCAAACATAGTACATACTCGAAGATCTGCTGATGCATCCACCTCCCTTTGTTATTCATCTAGTTTGCTTTTCAATTTTTTTTATCAGTATTATCATAGTAAGGATAGTAGTATCTTATTACTAGGATACTGTTACTCTAATATTCTAATCAGAATCAGACTCAGCAGTATTAGCTGATAGCATTAAAAATGCTATCAACAAATTCCATGATATGTACAAACAATACACTATTCATCTAGTAAGTCATCTAGCATCTGTCTTGATTTGTCCTTCTCATTCCTTCTATCAGACACGGTCATCTTCAAGTAGCTTCCCAGGCAGAACCTTCTCCTTACCTCTTGAAAAATCAGACAACACAAACTGGCTCTCTGAAAGAGTCCTAGGGAATTTTTTAAAAATCTGGAATAAAATTAAGTTAGATTCCTTATACCTTGCTACAAAATAATTCCAGATGGGTAAAAGATTTAAATCGAGCATAACAAAACGAAAAGCTCAAAGAAAAATAGTGAAAGAGTCTATTTATACAAAAATGAAAACCTTCGTGAAGTTTAAATTTTAAACTCAGAAAATTATTTGTAGCAAATATGGCAGAATTAGTAACCGTAATATAGAGAGCTCTTGTGAACCAATGAGGGACAGAATGAGGTTCAACACAAGAGAAAATTAAGAAAGGATACAGACAGTTCAGAAAAGAATAAAAATGACTGATAACTTTTTTAAAATAAGTAACCACAGAAATGCAAAAACAAAGTGTTATAAATTGGGGGCCTACAGATTGAAATAGCAAAACTGAGAGAAATGGACAATACCTAGTCTTGGCAAGGAGTAAAAACAGAGCACCCCCTATTAGGATATTTGTGGAAATGCAAAGAGACTCCAAAATTTTAGAAAACAACTGGCAATGGATGTCAAAAGTTCTAACAAGGGGATTATCTTTAATGTAGCATTCCCAATTTTAGGAATTTAGCCTGGAGAAATCATCACACAAATTAGAAACCTACATGTGCAAAACATGCTCATTAACGCACTGGTTATAATACTGAAAATCCAGAAATAAAAATCTCAATATTAATAATCAATCACTTAACATAATTATGGTACCTCCGTTCAATGGAATACTATGCAGTCTACAAAAGTAATATAGATTCAGATAACGAACTGAAAAATCTATGTCTTCTGTTAAGCAGGTTATAAAGTAATATGAACCTTACCTTTTACATATATATGCACAGCAAATATATTTAAGTGTGGGTACTGAGATTATGGCTGATCCGTACAAAACATTCCCATGTGGACTGCACATCCAGCTATAGAAAGAAAATAACCAACACTGCTCCTCTCTATCTTGAAAGGCAGTGAGACAGATGTGAAGTTCCTGGAAAGCTTGCTTTATTATCCTTTTGGAATCTGTTCTATCTCAGACACAGACCGCTCCAACAGGCATCTTATCCATGAAATTGGACCGGTCACCAAGTTAATTATATTTTTCCCCTTGTTTCAAAGTAAGTCATCCTTATAAGACTCATTATAATATCGTTATGATGCCATGCCGTAATAGTTGTCAGGAGCGACCAAACCTGCCTCCCCCACCAGGGAGAGTCAAGGCTCCTGGGGTTTCTAAGGTCTCACTGTGAAGCCAAATCTCCATCTCCATCAGCCTGGGTCTATTTCATGACTCCACTCAACCTGTCACCTAGGTCGTAGGCATTTAATCAACACCTCTGCAAAAGATGCTTGTCACACGCAAGGCAGTGGGCTAGGCACTAGGTGTAGAAGAGAAACTCCCTGTCCCACTGAACCTATTTTCTCGAGGAGGCGACACACATAAATGCCTTATCACATAATATGTTAGTAATGCAACTGTGAGAAATGCCACGAAGGAGAAGACACATTGCCTAAGGGAATGTTAAGAAAGGAATGGGGCATCCTCTGGGAGGGGAGGGTCAGGACCACTTCCCACAGCAGGGGACACCTGAGAAATTCTGAAGGGTATACAGGAATCAATGAAGCAAAGAGAGGACGAGAAAAGTATCCAAATGTGTAGAAAGGATCGTGGAAAGGATCTGTAACATCTACTCTGACTGACTAGACGACAGTCTGTTTCCCAATCCTGGCTGTGCTCTAGAAGCCACAGTATGGGTGCTGGGGAAATGCAAGCATTAGTCTAACAAGGGAAATTCAAAAGAAGAGTAAATTTCTGCCCATTACAAAGCACTGCAATGCTAAGCACAAAGGCACTCTGCTGAGTTTTTTCTTTCTTTTTCCTAAATATTTTATTTATTAATATCTGAGAGAGACTGAAAGCAAGAGGGAACACAGAGGGAGAGGGGGAAGCAGACTCCCCACTGACCAGAGAGCCTGATGCGGGGCTCAATCCCAGAACCCTGAGATCATGACCTGAGCCCAAGGCAGACGCCTAACTGACTGAGCCACCCAGGCATCCCCGTGCTGAGTTATTTTCAAGCTAATTTTCTTTTCAAATACTTACAAACACTTTTTTCATTTAGTATGAATTTACTTCTAAGATTTCCAAAATCATACAGATGGTTTATTGTTATTTCATGATCACCAGGTGAAAGAGCAGGGATCTTAGTGTTTGTTTTCTCTGACTGATAACAAGAATGAGACCTGCAATAGAAAAAAAAAATCAAATTTTAATTAGCGGATAAAACTAATGATGCAATTTTCACAGAAACGTGACTAACATGAAATGCACTGGAAAATACTTTTTGTTCTTTCGTACAAAAACACGACAGGTTATACTGCCTTTTAACACTGAAAAAGGGGATGGGAAGTTGATGGTAAGTGCGTCAGTGTGGAGGATGAATAATCATACTGTACCAGAAAGTCAAGTGATAAACAGAGATGATTATTTCAAGAAACTCGGGATTTTGGCATGCCCTTCAAACTCCCCCCAACCTTCCCTCTGCGGCCTAACCTGGTGCCACACACGCCCGCCCCACTACAGCCCTGCACTTCTATGCAACACCAGCAAGCAGTCTCAGGCTGAGACGATGCTCCACAGATACTGGGGACGGGCATGACACTGGCTGCTTGTGGCCGCTCACACACACCTCTGTCTGTCCACCGCGCCTCTGTTCTGGCCCAAGGTTCAGTGTGAACAACACTTTCTCTTCCACTCTGCTTTCAAAACTTTCAGTTCCCCACCCATTATCCCTTCAACAAAAGTTGGGTTTTTTATTTTCCTCTTGGTTCCATAGCTTTTTATGTTCACATTTACGTTCTTTTTATTGCTATTCATCTACACTTCTAACGTCCCCTGCCAATCTGAGCTCCAGCAGAGGGACTCTGTGGTGTCTCGGGTGACCCTGCCCAGCACCCCGCGCACACCTCTTCGCCTTCTTCCCTCAGGACTCCCACTTAACCAGGTCGGCTCCCGCCTGTCACCCTCACAGAGGAGGCTTCCTTAGGTGCCAATAACACAAAACCACCTGAATTCACTACATCATGCTATTTCATACATTACATTCTTTCAGGCTGGAACGTCCTTCTGTCCTTTTTCTGAGAAACTGGGTCTTCGCGCTCCACAATCACAGCTCAGACGGCCTCTCTGGAGCCCCACACTGCTCAGTCAACGCTCCCTCAGCCCTTCCCCTATAATTTCCGTCAGCACCCAGTGGTTTGTTTCTTGTGAACTCTTGCAGAGCTGGAACAACTTCCTCTCTCTGTGGCCTGAGGTAATCATTCATGCTATTTACCAAATTTTTCTGGTTCTCCCCTTCTCGAGTCACAGCAGGATTGTACTTCCGGCTCCTCTGAAGCCAGGCAGGTGATGGGACTTTTATTTGCAGAGAAGTGTGAGTGAAAGTCACATCTGTCCCTCCCGGAAGGAAGCTCTGGAAGCCAGCATAGGCTATGCTCCCTCTCCTCCTGTCTCCATGCACTGGAGCGTGAGGGACCCCCTAGAGGTTTGGGGCCCCGAGGAGAGACTGGGGGCAGAGACACCAGCTGACCCAAGATGGACACTGAACACAAGCAGGAAATAATCCTTTATTTTCACAAATGACAAGCAGAAAATAAGGAAATAAAATTTTAGGGCTATTTCTGCAAGACAACCAAGCTCCTCCTGGCTGACAAATATAACACAAAGCTTAGACTCACGCTCACTAAACCTGTACCAAATGGGAAAGCAACATCCGAGTAATATTTAAATGTACACTTATGTCCATTTACATGAGGGCCACCCATCAGCAAAACGGGACTTGGAGCTGCCGTGCTGAACAACCCTGATGTTGCCGAACCACTCAGAGCCCCGCTGGAATCGGGGAAAGGGAAGAGAATGTTCTGGCTTGCAGAGAGCCCAAACGCCTTACCTGCAGGCTTCGAAGCTCCCCGCCCTCTCCAAGATTATCTGAGAGGGGAACTAGGGGTGACAGAACCAGTCGCTGGCCTCCTAACTTCCCTTCCCCCTTCCCTTAATAACAGGAACTCAAGGTTTATCCAGGCACATTGCCGCGCCTCTTATACAAATAGGCTTCATCACCTGACTACATTCTGCCAATGAGATGCAAGCAGAGGTGTTGTGTGGGACTCTTCCAAGGTCTCCTTAAAGCAAAGCATCTTCTTCCTCACTGCTTTCTGGGATGCAGACAGGACAGCCACTCCTCAAGCACCCTTGAACCATGAGGTCCCATGCTAAAGCTGGCACTGCGGCATGATAAAGACAGACCTGGGTCTCTCATCCACAACCGTGCCAGCCTTGAACTGCCTACTCTGGACCTGACATTTTCTGCTGGGCAGAGTCAGAACGTGAACCCAACTGACCTAGACCAATGTTGGTTTCGGACAGACCAGTAAAACCTCCCTATAGTAGATGAGAACGCACAGCATATGAAAAGGGGTGTTCTACACTTAATATTCAGATAACACAACAATCACAGTTTTGGCTAGGAGAAGGGTTTGTTTCCACCTTGACTGATATAAGATTCAGATTTTTTAGGAAACAGCTAAGATTTAAAATTCCATTAAAAAATTTCTAGGGGCGCCTGGGTGGCTCAGTCGTTAAGCGTCTGCCTACGGCCCAGGTCATGATCCCAGAGTCCTGGGATCGAGCCCCGCATCGGGCTCTCCGCTCAGTGGGGAGCCTGCTTCTCCCGATACCACTCCCTCTGCTTATGTTCCCTCTCTCGCTGTGTTTCTCTCTGTCAAATAAATAAAAAATCTTTAAAAAAAAAAAAATTTCTAGAATAAACTCTCTATGCTCTAATATTAAGAATATAGCTCTTCATTTCTCTTACCTGTTCTCAATGCAAACTTCATAAGCAGTACCGTGGCCTGCTCCAGAGGGTGCTTTCCAAGAACAGTCCCACACCTGCAAATTGTTAGTTACACACTTCAAATCACGAGGTGCTCCTGGAGAAGAAGAAACATACACACACACAGAGAACATGCTTAATAATTTAACTGCACCATGAAAGGCCAACATACAAACTGTCTTCAGCCTTGAGTATGAGCACATGTGCCTGCACAGGAACCATGTTCTTTGTGCAGGGATGAGCCTGCAGTCACAGAAGGGACTGGTTTTCTATTTCTGTTTGTAGCTGTCGATTAAAAAATGAGAGGAAACCAAAGGAAGTGAGCCAACCACTAGACCAGTTAGGGACTGAGCCTCCATCAAAGTCCCACCTTCAGCCACTAAGATAAATGGAGGGAGTCAAGGATGAGATCCAGAGAGGGCCTGGAAGAATTTTATCTCCAACAGCCCTGTTTGCCCCCATTGCTCCCCCCAAATAAAGTAACTCTAAGTAAAAACTACGTGTTTCCCATGCCCACAAATACAGCTTCTAAGCACTCCTAGCCGCTGCTGCATTACCAGACTGCCACCTCACAGAAACCCCACAGCCAATCCTTAAAGTTTTATGAAGCAGGGGTGCCTGGATAGCTCAGTTAGTTAAGAGTGTGCCTTCGGCTTGGCTTAGGGTCCTGGGATCTAGCCCTGTGTTGGGCTCTCTGCTCAGTAGGGAGTCTGCTTCTCCCACCCCCAACTCCCCCCCCAATATATAAGATCTTTAAAAATGTTTATGAAGCATATTACATTTAAATAGTAATGAACTCACACAAGTCTCTGAAAAATATTTTTTTGTGTAGGTCTGAGCAACTGAAAATAGCAATAATCCTAATAGTATTTATTCATACCTGTAAAAGAATACCTGTAAAAGGTCATGGAATACATTCACACCGTACAATGAAAAACTGTCATGTTAAAATGAAAAGAAGGGAGGAGGTACCATACAAGAGGGAGAACAAAAGGAAAAAGAAAGGAGGAGAGGGAAGAAGGGAAGAAGTGAAGTAATCAGAGTGTAAAAAACGTTATTCCATCTCAGACTATCTCTGTTAATGTCTCTGAAAAGATTTTTTAAATTTTTACATGACTGGCATGACATTTACGGTAGCAATAAATTATAAAGCTACTTATATGTGACAGAAAACAAAAATATTAGAAGCACTCACATTAGAAATCATCAGTAACCATAATAAGTTATTTAACAGTGATCTCGAGGGAAAAGAGGATATCTGTTTAATTATGGAAATAAAACAAAAACTAAACACAGGGGCAGAAGGATGATAATGTTCTTTATAGAAATAAGCTAGGGAATAACATCTACACAAACATTCTTAATATATTTAAAGAAGACGAACACATTATTAAAGAAACAGATTTAGATTTCATTTATATGACATTCAGAAAAGCAAAATTATAGACAGACACTAGGCCAGTGCTGGCCTGAGGCTGGGAGAAGAGAGTTGAATACAGAGGAACATGGGGAATTTTTTGGAATGGGGAGTGTTCCCTATCTCGTGCTGGTGGTCACATGACTATACACATTTGACAAAACTCGTAGAATTTTATCCCAAAAGGGTGAACTGCACTGTATGTAGATTATACCTTAATTTTTCCGCCTAGGGAAAGATTACTTAGATCTATCTTTATGGGCCTTTTTAAAAGAGACCAAAGTACACAGGAAAAAAAAAAAGATGACAAAGAAATGGATTTTAACCACAGAAAATCTGAAGTGTTCAATAAAGACACAAGATCACTTCATAATCAAAATAATAATGGCAGAAAATAATAACAGTATTGCAATCAGTTCATTCTCTAAGGCTCAGATGTACTTACCCCTCTTCTGGCTATTTACTTGGTTCATTAAGTATAGGAGAATAAATGTTACTAAGAGCCACTGGAAATGTGACGTCATCCCCATTCTTTTACTATCCACCATCCAGGAGGGTCTTCTCAAACGTGAGGAAAGGTTCATCATCCGGGCAAAGCAGTCAGTCCTGGATGAGGAGAAGAATTTCAAATGCTGTTCAAAGTGCCGCAAAGACACCTCTTGCACTGTGCACGGCACCTTGGAGAGTGGACACTGACGGATACTGACAGATACTGACATGTACTGTAGGTCAGTAACTGTGCAGACACCACACTCAAGCTGCCCTGGCTTTGGGAGATGTGAGTAAGAGAACAGACCTATTGCTTTCACAAGCCATCATAGGGTCAGTTTTCAAACAACAGGCTTCAAGTTTAAGATTATAACCAAACACTTATTTCTCAACTCTCCATTCTACTACTACTACTACAGTATAGAAAAGCAGTGCATGAAACTGAAGTCTTGACAATTTTCAATGATATATGGAATGACATTTTTAATTTCAATTAATATAGTCATTTATGACAAGTAATATTTTTATTTTCACTTATACTGTGATATAAAGTTTCTATGTCATATAAATTTAAATAAATATAACTTTAAATAAAGAAAAAATCAGGATAAATAATATAGAGGGTTCATAGATGTGGCCAAAATAGTGCCCAATACACACAAATGACTAAGGTGTCATTACAGCAACTATAATGAGAAAGGGACTGCTGCTAGACAAGAGAAGTCCACTCATGTATGCGAGCAGGGACTGAAATCAGTGTGCCACGGGGAGGGACTGCAATGCAGGCAGGCATTGTTCAGTCTAAGAGCTCAAGAGAAACTTGTCAACAAATGACCAGAGACAGCCTACCAAGTGCGGGGTTCCTGTCCAGGCACTGGAGGTGCACACTGAACAAAGTCCCGGCCCTCAGGGAGCCTGGAATCTAGTTGGGAGATACATATACATAAACTACTAAGAAATTTAAGATCTTGATATAGCTTTAAAACCAGAAGAAGTTGATGTGTGTGAGAATGTAAGTCAACAAAAGTGTTACTTGAGCTAAGGCCTAACTAATAAGATGGCGATGGTAAGACTTGAGGAAAGAGAAGCAGCAGCAAATGCAAAGACCCTAAGAAAAGAAAGCCTTACTAGGTTCAAAGGTCAGGAGGAGGAGCCTGGCCCAAAGGAAGTGGGCTGGTCAGGCCACGAGGGCAGGGAGCCTCCAGGCCATGGAAAGGATTCAGAGTTTAACATGGTGGAGAGAAAAATCCACTGTTGTGGTGTTTTGTTTTTTTTTTTTTAATTAAGATTTTACTTATTTATTTGAGAGAGAGAGAGACAGCGAGAGAGGAAACACAAGCAGGGGTAGTGGGAGAGGGAGAAGCAGGGTTCCTGATGAGCAGGAAGCCTAATGCAGAGCTTGATCCCAGGACCCTGAGATCATGACTGGAGCTGAAGACGGACGCTTAACGACAGAGCCACTCAGGCGCCCCTCCACTGCTGTGTTTTAATCAGGGGGGGATCCACGATCTGATCTGCACTTCGGGAAGATTTCTCTAGGTGCTACACGGGGGGTGGACTCAAAGGGAACAGAGCAGAGGTAGGGAAACCAGAATCCAGCTGAGACCACCAGTGATGAGGACCAAGGTTCTAAGAGCAGACGTGGAAGAGAGGGTCAGATTCAGGATCCGTTCTAGAGATGGGAGGGTCCTCCCACGGTAGGAGAGGCAGGACAGTGTGGGGATTTAAGAACATGGACTGGACATCTGACTTCTATCCATATTTTCGCTATCGTGGACATTGCTGCTATAAACACTGAGGTGTGTGTGCCCCTTCAAATTACTATTTTTGTATCGTTTGGATAAATACCTAGTAGTACAATTGCTGGGTCGTAGGGCAGCTCTATTTTTAACTTTCTGAGGAACCTCCATACTGTTTTCCAGAGTGGCTGTGCCAGTTTGCATTCCTGCCAACACGTGGATGGAAGTAGAGGGTATTATGCTAAGCGAAATAAGTCAGGCAGAGAAAGACAAATACCTACCATATGATTTCACTCATATGTGGAATTTAAGAAACAAAACACATTAACACAGTAAGGAAAGGAAAAATAAAATAAGATTTAAAAAAAAAAAGGGGACAGAGGCAAACTGTAAGAGATTCTTAACTATGGGGAACAAACTGAGGGTTGCTGGAGGGGAGGTGGTGGGGGATGGGCTAAATGGGTGATGGGCATCAAGGAGGCCACTTGTTACAATGAGCACTGGCTGTTACATGCAACTGTTCCATCACTAAATTCTACCCCCAAAACCAATAATCAATATATACTAATGAACTTGAATTTAAATAAAAATCTAAAACAAAACAAGAAAAAATGGACTGGGGCTGAATCCTAGCTTTGCTACTCATTATGTGGCCTTAACCTCCCTGTGTCTCAATTTCTTCATCTGTAAAATGGGGATGGTAACTATATTTTCCATAAGTTTGTTGTAAAGATTAAAAGAGTAAATGTGTAAGGCACTCAGCCGAGTGCCACAAATGTACTAAGTGGTATAAGTGTATTTAGTGTGTTGTGGGAGATATAGGGAGAGGAGAGGAAGCAAAGATGGCTACCGATTTAGTGGAAACACAACAATGGATGGCTGGTGGTGCCATTTAAATCCTCTCTGGGTACATAAAGGAGGAGGCAATGATTTACTGTTTATAGGCTGTTTATAGACAGTCTGTTTATATCAGAGATCTGTTTTAAGGACCTCAACCTTGACACGTTCCTACTTCCGAAACAGAGGCATTCCCTATAGAATGCGAAAGAACTGCCCAGGAAACGAGAGCAGCTAACAAAGACACAGGTGTCCAAGAGGAAAGGCTTCCACATCTGACATCGAGGGATTCCTCAGAGTAATGATGTTCCCATCCACTCTAGCTGAACGAGGCCCGCCAGCGGACAAGGCCTCTCAATGCACTGAGCTGAGCACTCCTTGTCAGACTTAGTAGTGCCTTGTTTTTATACTGGAACAGACAACAAAGGATCATGAAACACTCAAGCAAAGCCTAAAACAATAAAAAGAAATTCATAATAAACAGGATCCCTAGAAGGAAAAAAAAGAATTACTCCCAGAGAGAACAGGGATAACGTAGAGAAGGAAAACTAAAAAAACAGAAAAACCACCTCTAAATTTACTCTCAGAGTGAATATGGCATAGCCATAAAAACTAGACGAGGAAATAAAAAAAAAAAAAAAAAAACTAGACGAGGATGAGGGCACCTGGGTAGTTCAGTTGGTTAAGTGTCTGCCTTGGGCTTGGGTCATAATCCCACGGGCCTGCGATTGAGCCCTGAGTTGGGCTCCCTGCTCATCGGGGAGCCTGCTTCTCCCTCTCCTTCTGCCCCTCCCCCGGCTTGTGCTCTCTCTCTAATAAATAAATAAAATCTTAAAAAAAAAAAAAACTAGAAGAGAATGAAATGGAAAAGGAATAATGAGAAATAAAAATAGCTCTTACAAGTTAAATGTATTGACTGATATTACAAAATTTTTTAAAGACAGATAAATATTGAGCAATCTTTCAGGGGAAAAGAGACAAAAACAGAACATGTGAGAAGAGATGTTAAGAACAGGGACTTGACAGAGGAAAAAAGATCCAACATCTAAATAATTGGAGCCCAAAAAGGTAATTCAGAAAACACTTTTCTTAGCAAAAGCAGATGGCAAGACCTCGTCTAGTGCTAAGTACTGTCAAAAACTCAGGGAACAAATTTCACGTAGCTTACATGATTATAACCAGAATAGACACCAGGCACAGGCACACATTTCCAAAAGCGGTCACCTATTTTCTGGCCCAATGACTCCCCAGTCACTTCCAGTGTCACTGAGCTTACATAGTAGCACGAAAATGTATTCATGGAATGTCTGAAATGCCAGTTGCTAAAGTTACAGGGTTCCGTGGCATGTGTGGGAATAACTGAATAAAGGAGACCCAAACATGACCAAATCGTAACTGAAACCATCATAAACCATATTCACTGACCAGCTGAACATCCTCCTGGGATGAAAACAGCCCCTCACTACAGGTTTACACTTGTTCCAGGAAAGAGAGGTGTGTCCCATGAAGTGGCAAGGCGGGTCCAGAGGCCACCAAGCTCTGGACCAGGTCCTGGGGACCCAGACTCTCATCCCAGCTCCACCGCTAAGGAGCAGCGTGACTCAGCGTGATGGAGGCAAATCCCTCAATTCCTCCCGGCCTCGGGCTCAGGAGCGGGGGCACAGAGGCCCCCTCTGCTTGGGGTCCACAGGAGAAACTTCCCAGAGTCAGGGTGTAATGCTGCACTCCCGCTGGCGGGCAACGAACAAGCAGACAGACCAGCACAAGGTCAACACCAGAGGCAGGCACCGATCGAGGACACCACTGAAGAGGTGAGCGAGGGGCAGGCCAGGGTGCGGGGTGTGCTCGGGACAGCAGGATCAATGACAGTGTCACCAACATCTGCTTGACTGAACACAGGCAGGATGATAAAACTCTCTTGTCGTTAACATTTATGTAGCAAACAGTGAGTGAGTCACTGAGGCCATATGATGTTATGCTTGTAATTGATCTGACTTCTCTACCAAGCAAAAATTTCAAGTGGACTCAGTTGAGGCCAGAACAGTACAAAAACAGAGCTTTCTAAAATACTTTAAGGGAAAATGGGCCCGTGAAACTTGTCTCTGCTCCCTTTGAATAGAAACATTGCCAGAAATTACTCTTTTCCCCACTGATGCCTCATTCCTAGAGGAGCATACATTTTTAGAGTTTCTGAAATTAGGGTCCCAGTCACTTACTGCAGTCACAGAATGCAAATGCAAATACCTGGAAGGCAAACCAGGTGACCAACTCTCCACACAGGTGGTGCAAATCGGAGCTCACCAGCCTCACCTAGAGGGGGCAGCAGTGGGCCTCATTTTGCCAGATTTTTCTGATTTTTCAAGCCAAGGTAGAAACCTGGGAATTTCTATCAAACACTCAAATTTGTAAATGGAAGAAACAAATTTGTAGTTTTTCAATATTCTAAAAGCTAAACCAAACAGATCTTTCGACCGTATCCCACCCATGGGTCACTGGTCTGTATCCTATGCAATATAATTATGTTAAAGGATTAAAGAAATGTCAACAAACCTTTTTAAGGAAACTGATGGAGCAGAACCAATTTATAAAATTGTTGGAATGGAAAGAAAAAAAAACCCTGTTCTTTGCTTGTTTTGTTTATGCTGCATCCTGACCTCAGTCTTAGGCTGTCGGGAAGACAGGCCAACCCCATGTGCAGAGCTTTCTGGCCCCTCTCGTGAAAATGGAACATCAGAGATTCACTCTGCTTGGCTTTCTCCTCAGCCCTGAACACTCTGGTTCCAGTCCACATGAGGTTTCAGGAAAGAGAGCTGAAAAAGGAAAGTAAAGGCGGAGGAGGACCAGAAGCTGTGGTCCAGATAGCTTCTGTTTAGTCTGTTTTTTCTTTTTGGTGGGGCGGGAGGGGGGAGGAGGTGGGAAGGGGAGGAGGGTGGGGAGGAGGGGGAGGGGACCTGTGGCAGAGAGGTGGTGCCTTCTGGGGCAGGACCCTCCAGCGCCAAGGCCAGTGGGAGGGGCCTGAGAAGCACCTCTGGGGTCAGGAAGGCAGGAATGAAAAGGACCCAGAGCCTTTTTTATTTCCAGAGTCTATCTTTTTGTCATCCCAATGAGATACTTTCCTTGTCACTGATGCACAAAAGGAACTCATGCTGGAGGGAGAAAAGCCACTTTACTACAGGGCAAGGTACACATGTCCCTGCAGATCACTAAACCTACATGAGAGGAGACACTGGAATGTTTACCCCTCAGGAGGGAGACTGAATGGAAAGTAAACAGTATCCATATCGCTGATTCATACTCTTTTTAGTATTCCTTTCTTTACTCTTTTCTATCAGGGGACAAAAACACTGTTGAAAAATTGGGACCAGCAGCTACTCTCCGAGCTGCATTCCTCACCTCCATCTCCCCCACATGCGAGAGCTTCAGTTCCTGGAGCCGTGCCTTTGAAGAAGGCTTTTCAGGAACACACACTTCGAAGTTAGGGAGTCGCGACCGTATTGTAAAGCGCAGTGTCGGGATTTAAGTAGAATGAGACGCACCTATGAAAAATACAAACCCGGCCAGTTTGGAAAAGCAGACTGAGACTAGATTGCGAAGGGAGACAGTAAAGGTTTTTTCAGGAAGAGAAAAACTTGAAGGAAACAGTATTTTGGGGGGATTAAGAAACCACTGCAATTACAAAGACTTAAAATTATCAATATATATATATTCAGCTGCAAGAAATCTAGTTCTCAAGGAGCCGACCAAGTACGCAATACAGCGAATTTACAGAGTTCTACCAAAGGACGTCATGGAGAATAACTGCATAAAAGAAAATCTTAAGAGCTTCCAGGGAGGGGAAGGGCGGCCATTCGAGGGCTCCGAGATGACAGCAGCATGGGACTCTGGACCAGGACTCTGGGACTTGCTGCGTGAGCCCGACAAGCCCTCCTCGGTGCCCCAGGGACAGTGCCAGTGCTATCTTCAAAGCAGGCTGCGGGGGCAGAGGAGACACAGGGTGTGTGGTCCCCAAACATGGCGGGGGGAGTGGAGAGGGGACAGCAGATTTCCTGGCACTGAAGGCTAAAGGGAGGAGTTCCAACATCTCACGTGAAAATGATTTTCATACTTGAATTCTATACTCAAACTACTAATTGAGAGGATAAAATACATTTTATAAAGCTATGCCAGAACTCAAAAGATAAAACCTTCCACCAAAAAAAGTGAGTAGAAGACAAAAAATGAGAAAATGAGAAAAATGATCCATGAAACCGTAGCCTCGCACCCTCCCCTCCGATCTTTACCATTTACGAGCTGCCCATCCCTTTATGACTCCTTACATTTGCACAAATTTTCCTTCTGCCTGGAATTCCTTTCTCTACCGCTCTCTGCCCCCTCCTCTATTCACCTGGGAAACCCTGGAAGGCGGTAAGAAGAGCCTCCTGTGGCTGCTGAGAGCCTTCTGGGATTCCCCAGCAGGTCAGCTGCTCCTTCTGCTTCCACAGCATGTTAATGGCCTCTCTATTTCAGGGCTTGCACAGACTGTGACCCCCTGCCAGCCCTGCCTCTGCCAATGAAGGTTTACCGGGACCCAGCCATGCCCACGTGTCTCTGAGCCGCCCCTGGCTGCTTCCACATGACAGTGTCAGGACTGGGCAGCTTCCACAGAGACCTGCATGACCGGCAGAGCTTAAATACTCACGTACTACCCGGCCCCTTGCAGAAAGCCTGCTGACCCTGCTCCACTGCAG
This sequence comes from Procyon lotor, assembly GCA_028646535.1. Lineage (NCBI taxonomy): Eukaryota > Metazoa > Chordata > Mammalia > Carnivora > Procyonidae > Procyon > Procyon lotor. The sequence continues at coordinate 24,199,348 of CM053607.1, forward strand.
CACTTCCCAATTCTGCCATTCCTCCAACAGACGGTAAGAGGATGCTGCCTCCTCTCGGGTCACCGTGAGCCCCCACGACCCAGTGCAGTGCCTGGCACTGAGCAGACACGCTCCAAAGTGGGCTGATGGCTGACCCAAGCACAGCCCACACTGGAACACAAGTCAGAGCTGTAGTTCCCAAACCGTGCACTGAGGTGTCGCAAGGCACCGAAGCCGGCGAACTGGGATATTACAACGTACTTTAAGTTTTCAAAGGAAACAAAGCAACATCACTGTCCATCACGGTCAGTATCTCAAGGTAGTTCAGTTTCAACACCAGGCCCTGCTACATTCCTCTCAATGACCTTGTATTTTGCAAAGACAGGGAGGGCCATTGGTTACTGTAATAAAACACAGGTACCATCCACTCAGAAATTCATGTAGAAATGGAAACAAGGGTGAAACAAGGGTGAAACAAGGGTGAAACAAGGGTGACAACATCTGACCTGTTCCCAAGGTTTGAGAAGCTATGTAGTGCTCAACAGGTTCACACACGTGGCTTTTTAAGGATAAAATAAGAATGGGATTTATATTTTAAATTGTTATGCATTATTTTTCCAAACTGCTATGCAAGTGTCAGATCATAAATACTTACTAAATTGTTTGGAATTTAGTACTTCCTAAGAATTGTTAGGGCTTTCTTTTGACCTGGGGGCACCGTAATGAAACACCAAGAGCACTGGGAACCAGGAATGTGGGAGTCATACTCTAGTCTGAATCTGCACAAATGAAAATAATCCTGAAATGTAACTTTTGCTGCGTTTTAAGAATAGATCTTTGTGGATTCTGCAGGAGATAGTGTTTTCCAGAGAAATGCAGTTATTTCTTGGTCTGTGAGTTGCTGTTTTTCAGGATCCTTACATCCCTCTCCTCCAGTTTTAGGGAGCTTCACCCCAGAGAGGACTTCCCTGTTAATTAAAGAGCCTGCTCGCGATCAACTTCAGCATGTCAAAACAAATTTGAGTACATCGCTCTAGTGCTTAAAATCCTTTAAAGACTCCCCACTGCTCCAGCAGCAAGTTCCCAGGCAGCCTTGTGGACAAACTCCTCCAACGGTCTTCTCTTCTCCACCCTGCAACAAGCTGACAACCTCCGGCTCCCCACACTCCCCACAGGCCTCAGGGTCTCCCCACAAACCATGTCTCTGTGGATGGGACCCCATGACTCCTTCACACCTCCAGCTCCTTCTAAGCTCCAGGATCCGCCCAAACTCTGCGGCACTGACCAGCGGATGTCTCTACACTAGCCTCTCCCCTCCACTGGGCTGTCAGCGGGCCTGGTGTGCACTGGCCTTCAGGGAATGCTAATGATGTCTAGCGATGCAAATGAACTTGCCCTCGCCCTCTCTCACAAGTGTGAAACTCCCTATTACTATGGTAAAGAAATGACCAGAAGGACACTTCTCCTTGTTCCAAAAACTGCCAAGAGGGATATTTAGCATGCTGGGGGAAAGCACAATAGCAGCTTAACTTCAAAAATGATCTGGAACAGCTCTGTTCCCCAGTACATGATTCCCCACACTCTCATCAAGAGCAAGATTTTTTTTTTTTAAATCTCTTCCAACTCTTAGGCCTTAAATGGCATTTCCTTGACTATGGAGTCAAAATATCTTTCATGTGTCTATAGGTAATCTGCAATGCAGATTATGTAAAATGCTTGTTCTATCTTTGGCCCATTTTTCTAATCAGACATCAGTGCTTTTTTCACTGCTTGCTGAGAAACAAACCCTAAGACCATACCGTAACACGCATATGAACTGGTCCATGCATTGCAAATATTTCCAGTTTGTTTTCTTACTTTTCAGTGAGGTTTCTGTTTGACTTTTAAGTCAGATTTCCCAATTTCATCCTTTATGGTTTCTGATCATAAACTCTTTCTCATGCCAAAGCCGTATAAACACTCACCTATGTAGTCTTCCAGTATATTTAAGGCTTTTAACATGTGATACTTTAACCCATATGAAACTAATTTGGGGTATGACAAGAGTCAGGAACTCAGGTTCCTCCCACCCCCAAAGGTTACACTTACCTTAACACCATCCATTAAATGATCTGTCTCTTCTCCCATGGACCAGAGATGCCCTGAAGAGAGCACTCCTCCACTTTCTTGGGGGACTCCCTCAGCCCTCCGCTCTTTCACCCTACATTTCTTCACTGAACTGCGTCATCTATTCTGTGGCTTTCATCATTCACAACTCATGACCTCCAAATCTGTATTTCCAGAACTGGCCTCTTCCCATTTACAGATTAAGCATCTGCCCACTAGGCAACCGCCTGCTTATCTACACACACCCAATTCAAAGGAGGTCCTGAAGGAGGGACAAAATCTTTTGATGCTACATATCCATTTAGATATCTCCTGGATCCCTCAAAAATCTCCTCGGGTATAAAATTAGACTCAACTTCCCTTCTCGACCTGCTCTCTCACGCCCCGGTCCTTGTTCAGGGCACCGGTCTTCTCCTGGGTCACCAGAGCGAGGGTAAGCCTAACTCCTCCTCCTTCCCCAGCCCTTCCACCTGCTTGTCAGCTCTCCCTCCTAAACATGACCTGTCTCACTCCCCATCTCTCACCCCTTTCTCCACGCCCGAGGCTCTGGCAGGCCCTCAGCAGCATCGAGGCACAAGTGCGTGAATCCCGGCTTAACCCACCCCGTGGCCTCCAGCTTCCACAGTGACTCACCTGGCTTTGATTATTAGCTTCTCCATCTCCGACCCTCACTGCCCCTTCAAGCTCCAGGCCGACGGTCGGGAGGCTGTCTGACCAGCTGGTCCGACTGTAGGTCCAAAGTCAAATTCAAATCTCGGCCCCGCAATCTGATCCTCCTCTTCAGCTCCCTGCCCTTGGGGCATCTTTGCCTCCTGGCTCTCGAAGACCACCCCGCCCAGATCCTGCCATTCTCTGAATGTTCCCGCTGCACTTTGCTCAGTTTCTAGTTCGGGTATTTATTGTACCACAGCAGGTATTACGGAGATTACTCTTTCCTTTCCCCCCTCCCTCTCTTCCCATTAATTATGAGCTTCTAAGAGCAGAGATTTATCTTTACAACTCTTTTGCATTTAAAGGGCTTTATATGCACTATATACTGCAGATCTATTTAGTGAATTGAACAAATCCACCCAAACGGCGTCTTTGGTGAGGACTGAAAATATTTTGATGACACCAATTGTTTCTTTACATTCTGAAGAGAAAGCTGAACGGTATGCTTTTGAATGCACCAGGGGGAAAAATAGTACGTAATAGTTTTCTGTGGTTGAAATGCTGGTTTTAGCTAAGTCCTCTGTGATAATACTGAGTTTACAAATACTATTTTTCAGATACCATGCATTATTAATGCACTACTTACTACAGGCAGCCACTGTTTTAAGTTCTTTAAATGCAATAATAGATTTAATCCCCATAACCACCCAGTGAGGTATCATTATTCTCCCCTTCTTTGTAACAAGGAAAGTGAGGCACAGAGAGGTTTTTGACACTTGCTTGAGGTCACACAGCTAGTCAGGGGCAGAACTTGGATCTGAATCCAGGCCGGATTACCAACTTCATCTCTGGACTGTGACGCATAAATGAAAAACATGGCGTGGAAAACTCACTGAGGGGCACCTGGGTGGCCCAGTGGGTTAAAGCCTCTGCCTTCGGCTCAGGTCATGATCTCAGGGTGCTGGGATCGAGCCCCGCATCGGGCTCTCTGCTCAGCGGGGAGTCGGCTTCCCCCTCTCTCTCTGCCTGCCTCTCAGCCTGCTTGTGATCTCTCTCCTCTCTGTCAAATAAATAAATAAAAAATCTTTAAAAAAAAAAAAAAGAAGACTCACTGAACCAGCGTCAGAAGTCCTGGGCTCTAGTCCCTGGTCCACCACTGCCCAGGTGGCAGGTGTGTGACCGCAGACAAGTCTCCTAATCTCTGAGATCACACAATGATGGCCCAGGGCCTACCTTCCCTACTTTCCACATGCCAAGAAATGCAGAGCTGTTTTAGTCTTAGGACACCCTGCCTGTCACCTTGAACGAGCAGATGTGGAATGCCACAAGGGACGGCCCTCTCCTCCGCACCGCCCGGCTGACTGCTGCTCCTGGGCGGAAATTCCACCTGCTCTCCCAAGCACTGCCAGTCATCACATCACGCCCAAGGTCAAACAACCTATGTTCTCGGAACAAAAGAGCAAATGGGTACCACCTTCCTGTTCTCCTCCCAACTCGGAGGTATGCTCCTAATTGGTTAGCTCTTTAACTCAGCAGGCAGGTGCAAGCTCAAGGCTACTCGGAGGACCAGGCCGATGGAGTGAGTGAGGCTGGCTACAGGGATGGAAACCGGAGCGCACGGCTGTGGCGGGTAGCTTCCAGCCGGCACTTTACTTCTAGACAACCGCCGTGTAGGAGCACGGGTCCGGTGCAGTCAAGACCTTCAAGGTTTCAAAAAGGGACAGGGATGCAGGTTTGGTTTGGTTTTGTAACGTGAAATCTCCTTATTTTTAAATGCTGGCAACTACTTCTTTCTGAAACACTATGTGGGCCAAAGAAAACACATTTGTAGGCCAAGTACAGTTCGTAGGGCACCAGTTAACAACCTGTTTTCAAAATGTATTGGCATTAAAAAAATTCTTGACTTGCTGTTGAAATAATCTTAAAATATAAACTGTTTGAAGATTTATATTTCAGTGCACAGATATTGACCAAAATGCACCTGAATGTTTTCTTAACATTCTTTGGGGCTGGAATCTCAAAGCTCTCCTCTCCAAAACAATTCAAATGGTCCTTTTCTTTAGGGTATTATTTAATTCCAGATCTCCAAGTGCTAAACATTACTTTAGAATGCAAATGCTTCTCAAAAGAAAAAAAGGAAAAAAAGAATTAGAACAAAATCGTTACCTTTTGACCACAATCAGCAGCATCTTTTAAGCATTTGGAAGCACAGTACTTTATCTTACATTCACTTGAGACTTCTAAACAGAGTGGAATAGAGAATGAAAAATACAATAGAAAGAACTGGTTTCTGGCCAAACTGTTTCGGAAAGGGACGTTCTGTGGGACATGCTATCAAGAAAGCAGATCCTATGGATGGACGAGAGATGTGTGAGCTTGACACTGGTCCTGGGTCAGATTACAGAACACGTCAGGAAGGGGACCCAAGGCCAATGTACTTACCCACCTTACCCCCTCACTTGATGACGCTGCCGACCTGGGAAAGCACAGGCCAGAAACAGACAGGAGGCATGGGTTTGAACAAGATCTCTTCTAAATGCCTGACGGATATTTATGAGCAAGAGATACAGGATGTCTACAAAAGAGTAAAGGGGGTTCTTTCACTACCACGTGCTCAACCTTACTCGAGGGGTGCTAATTATTGGATGATGTCAACCTGGACAAAGATCACTAACAGAAATGACACAGTTCTGCTTTTCTTGACCTTTTCATTGCTAAACTGGATGCTGACACAGGAATCATATTCATCAAATCTGTGGATGAAAAAAAATGGGCAAAATAGCAAATATATTGCATGTAATAATGAGGCTTCTAATAAATTAATCCAATAAACTAGTCCAAGAGATAAATTTAGCACTGATAACTTCAGGGTCCAAAATACAATGATGCTGATGCTGACAACGGCATCTTGTGCAGAAAATGAACAGATACAGGCTGGGAGAGACATGATTTAGCAGTAACACATGGGAAAGACACCAAAGACTGATCAAGTGAAATGGGCCAACAATGGAATGTAACTGCTGAAACAGTGACAACAAAGACAGCTCTTGTGTCTCCTCATTTTATCACAATGCCTAAAATCCTATCCTCCAGTGGCATTAAAATGGGAGGATTCACTTCCAGTCTGAAAAATTAGCAGGTAAGTAATCCAATAGTAAGGTATTCTTAATACTAAACATAAGTGATTATTGTCTTTCCTACTGCCCAAGTCGCTTTAAAGTCTCACTCCACATATTCTTATCCTCTCTCTCCATGGGTGTGCCTACTCTCAATTTTCTTCTCAGCTTCACTGAGGCACAACTGACAAAACTGGATACATCTCAAGGGTACAACCTGGTGATTTGATATACACAACGACATGACAACACAATCCAGTTAACTGACACACTTATCACCTCACAGTTACCTTTTGTGTGTGGAGGAGGTAAACATGCCTCCGACCTATTCTCATAGCAATTTTCAAGCATTCAATACAAACTTAACCAGAGTCACCATGCTGTCCATGAGACCCCCAGAACTCCCACATCACGTAACTGAAGTTTGTATCTTGTGACCAACATCTTCTGGACTTCAACTACTCCCTATTTTATAATACCACCCACGCTCAGGGACCCCGTGAACATTTAGCAACTTGAGGGTACGGCACCAGCAGATCTGTTTGGCATCTCTGAAGACACAGAATGCTTCTGCACTGGTTCTGATTAGAAGCTTCAAGAAAGGGGTGCCTGGGTGGCTCAGTGGGCTTTAGCCTCTGCTTTCGGCTCGGGTCATGATCTCAGGGTCCTGGGATCCAGCCCCACATCGGGCTCTCTGCTCAGCGGGGAGCCTGCTTCCCCTCCCCACCCCCACCCCTGCCTGCCTCTCTGCCTATTTGTGATCTCTCGCTCTTGGTATCAAATAAATAAATAAAATCTTAAAAAAAAAAAAAAAAAAGAAGCTTCAAGAAAGGGCGCAGCAGACTGGGTATGAGAGGAGCTTGTGGTCTTCCCTATTCCGTGTGCTGCTGGCATTAGGAGGAAAATTCAGACAGGCTTGAGGAACCGGGCCTGCTGGGGCCTCTTCCCCTCAGCATAGACTACTGCAGGGCTCCTCACTGGTTTCTGGATTTCCAAGCCTTCCACGGCACAACCGGGAGTCATCTTTCTCAAATGCTGGTCTCACACGCCTGAAATTTTCCATCACTCTCCCTGGCCTACTGGAAAAGGGGCCAACTTTAGCTGAGACATGAGGCTCTCCACTGTTTCATGCCACCCAACCTCCCACTCCCACCTCTGCCCACATTGCCCCTGCTCTCGCGTCCCACCCAACGTGCCAGACTGGGCCATCTTTGTGTCACTGCACACGTTGTGCCCTCCGCCCAGAATGTCTGTCCCCCTCTTCCTTGTCCATTTAACAAACACCAACCCACCCTTCCAAACTAAGCTCACACTGCCCCACATCCAACTTCTCCCAGTGTCTTTCATTATTGGTCTCCAGAAGGGAGACAAATCTCAGTTGCCATTTACCATCTAGATTATTACTGTTGTCCACCTTGTAGTAAAAGATAGTTCTTTTTTTTAGTATATGTGCTGCTGAAGCGAGCACTAAAAGATAGTTCTTATTGTCTCTCCTGAAAGCACAAAGACAGCAGGCAGATCAGACCCACTCAGCAAAGTACGTGACCTCCACTGCACCTGCGAGCATTTGGGCTTTTGATCCCAGCAACACAGCCCTTGGGATGTGTGAGTAGAGCAGTCCCAGCTCTGACTATTCTTCAGTGAGCTGCAAAGTTCCCAGAGACACCGGTACTTTGACTGAAGCTGGTGTTGAGAAAGGGAAAGTGGGCTAAATGCAATGTCTACCAACAGCCTGGTGTCTGCATGTCCACACAGCTTGACGCTCTCTCCTTGCCTGCCTCACTGAGAGAGATATAGGGCGCTTCTTTCTGAAAAGCAATCTCCCCTCAACCAAGAAAGCAAGCAAGCAAGCAAGCAAGCAAGCAAGCTACTGCTGGTTCCAGTGGGGGTGGGAAGGAGGGGGTAAGGTGGACCATGGAAAGCAAGAGCATAGACAGAAAAAACGTGAGGTAAGTGACAAATAAAATGTTGGCTCTGCTGGTGCCTCCGACCTGTGACATGATTTAACCTTCCATGCATTTTACAGAGCACGAGAAAAAAAGATTTGTGAAACCACCTTCTTTTATTAGGGCCGGATGAGGGAATACATGAAATGCAAGGTCACCGCTTGTCATAAAAGTTCTGAGGCTTCCTTCATGACGGCTGCAGCTCTTTCCGTCAGAATTCGTCAGCTGTTGCCAACTTAAGAACTGTTCTTACATTAGGAAATTACTAAATTAATGCTGTTTGGTATATTTTAAGCTGCATGCTTTATTGCCCTCATCCACATTAAGATTACAGGGTAGAGTTTCTCAAATGGGATATCCATGAACTCCATTTGTCCTAAATTTATTAGTAGGAACCCATCTCAATAATTTTATAAAAGATAATCTCAAAAAGGCATGTCTTTCACAGAAGATAAACCGTCGCAATTTTAAGACCATTAGCTTATGATATTCTCACATGTGTATAATGTAAATCATCAGTAAATCCTCAGTGAAGGAAATAACCTACTCTACTCCTCATGTCCCTTGTGGAATAAGCAGGAGGCAATGTTTGTGTTCACTGAAAAGAAACATCACACAAAGTTTCTCTCAGAATTGCAAGAGAGGAAACAAGGCCTGTGTAACTGTCAGTTGTGGCAATACCATTTACTGAGTGTGTGTGAGCGCGTCTCCTGGCCCGGCCCTGCCACCATATTGCCCACTTCCCATGTCCCCATGTCATGCAAGTGAAGGAGGCATGCCTGTCCTGGGCTCCGCACTATGTCTGAGCCTACCCACTGCCTGGGGGGGTGTTGGGGGGAGGCTCCAGCAGTTACCAAATGAGTGAATCACATTTCATTCCAACTCTACAAAAGGAAAGAAGATCGGATCTTGACCTTCAAGAACTTACCATACAAGACTACTAAAGACAAAAACAGAAGGGGGGGGGGGGAAGCCTTCAATTCAAAATAAAATTTCTTGGCAATGGAAAGCATTTATTTTAAAGTAAATAATAATTCAGCAAAATTATTTCCCAGTGACCAAAGGCAATGAAATATTTTGTCAGAATGTCCCAAAATGCTCTTCACAAGAATTGGATATAACCTGTAAAACAAGTTATTCTGCTTAGAAATTCTGTATTAATAGGAACATAATATTGGCCTTAATCATATCAGATTGGTGAGGTCAAGGTAACATTTATCAAAGACCACCTGCATGCACCTTGAGCTGGTTATTACTGTTCCCATTTTACAGATAAGGACGGGGACACAAGACACAACTTGCCCAAGTTCATATAACCAGTAAATGGAAAATAGCATCTAATCCCATTCTCTTAACCTTTAGAACATACTTTACATAAAGGAAATAAGGAAAATGGTAAAAGTATATATATAATAGTCACCTGCAATTTCAAGACACAAAGATAATCTCACCTAACATTTGGTATATAATTTTTCTGGCATTCTACCAAATTGTATACACAGATAGACACACACACACACACACACACACACACACACACACAGGCTCACTCTCTCACCTTCACCCTCCAAAACAAACAGTCAAAAAACTCAGATCAATTTACACGTGCCATTTTGCAATCTGCTTTTTCAGTTTGCAAATTTAGATTTTCTTTCATATCAATAAATTACTCCATCTCACTGTTAATACATAAAGGGTTTTCTATTACATGTACATACCACAATCTATGTAGCCAATCTCCCTACTACTGAGCACTTGAATTGTTTCTAGTTTACAACTATCATAAACAAAACTACAAGAACCATTTTTACAAATTAGAAGGGTTTTTTTGTGTGTATTTTGTGGGGAAGTCACCAGAATCTGGAGATGTGTTTCTCCCAAACTTAAAAGAGCACTCCCTTCCCAATTTTGAGACACTCCACCAAGCAGACTTCCCACCAAGAATCACCAGAGAAATCACCAGAAATCACCAGAAAAATCAATCAGAGAAAGCTACTGACAGGAATACGGTATCTATAAGCACTGTGTAGGTAAGAACCACTGCTCTAGATTGGTCTCTGTACACATGCTTATTTCTTTTTCCTTAGTTTAAATTCCTCATGATGGAAATGCCTGACTAAGGGACATTGCACATTTTTGAGGCTTTCCATGAGTAATACAAAATTGCCCTCCTGGAAGTTATGACAAGTGAAACACCCACCAGCAGCATTTGAAAGTGACAATTCCCCAAACCCTCCAGTTAGCTAGACTTGTTTTTAAACAATCAAATCCCTATATAGCCTTAAGTTTTAAAAATAGTGGGATTATTAGTAAAACATATTTAGAAAAACAGCAAACAATTCAGACAATAAATGCTGTATTTTAAAATACATACGTTTTCAAATAGAAAATATAAGACATTAATGACATTAAATCCCAGCAGACTGAGCTTACGAAAAGACAATTTGAAAATTTAACAAAATCAGGCTCAGAAAGGTGCCAAGCTAGTCTAAGTAAAACCCCACATCTTCACTTTCCCATCCTGCTAATCTCAGGCTCAATATCTGAGGCTTTAATAGCAATATGCCATATTTTTTAACAAGAAGCTCATGAAATTGTACATTCTTTCAAATTTTATAAATGCTGTACTATCTTACAGTTAATGTGGCAATCTGAAGTCGTTAAAATTCTGTAGATACTCATTTACCAACAAATATCCTAATGCCCACTATGGGCTGGACAATGTTCTCTATTGAGGACATAGTGGTAGACCCCACAAAGTCCCTGTCTTCAATGAGCTGCTATTCTGGGGGGGCGGGGGGGGAGTGGCTGAGGACCCTGCAGGAAAGAACCAGCAAATCATGATTACAATGCCAGTCTGGAACCACTGGATTCTTGGGCAAATTATAACCTTTCTGGGTCTCGGTTCCTTCATCAGTGAACTTAAGAAGTTGACGAGATGACCCGTGACTTCTGGCTCTCAAATTCCAGACTCTGGTTCTGTTTGAATGTTTAAATTCTTACTACTGATAAGAGCTTTGTATTTTAAGCTCTATATAGTTCCACAAAATCTGAACATGGATCTCCAAAAAAGATAATTTTACATCTACAGAAAAACTCTGGTGGACCCAGGTGTCTTCAAAGAATCAACACAGGACAGGTTCCAATTAGATGAAGATGTAAGCTCCCAAACTTAAGGCCTTGTTTCTTTGAAGAGCTTTCTAAAATGTCCTTGCCTCTTTCCCTTCTGTACAGCACTATAAATCCTGAGGATGAGATGTGAAACAGGACCTCACGGGTACAGCAGTGGGCCTCCTAGCTAGCGGCCAGGAATGGCTGGCCCCCAGCTTTCAGGTGACACTCTGGCACCCTCAGGGGCTGTGGCACTGAAGTCCTGGTGGATTCTCAGGCCCCGGCAGCTTATGCTCACCCTCAACTCAACGGATACACAGGGCTGTGTCTGCAGAACATCTACAACTCATGGCTCCATTAGCATTTCTAATATTAGAAATGGGAAGCACTACTTCTGCCACCACTTGTTATTTTCCACCAGATGTTCCTGCCACCACCATTTCAAGTGTCCTCAGATCCAGAGTCTCCTTGCAGGCTGCTTGGGATAGCAGTCAGAGGAAGGCACAGCAAGCGGCCTCAGCCTCCCAAGCCCTCCTCTAGGAAGTGTCACATGCACATTTTCAGGAAATGATATCGCCTCCTTGTGGTCTGTCTGGATACTGCCACTTAATAATCCAGAGAGATTCTCAATTACAGGCACAGAGGATAATTCCAAGTTTCTTCTGTACCTAGCCTACAAACCAGGGCAACAGGTAAAAGCCAAGACTTCTCTCACCTCCATGCAAAATTTCATGAAAAATTCACCCACCGGGAATTTTTTCTCAACTTCCAACATAAAACCATAAAACGGTATCTGATAAACACCTCTGCTCAGGACACTTGGGTGGCTCAGTGGGTTAAAGCCTCTGCCTTGGTCTCAGGGTCCTGGGATCGAGCCCCACATCCAGTTCTCTGCTCAGCAGGGAGCCTGCTTCCCCCTGCCTCTCTGCCTACTTGTGATCTGTCAAATAAATAAATGAAATCTTTTTTTTTTTAAGATTATTTATTTATTTGAGAGAGTTCACAAGTAAGCAGAGAGGCAAGCAGAGAGGGGGAAGCAGGCTCCCTGCTGAGCAGAGAGCCCAATGAGGGGCTTAATCCCAGGACCCTGAAATCATGACCTGAGCCGAAGGCAGAGGCTTTAACCCACTGAGCCACCCAGCCGCCCCAATAAATGAAATCTTAAAAACAAAACAAAAAAAAAAACATTGCTCAAGTGCGGTATGTTAGCAGGAACGATTGGTGAGAGGGAATGTGCTGTAATTTTAGACAATGTAAGACAAATTTGGAATTCCTGCATCTCTATAGTTCACAGAGGAAATATAAAGGAAGTAGTAAAAGTACTTTAACTCAGACATCTAAGCCGCTAAGTCACCACAACCAGTTACATATAAAACAGAAGCTTATATGCTTCCGCTACATGAAAAGCTTTTACTGCAGGGACAGTGACAAAGGGCAAAGCCGACTTTCCACAAGCCTTAGAGGAGTCGCAGAAGCTATCCTTTACATAGTGTTTGCGCAGAGCTATGAGAAAAAGTTGGAAAGAAAAACCTAGACACAACTTATTGGTTCTGGTATCAACCAATTAGAATAGCAAATTAAACGATTCAGAACCCTCATGCTGCAAGATGACAAAACTCCTAATGGCAAAGAGAAGCCAAAAAGTCCCAGTCAAGAGAAAGATAACAGATTCTTATTAGACATCTCTAACAATTACTTGGCTCAAAACTCATTTCCCACGCTTTCAATTAATATAAAGGAACACGTATTTAGAATGACAAACAGATTAGAAGTTGGGAAGAGGAAATACCACAGTTCCTCATATTCCCTAAAATAGAACATGCACATATTCTTCCTGTGAGAATAAAAGTACCTGCACAAAGTACATATATTTGTTCATTAGTCTATCATCTGCGCAATTAATGCATTCAGTATACAAAAAAAAAAAAAAGCATCAAAGCATCTTTGAAAATTTTATACTAAAGCAGCTAGCAAATCTCCTGAAATCAAAGGTGAAACTTCTGACTAAATTACTCAGAATTCACTATAATGTCCTGGAAAATTAGATAGGTTTTTAAGGCTTCATACTTTAATTTTATGGAAAAGTAATCAAATGCAACCAACTGTAAAGCAATACCTGGAGAGGATGTGTGTAACAGATTTGGTAACGTCAAGGGCCAGAGCCAAGATGGAAAGCTCAAATGAGACTCGTGAATCTAAGTAGTTTGACCAAAATCGGGCAAGATTATTTTTTTAAACTCTCAGATTATTCATTAATTCAACAGATACTCCCAGCCCATCCTCACCAAGGCTAGTCCTGGTGCTGAGAAAGAATGGGGAGCGATCAGACCCCGTCCATCCTCCTGGAGCTTCCAGCAGGTGGAGGACCCCCACCATCCAAGGCCCCTCTTCCATGCCAGCAAACATTCCTTTACACACACTAATACCCAGGGCACCAAGTGCAGCGCCTGCTCACTCCTGCCTGCCACTCTCCCCATCTCCTTTCCATCATAAACCCCTGCCACAGAGACAGCCTAGGTTCCTCTGGCAGGAGAACCTCAGACACCCTGCAGGGCCTTTGCACTTGCTGTTCCCTCTGCCTGAGCCACTCTTCCTTCAGACCTCTAAACACAGACTCCTTCCCTCATTCAACTCTCTGCTCAAATCTCTCCATTTGAGAGAAGAGTTTCCAGGGCCACTCAATCTAAAACAATGGCACCCATCCTGCCCCTCTTCACTACAGCAACTCTTACTACTTTCCCAGTACATAGTAGGATTTGGTATTACCTCCCTATTGCTTCTCTACTTTTGGTTCATCTCCCCCAGTAAGATGTGAACTCATTACAGCGAGGTCTGTCCCCCCTGTGTACTGCTGTATTTGTAGTCCCTATAAAGTTGTCTGCAATATAACAGATGCTTAATATATACTTATTTAAGAAGAGCAAATATAGGCAATATTAGCAGTTTTGTACTACAAAGGCAGGTGCCACATAATAAAGAGAAAACACTTTAAATGCTAAAAGAGTTGATCAATTGAAAAAAACTATTAGTCACAGGAATCTTAAAACATTAAAAAATAAATGTAATGAACATTTAAAGGTCAACACTGGCTAATACTCAACTTTTACAATGTATTAGGCATTATTTCTAGGATTAGCAGTACAACTTATTTAATTAACTCAACAAATACTCACAGCCCAACCTGACGGAGGCTGTTCCCTGGGGGTGAGGAAGGATGGGGAGCAATCAGAGGCTGCCTGCCCTCCTGGAAGTAGGATGTTAAAAGCACTCTGAGACATCGATTTTTAATTTAAATGAGCCGGATATTTTCTGAAAGCATACCCTCCGCCTTAAGAGTCACTCATACCCTTCTCCCAAACTGTGCAATTTGTAACCATACCATAACGACATTAAAATAGGAGATACTGGTGATAATCTACAGAAGGCAAGCATTTTAGTGCCTAATGGTAAACAAGCCCTACGGAACCAAAACCACCTTCATCTTCAATTTAATCAAAAGCACAAACCTTTTCTCCATGTTCAGAAATATTTAAACTCTTGTGAATTTTTCTTACAGATTATTCTTAAAAGTTTACTCTGTTCTTTCTTTTCTTGAAACAAAAGAGGTAGGGTGTTAATCAAGGTGTAAGACTTTAGTTCCTGGCCATCATGCCTCAGGCTTCACCACAAAGACAAAAGAACCTGATGGATCCCTATGAAATTATACAAAAGCAAAAGGTGTATATTGGAGAGAAGGGGCATCTGTTTCCTGGAATGTGAGGCAAAGAAGTAAGTTACTACTGCCTTTGGGCCTTTGGGAATAATTGAAATCCACTTACAAACCTTAAAAATTAATGTTTTTACAAAAATTTTACAAAATATTGGGAACAACCTACACATATCTCAATAAAAAGGTTAAATAAATAATGGTTCACCCTTCCTGGAGTACTCTCAGCAGCTCTTACAGAATGAGACAGCTCTCTTAAGTACTGACAGAGGGACTGCCAAGATTTAGTACTCTAAAGGAAGGGCTGGGAGCTGGTGCAGAACAGCATATACAATGTGTCCTCATTTGTGGAAAGACAAATAAAAAGAACACATACAAAATGTTTACACTAGCATAAGCTATATCTGGAAAGATATATACAAGGAACTAGTAACCCTAGTTCCTGGGGAGAACAGCATGCTATGTTTCAAGAGGGGAGATACACTTTCTGCTCCAGACCTTTCCTTTTACATCTATTCAATTTCCTACAGTGTGCACAGAGCGTCTGTCCCACAAATTAATCCAATAAATTTTAATATCAGAATAATTTATACTATTGCCAACATATTATTCAGGGATGATCATAAATGTACAGGCTTTCAAAAATTACAGAAGTTCCATTTGACAGCAGAGTTCCTGATCGTTAATTCCCAGAAGAGAATCCAAGTCTCCACTAATTAGAGAGGCTCGCTTGTGATCTCACCTATTACAAAGCAAATAAACCTCAATTCAATTCTTGGAAGGGAAATAGCTGCTAAATTCACCTTGAAAGCATACCTCGTATTTAAATTGAGCTTGTTACTACCTAATGAAGCCTCCAAATTAACAGTTTCCACCTAAGGATACAACAGAAAGTCAATGTAAAAAACAAGAGGAGAGTGTGGAGTTTCTGAAAACACACTATACTTAGGTTTCCCTTCTTCTGCCAGGCTTAGACAGGGAACCCTCTGGTATTAGTGAAAGAGGATTTCAGATCTGTGGCAAAATAATAATTTTAAGGGGAAGGGCAAGCATCATTTGCACTATACAAACGCTTTAATTTTTCATTTGTAAGGGATGAGAATTTGCTTTAAACTTAAGGTAGGATTCATTTGTGGACTCCTGACTAAATGATACTAAGTCACGTTAATCTTACTCCAAGCAAAACTTTTAATGAAAGACAAATCTGAAACTGAAAACAAACAAGTCAGAAGGCAAACCTTAAACTGAAACCCTTCTGTTGAAAAATGTATGTTAAAAGAACACACAAAAAGAAATGCAAAAAATTCACTTCCATACGAATGCTACTCAATAATCGTACACGTTATTATCAATATTTGACCGCATTAAACACTCCACACAAAAAGGCACACTAAGATACCCAACTGAGAACGAAGACCGTATATATATATATATATACATCTATTTTATTTATTTATTTTTTTTGGTAGCAGAAGATGGGGACCAGAATCACCTTATTCGAGCCCAGAAGTAAATGCACAACCACTAGAAATGCAGTTTTCTGTCGGGGTAAAAATTCAAGATTCCAGCTCCACCCTTTTAGAGAACATTATCAGAAGTGGCATCTTTCATGAAACCCAACTTTGATCACTAACACTTTAATTCTGGGTGTTTTGAGTTTAGCGCCTTCGCATATAAACACATAAAAATACAGGTAAATCAAATACACTATAAATAAGGGAAGAAGGAAGAATGAAGTGGTTTCATGAATAGCTGAAGTACGGGTCATGAAATCAATCAGTTGATTACATCTCCAAAGTTAAATAAAAATTAAAGCTCCTTCCCATCCCCCAGGTAGCCTCTGGTCTCAGAACTTACTGACCTACGTGGGGCAGAAGTTCGCGACCGAGGAGTCATCGCCCTCCGGGACGCGAGGTGGCCCGAGGGCGCGCGGAGAGCTGCGCGACCCGGAACGCTCCCCCTCCCCCCGTCCCTCGTCGCGGACGCCCCCAGACCAGAGCCGGCCAGAGCGCTGCCCTCCACCCCGCCCGAGCCGCCGGGCGCTAGCGGCGACGCGCCCACGGGACCCGGCTCCGGGCTCCTCGGCTCCCGCTCCCCACGCCCCCGCCGCGCCCACCCGCCTCCGGCACTCACGGGCCGCTGCCGCGCCGCTATCTCGCCATCCCCCGCCGTCCGCTCGGCCGCGTCGGCCGCCGCCCGGGGGCTGCCCGGAGTCCGCAGTCGCCTGGGGACTGGAGGCGAGGAGGAGGGGGGCCGGGCACAACCCGCCGCCACCGCCGCCGCCGCCTCGCCTCCCCTATCCCAGCGCCGGGCTGCTCCAGGCGGCCACGGGCTTGGGGCGGCCCGCTGCCCTCCGCGAGCCCCGGGAGTCGCCGCCGCCGCCGCCAGAGCCTCCTGGAGGCAACGCTAACGGCCACGGCCACGGTCGAGACGCTTCAGCCGGGACTGCGGCGCGCGGGGGCGGTGCCTGCACGCTGCTCGGCGGGGGGCGCTGCTGTCCCGGCCCCGCCCCCAGACCCGCCCCGCCCCGCCGCCCGCGCCCCGCGCGCCCCCGCCGGAAGCCGCCCGCGCGCCCCCGCCGGCACAGCACCGCCCCCTCCCCCTCCCCCCCGCAGGCTGCCCCAGTCCGGCCGCGCGCGTCCGGCGCTCGCCTGAGGGGCCGCCCCTGGTTGTTGGAGGAGCTTGGCTGCATGCGGGGGCCGAAGCGCCGAATGTGGCGCTTGGTCCGAGAGTCCCGTCGGGAGGGAGGCCAATCTGGGAAAGTCATGGAGGAGCCGGGGAGAGCAAAGCGGTCAGGCCGGTGCAAATCCTCACGGAAGGCCAGCCGAGCGCGCGGCGGCTCTGCGGGGAAGGAGAGTGGCCCCCCAAATGCTGTCAGTGCCCACTGCCGACATTGTATAGAGGATTGGAAAGTGTGGGGCCGTGTTTTCACCTCCCCTGTAAAAACACATGAAAACCAGCTTCTGTTCCTCCTCAAGGGTGGTGGGGGGGGGAGGGGCGATTGCTTAGATTTTATGAGTTACCTAAATTGCCTCCAGGGCTGGGGCCTTGCAGCGCAGGCCACCTTCCTTCTTGGTGGTGCAGGGCTCCCTCAGTCCTGGAGGGCCCGCGGGGGCATTCTGATAATATCCTGGAGCCATCTAGTCTTGCCTCCAAGGCGTGGTGGGCTTATTTGTACAGAGAAGAAACGGATCCCTTAATGGGGTGAGATTTTTTCCTCCGTGCATTGTTCCCATTTCCGCAGTTTCACTTGGCCTCGATTTTCTTCCAGAGTAATGCACCAAATGAAATTAGCTGGAGAGCGCTTGATGGCGCAGAATCATGGTTTGAAGATGTTTACACTCCATGCCGGACGCGTTTGATGGTGTTCTCGTCGGCACAATTAATTTTGCAAAGTTCAGAAATGTGCCAGATAGAGCCCCTGGCATGCAGAGTCACAGGGCTCTGCAGACACACCTTCAATAGGAAGCCAGCTTGTTTGTTTTCATTTGTGATTTATTTGATAGACCAGCACCAAGGCCAGTGTGTTTTCTGGAGACTGTTGGGTGAAATTCTCAGTTTCTAAATTGGCAAAATGAAGCTTATTTTCTGAAATAACATTTCCCTGTTGATAATATAACTAAAATCGGCAACAAAACACCTGCAAGAATGTTAATGGAAAAAGTAAGCTTCAGAGACGAAAAATATGTGTTTGTGAAACACACGTGCTCTTATTGTGAGTAAGACATGGTCCCTACTAGTGTCTTAATGGCCAACTTCATCCATGTGCATATTTTATTTTACTTTCTTCCCATGTGCATATTTTGAAGGCCAAAACTAAATGCTTCCTATTGTCCCTAAGATCTTGTTTGGAAAATATGCTTCTATTAAGTGTACCTGAAGCTCTGTTTAAGATGTACCACGTTGCTTTTTGTTCATCCCTGTTCTTGAGTCCATGCTGGTTTGGGAAATTTATCATTATTCATATTGGAGAATCCTACAACTGTCTTTCCCAATAGGCACAGTGCCTAGGTCCCATAATAGTTTTAGGGTGCAGTTTCAAATCAGAAGGGAAAAAATTAACATTAAGGTTTAAGAAAATGTTTTAATATATATTAAAGTATTTGTCTTTACACTAACACAATGTTAAAATATAATTTTTATTTTTTTTTTAAATAGAGGAAGATATTCAACAGAGGCAAAGTGCCTAGGGCCCCCAAAATCATGTGGTCTTGTTTCCTGGGATTGGAAAGTTCTTTTTCATGAAACCAATTTGCAGTTTTAAGCACATAAAATGCTAACTTTTATGACTTTGTTTTCCAGATAGAGAGAGAAAGAAAGAAAAAAAGAAAGAAAGAAAGAAAGAAAGAAAGAAAGAAAGAAAGAAAGAAAGAAAGAAAGAGGGAAAGAAGAGAAGAGGAGAGGAGAGAAGAGAAGAGAGATAAATGGAGAGGAGAACATTTGGAGGAATAATGCCCAACCTAGTCCATTGGGTACATACCATGTACCCAGAACTGTCTATTATTCATTTAATCCTCCCAACTCACCTGTAAATAGGTACTATTATCACACTTAGGCACTGATGCAGTTTTTGGTGAGGCCTGAAATTTATGCAATGGATAGTCCTCTTAAAGAAAAAGAAAAAAACAAATGCAGCATACTCCTGCTGCCTCAGCAACGTTCAGCACAAGGGTCAATAACAGAGGAAAAATCCACATGGAAAAGGACCTCAATCTCAGCTGCCGTGGTTAAAACATCATACTTTTGCTAACTGTATAAAAATATACAACCACGTGAATGTATTGTCAGAGTTCCTGCCAGGAATGGGGTCCTGGAAAAGATGCTTTAAAGCTTAGCTTTAATTAGCTTCACAGAAAACTGCCTCTGATGTATACCCAATTCATAGGTCAAGAAACTCGGGGACTTGCTGCAGCTCCTAAGGGCCACCATAGTGCCCCCCAACGCCCCACACTAAGGTCTGGTTTGAAGAGTGGGGGTGTGCACACTTCTCATGAGAAATAATGGATTTTACAGTTCCATAACAAGGCAAGGGCTTTAAAAATATGTTAGCAATGTTCTGATTATGACTAGGCCATAATTCAATTTGCACCACTCGATATGATCCTCTTATCTGTGCTGACAGGAGTAAATTTTTCTTAACTACTGTGTAAAAAGGTGTATCAACCACTGGGGATTCTTAAAGGAATCTCAGCCTTAATTTCAAGTGTCATGGATTTCACTCACCTTCAAGGGTCATAAGCTAGTCGATCTGTAAATACTGTTTTATGTAGTATTTACTTTTTTACAATTTCCTGAGATGTTGCAAAATAAATATCAGAATAAGAATTTGTTTTGGCTGATGCTTAGATCTCCTACTATGAAGAGTCTGACACATAGTTCTCACTAAATGTCCCTCTGAAACAAAGAATGAAAGAGAAAAGATCGCGTAATGAGAAGGAAAAAGGTAGGTTATATTACAAGCTAAAATTAAATGGGAACGAAGCAGCAAATTGTTTAACTTCTTGCTGGATAGCAGAATTTAGCTTCTTGGTTATTTTGTGCCCAAGATTTGTGCTCTTCAACATTAGGCGATTATCCCTGTTTTCCTGTTTGTTCATCTCTCTTTTTTTGTAAATAAGATTTCATTTGAAACACTTAAAATATAAAATGATCTCTAAGTGTGACAAAAATCATAATCACACCTGTTGTGAAAGTTCTGAAAATGAAAGGCTTTGTCCTTTGAAAGGATCAATCACCCACAAAAGGAGCAACCTTGAGATGATAAGATTTTATTATTAAACTACTTCCATTTTGGCCTTCAAGTTGGATTTTTGGGATGTGTGATCTAATGTGTATAGTGTTTATCAATCAGCGGGATGACACTTAGCCGTATGCCTGAAAGAAATTTTGGAACTGAATAATAATATACAAATTAAGTATAGTTATTAACCGGTGCATAGTTGAAATGAGTGAAACTATTCTTTGTTTTAAGCCTGACTGATAAACGTAGATTTAAATTGGTTTATTTTAGAGCGCAGTTTTGGACAAGATTCAAAACTTTAATTAGATCCCTGCAACAAGAAGACATATGAGAGCAATCAGCTAATTTTCTCTAGATGTTATGTTCTTTTCCCAAAGTGGTCTGGAATGCTATTTGAGGGGCATGAAAAATGCGATAAACACTGTGAAAGATAGTATCTGCTCAGGATTCTGTTTAGAATATTCTCTTTTGGATAAAAAAGATTTCAAGGGTGTTATGTAAACTATTTTGGTAAATTATTATATCCCTAGCATAGCCCCAACAAGATTACATTTTGTTTGTCTTTTGTTTCTTTATACTGTGCCTCCTTCCAAAGAGACTTAAGGTAGTTTACAATGAAAGGCAAATATTAAAAAAAAAAAAAAGTCAAAAAAACTCTGGCTGAGACAGACAATAGCATTTGAGCACAAAACTTAGCTCCAAGTTTCCTCATAGCCAAGTGAAACAGGGAAATGAAGATTTTCATAACTCCCATTGTCAAGTGGAAGAAATTATACAATTTATTGAGGAGAAAGTCTCTCCTGGTTCAAGTTCTGAGCGGAATTTGTTATAAGGGTCTTTATTTAAGGGATATTTAAAAATCTAAGTTAAGAGTACTACACAACAATGATTTTAGCCACTTTGGGTGGCAAGCAGAGCAAATACATATTTTTTTTTCCTGGTGAATAGCTTTGAAATTGCTATTGTTAAAAGTAAGCAAGACACCCACATAGTTATTATTATTTTTTATACTGTCCTTTGAAGGCAAGCCAAGGATGTAATATCAAATCTTGGTTTTTCCCAGTTTCCTTCTTTATAAAAAGGAGTTATTAAAAGTACCTACCTCATAGGGTGGTAGAGAGAACAAATGAGTGAAATGTCTATAAAACCACTTACTGCCACTTACTGTTATTTTTGCTAGTTTTCCTCAGCCAAGCTGTGTGTGTATAGCTACCCCCCTTATAGCTTGTTCTGTATTGTCCTGTGTTGTGAACAGCCGCAAGGCCCTTTTGGAAGAAGTATATGCCTGACACAGAGTAAGCAATGAATATTAGCTGTGAATATTCTCTTTATTACGATTTCTTTTATTCCTCCTAAATCTATAAAGCAGATAGAAGAGCCTATTCTGGGGCCAAGTGTGGTTGGGAGGTGGTTATAAAATCTTGTTTTCCTTAGTGGGTAAAGCTTAGAGGGTGAAGAGCGATCGTTAGGTATCACTATGATGCCCGTAAAATCATCTGTTGTCTTTTATTCCCTTTTATTGTTTGCCCATCATCTGTCCTACATGACTTCACTTAACTATTGGATTTGAGGAGCACTGAGTAAGGGCCCTATTCCCAAGTAGACTAGAATTTAGTAGTAGAATTTAGTTAATTCCCTAGGTCTTAAGACTTGTCGTCTTCAAGAATCATGTGAAATTTCTTATGCTTCTGAGAGGTTAAGTGCCTCAAGCTGTTAAGGCTAACTCCTAGAGTCAGAGCCTAAGGCTGAAGAGAGGCAAGTCCCAGGAATGGAGGGAGCTCCTGCAGGGAGAAGGGGGCACCTCTAACAAACCCTCCTTTCTGGAACAAACCCTGCCTGCCTCCCTCCGCTGTGCCCTTCTCCATACTTCCCATCTGACCCCAAGGAACCGCTGATTGATAAGAATCTTCCTTTCTAATCCTTGCACTTCCTCTCAGCCAAGCTCATCCCCCCCCCATCCCGTTCTGCCTTTCTGATCTTCTCTTTCCCTGTCTACACTCATGCCTCACATCTTATCATCCTCCGTCCCTTCACCTTTCATCTCTTCTTCCTGCCTTGCGAAACCCTCTCCTCTGGGCCTGTTTTTCTCTTTCCTCTCTGTGTATTCTTTATCTGTTGTCTCAAGTCATTGTAAGGCAAGCAAGACATTAAAACTGATGCTACCTTATTCCATATAGTCCATCATCGTCCCAGAATCCTGTGCTAACATTCTCAGTTGAGCTAATGGACCCCACAAAAGAGCAATTTACTCCATTCTCAGTGGTGATATTAAGCCCATTATTTAATTTCTTCCTACAGCTACTGCACTCAGTGTGTTGCCAGAGGCCTCTTGCACAGATGGAGAAAGAAGCCAAAAGATTAAGGAATTGAGCTGAGGTCAAGCCAGGAGGTAGCGGAGTGGTTCGAAATTGGACCCAAATTCCTTAAATCCTTGAATATATTATTCTAACTAATGCACTTAATCCACAGACTTCAGTGGTCTGTGCAAGACCAAAAACGTAAAACCAAAAGAAAGTTTTTGTTTCCAGTTACTGACTGTGAAGAATTTTCAATGGCTACACATTTGCCAACGGACTTAATTCAAGGTCTCTAACACATTGGAAGATAATGAGCCAGTTAAATAATTAATTCCAGCCACGTCCCTGGGGTTCCCTTCAGATACCTAATCGGGTCCACCACCTAGGTCTCACGTTGGAAAACAAAAGTGGCCATCACTATGGCAGCTCTGGCAACAGGGACATGTCTGTTGATGATTTGCCTTCTGGAACTTGAGGTAACTGAGGACACCGCTCTCAAAGGAAAAGCCAGCAACTCTGAGATTCTTTTCTGTGACACGCCCAAGAAATCTGGGGTTTCTGGCTCATATGTTTAATCACACGGAATCTTATACTCAAAGAGCAGACAGAAAATTTACCACCACCACCCAAATCCAGGTCAAAGTCAAGCGCTCGTGGAACCTCATTCTACCCACTGAGGTAGGCCAATCCCGGACTACACTAATTAGTCTAAGCTTGCAAGATGTTTTTCTTAACTCTAAGAAGGAGAAAGAGTTGTACATGTGACGCCGAGATGGAGAGGTTGATATTAATTGGTTATTAACCAGTTAATAAGTATAAAATCGTCTCAGTGCCAGGCACTTTCTCTGTGTTCTAGGTATTAGTCCCACTTTACAGATGAAGAAACCAAAGTTCAAAGAAGTAAAATAACAAATATTTGAACATACCCATCTAATTCTGAAGTTATTTTAATGAAATAAAAATGAAAATAATGACTAAAAGGAGAGGTCAGAATATTTAGTCGGTAAATAATGGCAATGAACATTTATTGAGCACTTACAGCCTGCTGGGCACTGTGTACCAACTCATCCATCCTTTGCAGTCCTGTGAGTTGCAACCCTTTACAGAGGAGGCCCACACAGCTATTGACAACAATGCAATTCAAACCACCAACGACCAGCTCCAAAATCCATGCTCCTAATTCCTAGACTCCCTTCCACTGTCAGAGCTGCCCAGTAAACCTTTGCCACTTCTAGCTTCAGGAGCTGCCCTGGGATCTCACCTACAACTGGTTGCCACGGTAGGTGATTCTTTGAGTTGAGTTTTGACAGAGCACCATGCAAAGCCCTTCCCAGCCTAAAGGAACGCTCTTTCTTTCCCCAAAGCAGCTTGGGAACTGGTGTTCTAGCTCATTGTCCCCATTCACTTCATAGGGTACTGGGCACTCTGAGGAAATTCCTCTTCTCTATCTTTACCTAGAAATCTGAATTGGTAACTATCTTCTAAAATTCTAATGACTCTTCGGACTCCACATACTCCAAATGAAACTCATATTTTCTGCTGCAAGTACACTCCTCCTATGTCCCCAATTTTCATTAACGTATGCACTAATTATATTCCTCACCAGGGATTTAACAGTGAAGAACATAAAGTTCTTGCCTAGAGAGAAAAACAGACAATGAGCACAATAAATAGGTAACTAATATGATGTCATTATCAACCTGAAATACATACTTTAGAAAAAAAAACAAAATAAGTGATAGAAAGTGACAGGGGTTGCTTTTCTTTTTTGGAAGGGTGTGGAGGAAAAGCAGAGGAATACAGAGAGACAGAATCCCAAGCAGGCTTCATGCCCAGTGCTGAGCCTGATGCAATGCTTAATGTGGGGCTCGATGAGGGGCTTGATCTCACAACCCTGAAATTATGACCTGATCCAAAATCAAGAGTTGGATGCTTAACTGACCAAGCCACCCAGACACCCCCAGGGGCTGCTCTTCTAAATGGGAGTAACTGGGGAGGTCTCCCTGAGAAGGAGTTCTTGAGCAGAGAGACATAATTGAAATTAGAGATGCTAATATCTGGACAGCAACAGGTGTGTAGCTAACATGGCCCAGAACTGCCAGGAGGCCATGGGGGCTTGAGCATAGAGCAGGGAAAGATTAGAGAAGTATGTTCGGGACTTCCGATTTTCTTCTCTATGTGATCCCTCTAGCCTATAGGTGAAGAGCAGATTTTAGGGGTCAGGAAGAGAAACAGGAATATTCCCAAGGGGCCTATGACAGTTGTCCTGGGAGAGGCCATGCTAGCTTAGACCATCATCCTTCTAGTTACTTCGGTTGGCCACCTTCTTTAACCTGTCCCTCTCTTCCATTTGCCACATTTCTGCATAGATGCCCAACTCTGGGTTTTGTTTCTACAATGCACACTGTAGCCACTGGAAGCTGGTTGAGTTTCCCAAGGTACAGTTCGTAAGAGATGAACATGGAGTTTTATTAGGAAGTGTTCTTAGGGTAACAGCCTGTTGAGAAGGGAAGGAAGCCAGCAGACTGAGCAGAGAAAGAAGTTCAACTGAAGCGCGGAGACCTCTGAAGTCAGGATGACCATTCAGAGCTGTCTGAGCTATGGTGAAAGGTGGTGCCTTTACACCCCTGCAGGAATCAGTCATTGGACACCAAGCATCTCAGGACGAGGGTACGCCTGTGAGTAATAGGGCTTGACAGCTGAGGGCTCTTGTTGGCAGCGTTCTCAGTGACTTGGGTAATAAGATCTTTATTCTTTCAGAGGGTCCGAGAACCACTTCCCAACACCCACCACCCCATCCCTCTTTACATTCGTCACTGAAACGGCCCTGATTTAATTCCCTCTTCCTCCTGCTAAGACTACAGCCCACTAAACTAGCTCCAGAATTATATTCTAAGTAAAGGCCCAATTGCTCCTATTACCTATAGAATTACCTTTAGACTCCTGAGCACAGCACAGAATCTTCTAAGAGCTGAACATTATCTCCCCACCCTATGTCTCACAATCTGTATGCAGACAAGTCTCTTTGGCACACCCTAAAATCTATGCTGTTGCTCAGATCAGAAATGCCCTTCCCTTTATCTGTCAAAATCCTGTTCTTCAAGGCTAACTGAATTCTACCTTCCTCTTTCCTCAGAACCTCTATTCTAAAACTCCTTCCATTCTTCCTGGAGTGAGTTGTTTCTTTGTTAGCTGAGTAGGAGCAACAATGAGGCCGCCCCTTTTCACCCCCACTGGGTCCCTACCAGCCTTTAGCATTGTGGGCTCCCGATAATGGTGGGTGACTTGGTCTATGTTAGCTTTTACCAGTGGCCAGACCATATCCCAAGCTGGCAGTATGCAGAATGGTTAAGAGCCGGCTTCTCCATCCATTCTACCAAGGTCCAAATTTGGCCTCACCACTTACTAGGTCCATTTCATGTTTGATGGTTCAGTTTGCCCATCTCTAAAATGAGGATTTTACTACCTACTTCATAAGGTCATTTTTGAGATTAAATGAATTACTATAAGTACAGAATTTAGAATAGTGCCTGCCACTTCATGAGCACATATGAATGTTGGCTCATAATCATGCCTAGAGGTTATTGGGTACCTGCCTGAGTCACCAGTCCCCATGTTGACCCGTGCTCACTCGTGCTCGTCAAGACTGCCCCAGAGGAAACTGCTGCTTGCTGAGACTCATATGCTCAACGAAGGGGCCTTCGTACAGCTCTTCTGTAGGGATATCTGTTAATAGAGCTCTTGTTTCCCTCTTAATAGCATTCCTTTAATGAGGGAGGATATTCTTGCAAAACATTCTGGAATTCTGTGCTTTCCTGGGGCTCTTTCACTCTGGACTCAGACCTGGTTTTATAGTGAAGATTATGCACTTTTCCAATGTTGCAAGAAAAGAACAAGCACAAAGCATCGCATTTATGAGTGAATAGATTCACAGACAGTTTTGAACTGGAAAGGGACTTTAGAGATCACCTAGTCCAGAAGACAAAAAAACAAGGAGATCATGTAGCTTGCCTACTTCACAAAAACTTATCCAAGTTATTAAAGGACAAAGTTATTCAATAGCATCATCCAGTTTTTGCCCAGCGACATTATTTTTTTTCAGTAGGTACAATTCAGTCAAGGTAGATCTAACTTGCTAAATCTCCAGAGAATAATAACAACAACAACAAAAGAAATCTTGTTTATTTCTTAGACTTATTGTGCTATTTAAAATTTCTCCCAGATTTGGCACAATGCCTACTTGCTCTCATAATTACCTTTTTTTTTTGTGAGGACAAGAAGTGACCATGATTATTCATTCAGTTATGTAGTCATTTACGGACTCAAAAGATTTGTGGCGTTTCTTTTGTGTATCAAGCACTGAGCTTAAAGTTGGAAGCTTTTTTAAATAAATGAGCCCTAGTGTTCTGTGACTGACCCCCTTCTGTAGGATCTGTGTTCTGCTGGGTAAATCCCAACTCAAGCAACTTCAGAACGTGGGCTCTGGCTAGGAATCGAT
The DNA here is from genome assembly GCA_028646535.1 of Procyon lotor. Classification (NCBI taxonomy): domain Eukaryota; kingdom Metazoa; phylum Chordata; class Mammalia; order Carnivora; family Procyonidae; genus Procyon; species Procyon lotor. The sequence continues at coordinate 24,226,498 of CM053607.1, forward strand.
CTGCATCAGACAAAGGTTAAATGCTGTCAGTCACAAAGTCAGCAATGAGAGTCACAGCAAACTTGCCATATTTAAAGCCAATTACCATTAAGTGAGAATGGTTCTCTAAAAACAAACAAATACTGGGTACCAGTGACCTTCTCCCACTCTTCCACTGATTGAGCTCTACAAAAGCCAGGACCAAAGAGATGGTGTTATAATTTTTGTAGCACAGGATCGTGTTATGATAATACAACCTTAACGCAGATATTATCATGTTTCTATGAGACGTTAATGAGTGTTAAGTAAAAAAAAAATTTCATAGTCACATCAATTTGGAATATTCTGGGTACACCACCATGAAAGAGATTTCTTTTAGTGTGCTTCCTTTTCTGAACATTTAACATGTTGCTATGTGTCAGCGATCTTCACAAAGGGGCTAAATTATTTGACCTGAGTCAAACTAATTTGCTTGCGGAAACCTTTGTTTGCCATGCATTGTCCACGAATATTTCCAGACGCAAGGTCAACCTAGTTTCTATAATGCGCCGTCCATCAGGTATTGCTTTTATCTAATAAAAAATCCTTCTGTAGTTTAAGCCTAACTTTTTGTATCATGCAAGATTTCACATTATAGTTTAATAGTATTTTTATATTGAGCAAGAAGATTAAAAAATCATCTGCATAAGAATCTTGTCTTTACTTACAGATCATCATTTACACTGTTTACATGCAAATCAGCACGTGTGCTATCAGCTGCTTACCCAGAGCTCACTGAGACACCGCTAATCCACCACAGCCTTCCTTCCAGATAGGTCTGGGTTTTTTGTTTATTATTATGTTCAGTTAGCCACTGTATAGTACATAATTAGTCCTTGATGTGGTGCCCAATGATTCATTATAGGTATAACACCCAGTGCTCATCACAGCATGTGTCCTCAATACCCATCACCCTGTTACCTCTCCCCCCACCCCTCTCCCTTCTGAAATCCCCAAACTGTTTCTCAGAGTCCAGAGTTTATTATGGTTCATCTCTCTCTGTGATTTCTCCAGACCCTTCGGATTTCCCTCCCTTCCCCTGTGGTCCTCTGTGCCATTGCTTATGTTCCACATATGAGTGAAACCATATGATAACTGTCTTTTCTCTGCTTGACTTACTTCACTGAGCATAATCCTCTCCAGTTCCATCCATGTCAGTGCAAATGGTGGGTATTCATCCTTTCTGATGATCTGAAAGACATTCAGTACCTCAATACCATGCTTTAGGCAGCAGATTCCAAGCCATGAAATTTGCCCTGTTAGGTTGAAATGAACATGCGTTCATGGTTAACAATAGCTACCTCTGACCATATGCCTACTATATGCCAAGTACTTTGCAAGGCCTTTTGTTTAGATTCTCTCATTTCATCTCCATTTTAACTACTATCACACAGGTCTAAGCTGCCAGCATCAATCACCTAGACTATTGTGATCGCCTCCTAACCAATCATAGCTTCCTTCTACACTAAGAGAACAATCTGAAACACTTCCATGGTGCACAGGCCTGCGGATCTGGACCCTGCTTACCTCCCCAACTCTACATGCATCACTCTCCTGAGGTCCAGTCATTGGTCTCCAGCTGGATTTGCAGATTTGGAAGCTCAGCCTTCTTAGTCCACTATTAAGGGATGGAGCCCTTGAGAATTGAATCATGCTAATCAACTCACAAGAGATTAATGTTTAATGCACACTGCTAATGTGTTGATTTAAAATGAGAAATAGAGCAATCAAAGCAACCAGATGTTGCTGTTGGCTTGTTTGTGACCTCTTTCTGGAGGCTATAAAGAGTAGTTATTGAGAGCTTGGGGGCTGGGATCAGACTGCCTGAGAGGGTTCCGACTGTGTTTACTAATTGAGTGATCTTGGGCAAGTGGATCAGTGCACTTGTCGGTGACTACTTCCCCATCAGTAAAATGAGAATAATAATAAAATGTACCTCCCTGTTGTTGTGGTGAGGATTAAATGAGAGGATAGGCCTTGCTTAGAAGGGAAGTCGATGCATAGTAACACAGTATATCTGAGCTACTATTCTCAGAATGGAAATCTACTACAGAACTAAGTTAATATCAGAAGAAAGGGAATGAAATCATCTTCAAGACACTTTTTTTGTAGATTATGTCAGTCTCACAAACTATTATTTATATGTTCATCCAGCGACTGGTTATTTCACACATGACCAGATTCACTTGGTATTTCCTCACCCCACAAATGTATCTGAATTCATGGATGAGTACTAAACTGCAAATTCATGAATCAGCCTTTATCTTTGCACTTAGGTGATTCTGCACCCATCCTGCTCCTTCCCCGAGCCCTCTCCTTGCTTTCAGTTTTAAGTGCGTAACAATTAATGTGAAGCTTATCCCTTAAAGGCTCCTCTGCACTTCCAATCAAATCTGCTCCTGCTTTTCCCTTTGCGTTGTTTGCACACTCACTCTCTCTTTTCCTCACACATGCCACACTCTTCCCCCTTAGATTTCCCTCATACTTTTGCATCTGCCTGGAATTTCTCACCCCCAACTCCTGGCCAGACTCATGTCTACTCAGCCCCAGGGAACCCTCCCTGACCCCCCAGTTTAGGTTATGTTCCTTCATTGTACTTACCATAATTCTAATTAAATAATCATTGTTTACTGTGTTCCTTCCCAGTACAAACAATGAGGTCAAGAACTCTTTTTTGTTGTTGTTCACCACTGAATCCCCAGGACCCTGCATACAGGTAGATAGCCAACCTATAGTTGCGGAATGAATGGATCTCATCTTTCCACAACCGCTTTTTCCTGCAATAGAAAGCCAAAGCTTTGAGCTGCCGAGGGACACACAGTCCCATCTGGAAGAACAATGTTCTGACTCGGGTCTGTTTGCCTCATACCCAAGCCCTTTACTGCCCCACACGCCTGCCATTCAATTTCCACAAGCTACCCCCCACCCCCCACACACCATCAGCTTAAACCACACCCTATCTCACATCATTGCCTTTTTCCCCCTAAGCTCTGGACCTCTTCCTTCATTCTTGAACCTAGCCATACCTCCCTACCATATCTGTATCTCTGTTTTTACTGCCCTCCCTACAACATGCTACATTTCGTTTCTTTAAGACTTCTTTTCCCTCCCGTAACCTTGCAATTCCACTCTTACATGTTGACCCAACAGAAATGTGTACGTGTTCATCAAAAGCATGCACTAGAATTTTCACAGCAGCCCTACTTATAATAACCCCCAACTGGAAACTCTCCAAATGCCCATCCATGTAGAATAGATCAACTATTTTCTTTCCCATCATGGCATATTATAGAGAATGAATGGTCTATATATAGAGAATGAATGGTCTAGACAAAGTGGATGAATCTCACAAACATCTTGTTAAGAGAAAGAAGTCAGGTATATGCTAGATGGTTCCATTTGTTAATAGTTTCAGAACTAACAAACTTGTGGTATTAAAAGTCAGAAGAGTGGCTACTCTTGGGAGAGTGGTGGATTGGAGGGTGGAGGGTAGAGGGGGCTGGAGGGATTTTCAGGGCATGGATCATGTTCTGTTTCTTGACCTGGGTGCTAGTTATGTATTGGTGTTTTGCTTGTGAAAATTCATCAGTATATATATTTGTGATACATATAGTGTTCTTTTTGTATATTATGCATCAGTAATACTTTGTACAAAACAACTTCCTATCTGTTTCTGACGACTTTGATTTACAGAGATGGGTTTGAAATAGAATGCCACTGTCCAGCGTGCTGGCCACCCACTGTTTGGCCAGATGGAGGCTTCCTATGCATGTAAAGATGCCACTTTGGAGTGTTTAGAGTCTTTTTTTTTTTTTTTTAAGATTTTATTTATTTGACAGAGAGAGAAAGAGATCACAAGTAGGCAGAGAGGTAGGCAGAGAGAGGGAAGCGGGCTCCCCGCTGAGCAGAGAGCCCGATGCGGGGCTCAATCCCAGGACCCTGAGCTCATGACCTGAGCCGAAGGCAAAGGCTTTAACCCACTGAGCCACCCAGGCGCCCCTGGAGTGTTTAAAGTCTTAATCAGGACAAGCAGCCTCCAGTTGTGACAACCAAAAATGTCTCCAGATATTGCCTCAAAAACAAACTGCTCCCAGTTGAGAACCACTGGCCTAAAAGGGCCTACATTGGGGCGCCTGGGTGGCTCAGTGGGTTAAGGCCTCTGCCTTTGGCTCAGGTCATGGTCTCAGGGTCCTGGGATTGAGCCCTGCTTTGGGCTCTCTGCTCAACAGGGAGCCTGCTACCCCTCTCTTTCTGCCTGCCTCTCTGCCTACTTGTGATCTCTCGCTCTGTCAAGCAAATAAATAAAATCTTAAATAAAATAAAATAAAATAAAATAAAATAAAATAAAATAGCCTACATAGTTTCCTCACCTCCATCCCCTGTTGCTTGCTCCCTCATCTCTTTCTGTTGTGCCTCGTCTTTGCACACATCCAGTTGTTTGGCCTCCCTGCTGTTCTTTGAATGCCCTGGGCCCCTCACTTCTGCACCTGCTCTTTCTTCTGCCTATAAAGTTCTTTCTCAGGCATCAGCATGGCTCACACCCTCTCCTCCAAGGATTCCCCCAAAGGTCACCTTCTCTGCAAGGCTTTCCCTGTCCTCCTTATTGAAAATTTTAATCCTCCACACTTCCTGTCTCTACCTGGCTTTATTTTTCTTCAGAGCATTCATTACCCTCTAATCTAGTATAAAGTTTACTTATTTTGTGTGTCGTCTGTCTTCCTGTGAAAAGGTAAGCTAAGGAAGCAAGGATTTTGTTTTCTTCACTGCTCTATCCCCTGTGCCTAGAACAGTGTCTGGCACATAGTCAATGTTCTGTTGAAACTTGCTGAATAGATGAATGACTAATATCTATAGCCCAGTTCAATGTCCGATACACAACCAATGAATTTCGGTTCCCTTTTCCTCACTCTTTTGTGGCCTAGCCACTGTTTTAACAGGACTTTCTAGGATTTACTCACTGCTTTTTCTGTTTTACTGCTCTCCTTGTAACCTCCAGCAACCCCCTCAAGATCAGGGTCTATCCTTTAATCCCAGATGGTGTCATGATTTTGGTTGTCTAGTTGCTCTTAATCCTGACTTACCCCATTCCCACTGCTCCAATGCATGCTTAGCCCACCTGCCAGGATGTTCACCGATCACAGCTCACCTAACTTTCCTAGTGCAGATTACCTATCTGGATTGCCACCTTTCTGTCCCTAGAGTCTGCCGGTTCTGTGACCCTCTGCTCTCCTTCCTCTACACTGGGCTTGCACCTTGACCTGACCCCTCTGTTCCTACAATACCAGCAATATTCTCACACACAACCTTCTCAGGGACAGAGGCAGGTCTGATCTCCAGTTGTAACGTGACCCACCCACATCCCCAACCCCACAACTTCCTTCTGTCAAAATCTTGGAAAAGTCAAGAGAGATTGCATCTCCCTTTCCTCTGTTCATTTACCAAGAAACCTGACATTGTGGCAGTCTTATCTTTCCTTGAAAGGCTCATCTGAATTTTCCTCCTTCCACTTGACTGTCAGGCCAGCCAGCACTCAGGAGCCATAGAAACCTGACACCGTTCAACAAGCAAACAACTGTAAATGCCAAGAGCCAACAAGCTGCTAGAGCCTCTGGTGAAGGAGGATTCGCAGTTGGGTTGGTCATCATTTTCACTGCATCCACATAACATTAGACAGCTTCTTTGGCAGGCATCGCAATCATGTTAGTGGGGACTTCTCTGGATACAGTAGTTAGTTGCCTGTGATAAGAGAGAATCAAGTGAACAAACACATGACATTTCTACCTCAGCTGTGCTCAAATGCCTGTTGTGGGGAGGCATTTGGGGCAAAATCTAGATCTATCCAAAGCAAAAACTTGTGAAAATTGGTCAAGCAACATTCTGAGAACTAAATTTTTTAACTGGAAACAGATCTATGGACATAATCCCAAAGTGCTCACCTAAGCAGACTAATTGATTGTACCATAATGCATTTGTCTATGATAAAATCGAAGATTGTCCCCCAAACTGTCCGTGGAGTCCATGACTTGAACTGACACAGATGATATAAACAGATATTTGAGGTTATAAGAATTTCATGAATAGCTCAAGGAATTCAAGGACACCAGTTGAAAAGACTATTATGATTTGGTTTCTGGACATCTGGCCATGGTATGCAGCCAACTCACTCTCCTCCCTCCTCTCTCTTCCCACTCTGACTTCGAACAGCTTTCCTACAAGCTATGAAGGGAAGGGGCTGACATGGATAAGCCCTCCATGCCCTTGAACTTTTCAGTTCCTGAATGCCATGTGGGATAGCAGTCATTTATCACCTTCACCATGGCCCATGGACTGCAGGGGCAGGACAGGAGTCTGACTTCCTGGCTGGTTTTCCACAATGGTCTGAAAATGATAAATACACTTGTTACTGTAACAGCTCAGCAGAGGAGGAACTGTGAAGTGAGAAAGGGCAGAAATCGCTCGATCTGCATGATTGCATAAGTTATATATGGATTATGTCCATCAGAGATATTTCTCTGCAGTCAGATGTTGAAATCTCGACTGCCAGCGCTGTCAACAACTAGATAGAATTTAATAGTTTTCCCAAATAAACCTCACTTTATCAGTTGTGCTTCACTTTATATTTTGAGTATTAAATAAAAGTAGTTGTTGTGTTTTGATTTTCTAAAAAAGAAGCCACACTTTAAAAAAAAAATCTCATTTTTGGAATTTTCCAAGTCTCTGGTAAAATGTCCAAATATGTAGAGCTTGGCAGAGCTCTGAGTTGTCTCAGAAATGACTCCACATTGCTTCAGTGAATGGTGGCATAATGCAAAACATGTTCATCTTGGGCTGAGTCATTAATTAGTGACATTTATTGAACAATCGTTGTATACAAGGCATCATATTTCCCAAGTATACAAACAAAAACACAAGAATGAGAATCTCATTATACCAGGGGGACAAGGAGAGGAAGTTTTCTTTAGGTAAAAGGATAGGTCAATGGAGAAATAACTTCACTTATAAACTTCCTTACCCTAAAATTATTCCATAATACTAAACAAGTGAAAATATGAGCTGTAAATAGGCACAGCGGAGTCCAAAACCTTTTTCTGTAAAGAAACTTGATGCAGATCTTCTTGGTTAAAGATCATGAGTGAGGGGCACCTGGGTGGCTCAGTGGGTTAAAGCCTCTGCCTTCGGCTCAGGTCATGATCTCAGGGTCCTGTGATCAAGCCCTGCATCAGGCTCTCTGCTCAGCAGGGAGCCTGCTTGCCCCCCCTCCCCCCAACACCACACCTGTCTCTCTGCCTACTTGTGATCTCTCTCCTCTATGTCAAATAAATAAATAAATAAATAAAATCTTAAAAAAAAAAAAAAAGATCATGAGTGAGTTAATGGAAGTCATAATGAAGACTGAACTACTTTTCTCTGAAATGTAGAAAATGACTCTGATTCTTGCCGATAGTAATTGACTTAATAGGGCAAGAGGTTGCCAGCATTTTCCCCCTTAAATATGATGCGTGTGTAGAAAATCTGGCTTCCATGAAAACTACACAATAGTGGATTTAAAGCAAGGTTAATAAGTATGCAGGTTCAACACATCTACTGTAAAAATTTTACTAATAGGTAATCTTAGAGTAGAAAACACAAGTTCTTATAACCGCAATTAGACCTAACTGTGGTCTATAACACTGAGTTCTTCTCTGATATTTTCCCAGAAAGGAATAGACATGGTTTGCTTACTTCAAACATTTTGCTTTGCTTGCTTGCTTACTTACTTGCTTTGAAATTACTTGCTTTATTCATTCATTCCCCCTTGGGGGAAAAAAAAATCCAGTGTGTGAATTCCCTTCCCTGCCAGATTGAGAATCCAGAGTAGGAAAAGTATCATGAAGTCTACAATGGACAGATTGAATTTTCCCTGCACAGTCTTCATTGCTCCCCGGCTGCTGGGAATAGTGGCTCAATATCCTTTTGGGAAACCTTTGTGATTTAGAGAACTGTAACTTCCATCTCTGCCTGCAGAGATGGGCACATGGCCCAATTCTGGCCAAACGGGGCATCTCCGGCCACAATGACTGAGCCAAAGATTGGCCTTGACCCAAGCCAGACCAATGAGACCCAGCTTGGGGATTACTAAATTAATGGTCCCCATCTTGCTCCTCATGGGAGAGTCTGCCTGACAGTGAAGTAACAGGGGGGAAAGCAAAACAGAGAGATGGAAAAAACCAGATACTTGAGGCCATCTTTGGAACATCTAGATCCAAATGTAAGTAAAGCCTTGATTCCAACTAACTGACAGTCTACAGATATTCTCTCTACCTCCATAGTTTCTTAACCAGAGGCCAAGACTTCTGCCTGGTCACAACTTGCCAAACTTCCCTGGTGCAAATCACCTACGTAGACCGTCCCTTCACCTTCCCCTCAGTCTCCAGGTGGTGCTTTGTTTGGTAGGTCTCCTTCCCACGGGAATCTGCTCACCATCTTCATGTGACCCTCTTCTTAATGACACCTCTCACTCCCAACCCCTTCCCAAAGGCAGTTCTGGTCTCCAGTTCTAACGTGTCCTGCCTGTCTAACCAGCAACAAACTTCATTCTCCCAAAACTATATGTATTTTAGTTCTGTAACCAATACATCTGTTTTACTTAAAGTGGTTCGAATTAGGTTTAAGTCACTTGCAACAGAAATAGCCCTTGACCTTCACCGATAATAAAAATCTTTTTAGAGCCAATTGATTTTTTTTGAATGAGCCAAGGGTCACCTAGAGCCAGGCTTTCTGAATAAGAAAGCATTCAAACATGAGTACCATTTTGCGCATAAACTATTTTCCAGTAAAATACAATGAAAAATAATGAAAATAAACTAAAATTTCATACATGCCCCTAGTCACTCAAAAGAGGAGTCTCTATGGTGCCTCCTTAAATGGAAATGGCATTTATTTATTTATCTATCTGTTTATTTATTTATTAAAGATTTTATTTATTTATTTGATGGAAAGAGTGAGAGAGAGAGAGAGATCACAAGTAGTCAGAGAGGCAGGCAGAGAGAGAGGGGGAAAGCAGGCTCCCTGCTGAGCAGAGAGCCCGATGTGGGGCTCGATCCCAGTACCCTGAGATCAGGACCTGAGCCGAAGACAGAGGCTTTAACCCACTGAGTGACCCAGGTGCCCCAAATGGCATTTATTTAAATGTATGGTACCTATAACTGATAATCAGATGAGTGGCTTTAGAGCAATACACTTCCCAAAGTGTGGCTGGTAGACCATTTGTGTTAGTAATATCTTGGGACACTGGTATAAAATTCACTTTCTTGAATCTACTCCAAGCCCTCTGAATCAGTTTCTGATAAGTGGGCCTGGGAATCTCCATTTTGGTAATTCCAGGTAATTTTCTAGGCATACAATAGTTTGAGCACTATATATATTTTAGTTCACCTTCAAGTGTTACTGGTTGAACCAAGAGAGAAATTAAGAACATCTCATCATTTATAAAATGGAAATAGGTGAATGCGTGCACCTATAAGAAGCAGTAAGGTCCATGTAATCTAGAAATACCTAAAGGAAGGATGGAGTCAGCTTAGGCTAAGCTAGCTGTGGTAACAAAGGACCTAAAATATTAACGGCTTAGGGTGTCAACTGTTTATTCCTTATATATTTACATTTCCATCACGCGACACTCCAGAACTCTGGGCTATTGGAACAGTCTTTATGTGGCTCATAGCTGGTGTTGTGGCAGAGGGAAAAGAGCATATGTGGACTATTGGCCAGTTCTTAGTCTGCTCAGAAGGGACCCACGTTACTTAGAGCCACATTACATTGGCAAAGCAGGTCCCAAACCTGCTCCTGTATTCAGTGGGGTAGGGAAGGATGGTCCTATAGAAAAAAAGATACCATAGGAAGGAGCGTGGCAAACATTCTGAACAGAAATACAATCTACCAATAGGACATTCAATAAAATAGGTCATGTGTGCTTGGAAAAAAATGGGGACCCCGCGGTCAGATAAGTTTGGGGGCTGCTGTGTACTACATCCATCTCTAGAGCTACACAGTGTAAACCAACATATTCAAGGCTCCCAGAGCCCTGCATTGGGGGGAAAAATTGTTTAACCCCATGTTCCCAAGCTTTGTTTCCATGGAACCCTTTTCAAATGCCATCTCAATAGACTTTAACAATTTCAGGTGCCCTGGACATCATATGTATTGTAGATGAAATGATATTCTCTTTTTCCCCTCCTACAAAGCATGCATGTGAACCGTTCCTAAGAGACTACTGCATAGTAAATTCTATGCGGCTTCAAGCTTTTCATGTTTTAAAAAAAATTATGGGGGCACCTGGTTGGCTCAGTGTAGGTTAAGCCTCTGCCTTCGGCTCAGGTCATGATCTCAGGGTCCTGGGATGGAGCCCCGCATTGGGCTCTCTGCTCAGCAGGGAGCCTGCTTCCCTCCCTCTCTCTGCCTACTTGTGATCTCTCTCTCTGTCAAATAAGTAAATAAAATCTTTAAAAAAAATTATGACATTGTACTAAGTCACCCCAAAACCTGGAGAATTCCATGCAAATACCTTTAATATTATTCTAACTATTATAGGCTGCTGAAGTTTAATAATCCTTGCGATCACTTAAGTGAATCTAATAAGCTAGTTCTCCCAGGTACGAGAGTGTTCCAGAAAAAAGATATTACTTTTAAATTTTTTTCATTACCATGTTTGGAGTTAGGCAATTCCTGTAAATCGAAGCAATGCACTGTTTCTTTCCACTTATGGGAACCTGGTATTTCAAGAGTTCATTAGCAGCTCTGTAGTTATAAGTATAAATGCAGTTAAGGCCATGGGAGTCCTGAGTGGGGAAGCTATTTTCTACTTCTCTGCCCCCACCCGATGCATTCTAGTACCTGTGCTAAGATGCCGGTGACACACAATGTTTGTGACACTGTGTAAGCAGATGTTCTTGTCTCTCCAAGTCATTATGTGGCCAGAGCACGAAATCACAGAAGTGGCCATAGTCGGCTCCCAATTTTTCCAGTGTTAAGTCATTTTAAGCCTCTGTTCTCTGACACCTCTCTTTCCCTTATCACTGCCTCTCAATCTTTGCCTGGCTCTTCATCCTAGATCTTCTCCTTACAGAACGGACTTCTTCCTATTCTGCCCTTGGTCCTCTTCTCAACTCACTCTCTACCTCTGCCCTCTGGCCTTCTGCCCAGCCTGAGTCTGTCTCAACCCCATGCACTCCTGAGCTTTAGGATCATATGTAATGCTCATGGGTCATCTTTACCCGGTGCTGCATATTTGCCTCAAAATCAGTGTATCTCGAGCAAAACTCTTCATTTTCATTTTCGTTCCAATTCTACCGCTTCTTATACCTCAGTTTCCTCCTTTACATACAGAATAAGAATCATTATGATACCTACCAAATAGGGTTACTATGAGGATTACTTTGGTAAATATCCACAAAATGCCTGGCACATAGGAAATGTGTGCAATAAGTGTTAAGTTATCCACATCACAATGGCTTTTTAGCTGATTCTGCTGGTCCTAGTCCCTTTCCACTCCCATTAGAATCATCTCCCCAGGAAACAAATCTTATCATGTCACTCCTTAGCTTTACTGGCTTCCTACTCTTTAAAGAAGACAGTTCAGCTTTCTCAGAAGGACATTTAAGACCATTCAAAATTCTGTTCCCAGTTCCTTTCTGGGCTCCATTTTGGCCACACAGGCTCTGAACCCTGAGTCTACACTGCGGGCTGTGCTAAACTCACCATCATTCCTCCGACACTCCATGCTCGTTCATAGCTCCTCGCCTTTGCCTGTAACGCTCCGGCAACAGCCATCCCCAGGTCTCAGGACTTTGCAACATGTTACAGTTGTCTTTCTTGCTTATATTCCTTGTGTGAAGGTCCATTCTACTCCAAGAGCATTCTTTGCTCGGAGACCCACGCTGAACGAGCAGCTCCTTTCTGGAAATGGTTTTCTCAGGTGATAAAGAGAAAAGACTAACTCTGTGACGTCATGGTCATGACGGCTCTTTAAGGTTTTTCTCAGGAAGGATAAAAAACACTTCTGTTCACATTTCCTTGGCCACACCTGACCTTAATTGGGGCAGAGAAATAAAAACTTCTCCCAGGGAGATGGAACAAACAATTAGAAATAATAATAGGGTCTTCCACGGTTCTTTATAATTGAAAGGCCAGCCCAAGTCCCTCCTCTCTGTTCTTCAAAACTTTCCAAGCTTCATCGTCTCCTCGTTTGTGAAATTTTTCTGTTGTTACCAGGTGGTCAGGTCACATCTCTTCATTCCCTCAGGTCTCTGGCTCCACTTCTAATAAAGTGTCTGTCCCACTGTAGTGAGAGTATCTGTCTACATCCCCCTTTCTCTCAGGGGCCATGACCACAACTTCTGGATTTCTCTATTCCCGGTGCCAAGCACGCCAGCGCTCAGAACGTGTCAACAGCACAGATGAATGGGGCAGTTTGTTGCTCAGCCATTTATAGGCCAGGTTGGGAAAACCTTTCTGCTAATATGCAGCAGGAGGAGACCAAGTAACTCCTTCACACAGGCGGAAAGGAGACCAGTGAGAAAGCCAGTTTGGCGTTTTCTCCGTGCCCACCAAATAGTAGGTCATTTTCTCATTTTGCCCTTAGTCTTTTGCTACGCACCTGGAATAAATGCCTTGAAAAGATCCCATGGATGCACATAGCCTTGGGCTTTTCTACACATGCAATGTTCGAATGAGAACAGATTGTGCCCACATAACGTTTGTCAAAACTTTGCTTTTAGTCAGGTTATCTATTGAAAAGGCAATACCAGCAAAATCATCCTGATGAACCATCAAAAGATCTCCCCTTTGGTAGCATTTTGGGAAGATACTAAATGAAACAAATGACTGAGTGTTCAGCTTCACCTCCAAAGCATTGCAGATGCATCCCCTGTCATCCCCTCGCCGGCACTTAGCTCAGGCTCCCCAGATCACTCCTTACCTGCACTCCAGCCACACACTCACACCCCTCCCTGCTTTCCCTCCTCCACTCCCTCAGCCCCCCCACCCAATCAAGAAAAGCTTCTCACCAGGCCGGCACCCTCCTTTTGAACTCTCTCCAATGCTTTCTATTCACCATCCCCTAACAGGGTTAAATCCTGTCCCTGTATTTCTTTCTATCATTGTGTTTTATCACATAGCATTGGAATTATTAGCTTATGTGCCTCTTTCCTGTTAATGGAATAAGAATCCTGTGAGAGCAGCTATTGTGTTGTCCAATTTCTGTCTCAGAGTGGACGGCCTTTGCACATACATAAGGTGCTCAATGAATGTTGGTTATGCTGAGCTGCTGTTGAACAGAGGGCAAAAATCGTGACTCACACATTTTGTGGTAAGCGATGTGGTACAACTGAAAATACCTTTAAAATCTGGTATTTTAATGCATTCTACTATTTTTATGACTCATGGAGAATGTAGTATTTCTAGTATTAGCCAATACGTTCTGAGTTAATTAACTTTCATATATTTATTTTCATATATTAATTTTAACTTTCATATATAAGCTCCATGCAAAAACTCTTTTTGGAAATCAGCCAATTCTCATGAGAACCATTTGGTATACAAGAAAAAGGCTTTAGAAGAAATATTCTTCACAGGGTATTATTTGGCTAAAGAAAATTTAAAAGATACTGTAATTTTTTTTTATTGTCTTTGCCACGGAAAACAAAAATGAAAGTTTCACTGAGACATAAAAACTAAAGAATTAAAGAGGATCGAAGTTTCATGTGCCTTAGGAAAACAGTACAACATGCTAATTTGGCCAGATCTTCTGAACGAAAAGAGGGCCAAGTGCCCATTACAACCATTTAATTAGCCCAAGAATAAAATTTTCAGTTTTGCTAACTCGAACACATGTTACATAAGAAATCATGAGTGTCAGAGAGAGAAAAAGAGGGCAAAAAAGGTTGTAATTAAAGTAAATCTTCCCAGAACCCTGGATTGCACCAGGAATGTGGCCAGAATAAGCAAAGGGTACTGACTTTTGCCAGGGTCATGTTTGGAGGTTACTTTATCATAGCCCTTGCTTGAAAAACATAATTTGAGCATAGAAGGGCTCCCAACGTTCAATGATCTCCATGTGCTTCCCATTACGGTCAGAAGAAGAAATGCTGTGGTGGCTTCTGCAAATGGAATGGAATGGGACTTTTCAGATCTCTTTCCGACTTGGCGAGAAGGCTGGGTGCCAGCCTGGACTTCGGGAGGCCCAGCTATTTCCAGTGGACAGGGACACACAGTCATACAGGGTCACCTACGAACCATTGCAAATGGTTACTTCCTCATTCATCATGTGTAGGACAGCACGTAGCTCAGCTCAAAATGGCTAGATCCCTTAATCCAGCTAACATCATAGCTTTTAAAGCATAAGTTAGCCGCAAAATATTATTAATGAATTCCCTTGCTAGCTGAGCTCTGATGGCATTGGCTACCACCTGAAATGGTCTGTCGAATCTTCACTTATTCACCCACTTCCTACGAAGGGAGTGTGACCAATCACGCATATCAGTCGGTCCCCTTCCCCACTTTCCAATGGCAACCAGGATACCGTGAAGACTAAGCCAAGAGTAGCACCACTATTAGCTGCTTATCTAAGACCCATTTCCCTCTTTTTCATCACTAGACACTTGTCCAGCTAAATATTCACTTTCCCAGGCAATGAGAAGTCAGTAGATGTTTGCCTGGGAGTTTTGGTAAAGTCTTTGAATTTCCTGTTCAAAGAAGACAAATACATGACCCTCTTCCTCTTTTCAAAGCAGAGGTGATGTCCAAACTATGGCAAACATCTTGGAACATCCTGGAACATGAGGCACTAGGGAGAGCAGATCAGAAAGATAGAATGACCTAGGTCCCTCATGGCATTATGAGCTTCGAACAATTCAAGCCTCAGGCTCCTCGCTCAGGGAGGAGCCTGCTTCTCCCTCTGCCTGCCAGTCCCCCTGCTTGTGTGCTCTCTGTCTCTCTCTGACAAATAATAAAATCTTTAAAAAGAGAGAGAGTGAGAGAGACCTTGCCAGCTAAAAATGAGTCTCACAGTTATTTATAATCTTTTAATAAAAGAAGATGCAACTTTATCACACCAAATTTTACATAATCTTGTCCTGTCTCCATCATGAAAATCCTACCTTAAAATTCCAGCTATAGCTACAGGATCCACATTTTATTACTCAAGTATCACTTTCATGTGGATTCCTTAATTATCTTTTGCAAATTTCATTTTTACAACATTCACTGCAGTCATTTTGTGAGAGCTAACATGTAGGTTTCCATAGGCATAGATCACATTTCTATTAAAAGAAAAAACCCTCCTCAAACTGGTAACATCTGGTTGACGGACTGGGTGATGGATGTTTGCACCTGGAGCGCAGCCAGACCCGAAGCCCATGCAAACATATAATCACCGTCGACCCATCACATCAAAGCCGTTTCTGTCCTGGCTCCAATTTTGGGTTTGGCTCATTGTTTCATCTCGTTCTACCCTAAAACTCTCAATAATCTGAAGCTTGGGCATAAAAGGGCAGCTTGCTTATCTTCCTTTAACTCTCCTGATGGAGAAGTGCCCACCAAAAAATTTAGAAATGAGACAAATTTGTCGCTTACACATTCTTTTTAGTGATGACAGCCACTGTAGACTGAGACATTTGCCACGTGCCAAGAGTTGTGCTAAACTCTACGCAGACATGCTCCCCTTGGGCCCCCACAGCCTGTAGTAGATAGCAGGGTCCTGACGTCATCGTCCTTCGCACATCCAGCCAGTGAGGGTTATGAGCAGCCACTGGGCTAGACCCTGGGACTGCAGCAGTCATGACGCGCGTACCTCACACCAGCGCCGTCCTTTACACACACAATTACAGCTCCTGGAGTCTCGGGGGTGGGGGGACATCACAGTGCAGGAGTATACAGCAAGAGGCAGCTGAGGAGCATGTAGCAGGGGCCCTAACCTAGACATGGAAAAGGGAGGGAAAGGCTCACTGGGAAAATGCTATTTACTGTCAGACAGGGAGGGTTATTCGGGTAATGGGAAACGTGGGACCGCTTGCGGGGTGTACAAGTCATTCCGGAAGGGCAGGTAAGACAAGACGTTGTTGGAGAGCCCAGGGCACAAAGGTGCTGGAGAGCCCTGGGCCACTATTGCTGGAGCTGAGACAATGAGCAGGAGAGAAAGAGGAGAGAACCTGGTGGCCAGGACTTTGTCCTGGATGTGGTGTGAAGCCATTCGGAGTGGGATTGTTCATTGCTGTGTGTGTGCGTGCGTGCGAGTGTGTCTGTCTCTGTGTGTGTGCGTCTGTGTGTGTGTGTCTGTGTGAGTCTGTGCATGGGTGTCTCTGTGTGCAAGTCTGTGTGTGTGTATGCGTGTGCACACTTGAGGGCATGGAATAGGAAGAAGATTTAAACTCAGATTCAGAAAATTAAGCCCCTTTGTCCAAAGTCACTCCTGTGCTAGAATTCGAACCGAGTATACTTGACTGCCATGCTTCATTCTCAACCCATCATTTGCAAATATCTTCGAGTTTTACCAGTTTCATTCGAGTCTGGGTACCTTACCTCTATCAAATCATATTCAAAAACACGTGCATCTAGTGCTTACTATGGACCAGGGCCCACATTAGGGATTCAAAGGCTCTGGCCTTTGGAGGTATAACTTGTTTTCTGTTCCTTCTCAGAGGCTAGAATTTGGAATCTATTTTTGACTCCATCCACTGAAACACATCCCAGAGGCCACTTGATTTTTGACCTATTGCAATATTATGTCAACGTGAAAGTTCATTGCAACTGGGGACCCTGGGGAAATACTGTCCTGCCAGCCAAGTCCCCACTGTCTGATTTGGTTCTGACAACAACCTTGCAGAATGAGTCCCCTGTTGCAAGTCGGTAGACTGAGGTTCAGAAACCACTAGCTGAAGGTCACACAGGTAAAACTGGGAGACCAGCATCCGTCCTGGGAACCAAACTCTTGAGGCCACGCAGCTGAGCAGTTTCTCTCTCAGTGGGGAGATGTTCCTGGCAAAGGCAGATGGAGAAGCAGGGAAGGGGAAAAGGGGGTTGAGGGAAACGATTTGGAAACTAAGAACACAATGTGTGACACGATACAAAACCATCTAATCGTTCCCCACAGCTTTAAATATTTTTAACCAGCCTCATTGTTGAAAAGCCCCACAAAAGTCATTGCCACTTAGAAAGGAAATGAATTTTCAATTCTAACTAAATCCAAAAGCATGTTTTTTCTTTCTCCTCTTTTTTTAATTTCTTTAGGTTAAAAGTTGCACATGGTTAGAGTTATCCACAGGACATCTGATTTTGCTCAGATAAATAAAAAAATAAAATAGTCATAAAATTCAGAGGCTACATTTGCTTTGCTCTTCGGGTACCTTTTTAAAAAGGCCTCAAATCCTTATGAATGAATCAAACACCTGCCAGTCTGAGCCCTTTCAATGCTGAGGAAAGGCTTCTCATAGGTTGAAAGCTACATTAAAACTTGAACTTGGGAATTTGCTTGAAAATTTTCCTCTAGAAGTCAGTTTGCTCTAGTAAGGTTTATGAAATGCTCTGGGCTTTTTATTTTATTGTCCAAACCATCTACCCAATCATCTGTCTAAATCATGAACCTAAAGCTTAGCAAAGTTTTTATATATCCTACCCATCAGTATAAAGTGGATCAGATGATGCACCATTTCTTAGTATTAAGTTTACTTTCACACAGAGGAGCTCTAGGATACTGTTCTCATTTTTTATAATTATGTTCTTTGAGATTCTGCCTTCTTTAAGTGTCATGCTAACCTCTTCCCCCATTTATTTTTTTTATTAGTTAACTACTGATCTTGCTAGATCAGACGAGAAATACTAATGCATAATTCAAAGAAATATGAATATTAAAGCGAGCGTTTCTTAAATGTAAAAAAAGAATAAAAAGGATAGAAGTGGATTTGCTTATGAAAGATAATTCGATTTTAATAACAGTTCTCAAATAAATGAAATTGAATCCCAGATTAGATGGGCCAAAACTTGCTCTTTAAAATGCCATAATATTCAAATCTAGTGTCATTAAATCCAATATTCAAGTCTAGTGTCATTAAATCCAGAAATTTGGGGGAGGGGTAAGGATAAGATTTTGATGACCTTATTCCATCAAAGAACGGTATATGGGAAATATTGAAATGAAATAACAGCATTATTCAAGTTTTATTTACAAATTAGAAAAGGAGTCAGAAGGCAAAGAAGAAAGTGTGTGTATTGTGTGTGCCTCCTTGTTCTTTGTCCTCCAACAGGAAGTAGCCCCACCCTTTAAAAAGGGAGTCGGGGAGAAAGGAAAAAGCCCTTAGCTAAATCTCCCAGATGAGTTTGGAAACTCAGAACAGCTAGAGTTGTGGGGCAGGGGGATGGGAGGTAGGTGGGAGAGGTGGCAATATTTCTATGTTTCACAATTTAGAAACTCTCTTATTTTAATTGGAACTAGGCCCTTTACATATTCATTTAATGTTCATAAGCCCGGGGGTGGATCACATATTATTATTCCCACCTGATACTATTCTGAGACACAGTTAATCCAGTAACTTACCAGAGGTGACTCAGTCAGTAAATGTAGGATCTAGAATTAGCCTCAAACCTTTTCTCTTAATTTTCCTTCCTTTCCTGAATATAGGCTTCTATTGTTTACCTTCTGGTAATAAATTATTTCCGCAAGAGAACAGATTATTGAAAAGCATCTTTTTTTTTTTTTTTAAAGATTTTATTTATTTATTTGACACAGAGAGAGAGATCACAGGTAGGCAGAGAGGCAGGCAGAGAGGCAGGCAGAGAGAGAAGGGGAAGCAGGCTCCCTGTTGAGCAAAGAGCCCGATGCGGGGCTCGATCCCAGGACCCTGAGATCATGACCTGAGCCAAAGGCAGAGGTTTTAACCCCCTGAGCCACCCAGGTGCCCCTGAAAAGCATCTTTTAACTGTGATGGGAAGTGAGATCCTAGAAGGGAAGCTGATTTGTAAGCTAGGACTTTTGGGGAGAATTGGCCAAATCGAGGGGACAAGGTGGTAAGAGAAGGATGAACGTAGGGAGGTGGTAAAACGTTCTGTAACTTCCCTTGGGCCCTTGATACTCATGTATAATGTGGTGAACATTATCTTGGTGTCTCCTTTGACAGTCTCCGGCCCTGTGCCTGGCATAGCCTCTAAAAGGAATGCAGCGCTCCCATTATCACATATGTACCTGAGGGCCACCAGATAACTACTTCAATGGGCAAATACTCTTTCGAGAACAGTAGTAATAAGAAGAAGAAGGACTATCATTTATGAAGTGCTTGTTCCACATCAACTATCATCATCGTTAAAAATCATTAACACTCACGGAGTCCTCACTACGTCTCAGACACCGTTCTGAGCTCTTTGTATGTAGTATCTCACTTAATTCTCACAATTCTTCAGTCAAGTCGATGCCAGTATTATGCTCCTTTAAAGAAAAGGAAACTAAGGCATAGACAGGGAGGCCACTTGTCTGAGAACACTGGATCCAAGCCCAGGATGTGATTGCAGAGACTGCAAGTGGCTTACCTGCTTTCTTCAGAAGGTTTTTGCTAACTCCCTACTGCATGCCAGGCTCTGAGCAGAAACGGACACAACCCCTGCCTTTCTGGAACTTGCAGTCTAGCCAAGAGAGACAGCGGTCGAGCAAGGATATACACAAATGTCTAATGGCAACGGTGGCAAGGACTCTGGAGGAAGGATTCGTGGGGCTCTGTCCTCCTGTCACTGGTCACCACACTGTCCTTTTGTACCCACAGGGCCACAGACGCATGGTGTCGGGACAGAAAGGGAAAACGGTGAGGCGGGCGGCTGAGGACAGACCCTCCCAGGTCATGAATCAATTATTTCACTCTGGGGCCTGTCACATTTCAGTTGCCATTAGCAAATCATTTCCCTTGGAAGCCTAAGTGGTAATTACATGCACGTTCAGAGTTCCAGAACACAGACTTCACTTCAGCACAACTCACCCTGTTTTTACGCGCAGAGATTTCCTGCTGCTTAGGTAACAGAGGCCAGGCATCTAACTGAGCACTCACGTGGGCACGTAGGTATGAGCTCCTTGGCCGGGCGTTCGGGTCTCTACTTCCACTTTTCATCTGTGCAGTGTCGAGATTGGATTAAAGACTCTGTTGATTTCTGTTCAAAGCACTGGAAATAAAAGGTTTGTGCAGCTGTTTTAAGGACACCGTATAGAATATACACAAAATTTTGCGGTCAGTTTCGCCGCCATAGTCAGGACCAATGACTCACTCTGACCTGGGTTTTGTGGGCTCTTGAAATACTGTTTTGGTCTTGACCTTAGCGAAGTTGATGGGCTCATCCCGAGCATTGCTAGCTGGGGGAGGGGGCGTTGGCGGTGGGATTTTGTGAACGATTCTTTCAACTTTCCCAGTGAGTCCCAGGCGACTTCCGACCCACGGAGTGTTTTCGTCTGGGAGAGACCTTAAATTGGAGCATCTGGTGAAAAGCCTGCATGACATGCAGGAGAAGGCTGAGTCCCTGAGAGATGAAGCGATATGACTAACATCATGGGCCTCATGGGGACACAGATACCCTGAGAACTCCAGCCCCCTCAGAGCCACAGCCCGAAGCTCCTTACTCACCTCGTGCTGACTCTGGAATGAGAAGTCTCACGTCTTTTTTGATGTTGCTGTATCTTCTCTTCTCCTCCTTTTGTGCCTTAAATACTGTGCCACAATCATCTAAAATGACACGGATCTACACTAACAACAGCTTGTAGTTATTGCCGACTAAAACATGAGGTATGTAGTTCTACTCTGGTTCCTGGGAGTAGAGAGTTTGAAACAGAGAACATCTAACAGAGGGAGACGTAAAAATGTATGGACAAGGAATATGGAAGAGCCTCATAAATTAAAGAAATTTTGTTAAGTTATCTTAATATGACTTTTTTAAAGATTTATTTATTTATTTGACAGAGAGAAAGATCAGAAGTAGGCAGAGAGGCAGGCAGAGACAGAGGGGGAAGCAGGCTTCCTGCTGAGCAGAGAGCCCGATGTGGGGCTCGATCCCAGGACCCTGAGATCATGACCTGAGCCAAAGGCAGAGGCTTTAACCCACTGAGCCACCCAGGCGCCCTTAATATGATGTTTTAAGAGAAGAATATGCACATATTTGATGGTGAGGGAAGTGGGAGCTCTGTGTTCCACAAAGGGCTCAGGCAGGGTTCTGTTTCTTTCCTAACTGGGGAAGATTCGAGGGGGGCGGCGAAGATTTTACATATAATGCAGGAGGAAAGTTTATGGATGCTGTCACAATGGGTGATCTGGAGAGGCAAAAACTTCAACCTGTGCTGTCTGATACCATAGTCACTGTCTGATGCCTGTGCTGTCTGATACCACAGCCACTAGCCACACGGGCTGGTTCTGTTGAAATTATTAAAATTAAATAGAATTTTAACACTCAGTTCCTCCATCCCACTAGCCACATCTCAAGTGCTCAGTAGCCACACGAATCTAGTGGTTACTGTCTTGGCCTGCATAGACGTAGAACATTTTCATCCCTGCAGAAAGTTCTTTCAGACAGCACTGACACAGAAGCTGCATCAGCGAAGGGGAGGGAGGGATGATTGGGGGAAAGGGGAGCACAAGGTAAGGTTGACCAGGAAAGGGTTGCACTGGCGTCTGAGACACAAGGGGGATGAGATACTCGGAAGTGACCCAGGAAAAGATCTTGAAAGGGTTTGATTGTAGATGCCAGGCAGTGGCTAAGGTTTAAATATGATGTACTTCTGGGCAGAAGTATCCCTATGGTTTTGGCTGGTAGATATTCCTCTGTACAAAGAGAAAAGTGTACCTTCTGCTAAACTATGAAAAAAAAAAAGCTCAGAAGGGAGGGATGAGAAGGGGTGTTTGGGAGATTTTTGGATAAAAAGATTCTGTAGGATACAAAAATGGTGAATACATGTTATTTTACATTTCTCAAAACCAGGAGGATCTACAATACAGAATGAGCCCTAATATAAACAATGGACTTTAGCTCATAATAATCTACCAGTATAGTTCATCAGTTGTGACACATGGACCACAGGACTACAAGATATTATAATAGAGGAAACTGTTGGGGGGATGGGAGGGTGTGGGTAGGGGTACTTGGAAACTCTATACTTTCTGCTCAGTTTTTCTGTAAACCTAAAACTGCTCTAAGAAATAAAATCTATGAGTTAACTAGTTCCCATAAAATATGTTTAGGCATTCAAAAGGTCTTCATTTTCACATAAACAATGGGATGACAGCAAAACACATTAATCTAGTCTCAACTGATAATCTAATGTGATTATGTATTTATATAAATATTTGTCATTAAAACAACAACAACAACAGTGCACTGTCTTCCAGATGCCCACAGCACAGTGTCAGGCACTTATCTTGGTGAGCAGAATGCAAACTGGATTTTGGTCTATACTTGCCCCCTTTCTCAGGTGTCTTTGTGCAGTGCACAAACCACACAACTGTACACAGTGGCTCTATTGGAACCCCATCCATTATGACATGGGGCTCCAAATAGAGGCTACTGAGGGTGTAGTGAGGGGGGACAAAGGATGACCATCTCTGTAGGGTGCCAAAGACTGACTGAAAAAAGAGTCTATTGAGAACTGATCACATTAAGCCATATGAAAAATACTATTTTGCATTAGTGGAGAGCCAAGAACAGAGCCCTGAGAGACCTAAAGAAATCTAAAGGGGCATGGGAGACAAAGCTGGGAAGGCAGGAGGCAAATCACAGCCATACTCTACCTAGAAGCTGATGTCTGAGACCCAGCAGCTGCCTCTCTGGGCTGGGATTCAATTGAGAGCAGTCTTGGCAAACGCAGTTTTGCAGAGACGAGAGCCGGGCACTGGTAGGAGGCCCAGCTTCTGGGAGAGAGGTTAGGATTCCAGGATGTTCATCCTAGGAGCCTGTATATGCACATATGGAGTAGTCGAAGGGCTGGCAGGAAAGAGGAGAAGGAAATGCATCCCAACAATGCCTGGAATGCATCAGCTGTGCAAAATGAAACTCCTGGGAAAACCTAGCCATGTCTTGGATTGTGATACAAGGAACTAGTAATGGGATAAAAAGCTTTCTCTTCCAGGCCATCGGTGTGAGCCCAACCCAGGTTAGGAGTTAGCCCAGTGCTTCAGATGTCAGCGTGAAAGGAACTGACGGGGCCGGTCTACCTTCTAGTATTGGAGTAATCCTGAAAAGAACCACCTGCTACAATAGGTAATCCTAGCAGCCAGTTTCACGGAATGACTGGGGTGGTGCTGGACGGGTTGTGGGGGGCAGAGTGGAAGGTGGAGAGGGGGTGCTGAATTGTGTGAATTGTGACTGAATTGTGATACCTGCCCATTCTTAGCTGTGAAGGGAGTCCCTTCAGAACGAGACTGGAGCACTGTGGAAAATTTCTACTGCTCCTGTAGAGTATCCAGGTGTGTGTTTTCTTTAGAGTGGGACTTGGTCCGGTCTCCACATCATGCTGGAATGCTCATTAACAAGGCCTACTTCCAGGGCCCACCCTAGACCAAGAAGTCAGGGCTGGGGGCTGGGAATCTGCATTTCAGTCAGTTTCCTGAGTCATTCTTATGCACCCTGCAGTTTGAGGGTAATTCATGTAGATGGGTAGTTCTCAAACTCAGCCATGCTGCAGAATCACCTGGAGGGCTTGTTTGGGTCCACATTGTTGGCCCCGCCTCCAGAGCTGTCAGTCAATTCAGTATTGGGGGTGGGGCCTGAGAATTGACATTTCTAACAAGTTCCCCTGCGATGTTGCTGGATTGAGGGACCCCACTTTGAGAACCACGGGTGTGGACAGAGAATCTGACTTCACCCGGCAGTTCTTAAAAGCTAAGAAAGTTGTAAAATTCCATTTACTATTCATCTGCCTAATTGAACTAGTTTCTACCATCCTGTTATTCAGGTGACTAACACCCATGACCTCTTTTTCACCTTGTTAGATAACTTAAATTTTAAATTAACAACACAAAGGGATCTTGCCTGGCGAGCCCTAATCTTGTATGTTGTCTTAATTCCAATGTTTATGTGGTCATCAGTCTTGTTTTTCTCTCCTGTCTGGTGGTGACCTGCAGAAAACCATTCAGCTCTGCATCGATCTGGGCTCCAAAAAACTAAAATCAGCCCCTTTCTTCACTTGCCATAAAGAGATACCCTGAAAAAAAAAAAAGCCTCACAAAAAAAGAGAAACCTGGAAATATTCTAAAATTCAGAAAGTGTTATTTTGGGGCACTTTCTGGGACAGGATGTCCCCACCATCAGCTAGAGGAAGCCCAGCTTCTGATAAACACTATTTTGCCTTGCACAGATCAAAGGGAGCCATTTATTGAAGGAAGGGATGAAAGTATTTGATGAGGCCCTTCTGCAGAATCCCCGTAAACAGGATAAGCCCTATCAATGAAAGCTTATACACAGCCAGGCCACAGCCCCCAGTAACAATGGAGCAGCAAGAACAGTGGGTGGCGAGGAAAGGTCCGACAAGACTGTTCTGCCAAGAGAGTGGCCGTAAACAGGATTAGTTGTAATGAGATTATCAACTCGGGACCTAGAGGTCGGAGCTGGAGAGTTCAGTGTTGCAGGAAGAAAAGACACAGAAGTGGCGGGTAGGTGAGAGGATTACAAAGCCAGGGCGAGGGCTTTCCCCTCCTGCCTCTGGCCCACCGGCTCGGCCTGGGGATGCAGCGTCTCCCAGGCTGAAAAATGAGTCATTGTAATTGCAGACACGGCTTTGCAGGAGCAGAAGAACCAGGAGTGGGCGTTCTCAACCAGGAGATGTAGGCAAGGTCTGGAGACTTCCTTGGTGGGCACATCTGGGTAGGAGGGTGCTCCTGAAGGCCAGGGACGCCGCGCCACATCCTACCATGCACAGGACAGCACCCACAGTACCCTTTCTGGGTCCTCGACCTCCCCCAGGCCCCTGGCCGGGAAAGACAGGACGAGCAGGCTTCCCCCAGGAGTGGTGCTTCCCGCAAGAGCATGACTTAGAAACGGGTCACAGAAAAAACAAAGAGTAGAAACAGAAAGTGAATCAAGGGTATGGGAGTTATATACACAAGCCCTCTCCATGCTCTTTTCTAGAGCTCAGCCAGGGGTCACGTCTAGGTCTCCAGGAAACACAGTTTATTTAAACCACTGCCTTAAAGTCCTAAAACTAAGGTAAGTGTTTTCAGTAGAGTGGTCCCAAATTTGACCTCAGGTGTCGTGGCACCCAAATGGGTCATGAGCCCAGCTCTAGAACCCGTGGGGTAAAACTATGAGTGGAGATGGGAGAACCACAGATCTGGAGACCAAGTGGTGGGGGCAGATTGGGAGGTAGGGCACATCTCAGAGTGGTCATTAGTATACGGGGCTTATGTCACCGGTGGTCTCTGAGGCTGTGGGACTGGAGGAAATTAGAGACGGAAGGAAGTGTGACACAAGAACAGGACTTGGTATCACAAATGGCAAATAATCGTGCAGTGTCTCGTATTTTCCATCAACCTCTTCTGCATAGCTCACCTTCTCAATCAGACTTGGTATTGGGGCAGCTTTAGACACTTTGATTTTTTAAAATTTTGATCATCTTGGTGCCTTGCCAGAGTAGATGCTTAAGAAGTAAAGTAATTACATTGACTAATTAAACTTGTTTCTTCCACCATTAAACCTCTGGAAAGAGCTTTCTTTTTGCCTCCCACTTCCTTTACCTGGCTGTGCTCTGCCCCCATCACATGATGGAACTGTCTCTTTAGCAAGTTGTCCAATTTCTGCATGGCCAAGTCCACTGGCCCATTCTCGAGTCACCTTCTGTAATCTGTGGTATTTGGCACCATGAACACCCTTCCTTCATATACTAGTCACCAACCACGGTTTCCATATCACTGTGTTCTCTTGGTTCTTTTTCAATCTTCTTGAATATTACTTTGTAGCCTCCCTTGTTGGCCCAGTCTCTCTTGGCCCCCTGAAAGCAGATTATTGCTCAAATTTCTTTTTGTCCCTCCCCTCTCTTTTCTCAAATTCTACCTTGTTAGTCTCATCCATGGTCTCAGCTCCAGCTTCTATGAAGATGACTTCTAGACCTCAGACTCAAGCCCTAATGTCTTTCCTGATCATTCTGGGTCTGGTTCTCTGGAATTGGGGGAAGGAGCGAGTGTGGGCACCATTTAACAGAGACCAAGAGCTCTGGGTTGATGCTGGAAGTCAGTGTTGGTGGTAGAGCAGGCAAGGACAGAGGCAGTGCCAGGAACGCAGCAGGAAGGCTGACCTCAGCAGGAAGGTTGGCCTTGATGGGCTGGCCAACCAGCGCACAAACTTGAAGGACCAGAGCAAAGTTGGGAAGAAGGAGAGATGCGAGGTGCAGTCAGATGGCCTGTGCCAGTTCATGATTTCTCTCATGGACCCCAAGTTCTGACCATAGCACAGCTCAGACATGGGTTTGTGTACTTTCTGTAGGAGCAGGGACAACACACAGGTACTGATTTCCAGGCTGTATTTCCATGAAGCTTCGCCATATCACTCCACTGGGACCTCCTGGCTCCCACCTCCACACCCACTTGGCATTTGTTCTCCAAGATTCTGTATTTCGCTGGCTTCTTTTCCCTTTGCTGGGTGACTGCCTCCACTCCTGTGGCTCAAGATGCTATTTTTAGGTTGACAACTCCCAAAATACGTGTTTCCAGTCTAAACTCCCGACCTGTAATTCTACCTAAAGATTCCATAAAAAACTAAAAATAAACGTGCCCCCAAATGAAGCTGTTCTCTTCCTCTCCACACAGGACTCTGTCCCCCTGCCTGGTTCTCTCTCTCGACAGTGATACAACTAGCCACCCGGTGACCCAAGCCAGAGGCTGGGGAGTCATCTTTGACTCATCTGTCTTTCTCTACCCATAAGTCAATTTTGCCTCTTAATCCATTGTTCACTGGTTCATACTTTTCCTTCCCCATTGTTAACTTCTTGCTTATCCCCAGCATCTCTCACCTGGACATTCTAGCAATTTCCCCCAGACACTTGTATCCAGGTTTACAACCTCTCAATCAGTCCTCCATGCCACTCTATAACTGTCCTTACACTGTGGGAAGCTGCTGATCTTCCTCCATGGTTCAATGACTTCTCGTTACCCACCACTAGATAATATTTAAACACGATGTCTGACGTGCAACCTTCTTCCTGATTTGCTCTCTTTTTTTCTAGGCTTATTTACAGCCATTTTCCTAGTAATACCCCTGCTTCTATTGTCACCTCCAGGAGACGAGTGCTATGCCTAATTCTATGCTTTGTGCCCGAGTGCCCTCTCCCTGGAGCACGCTTTCCCTTTATCCCGGTGGATGCCAACTGGCCCTGGAAAACTCAGCTCTGTATCAGCAGCTCTTCCAAGCCGTCTCTGAGCCTTTTTCTCTTGGAGCCCTTCTGCTCCACCACCCCCTGTACACACTCGCAATCTGGCCCTTAGCAGACCACACCGTAAGTCCTTGTTTAGGCTTTTGTCTTCCCCACTGAAATCTGAGTCCTCCATGGTGGAGCTTGTCCCGGGATTTCATTGTCCTCCACGGCCAGCCTGGCACTTCTAGATTGTGCCTCTCTGAGTTCTAGTGAACATGTATTCTTCAATCGAGAATCTACCGCCAAAAGCGTTTGAGGAAAGCTGCACACTGACAACACGGGAGCTCTGGGAACTCCCCGGCAGAAACCTGTCCGATCTGGTTGAAGTAGATCCTTATGACACTTGCCCAAGGGGCAAGCTGGGGACGCGCCCAGGGAGGACCCAGAAGGGGCTAACTCAGAGCTCAAGAGGCTCTGGGAGCATTTCTGGAGGAAACGATCTCCATCATTCACAATAGGATAGTCCCCGATTTAACCTCCAGGAGGCAAATGCTCAGGTATCCTAACGTTTCCAGAGAATGAACTTTGGGACTGGATGCGGATGTTGGACGAGATTTATGATGCAAAGAAAGTCCGGGTTTCGGAATATCCTCTTCTCGTACGTATCCATTCCTGTGGGCTGACTCCCCTTGGAACTGGCCTGCCCCAGGCTGAATCACATCCCGCACCTCAACTCACTCAGCACGTCCATCTGTTATCCTACTGTGGGTTATATTCTCCCGTGCATTTCCCAGTGCCCCCCTGTTGCAGTCCATGGGCTTCCAGAGGGCAGGGGCAGGTCATTTAGCCTGCTTCCCCCTAGACTCTGAAAGTCCGGGGCGCATCTCGGGCACCCAGTACATGCTTATTGAAGGCAGGGAGCACTGGGTAATTCAGCTGGCGTGTTTGCCTGGAGGCAGCAGAGATACGTGAGTGATAACACAGAGCCCGAACTTGGGCCCAGGGAGGCCTAGCAGGCATTTTCTGGAGCTGCTGAGGCCCAGGGGTGTGCAGGATTTTTCTTCTGCTTCTACCTGGAAGCCAATGAACCCGCGAGTTCCTATTTAACTCCCAGACCTGAGGACGGGAGGAAGGGGAAGGGGGGCATCCCTGGCTTCGATGTCTAGCACATTCCCCTGAGAAGGCCCTTTGCTTTGAAAACCTTGGGCTCTACCTGCCGTTTTGCACAGAGGCAGCAGCACAGAGGCGTTTCGGGCGGGCCCTCAGCTCCGTGTAGGGACTGGAAACCTGGCTTTACCCCTTGCTGCCTCTGTGCCTCTGGGCAAATTCCTTGACCTCTTTGGGCCTCCTCTTTCTCACCTATAAGATGGGGATGATAATCACAGTACTCATGTCCTGGGATTCCTCTGAAGACTAAATGAGTTACAGCATATGTGGCACTGAGAGGAATGCCCTGCCAGGAGCATGCGCTTTGGAAGGGTTTGCAAAATCAGTCCACCTAGATCAGATTCCATGTTGGGGCCAATCCAGGAGGAGACCAGGAATAATATTCAGACGGTGCGAATGACCTATAGTGCCAGCATGTACTGCTTAAAAATAGTAGTAAAAGGTACTCCTTCAGTTGTCTGATTCTGTCCCACCATCTACAAAGCAGATGTTCTTTTCATGTTTTATAAAGAGGCCCGGAGGGTAGCAGGCTCAGGGCTGTGTAGCCCCGCATAGGTGATGGAGCCAGGCTCCTGCTCTGAAGCCCAAACCTTCTCATCACGTGACATTCCCTCCTGGGGCACATTTGGGCTGGAGGCAGCCCAGGACTTCCCAGGGCTGCTGCTTGGGCAGCGATTCACAAACCTCCTATGTCACACGATTCATGTTGTATCTCATCTACATGTTTAGAAGGAATTCGTACTTTATTAGAAAAGTTAAACTTGCACGTGACTCTTTCCTTCTTTCATTCCGTCCTCCCTCCCTCCCACCCTCCCTTTCTCTCTCTTTCTTTCTTTCTTTCCTTCCTTCTTTCCTCCCTTCCTTCCTCCCCCTCCCCTCTCCCTCCCTCCCCCCTCTCTTCCTCCCTTCCTTCCTTCCTCCTTCCCTCCCTCCCTCCCCCCCTTCCTTCCTTTCAACACAGGACAATAAAAAGCAAAGCTCTTTCCACCCTCACCTTTCCTAGCCCCACCAGTTTCATGCCCTAAAGTCTTGGGATACCATTTCCAAAACAATCTATGCTTTTGAAGACATCTTCTTTCTCATAGGTAGAAACAAGGATGTACCTCATACATAGGCATCTTCCTCTGGCTAGTTAGCATTTTTAAACCCAAATACTCTTGTTTGTAGAATCTTCTTGCACTTGTTGGGATGTTTTTGCGGCAGATCTACAAATGGCACCTATAGCTCACGGTCCCAGCTGGGGACACAGATCCCTCAGTCTCCCCAGGCCTCATGTCACATCTAAGAAGGGGTCTTCCTTCTTAGGAAAGGAAGGTGTTCCTTTGTGCACCTCACGCCCTGCGGATCAGAGCAGGGACACGTGCTGGAACAGTGTCTTGTGGTTTTCACGTAACACGGCTTTTCTGGAACATGGGAGCTTCAGCATTCAATATGTCTTTCCCAGGTCCTCCCAGCCCTCTTCTGTATTACACACACACACACACACACACACACACACACACACACACACCCCAGCTCAGAGCCTCTCCTTTCTCCCCCCTGTAAGTTCTTACTTCTAGCAGGATAGAGACTCTCACAGAAGAGTGCGTGGAGCGGGGCATTGGGACACGACAGCCACCTCATCTTGAATGGGAGAGCTGGAGGCCCCAGAGATCAACCTACTTCTCCTTCTCCGTTTGACAGACAAGGAAAACAATGCTCAGAGAGGGTAAGTAACTTTCCCTAAAGCCCACAGCAGGCCAGTGACAGAACCGGGACTATCTGAAGACAGGTGAAGTCAGGTGCCTGGGGTTACATGCAGTGGTACAGATAGTAAGTGTCATGAACTTGGAATTAATTTGGAGGAGACTGTGATGATACCAACAGCATCTTTCAGCGCGTCGTTCACAAGATGGGACTATGCATTAACTTGACCTCTGTCTCTCAAGAGCAGGTGTCTTTCAGAAATGATCTATGCATTTGTAAACATTTTTTTCAAAACATACCAATGAGGTCAGACTTTCTTAGTGATACAAGCTTCACTGCTTATGTCCCCAATGTACAGATGAGGCAGAGAGGCCTGGAGCATGACTCAGCAGCTCACCACAAGAATCTCTTGGATATCTGCCTGGACTTCTGTCAGATCTACTTGGTTGACTTTCTATTCAGTATTATTACTGAGGTCTTATTGTTACAAATGTTCTTTGGGTTTCCTGCTTATCTCTGAGCTGAAGAAAAAAAATTTTTTTTTCTGTTTGCTTTTCAACCTTCAGCTTCCATGACCTTAAAAAAAAGAAAAAATGTAAGCACAGGCCGAGCCGGTCTAAAAGCAGCCTGTTTGCAATGTGATATGGACCCGGGACTGTGACCAGCTAACCCTTGGTGTAGTGTTCTCCAAACACATTTCAACAATTTTTCCAAGTGGCGAGTAGTTTATTTCCAATGAAACACTTGAAGATGCTGTACATTTCCTAAACTATTGAATAAGCATTGGTAAAATGGCAGTTTCTAAGTCTGAAGGGGAAATTGCAAATAAATACAGATACATATATATTTTTTTTACTTTGAACCTTGGGCACTATTTAACATTCCTAGCATTCAACCTAATGCATTCTCAAAGTTAGAATCGGTTCGTCCAACATTTTCATAGTCCATAGTTTTTATTAAGACTGATATTTGATGAACCATAACCTCTAACGTCACTTTCTGCTTTAAAATTTATGATTCTCTATAAAAAGAAAGTCATATGCTCCCTAAACCCAGAAAAACCTGATGAATTATGTGAACTGACTCTGGAAAATGTTTCTGGATTGTCTTCTATTTAAAAAATTTACTGTACATATATTATATATATTTATAGTGTATATACATATAACACATATATGTATATGTATGTATATGTATACATATAACACGTATATACATATAACTATATAATATATATAACAACATATATATGTAGTATTATCCATTGTTTTACCAAAAGCTCAAACTACTTTTGTCAGTGTAGACATAAGGAGGGATCTTTTGTAGGAGAATATCCTAGAAAAGTACTGATGAAATGATGTTCCCTTCTGAGCCTAAATGGAAGAACTACATGACTTAAATTATGGAGTCAGGGCTAATCACAGGCTTTGGAAGTTGCCCCCTTTGGTCTTCTCTAACCTCCCTTTCCTCTTCTATCAAAGGAGGGAGAGCGAGTAGGTAACTCTGACTGAATTTATGAGAGTAGAAGGAAATATGGTATAACTTCTCAGGTCCTACTTCAATACCTATGACTAATGAGACATTAATTACAGTGTCAAATAAATCTGAGAAGATTTCAAAGCCAAGTCTTCTCTTCTTTTCATTCCACTGACTTACCATCTGGGAGGGTTGCCTTATCAAGAATTGCTGCTTCTCATTGGCTGTTCCTAAGACCCAAACGGGACATGCTAGTCTTTCAAAAGTGGCATTCGAGTTCCTTGCCTACACTTCCACACACCTTTCGTGTTTCCCTCCACCAGCCCCACAGTTCAACCAACACTTCACCTCTTTTTGAAGAGTCTGCAATTGCTCCCCTACCTCCTGGCTCCCTTTTTTATGGAGCCTAGCACGACCAGCTGAAGTCCCTCTCGCCACCTGCTGCTAGCCTACAGTCATGGGCACCGTGACCACCTTCAGGGTTTTCCTTGCTGCCTTGGCCAAAATCACCGTCTCCAGCAGTGTCTTCCCCAGGAAGCCATACTTGCCTTCCTCTGCCAACAGGTACAGAAGCCACGCCCACAGAGTCACCACCAGGTCCTCCTTCCGAGCTTCTGCTATTGGGTAGGTCTAGGCTACCTAGAGGGGCAATGCCCCGCACTGCCCGGGGGCATCTGCAGACATTTTCTAACTGTGCCACTCTGGGCGGGAGAGCTATTGATATCTAACGGGCAGAGGCCAGCGGTGGCTGCCACACAGGGCAGCCCTGCACAATAGAGAAGTATTCAGCCCCACGTGCTGATACAGCCGAGGTGAAAAAAAATTCTCTCAGAGAAAGTGGAGGCCTTTATTTCTCCTTTTTTCTTCACCTTTGGCAGGAAGACTAGAACTAAAGAAAACAAGATCTGTCCTCCAGGCACACACCTGGAGCTGCCACTCTCTTCCCCACTCCTCAGCTCAGGACTGGAAAACACACATGGGATCTGGTAGAACCAGCCTTGTCATTCCCCGTGCGGGGCTGGGACAGAGCGGTTCCACCTGGGCAGAAGAACCCATTCAGACCAGTGGTTTTCCACCCTGGCTACACATCAGGTTCATGTCATTTCAAATATTTTAAATATTTAGAATACCTTGAATACAGATACTCAGAATTCAAACTGGGTTGGTCTGGGATGAGGTCTGGGTGATACGTTTGTGGAAGTCTCAGCTGATACCAGTCAGCAAGAGCTAATCACCCCCTGTCTTGGAAGCCTGATCAGTGCGGGGGAGAACAGATCTCCCCAAAGAGCTGTAAGATATTACTTTTGGGGATGCTTTAGTGTTGTAAGACATGCAACTTTCCAGTAGGAGAGAAGTATTTTAAGTGTGTGGCCAGTCTGGGTCATCTGGGAAAATTCAAATTATTTGAGGGTCTTTGGTCAGTCGTTCTGTACCTTGATCTGAGGCTTACACTAATTTTTAATATTTATCAAAATCAAGAGGGGGGCCTGGGTGGCTCAGTCGTTAAGCATCTGCCTTCGGCCCAGGTCAGATCCCAGGGGCCTGGGATCGAGCCCCGCATCGGGCTCTCTGCTCTGCAGGAAGCCTGCTTCTCCCGCTACCATTCCCTCTGCTTGTGTTCCCTCTCTCGCTGTGTTTCTCTCTGTCAAATAAATAAAATCTTTAAAAAAAAAATCAAGAAAAAAGGGCAAATCAGAGGTTAAAAGCTACCTGTATAATTAAGCACTTTCTGCTAGCTATTTATTTGTCTCGGGGAAAAATGCCTTTTGCCATAGAAAGACAAAATAATTGTAAATTAAAGCTTTGGGATGAATTATGTCTGATGAAAAATAATGGGACAGTATCATAAATCACAAACATTGTCTCTGTGAAATATGACCGGTCTAATTCTGTACATTTCCTCCCTGTTTCAATACAATAGAGTCTTTATGAGGCAAATTAATTTAGCGTTAACCTTGGAATTGTCACTGTGCTTTCACTGATGACAATCATAAAGTAAAAATACTTTTCAATGCTCAAGAATCTCATTAAATAATCTGTAACTTAAGTAAATCATATCTAATTTCCATTTCTTTTCTTACCCTTCTGTAGCCACACCCTCAACATGGTACCACAGAATAAATACGGGTCTCCCAAGTCGGGAAGCCCACAGTCCAGTTCCTGCCCTGCTACCACTTTAGCAAGACGCTCATCTTCTCTAGACTGCTTCCTTGTTGGGAAAGTGAAGGAGTCACTAGGTGATACATAAGATCCTGTTCAGGTTTGGGAATTAGCAAGAAGGGAGATTGCCACTTTGAAACCCCTAAATAGCAATGAGGTACCTGGTTTCATGCCTTGGCATATAATGGGGAAATATGGTATATATCCATCAACAAACATTTACTGAGCATTCTCTCTGCAAAAAATATGGGGCATTGTTATGGAGGACTCAAAGAAATAACAATTACATCTCTAAGGTTTTACTTTCGATAAGGTTATAATTTAGGTGGGGAGATTAATAGTTTCGTCATATCAAAAAATTCAAAAGTGACCATTGGTATTCCATTAAATATGCAAGTATTTTTTGGACAACTCTTGGACGAGTCAGACCTTAATCTAATAATGACTATCACAGAAAATCTTGCTGATGTGCTCAGGGAAAAGTTGTGACTTTTCTTCCTTTATACAAACCTCAGTAACACACCTACATTAACACTTCAGTTAGGGGCATGGTGTTATCTATTATCTCAAGTATCTCTCACACTTAGTACTATGAAATAACATTTGTTTATCTGATTCCTGGGTAATTCTAAAACTTCTCTCCCTATGATCAGCTCCTCCAGCTGAGATGATCATCTCTCTTGGGTTCCACTGAATGTTTTAAGTGGAGAGCTGGTGGTCATCAATAATTTGGTAGCTAATTTAATTAAATATGCATTAATTGAGTACTTAGTAGATATGTGCATCTTGAACACTGTGTTAAATGTTGGCAATACATCCAGAGAGTAAATATAATTTATAACCTTCCTATCGAGTTCATAGTCAAGTAGGGAAAAATACATAGAAACAGTTAAAATTTACTGTGACAAATATAATAACATCCATTCCATATTTGGAGGTAGTTCATTCATTCATTCATTTAATAAATGAATGTGGGTTTAGTGCCAGTTTCTCTGGTCACTATCCAAGGCATGTAATAGACGTCAGGGGAAAAAAAATAGACACAGTCCTTACCCTTCTCATGAGCTTGCAGCTTTATGGAAGAATAGACATTGAACAAGTGAACAAACAAACAACAAAACAGTATGTCATTTCCAAAAATACTAGGTTCCGACTATAAAGGAAGCAAATAGGCACAGTGATAATGGGAGGGGTGGACCTCCACTCCTGAAGTGGAAAGACTGGAAAAGCTTTCTCAGTGTCTTAGTGGCGAGATAAACTGAAGGGCCCATAAGGCAACAGCAGAGGTGAGGGCCCCAGGTCAGGGGACACAGAATGGGCTAAGGCTTGGAGGCAGGAGGGAGTTGGAGGACGTGTAATGGGCATTGTTGTTAAAAGAGGAGTGTGGTGGAGATGAAGCCTCAGATCACATAGGACTGTACGGACCACAATCAGGAATTTTATTTAAAACCCAACGAGAAGCCATTATGGAATATTAAATTGGGGATGGCAGTGATCCAGGCAAAAACCAGGTGGTTTTTCTGTGTATCTGATTTAGGTTTTAGAACTTTATTTTGGATGCTGAACAGAGACCATATTGGAGCGGAATATTTGTGGTTATGGGGAGACCATATAGGAGGCTGAGGTGATCTGGACTGGGCTGTGGCAGTGACAATGCAAAAAAAAAAAAAAAAAAAAGAGGAGCAGCTGGATTTGAAGTTTACTTTGGAGAAAGAAGCAATAGGGCTATGACAGATGGGGGAGGGGGAGGGGAGAGAAGACCCACAGGAAGGTGTTAAGGAGGCCACTGCACACACAAGTTCAGGGAAGACCTCAGGACTGGGAACAGAAGTTCACAAGCCTCTGGCAACTGTGTGGTGTCGAAGGACAGTAACAGATGAAGACATTCACAAAATTAAACAGAGAGGGGCCCTATCCTGAGTAAGTCCACCATTCACAGGAGCTAAACAACGTTAAGCTCAAGATCCCTTACACAGTTTCTTATCACCCATGTACAGAAAGCAACATGGTATGAAAGAGTGGGATCAATTTCTGTTTTAATAAGCGGAGAAGTAGAAAGCTGAAAGCCCTTGCTATACAGGGGGAGGAAGTGGCAGGTCTGCTGGGAAATTAAGAAAGCATGGGCTTCGGGATCCTTCACTAGCATGGGCCCCTGGCAAGGCATTGAGTGTAATGATGTATTTCTAATTTTGTACTTCTCTTTCAAAACAGGGCCCCAAATGACATAAGCTCAGGCCTCACAAAATCTGGGTCTGCCCCTGGTGGGGAAAATTGAGGAACAGATCATGAAATCAAAAACCACCAATGACCTGACACTTTGGCTGCCAATGCACCTTTCTGTGACTTCTGGGCTGGGTCAACTAGAAGTTGTGGGCGGATGTATTCTTGCAAGGAAAGCTTTATTGTTCACAGCTTTTCCTATCTATTTGCATACCCCTTAACCAGAAGCATGGTGGTGATACCATGCAGGAGAAGGGTAAGGCCTAGGTCAAGACTGAGAAGCTGGAGTTCAGCCACAGGCATCACTCTGGCCACTAGAACACCTTGTGGGCAACTGATGGAATGAATCACCTGGTTGACCAGGAGAACATCTGGTTCTTCAAACCCAAAAAGTTCGAGAAAGAAGCAAAAGAGTAAAAGTGGACAGGAACATTGGTTGCATGATACATAGGGCCCCGGGCAAATTGGAAATGTGGAGGTGTCCTTAATGCAAAAAGTATTAACAATTTCAAGATGGTGCCCATAGAGCATGAGACTAAGAATTGCGGCTCTTCTAAGCATGGGGCCCTGGGCTCCACCAGTTGCACGCCCATGAAGTCAGCCCTGGGGATAGGAGAAAACCTAGGGCCAAGGTTCTTGACATCCACTAGGCATACTATATTCCAGACACAGGGTAAGATACATTCACAATTTATTTTATCTTCAAAATAACTCTGTGAGAGAAATAGCATTATCGACATTTCAAAGGTGCAAACAATTCTAAAAAAGATTAGTTTGTTTGCCCTGAGACACACAGGTAGTATGTTTGCGTGTGCTCAGGGGAGGAAGAGAAGAGACCAGAGGTTATTGCGCAAGTATTGGTCAGAGGCAAGAACATTGGGCTTCCATCGTTAAGCTCATCTAATAAAGCCAGAATGTCAAAATGGCTTGATTACTGTTGCTGTGAAGCAGAGCTGAGGGTGAAAAGGAAACTGAAAACACTTCTGTTCCTTACCATTTCCTTGAGCTATTTAGCTTTGTGCCGCCGCAGGGAGGCTGTCATTCCAACCAAAGCAGAAAACTCTGGAAGCTTCTAGACTTTCAGCTTTTGTATTTAGCTACTCGGTTGGCACAGGGTTAAATGACTACTGCTTTATTTGCAATTTATTTATATTAAAAGTGAAATGTCAAGTTCACACAGGGTGAAATAAAGGACTCTTTATAAACATGCAAACAAACGCAAGTGTTCGCTGCCAAAAATATCCAAACAAACCAAACCAGAGACAAGAAATATCTCCTCAGCTGAAAGGGTACAGTTCGTCCACATGGCATCTTCAATAGAGGAGAGGAAATCCTGAAATTTAAGACCAGACTCAGTCAAATACTAATTTCATGTTGTTCCTTGACATGAAAGGGAGTGTCTAACTTGGGAGACACCAAGTTAAGGGAGATTTGCTACTTATTTGACTGATTTGAGCACGGAGGACACCCACATTTACAAATGAGGCCAAAACAAAACAAAACAAAGCAAAAATAAGTCCAGTAAGGGATAGGAATTTGTTGGTGTTTTGCCAATAGTCTTCACGAGTCCCTTGGACACTGTCTTATCATCATTCACACTTGTCTATTTATACATTTTTATAAGGCACAGTTAAGAATCCCTTTGTTAAAAAGCAAATTGTTTAAATGACTATAAGCGTACACACATGAGCCGACACAGGAGTTTCAAACACGGAGGTGTTCTGAGCCTTTATGATGTTCAAGTAAGGAGAGTAACAGCAGGACCTACATACTCCCGCGTCCCAGAGATAACAGATGTGTGATTTCTAAAGTACATGTGGATCTGGCGTGATTATCACCAAGCAGACATGGCGCCATATCAACAGCCAGAACTGGAGTTGAGCCCATACTGTGCCTGTGCCAACTCCGTGGCCCTTGAAACTGGTGAAACGGGTTTGCTACTTGCTTTGATCTACACACACGAAACGCAGGGCTTCCACTAACAGGAGAGTTTATGGGATCATGGTTCTGGTACCTTTCCTGAGAAGGGAGGAGATGGAAACTGGCATCTTCTCTTTCACCCATTACCCTATCTCAAAGCAGCAAGCACATCTACAAATCGGGTCACTTGAGGTAAAGAAACCACCCACCACCAGTGGAGAAAGAGCAGGCGTGCTGTGTTCAGTGAAAACGAAGGAATTTAGGTTATCCTCACAGCTTGGTGATATGTTCTGGCCCACTCCAGGAAGAAGACACAACTGAGATCTTGTTCCTAATTTCAGAGGTGGGGAAAGCCTGCATTTCTTAAGCAAATACTACCACATGTAAACAAAGCTCAATATTTATTCCAGTATATCTTGCATCAGTTTCTTAGAGTATATATATTATGTATTATATATTATGTATAATATATTATATGTATATTATAATAATATATTATATGTATATATTATACATAATATATATATTATGATGATCAGTTTGCAGACTACAGGAAGGAAATCACTGGAAGAAAGTCTTTATGGATCTTGCAAAAAAAAGCAGGCCAGAATGGCCTTCTTACCTCCGTTGATGAGGAATGTCACTACCAATGATGTGACTCAAGGACGCAATCCTCAAAGCAGGTGGCTACTGCTCTGGCGAGAAAGGGCACAGGGACTGGAACCCGGAGGCCAGTTCATCTCTCTTAGTTTCTAGTTATGCTAACTCCCCAGGATCAGTCTCCTCATCTGTAAACTAGGGTTATTAATATTATCTTCAAAAGCGGCTGCTCATTTCCTACTCAGTATATCTGCTCCCTTTCTTTTCCCATAGCCATAACTTTCTTCTGTTTTGGGATATTTCCAGTTAGAAACACTCATCTCCCAGATGTTGGTAGAGCTAGGGTGGCCGTGGGACCCGCTTCTGGTAAACGAACGATAAGCAGATGTCATTGGTCGGGCTTGTCCCAGTGGAGATAGATTCTGCAGGCACGTGGTTCTATTGTTCACATCTCCCTACCCCTGGTCCCACCCAGAAAGTGCTCCAGAACCCAGAGATGGGGCAGCCACTGTAGAACATACCACATACCTAAGAGTGAAGGAGCAAGCAGGATTAAGAGGCATTACTCCTTAGGGGCGCCTGGCTGGCTCAGTTGGTAGAGCATGTGACTCTTGATCTTGGGGTTGTAAGTTCGAGTCCCACACTGAGTGTAGAGATTACTTAAATAATAAAAATTTAAAAAGAAAAGAAGCATTTCTCCTTGAATGGTCGCACGTACCCTGACCACCCATCCCTGGATTCCTTGTGACAGGAGGACAGATAAGAGGGGCAGGAAGCTGCAGCCCATGAAGCTAAGCCACATGAAGCCAAATGCAACCCCAACTGAGCCACTACAAGGTTGGCGTGAAGAATATGACGTCACGTGCCTACAGAGCCTGGCACAAAGAATGCAGGAATAGTGCTGTATACGTAGATACCTATAGGAAGGAAATATTAGCAGAGGCCCAGCCCAGAGGAGTAATTCCCTGCTGAGGTGGGTGCCTTGTCCCACCTGACCGCTGTGAACCAGCCCACCCAGGTTTGGGCAACGTTCCTCCTCTCGTGGCACGTTTCTACCTCAGGGAAACCTGTCATTTATCTCTCCCCCTTGCTGCTACCAGGAGTGGTGCCACATCCAATGTCATTCCAAGACTGGAATGACCCAGCAGGATTCTGAGTCTCATTAAAGTTCTTGTCTGTTTTTCTTTAAATCGCGCCTCATAGGGAATGCTGAAGAAAGAAAAGACACAGTATGTAGCACAGGTTCACGGACCAGAAATTGGCCTAAAACTTGATGTTAATGACTAATATGTTCCCTAATAACCTCCATGCCCAAAGAGTCAAGAAAAGTAGTGAAATGGAGAGACTCCAAAGAATAGATTCTTCTAACACTAGGAGTACTGGGACACATGTTAGCAGCACCTCAAGGACCCCGCAAATGCAACATCTGTGATGAGCATAGTATGGCCTTGGCCTTCCTGGGTTCCCCACAGTTTCAAGATGACAAAGAAACAATTACAACTTGAAGGAAAACAGTTTGCTAAGCTGTGACATATGTATGTACCCATGGAACCCTCACCACAATCAAGAGAATGAGGGTAACACCATCACCACTGAAATTTTCTTCTGCTCCTTTGTAACCCTTCCCTCCTTCCCCTTGTTGTCTCCCAACTCCTGTCTCACTGGCCTACTTTCTATCACTATAGATTAATTTGCATTTTCTATAATTTTAGATGAGTGGAATCACAGACCATGTACTCAAGGTTTTTTGTCTGGGTTCTGGGTTCTTTCACTCAGCAAAACTATTTTGAAGTTGATTCATACTTTGCCAGTGTAAACACTCCATTTCTTTTTATAGCTGAGTAGTATTTAATTGTATGGATGTACCATAGTCTGTTTATCCATTCAACTGTTAATAGATACTTGAATTATTTCTAGCTTTTGCCTATTACAGATAAAGTGTATACAAGTTTTTGTCTGGACCCATGCTTTCATTTCTCTTGGGTATATACCTTTGTTCACTGCTGGTGGGAATGTGAGCTAGTGCAGCTGCTATAGAGAACAATGTAGAGGCTATTAAAAAAAATTAAAAATAGAACTACCATAGGATCTAGCAATTCCTCTTCTGGGTGTATATCAAAAGGAAATGGAAGGAATCTCGAAGAGATAGCTGCACTCCCTTGTTTACTAAAGCATTATTCATACTAGTCTAGATAGGAAACACCTCAGTTTCCATTGATGGATGAATGGATAAAGAAGATGCAGAATATGGAATGGAATATTATTCAACCATGAGAAAGAAGGAAATCCAGCCATTTGTGACAACATGGATGGACCTCGAAGGTATGATGCTAAGCGAAGTGAGTCAGAGAAGGATAAATACTGTACAGTATCATTTATGGGTGGGATCTAAAAAAGCTGAACTCATGGATACAGAGAAATAGAATGCTACCAGAGGCTGAGAGGTGAGGAAAAGGAGGAGATGTCAGTCAAAAATACAAACTTCCATTTATAAGATAAATACACTCTAGGAATCTAATGTATAGCATGGTGATTGTAGTTAACAACAGTATTTTATATACTTAAAAGTTGTGAAAAGTGTAGATCTTACTACATCTTGATGGCCATCAGACACATGAAAAGACACTCAACATTACTCATCGTCAGGGAAATGCAAATCAAAACCATGATGAGATACCACCTCTGTCATAATGGTTAATATTAACAACATAGGAAACAAAAGATGTTGGTGAGCATATCAAGGATTAACTTGTTAAGTATACCAAATCAGTGCCTTAGACTTACACAATGTCGTAAGTCAGTTATATCTCCGTAAGTTGAAAAAACTACACATTAAAAAGAGAGAGAGAGAGAGAGAGAGAGAGAGAGAAACTACCAGACCATTTCTCCAAGTGCATGAGAATTCCATTTTCTCCACATCCTGGTCAACGGTTGCTTTAGTCAGACTTTTTCACCTCTGTCTTTTGAACCAGTGTGCCGGGGTAGCTTGTCATGGTTTTCATTTGCTTTCCCTGATGACGAATGAAGTGGAGCATCATTTCATGTTCTTCTGGGCCAAATATTTGCTTCCTTTGGTGAGATGTCACCAAAATCTTTTGCTCAGTTTTTTTTAATTGGGTCAATCGCGTTCTTTTTATTGAGTCCTAAGACTTCTTTAAGTATTCTGGATACAAGTTCGATGTATGCCTTGTAAATATTTTCTTCCAAAACATGGGTTTGTCTTTGCAACCTCTTAACAGTGTCTCTCTCAAAGAGCAGAAGTTCTTAATTTTGATGAAGTCCAATTTATTAATCTTTTCTTTTATAAATAATGATTTTGGTGTTGTATCTAGGAAATTTTTGCCTAAGCCCAGGCTAGGAAGATTTTTCCCTGTTTTCATCTAAAAGTGTTGTCATTTAGGTCTCTGATCCATTTTGAGGCAATTTTGGTGTGTGGTTTATGAGATAGGGATCATACTAGTTTAATTTTATTTTGCATATGAATATCCTATTTCTCCAGCACCATTTGTTGAAAAGACTAGCCTTTCTTTAGCAATTTGCTTTCGCACCTTTGTCAAAAGTCAGTTGTCCGTATATGGAAGGATCTATTCTGGACTTTCCAGTCTATTCCACTGACCTGTTTTGTCAATCTTTGTACCAGCACCATACTGTCTCAATTACTTTAAGTCTTAAAAGTTAATACTTCAACTTTGTTTTCAAAGTTTTTTGGTTTTGGTTTTTCATTTTAATTTGCTCTCCTGTTTTTCAGTTTCTCAAGGTAGAAGTAGAGATTATTGATTTGAGACTTTTCTTCTTTTTTAATACAAATATTTTTGTGCTGTAAAAATATCCCTAAGTACAGCTTCAGATACGTCCCACACATTTTGATATGCTATTTTTATATTTTGATTCATTTCAAGAAATACTTTCTAATGCTTTTGATTTCTTCTTATCCCATATGTTATATATATGTGTGTTATACAATTTCCAAATACTTAGGAGGGTTTTCCAAAGGTGTTCTGTTACTACTGAACTAATATTTGATTTGATTTAATTTGATTTAATTCTATTGTGTCATAGAATATACGCTTTATGGCCCAGAATATAATCTG
The DNA here is from genome assembly GCA_028646535.1 of Procyon lotor. Taxonomy (NCBI): domain Eukaryota; kingdom Metazoa; phylum Chordata; class Mammalia; order Carnivora; family Procyonidae; genus Procyon; species Procyon lotor. Next base: position 24,269,164 of record CM053607.1, read on the forward strand.
TCTTGGGTAAATAATCTCTATGCCCTTGAAAAAAATGTATCCTCCATTGTCACAAGGAGTAATTTTCAAATATCAGTTAGGTCAAGTTGGTTGATAATATTATTCATGTCTTGAAGTCTCCTGTCTACTTGTATCAATAATTGAGACAGGGATACTAAAATATTTAGCTAATATTTCTGCTTGGGCCTCAATCAGTTTTTGCTTCATAAATTTTGATGCATAAAAGTTTAGGATTGTTATGTCTTCTTGGTGAGTTGACCTCTTTATGTTTATGAAATGAGTCTCCTTGTCCCAGGAGATATTCTTTGCTCCAAATATACTTTGATATTAATATGCCCCACCCTTCTTTTGATTAATATTAGCATGGTATATCTTTTCCTATTCTTTTACTTTTAACTAATTTGTATCTTTCTAATTAAAGTGGGTTTCCTGGGGCACCTGGGTGGCTCAGATGGTTAAGCATCTGCCTTCAGCTCATGTAGTGATTTCCAGATCCTGGGATCCAGCCCCACATCAGGCTCCCGGCTCAGCAGAGTCAGCTACTCCCTCTCCCTCTGCCTCTCTCCCCTGCTCATGCACGCTTGTGCGATCTCTATGTCTCTCTGTCTCAAATGAAGAAATAAAAAAAAAAAAATCTTAAGAAAAGGTAAATTAAGTGGCTTTCCTGTAGTCAACATATAGTTGAATCTTACTTTTTTATGCAATCTCTGCCTTTTTATTGGGGCATGTAGATCATTTATATTTTATATGATTACTGAGATAGCAAGGTTTAAATCATTAATCTTATTGTTTCTTTTAAATTTTGTCCTATCTGTTCTTTGTGCCCCTCATCCTCATTCTGCCTTCTTTTGGATTGGGTATTTTTTATAATTACATTTTTTCTCCTTTGTTGGCTGAGTAACTAAAATTCTCTTGTCATTTTAGTGATTGCTTCAGGGTTTATAGTATATATCTTTAACACTATCCTAAAGATATACAATTTCATGACTAGTAGAAGAATCGTTATATTCATCCATATATTAATCCTTTTATATTAATGTTAATTGACTCTTTTTTCCCTTACCCTCCTTTGTGCTATTATGTTATTGTTGTCATACATTTTACCTTTACATATGTTATGAACCCCATACTACATTGTTAGTCTTTTTGTTTAAATAGTCAATTATCTTTTTAAATGATTTAAATATTTTTTTAAAATCTTAAAAATTTACCCAGGTAATTACCATTTCCACTTCTCTACATTCCTTTGTGTAGATGCATATTTTCACCTGCTATCATTTTCCTTCTGCTTGAAGGACTTCTGTTAGCCCTTTCTATAGTGAAGTTCTAGTCTGCTGGTGATGTAGTCTTTCAACTTTTCTATGTCTGAAAAAGTCTTTATTTCACCTTTGTTTAGGAAAGACAATTTTGCTATTGACAGCTTTTGTTCTTCCAAACTCTAAGGTATTGTTCCACTGTCTTCTTGCTTACATTTTTTCCAAGAAGAAATTTGCTCTCATCCTTAGCTTTGTTACAATATTTTTTTTTCTGACTGCTTTTAAGATTTTTTCATTGTCGCTGGTTTATAGTAACTTTATTATAATGTGACTAAGTGTGATTTTCATCAATGTTCTTGTGCCTGGAATTCATTGAGTTTCTTGTGGGTTTATGGTTCTCATCAAAGTTGGAAACTTTCTGGCCATTATATCTACAAATATTTTTTTCTGAATTAGTTATTTATTGCTGTGCAACAAATTACTCCAAAATTTAGCAGCTGAAGACAATATGCACTTATTATCTCACACTTTCTATGGGTCAGAAATCTAAGCACAGATTAGCTGGGGGCCTCTAACTCCGAAGCTCTCAAGAGGTGGCAGTGTAGGTTTTGGCCCATAGCTACTGGCACATCTCACCAGATCCAGTTCTAAGCTCATTCACATGCTCATTGGCAGCCTTGGTTCCTTGCCCGATAGACCTCCCTACAGGACTACATCGGGACATGGCATCTCTTCCCCAGAGAAAAGAGATCCAGGAGAGAGTGAGAGAAAAAGCACACAAGATAGAAACCAGAATCTTTTTGTAATCTGATTTTGGAAGTTATATTTTGTCACTTCTGCCATACTTTCCTCATTAGAAATGAGTAAATATATTAATCCCACACTCGAGACACGGAGATTAAAGAAGATCATGAATATCAGCAGGCAAGGACCATGGGGGACCATCATAGAGGCTGCCTGCTATTCCCAGCCCTCTTTTGGGAACAACAATTGCACATTTATTAAGTTGCTTGAAGTCGTCACAGCTCAGTCGTGCTCTGGTTGTTGTTGCTATTGCTGTCTAAATCCAGTTTTCTCTCTGTCCTTCATTGTGGATAATTTTTCTTGCAATGTCTTTAAGTTTATTAATCTTCTCAAATGTCTCATTAGCTGTTAATCCAATCTGTTGCATTTTTCATCTCAGGCATTATACTTTTCATCTGTAGAAGTTCAATTCGGGTCTTCCTTATATCTTCCAAATCTCTACTTAACTTTTCAAGCATATGGAATAGGTTATAACTGTTTTAATGTTCTCTGCTGCTGCTTCTAACACCTGCGTCAGTTCTGGGTCAGTTGCAATTCTTTATTTTTCTCCCTGTATTTTCCTGCTTTTTGGTACTTTTTTTGCTGGATGCTACACACTGAATTTTACCTTATTGGATAATGGATATTTTTGTATTCCTATAAACAGCAGCCACATCTGTTGTTTTGGAATAGAGCTAAGTTACTTGGAAAGAGTTCCAAGATTTCCAAGATTGAACTTGGAAAGAGTTCAATCTTTTTGGATATGCTTTAAGATTTGTTAGGTAGAAATGGAAAAAATGTTCAGTGTTCAATAATTAGGGCTAGTTATTCCCCAGTACTGAGGCAAGAGCCAACTGTGTGCCCCATGCAGTTCTTTGCAAATCATGATGGTATTCAGTCTATAATGTAAAAATAAGCATTATTGCTGGCCCTACAATGGGAGCTGAACATCATCCCTTTATATCCCTTTGGGCGCTTCTTCTTCTGGCCTCCAGAGAGATCATTATCTTTTTTTTTTTTTTGCATGATATTCAGTGTCTTTAACACCATGTTTCATATACTTTTTAGGTTCTTGGTTGTTTCAAGAAGGAAGGTAATTCTTGTCCTTGTTACTCCATCTTGGCTGGAAGCAAAAATCTGGTCTCCAGGGAAAACATTCGGAGTGGACATCAACACCCTTGTGAAATAGCATGCCAATATTTATTCTTTCTTTCTAGTGGATAGGAATTTGGGAGAAACCCTAGTGTGTCTGGAGACAGGTTAGGAGAGAAGGAAAGGATCTGGTTTTCTCTCCAAGTTTAGAAGCTGCTTCTCACAACCCCACCCACGTATTATTTTTCTAAAACTCTTCTATCTCACATTCTGTCACTGGATTTCTATCATAGGCAAACCATCCACGGTTTTGAGCCCCACTGATATTCAAATCTTTTGCTTAGAACCTGGTGCTAAGTTAAGGCTGCACTCTCGCTGTAAGTATCTTAGGAGATCATCTTTCTAGGTTCATGTCTATGAGTGAAATTAAGGAGCTGATTCATAACTAGCAGTTACACCAAACCATTTGGTGCTTCTCACCAATGGCTATTAATATGTCAGTGGCACCTCTGTATGAATCTCATCTTCTGCCTGTGAAAAGAATACTGATCAGTTTGCCTAAACCAGAATCCAATTAGCTTTCTCTCTTCTCATCTAATGTCTTAAATGTAATTTTGTTAATGTGACTCTTAATTGTGATTTATGGTAACAGCATCCCTTTACCTTCCCATAGAACTAGATAACTTCTTTTTGAGGTCAAAGTGCCATAAGAGCTGCCTTGCTCATAATTCTCCTTCTTTTCCATTTCCTGTTGTAATATTTTTATAATATTTTTAATCTTCTACCTTTAATCATATTTAACTGCACCCCATTCTCAGGCTGTCTCAGTGCACTGTTAATGTCAGACTTCCCAAAGCCCATGTTTCCTGGAAAAGCTGTTCTTCATTAGCCGGGAAGGACAGGAAATGTTCATGTCAGTGCTCGGAGAACCACTGTCTCCTATGGCCGGAGGCAGAGAGTTCACACCAAGTTATGTAATCCAGAGGGTTCACTGAATGCTTTGGTCAGGACGAGGGAACAGTATCAGCTGAAGAGCAGCTTGGACATTTCTGAAGGGGGAACAAGAGCTGATAAGCACATTTGATTAAATATTTTCTGCTTGGGAATATGTTATGAATGCTGACATTTGTCTTAGTAGTATCCTGACTGCCACAATCCACATAGATAAGTATCAGAAGAATAATGCTGCAGTGTGGGAAATGGCGCCCGCCCAGTCTGAAGGAGCCGGTGTGCATCCCTCTAGTCTCGACTGCAGAATCACTAAGAGCATGAGGGGAAAACAGATGTGACAGCCTTGAGGTGAGAGGAAGCTTCTTGCAGCTCCTGGAATTTGAGGCAGTCAAGATTGTTTTAGGTAAGAGCACAAGTTCTAGGGCATGACTTTCAGTTCAAACTTCAGTTCTGCTACTCTTAGCTGTGTGAACTTTGGGCAAATTACTCTACTTCTCTGTGCTTCCATTTTGTCTTCTGTGAGATGGAGACATAATGATATCTACATCACAGGATTATGGTCCCATGATAACTCAATTAAAATAAGTTAATATATGGAAACACTTAGAATAGTCCTTGACATATACCAGTGTTGGCTACTATTATTCTTTCTTTAGTAATTGAAATACGTTTGACATACAACATTGCGTAAATTTAAGGTGTACAACATGCTGACATGATACTTTTTTTTTTAATTTTTATTAACATATAATGTATTATTTGCCCAGGGTACATGTCTGTGAATCGTCAGGCTTACACATTTCACAGTACTTAATATAGCACATACCTTCCCCAATGTCCACAACCCAGCCACCCTATCCCTACCCCCCCCCC
>CM053607.1:24274218-24299500 GCA_028646535.1 Procyon lotor
GGTAAATACCCAGTAGTGCGATTGCTGGATCACAGGGTAGCTCTATTTTCAACTTTTTGAGGAACCTCCATACTGTTTTCCAGAGTGGCTGTACCAGCTTGCATTCCCACCAACAGTGTAGGAGGGTTCCCCTTTCTCTGCATCCTCACCAACATCTGTCACTTCCTGTCCTGCTAATTTTAGCCATTCTGACTGGTGTGAGGTGGTATCTCACTGTGATACCTTTTTTATATTACAGTAGGACTACCAATGTAGGATAGTTAACACACCCTCATGTTGCTTAATTGTCATTTATTTTTTGTGGTGGGATAATTAAGATGTAGTCTCCTAGCAAGTTTGATAATTATAATACAATATGACATCTATAATCACTATTATGTGCCTTAGATCTCTAAGACCTATTTGTCTATGAGTTACAGTTTGTGCCCTTAAACAACCTTTCTCCTATTCCCCGACTCCCTTGCCCCTCGTACTCTACATTTTGCTCTCTGCTTTTACAAGTTTGACTTTTTAAAATTCCACATATAAGTGAAATCATTATGTATTTGTCTTTCTATCTCATGGAACACAATGTCCTCAAGGTTTTATTGAGAGATTGAACCTGGGGTTGGATCTGTGCTGTTCAATATGGTAGCCACCAGGCATGTGCAGCTATAAAGTGCTTCAGGTGGGTTCAGTGTGACTGAATAATTGGATTTTAAGTTTAAATTTTAAATTTGTTTCATTTTAATTAATTTAAATTTAAACCAACACTCAACTTAGTTATTGGAATAATTTTAAGTATGCTTGAAACAATTTGGATATGTGAATTTACTCTTTCAGGGGTAAATTTTATGAAATCTGAATACAGGTAAGTATTTCGGATAAAAATTTGTTGTCTAGATTTTGTAGATAAAGGATAAGAAAAAAGATGCAAACTGTCTCATCAATATTTTAAAAATATTGCCTGCATATCAAAATGATAATATTTTGGACATATTAAGTTAAATAAAATATATTAGAATTGTTTTTCTTTTGTTTTATTTTTTAAATAAGGATACCAGAACATTTTTTTAAAAGATTTTATTTATTCATTTGACAGAGAGAGAGAGAGATCACAAGCAGGCAGAGAGGCAGGCAGAAGTAGAGGGGGAAGCAGCCTCCCTGCTGAGCAGAGCCTGATGTGGGGCTCCATCCCAGATCATCCACACATGATCTCATGTGTGAGATCATGACCTGAGCTGAAGGCAGAGGATTTAACCCACTGAGCCACCCAGGCGTCCCCGGATACCAGAACATTCTAAATTCTGTATGTGACTCACGTCACAGTGAACAGTGCTGGGCTAGATTACGGGGGAGCTTATTTGCCCTGCCCAAATGTTTGGACTTTATCCTAAGAGCAATGGGAAGAAACAGGATCATATTTACATATTAGAGATTTCCAGGTCAGAAAAGTTCCCTGGCAGCTGTGTGGGAAATGGAAATGGGAAATAAGACCAGAGCTTTGGAGATCAGTTAGCCAAAGAAATGTAGGCAAGAGAAAATTGTAATCTGGATTGTGAACGGCAGTGTGGATGAGGGAGGTGGGCATACTGAAGAGGTAGACTGTCTCGGTAAGACCGGGTCGGGGGAGGCCACGTTGACTATAGTATGTGGCTTGGAGAACTGGCTAGAGAACTGGCAGAGCCTAGAGGAACGAGGAATGGAATGCAATTTAAGTGTCAGTCTGAGTCCCTTTAATAAAACCATCCCTAATTCCTTCCACTTAGTTAATTAGATCACAGAAGCTCCCACAGCCAAAATACTGCTTTTAGGAGCTACTGGCTCTCATATTCTTTCCCTAATTTGCTCCTAAATTAAGAAGCACAATATTATTCCCTAAACTGCCTTTGTCTACCTCTCTTTTTAAAAAACAACAACAAACAAAGCAGACGTATTCCAATATCATCACTACCATTTGGTAAACATAGTTAATAGTCCTCACTTCGTACTCAAAGAGCTTCCAGAAACAAAGGGAATATTTTAAAAATGAAGGAGAAAAAGAAGGTCCTTTGGAGACTTTCCTCCCTAAGGAACACAGTTCCATGGACAGAACATAGGCTTGGAATCTAGATATAGTCACCCCTGGGTCCTAGTTCTGCCACTTTTAGTTTCTAAGCCCTGGCACATGAAAGACTCACAATCAATATTTGTTGAACAGATGACGTTTACATAACTTCTTTGAGCCTTGGTTTCCTGATCTGTATAAATAAGGCAATTATTTTCACCACGAAGAGTTGTTTTACTGATGAGTTCATCTTGTACATGAAGTGTCTGGCATTTAGTCCAGACTCATTCAATGATAGCGTTAATAATCACACCTTGGAATAAAATTAAAACAGAAGGCAAAACTATGATAACACATTCCAAATACTGCATATGGCCCACTTTGCTTTGAGACCACCCTTGTGTATTTCCAGGGCAACAAGGACATGGCTGGCCTCTATCTCCTAAGTCTTGGGGTGATCCAAACTCTCAAACTTTTGTGTTGAGCATCAGCCTTCAGCTCTCTCTCCAGCCAGTGTCCAAGCAGGGTTTGTGTGACCACTAACAATATTGCCTTTGTGAATTGTCTTCCTTGTTCTTCTTCCCTACCCTTCATGCCCCTGGGGAAGAAATCTTAGAAACTCAAAATTCTAAAAAGAGGTCAGGAGGAATCTGAGCTAGAGCAAAGGTCTTGGATCACCCACATACTGATTAACTAAGGTTGGCTGTTCTTGAAATGGCAACTGACGCTAGGGTATTAGCTGAAAAATACCACCATCTGACCTGCCCTCCTTTCCATGATGAGTGTGCAGGGGCAGTCCTCAAGTTTGGCTTTTTATCACAGCTTAAACAAATGTTTGTGTATTAAGTACAAAAAACAGGCAATTGCTCTTCTCTGTCTTTCAAGAACAATGCAACTCTTCTTCTCAAACATTTTACAGGGAACCAGTGTGCTCCCACCCCTGGGCTGGAAAAGGAAACTGAAGACCTATTAAGAAGTCTAAGGCAGGCTGTGTGGTGGTGCCGATGACATGGCCAAGAAATGGAAAACTTGTCCAGAAGGGGAGGCTTGGCATGATCGTGTTCCCAGAGAGACAAAGGTTCTGAGCCTTTCATCTGTCAGACCATCATTTGTGATGTGGTCCCACTGTTTCTTCCCATGTCTGGTCCCTCTGGAAGACATGTCTCTGGTCCTCGAGACTTTACCATTTATCAACACCGACAAAACACACACTTGAAATAAATAGAAACTGAATAATGTGGGTGATATTAGCCAGTAAGGGGAAGATGAGTTTCTAGAAAGGGGAACCAGTGGCGGTTAGTGATGCTGAAAATGTCTGTGTAAGGAAGAGAGACGGTAAGCTAGGCTATGAAGGATGAGTAAGATTTCAGTAAAAGAAGGAACAAAGGAAGAACATCAGGCAGGGGTGTGTGTGTGTGTGTGTGTGTGTGTGTGTGTGTGTGTGTGTGTATCTGGGGGGAGGGAGATTGAAGGGCAGGGAGGTGCTGATAAGTAAGGTACATGCTATTCACTCAAAATCTTTAACCTCATACTATGTTTCTCTCAATCCTCTACCTGATTTCCCTCCTCTCTCAAGCCTCACCTCACAGTTGTCTTTTGTTAACTTTAAATTCCCCCTTCTATCTAGTATCCACCCACCTTACTAATATACAGACTTAAAGTCATGTCTAATACCTCAAATATGGAAGTTTTAGCTTCCAAACAAAAGCAGAAGGCCTTTGTGAGTTCCCAGCATCAGGTCGATTCCATGATCAGTAAATGGTACCCAGTGGCTGAACTTGAATTTCTTTCACTCCATGGCAAGACTCTGAGAGGGCCAAAGAGTTTCATGACTGCCATCTCAGTGTTCTGGTAAAAAGATGTGGGGGACTAGAGTTGCTAAAAACTGCAAAAGAATACTCAGGGGAGATTAAAGCTTTGAACTTGTAGGCTATCTTCAATAGCTAGCACTGAAAAGGCTCATTTTGTCTCTTTCTCTCCTCCACCCCCTCCCCCTCCCTCTCCTCTGTCCTCCCCTGCTACTGCTTCTTTTTTCAGAATTTTTCCACAAATGGGCTCATTCACAAAGAGAAAGCCAAGTTTTGGTTACAACACCTTCCCAAAAGGGAGACCTTTGAAAAGATTGGCCTGGATGAAGGTGCATTCCTGGCCCCCCACCCCCCTCCCCATCCCTAAATTACTCCCTATAATTTGTTCAGCTTGATTCTACCTTGAGTGTCCAGGCAGTTGGGACCCACAGTCCCTCTGGGCCGTGAAGGGAAGGCATCCTTCCTCTCCCTCCCTCTCAGAGGCTCTGAGGCGGCTGGCTCTCTGCCGGGCTATGCCAGAAAGTGGCATGACCACCAGGGCGACTGTGGTCAGCACAGGAAGAAAATCTCGGGTATTCACAGCTAAACTATGGTTTGAGAAATGCCGGTGACTGAGGGTTGGCTGGGTGGAGGAGCAAGAATAGCAGCAGAAATGCACTCTTTGACTTGCTTCTCCCCAAAACAGTCTCTGAAAGAACCACAGAAAGGATCTCAGTGTTCAAGGCCGGGCTTAGCACAGTCTCAGCCCTGCAGAGGGCCAGCGCTGGCCCAGCAGGAGCCTCCCTTGGGTCCTTTCTGGGGATAACAGAGGGATTCTAAAGGACCCTCCCCTCTAGGAGTAGCCTTCTTTTGGCCTTAAGAAAGACCCGGGGATTTTCCAACCCAGTGCAGAATTCCAGATGCCTCTTCCATTGGAGACAATGCGGCGACACTGTTCTATGATTTCAGTGGGCATCGCTTGTGCTGGTAAGACCCCGGGATCTGCATTGACAAGCTGAGTAAGGAATCTACCCACAACGGTTGGGTTTTTCCTCTTTCATTTGCTCCTCTCACGTTGGAAATGATGTGGGGCACGCTGCCTGGCCTCTGCGTAACTAAACTTCTTCCATCCTAACTTACCACCCCATGGAGGCCCCCCACACTGAGGAAATAGAGACAGGGGGTACCCCCTCTCTGTTCCACTTTTTCCTTGAAACCAATGGGTCTGGACACAGGCAAGCATATTTGTAGCAAAAGATTGCACCCTGGAATGGGGTCAGTGATCTAAGCTACTGAGTTACTTTTTTAAAAAAAAGATTTTATTTTTTTATTTGAAAGAGGGAGAGTAGGGGGAGGGGCAGAGGAAAAGAAACTCAAGCAGATGCCCTGCGGAGCGCAGAGCCCCAGGCAGGACTGGATCTCACCACCCTGAGATCACAACCTGAACCGAAATCAACAGTTGGATGATTAACTGACCTCTCCGCCCAGGCACCCTACCGCTTGGTTGCTTGTATTCACTGAAGAGACTCCAGAGAGCACAAGAGGCCCTCAGGTCCTGCAAATAAAGTATGGTCGCCTATTTCAGATTCAGATTTCAAACGAAAGGTTGGCGCCTTTGCAAACAGCTCAAGCAGGCTGGCATCCACTAGGCAAAGCATCTAGAACGAGTTGAGACTGCTCTATCCCAACTGAAGAACACGTGGGAAGGGCACAGGAGTACTCCCTTCTCCGCAGTTTGGGTTTCTGCACTTTCAGCTCTACCCACAGTCAGTGGGGGTCTGGAAACCAATGATCCTCCCTCTGACCTATAGTCTGGTCCATGGGGCTACATCACCACCCACGCCTCTGTCGGTCCCCTTACCGCACCCCCTCACGTAGGCATTTTCTCATCTCACATCATCACAGAAGAAGGGAGAGGATGGTACAATTAGATATTTTAAGAAGAAGACCACATTCACATCACTTTTGTTACTCTAATTGTTCTATTTTATTACTAGTTATTCTTAAGCTGTGAGTGTGCCCGGTTTATAAATTAAACTTTATCCTAAGTATGTACGGATAGGAAGAAATATGAAGGCTTCAGTACTGAGTTCACGCATCTCCTGGGGGGTCTTGGAACGTATCTCTGCAGACGAGGGTGGACCACTGTAGTTTAAAGGAAGCGAATAGCCTTTGCTTAGGATCAAGCTTGCACACCGGCTTCCAGCTAAAGAGATGGAGGGGGGTTTGCTTTTTAAAGGGGCATTCAATGTGGCTGACCAATTTTTCTTCCATAAAGACTGATGTTTAAAGAAAATCCTTCGGCAGGCTGATTGCAATCTTGTTTGTACCAGAGCAACAGAACTCCTGGTTATAAATATGCAAAGCATAATGAAAAGATTATAGCTCCGCGGCTGGGGTGCAAATTGGTTTGGGTTGTTTAGTGCATGAGGAATGCCTTCTCCCCACCCAGCTCTCCCAGGGCAATCCCACACACAGAGGAGAATCCACGAACACAAACACCTTTCTATGTCCATTTCCCTGCTTCCCAGAGCCTTGACCTGGCCCCGTGGAAGTGAGGAGCCACACTTGGGCGGGAAGGGCGAGGTAGGAGGTGTGGTGAAGGAAACAGGCTCCCAGATCCAGGACAAACCTCTCTGGGCCTCTTCTGGCTCTGCAGAATTTTTGGCTCCTACAGAGTGGATGGGTACCCGATACACCATGAATTTGAGTCTGCTTCAGTGATCTCCAAGAGGTAAAATGAGGGGTGCTGAACTTCCCCAGTCTCCACTCTGGCCTGATGTGCATCTTTAAAGCCAGGCCAAATCTGTTCTAGAAGGTGATTGAACAGGTGGCTAAATTCTAGGGCTGGAATCTGGGCTCTGTCATTTGCAAATCCTGGGTCCTTAGGCAAGTCTCGCAGCCTATTTTCCCACAGTGGGACTAAAGCATGGCACCTGGGACACGGGAGTTGTTTCGTGGATGAGGCTGTCGCTAGAGGGCTGGACACAGACATAGTGGACCATGGTAAAAATGGCCATTCGTTGGCCCGTCTGCCATGGCTTCCCAGGAGATGGAGTTTACATACAATTGTTTTCCTGGTGTTGCTCAGCTGAAGCCTATGGTTTCAATCTCCTCTTAGCCCGGGCCTGCTTCTACCTGCTGCCATTCTGGTGCCAAGACTTAGTGTTCACCACCCTCTCTTTATGACAGCTTAGTATTTTTAATCCTTCTCTGCTCTGGTCTCCTGCCTTGCCACTTTCCTCAAGAAAACAACACCACTGTACTGAAATGAGGTGGGAGTTTCCTCATTCCATTTAGAGTTACGTTGTAAATCTTTGAAGGCCAGTTCCCAGGGATTTCCTAGCCTAGATGGATGAAGCAGCTGGCACATGGGTGCTTAGCTTGTTTCTGTGAGAACCAGATCTAGATTTTGTCTCCTAACCAGGAAAGAAATAGAAGGAAAATCCTTCTATCGGGCCAGGCCGTGAGCTGTGGCGCACTCTAAATTGACGTGAGGGCTCCAGGAGAGGACTATGGGCAAAGATGTGCGCAGGGTGTAGGGAAACCAGAAGGGACGGTGCGGAAGCCTGCAGCAAGGAAGGGTGGGGGCTGGCTCGCACCCGCTAAGCCTAAAGGAGCCAGGATTCAAAGAACCTCGAAGAAGGACTCTCTGATGGGAGCGAAGGATGCATCCATCCAGCCTGTGGTGACCTTACCAAAAAATACCCTAGCCTCACTCTCCTCCCTCCCTCATACCTCCTGCCCCGGCCCAGCTCCCCACTGGCTGAATCCACCCAGAAGCTGGAGGGCATGAGACCCCTTTGGTAATCTCCACTGCTCAGCCTTCCCTCCCAGGGCAGAGAGCAGGACAAAGAAGAGGGAAGAGAACTTCAGGAAAACAGAATACGAGACATCTGGGGAGAAAAAGCGGTAACACACAGTGGGATGGCACTGATGTTGGCCAACGTAAACTCTGCCCAGATCCGTGAGCCCTCACTCTAACAGCCTACAACCTACTAATGATTACTAATTTCTCCCCCCGCCCCCACCTCACTCTCTCTCTCTCTGTCTCGAGCAAAAGAGCGACTTCCTCAGAACGATTTCTTCTTTTAAAGAGGCTACCGGTTGTTTAGTAATACATTATGAAAATTACAAATGAGAAATAATTAAACCAGAGTGATCCCAACCAACAGAACCCTGCACGGTGATCAGAGCCAAGCTGCAGGAAGCGAAGAGTGCTCGCCTCCCTCAGAAAACTGAGCTATAGACGTATCTACCCTCAACGCCTCATTCCTCTTAATGCCCCATCCACAAAGGAAGTAGGTACCATCTCCCAGCTACGTCATGCTTTCACCACACATTAAGCTTCTCTTTGTGGCCCCTGACTCACTGACACCAGGATTTCTCTCCTTTTTGCCTTCATCAAAACTTACTTGTCCTGTGTCCCATTGCCCAGAGACCATGTTCCTCTGGGAAACTATTAAACTCATTTGTAAGCAAGATTTTAGAGCTGAGAGTAATTTCTGTGATCTCTTTTTCACTCAGGCTTTTTTTCTTAACTTCCTACCTCAAAATTTATAATTTTTAGCTTTTCTATCAATGGGGTTAACAATAAAGAGCACGAACTCTCCTCTGGCTTTTTTCAGGGGGAGGGGGTTGATTAAAGATTTAAAATCCCTACACGGAAGTTTTTGTTAGGTTAGCTTCCCTGGAAACGGACTTCGAGACAGAGAATTGCATGCAGAAGGTTATTGGGTCAGTGTCTTGGGAGATGTACTTCTAAGGACCTGAGGAAGGCAGGATTGTGAAAAGCAGGAGCCAATCCACAAAGCAGTTGCAACAGAGGCCTCAGCCGTTCCTATGGGAGGCTCAGGAGCTGAGCAGTCCCTTCAGAGAGGTCCTAATTGAGGCAAATGTGCTTGCATCCTCCTGTCAGCCAGTTACGGGCTGTCCCTGAAAGTGTAACCCTGGGTGAAGCAGTTCTCTGTAGCCAAGGGTAATTCCCAGCGAGCCCTGTAGCTCCGAGCTGGCATCAGCTGCTAGTCCCAGCAGCTGAGGTATGAGTATATAGTTCCTGAAGGGGGGAACCCCCACAGAGCTCTGCAGCAGCCACGATGAGCCCCTCACATCCACTTGTGATGTGGTCTATCTGGAAATGGCTTCTCCAGGGTCCCGGCTAGTCCCGTTTCTTGTGAAAACCTAGAAGTGCTAGTGAGATGCACGGTAGCCCTTCTGTTGCACTTGACTTTGCATTTATAATTGATGCTTGGGATAAGGACGTCCTTGTCCTCTGCTGTTCAACCTAGGTTTCTCTCACCCTCAACCAGCAGATACATTGATCTAAGTAGCTAGCTTGGTGGGGTGACCTAGACCCTCTTTCCTGAATTATCCAGTCCTTCTCAGGCCATGGCTGCTGTGCTTGTGCGTAAACCACTAAGTCCAGGAGTATGAGCACCAGAAGATGTCCAGTCAAGGCCCTACAGGCAGGAAAGGCAAGCCCATATACCTGGAATGTGTATCAATCTTAGTCAAGGTTAACCGCTCCTCCTAGCATTGAAAAGATTCAAAAGAATTGATTTGCTACCAGATTACTGGTAAGGGTGCCATGTTGGAGACACAGCGTTACTCTTTGCTACTCGCAGGTTGAATGGACACTCTAGCAGCATCATTAGCCTTTGTGTCACATTGTTGACCAATTGGCCTTTGTGAGCATGTTGTTGGCCAGTGCATATGGCTTCGTCTTTACCATCATGGCTGCTGTGTTCATGAATCCACTGCACTGCACTGCTGAAGAAGAGAGGCTGGCTGACAACTACTAGCTGTTAGTCACTAAGTCTTCTGAGGCATAGGCTACCAGGTCATGCCCACCCTCATGAGCCCATCCACGTGTCTCTTCCCAGATATACTCTTTCCCCAGTCTTTTAACCATTCTCTTTGCAGGCCCCGGCAAACCAACCAGGCCACCTGCCATAGGCTCCGCTTCCAAGGACTATCCCAGTTGCCAACTATTTCGGGTTTGGTGCCCTGGAAACCAGATTCTAAGATAACAGAGGTGCATGCAGAAGATTTATTTTTGAGTGCATTCAGGAGATACATCTTTAAGGAATTGAAGGAAACAAGACTGGGGAGAAAGACGGCTTGAAGCAAGGTGGCTAGTAGGCTTACCCCCACATCGGTTAGTCATTGGCCACAACTATCCCAGGCAGGGGCTCGTAATCTTGGATGAGACCTACTTTCAGGGGAAGGCAGTTTCTGGTGAGGGACACAACTCTGTGTTGTCAAGATACAATATTTCTAGGACCTGGTATACGGTTATGTCAGTCCTGAGGAAGCAATCTCGGGAGTGTACCACAGTATCCACCACAGCGTTAGACCATCAGTTTGTTCTAATTCAGGCTCAAGTTTTATTTATTGCTATGTAAGAAATCCCCCCAAACTAGTTTCTGTGGATCAGGAATTTAGGAGCAGTTTCACTGGTTGTCCCTGGTGCGAGGTCTCTTACAAGGCTCTAGTGAAGATGTTGGCTGAGCCTGCAGTCATCTGGAGGCTTAACTGGGGCGAGGCAGTCTGCTTTCAAGATGGCCTTCTCATACTGCTAGCAAGTTGGTGGTGGCTGTTGCCAAGAAGCCTCAATTCCTGGCCACACAAACCTTGCCACAGGGCTGTTATAAGTCATAACAGAGCAGCTGGTTGATCCCTGAGCAAGTGATCCGAGACGGCAAGGCAGAAGCTGCAATGTTTTGATGACTCAACCTGAGAAGTTACACACTGTTGTTTCTATACATGCATGGCGGCCCTGTTCATCGTGGGAAGACACTACACAAGGGCATGAATACCAGAAGGCAAGACCAGTGGGGTCATCTTAGAGACTAGTTACTACGAAGAGATTTCACAGATATAAACGTCTTGGGCCAAAAGTTCTTTTATCAAATGCTCATGTCATTTTAATATTTAACTCAGTGTCTGGGGGAGGGGGGTAGTTAAAGGACTGTAAGTACCCAGAACTTGAAGCTGGTTGGAATCTCTCCTACTTGAGGACCATCACTTCTCTCTCAGCCACATTTTTAAATGAAGTACATAGAAGTATTTTTTCAGAAAGCAATCCATCACTGTAATATTAGGATACTGCAGCAGATTATGCCACAACTTAAAAATATATAATTTATTGCTCTAGAAATAGATTGAAAAAAACCCGTCACTGTGCTCTAAAAGCTTATGCCATGAAATTGC
The DNA here is from genome assembly GCA_028646535.1 of Procyon lotor. Taxonomy (NCBI): domain Eukaryota; kingdom Metazoa; phylum Chordata; class Mammalia; order Carnivora; family Procyonidae; genus Procyon; species Procyon lotor. The sequence continues at coordinate 24,285,244 of CM053607.1, forward strand.
ATCCATTCTGACTCAAGTGTTCTCATATTTTCCAGGATTTCATAGAGAAGCTTATATGTCATCATCTTGGAAATCAAAATGCCAAACGGTGGTTTTATGATTATTTTATACTTCTTCTCAAGACAAGGTATTTACCTTATGAGTGGTAATTATATTCATAAACAATTATTAAAGTCTGTTAGCCAACACCCAGAGGTAGACAGCTAAACTTGGTTTGAGACAATACAAAGAAAGAAAAACACGTGGTTTGTACTCCTTTTTTGTTTGTTTGTTTTTGAAGTAGGGTCCATGTGTGGAGTCTGACGTGGGGCTTAAACTTGTGGCCCTGAGATCAAGACCTGAGCTGAGATCAAGAGTTGGACGCTTAATTGACTGAGCTACCCAGGTGCCCCAGATGGTTTCTACTCTTAAAGACATTGTTATCTTGTGAGGGAAACGGCACAAACTCATAATGACCCCATAAGATGCAGATGCAGCAACCAAGCCAGAAATATCCATTGGAATACAATCCTAACAAAGACCTCCCTGGCCTCTCCATCTCTCAGCAAATGCTTTTTCAACCTAGAAACAAACCTGGTTTGAAAACAGAAGAACAAATCCCTTCTTCTGCTAGCCTCATGTCAAGGATGGACTGGAAGAGAGAAGAGCAGAGGTCAGTCCATACTGCCCATCACCTTAGTGGCCAGGAGGAGTCAACACCAGGTATAAATAGAATATTGCCTCTCACATGCACTCTCTATCCACCAGATCACACCACATCCCCTCGACTGAGGGATGCTCTTTTGCCCAAGGCTGTAATTTATTTCCATGACTACCAGGAAGGCCAGAACAAACACTTTTCTCCCAACAGGAGCTACATTTATTTTGCAGATAGAAAATCAATAGCCTTTATTTTGTGGAGACATGTGCGATTGGTTTAGAAGCACTGTACTCAGGTCCGATAGGAAAAGTCCACGGGACCTGAACTTAATTTACACGCTGGACTTGGAATCAAGAGGAATGAGCTTTCACTTACCCACTCATTCATTCAACAAATTCATTGCTCATGCAGCTATTGTGTTGGACCAGGAGAATACAGAGCTTAAGAGAATAAATGAATAAAATAGAGTCTTTGTCCTAAGAAACTCAAACTCTAGTGGGGAAAACAGGTAAACACAATAGAAATTAATAAATCTTCTGAGAAAAATGTATAGTGAAATTTGGGAGAAAATCTTGGACTGTTTTAGGTGAAGATGGGGGAAGGATATGTGCTCTAAGCAAAGGAAACAGTATTTTCTAATCATGGAAACCAGAAAGAATAGGACTTGATCAGTTAACTGCTAACTATAGCTGACGTTTAGAGAGTTTGTTGGAAAGGAGGAAGAGACAACGCTGGTGCGATTCTGGTCACGAGAGCTTTGGTGAGCCCTGCCCAGGAGAAGGCTATTGAAACCTTTGGAAGGACCTTATGCAGGGTGGAATGATTAGGTTTGCCTTAAAAAAAAAATAACTCTGGGAACAGCAAGGGAGAAGGATAGGAATGGATCAGAATGGATCCCCGGGGAACTCCCACATTTACAAGAGAAGCAGAGCCAAGGAGTGGCCAATTAAGAGGAAATCCAAGAGGGTGGTTTTGCAGACTAGAAGGAGAGTGTCTGGGGGGGAGGAGGGGGAGGAGGGACAAGAGTGCCCAATGCCACAGAGGGGTCAAGGAAGGCAAGGACTGAACCCCGTCTATTAGGTTAGCAACCAGGAAGGAACCGGAGCCCAGAGCGAGAGAAAAGGCTATCAAGTGGGACAACTAGACTGCAGATAAGGAGGAAATGGGGGTCAGGAAGAAGAGACAGTGAGGGCCATCTTCTCTAACACCCTGGCTCTGCTGGCATGAAGTCACTCACTAGAGGCAACGTGCCATCGAGGGATTTTATTTTATTTTCTTAAGATGAGAGAGATTGGAGCACATTCCTCTATGAGCAGAAGGGACAGGAAAAAGCATGGGCAATTAAAACAGCAAATTCCTGAGGATGTGGGAAGGTATGGAATCTATAGCATGGGTTGGCGGGCTTTGCCTGAGCCTGGAGGAAAGACGCCTCTTCTCCACCACAGAAGGTGCGAGATGGGTAGTATTGAAATGGAGGCTTTCCCTCGGCTGCCTCCTCCACTGTCTGGGAAGTACAGGATGGAGTCTCTGCTGGGTGCAGAGGGGAGGTATTCATGGATTGACGGCACAGAGACAGGCTAGGGAAGTCTGAAAGAGACACCAGTGAGAATGGAAGAAAGAGGCCGTCCAGGTATATTGGGAAGAATTCCTGTGTCACCATGGGGCTCCTGTCCCCTAGGGTGGGAGGGAAAGAGAAAGTCAGATGCTGCTAGATCCTGTGAGGCCGGCCAGCACGGGTCCCTTCCCTGGGTCACTTCCTCCTTGTGTGAATTCTCTCTGAGGTTGCTGCCATTTTAGCTGTCACTTCTGTTTCTTTTCTTGCTCCTGTTAAAAAAAGAAGTAACTATGCCTCCCCGGGTGTTGTGTCATAACCGAGGAGAGATGGCACTTCCTCTCCATGTGCCTGAAAAAACAGAGTGATTCAGCTTCTGGTGTATTAATTAGAGTGCAGTCCACTTCCATGAAAATAGAGTCTATTGTATGATCTTTATATATTTAAACCTTTGGTGACAACAACTCTTGGAAGGCGTCCAGAGCGAAGCACTCAATCTACTACAATATTTGTTTTCAGAACACATTAGATAGATCCATTCAGTTCAGTAAGTATTTATGAAGAACTATCTGTGCACTTACAACCATTTTTATAAAATCTACATAAAGTGCCGCAGTTCTGTTTGGGGGCACAGATAACAACTCTAGATCATTTTGGAGCTCATTGGTGGAAAATTTTACGACCACAGTCATGGTATAATTCTTCAAAGTTTATTTTTGATCATTCTTCCTTCCCCAATTCCTCCGTGATCTCAAAACGGAGCAGAATCAGAAACAAAACCCAAACCCTCCTCCAGCTCACACTGCTCACTCTGACAGACCCCCCCCAAGGACTGAGATGGGGTGGGGGGGTGGGGCTTGAAGATGAAATCAGTGCATGAGAACAGAGACCATAATAAACTCAAATCCCCAAACCAATTATTTCTCAGAAACAAAGTTCGTGTCTCTTTGCCTTTGCTTTTATTTTGGGAAACACGGAATCCCTGGGCAGAAATGGGGCTGTCCTTTGACTTGAGGCATGGGCCACGCCTACTGACAACTCAAGGAACCACCATAGCTAGCCCTCTCGCATCTGGGGAGCTGGGCTCCCCAGAATGGTAGGAAGTAGTGACAAGCCTTTGGTTTGTGCAACCAGCACTTACTCCTCTTATTTATATTTAAGGGAAGAAGCATGCATCTTGTAAACTTTTCAGGGCAGGCGTGGTGTCGCCTTCAATCTAAGGGTAGGACTGGAAAATGGACTCTTCGGCTCTTCTCTTTTTGGGGACCTTATTCAAGACCCACATTCTTTCACAATTTTTTTTTTTTTACAATTTGTTAGAAGCTATACTATATATCATTTATCTATGTACTTGTTAGGTTTGCTGACTGCCTCCCTATGAAACTGATTACCAAGAAGATGAGGTTAGGTGTCTTTCCTTCGCTCCTGTTTCCCCAGTACCTACAACAGCGCTTGGCCCAAGTAGGTGCTCAATAAGTATTAGCTGAATGAATGAAAGGAACATTCAGTTTAGAGATCTTATTTCCTTCCTATTATCATACTTTCCCAGATGTGGGTAGAATATGAGGACGAGTGAGGGCCTTGAGTCCTAAGCATCTGAAAACGGTGAAGTTCTCAGCTTTGAGGGTAGAGTGAGGTTTTCTCTCCCTCAAGACTCATAACTCAGAGTATGGGATTTGTTCTAACTCCTGTCAGTTCCAAAGGAGGCTGAAGAGACGTGTGGGCGGTTGTGGGTGCGACTCTCAGAGGATGAATAATTGGTGTTTGGGATAATGTCAGTAGGGTCACACAATTATACACTTTCGGCTAAAAGATCACCAGTCTAGGCCAATTTTCCCCACAGCAGAGTCTTTCGAGCTAGTTTTTAAGAGTTTACAGAACTGCATATATACGTCCCAAATCAAACTATGCTGGCTCTCACTAGGACAACTATATACCTTATAAGTCAAACGGAATGCTGGACGTGGATTGGGGAAGCTATTAATAATTACACTAGACAAAAAGCATAACTGGAGACTATCGTAGAAAAACCAGAGTGAACATGCAATTGTTCAGTAAGTAGAAGTGATTCACAGGAGTTTTAGAAACACGAGTTCTGTGAAGAGACAAACAATAGGAACTGGGGAGAAGAAGCCTTTAAGGGGTCTTCCCACTGCATCAGGCAAAATTTTTCGCAAATTTTCCCAGGTCAGAAATACCAATCTTCAGTCACATTGGAAATTTCTCCCATTTCAACAAGCTCCCTGACATTCACATGTTCTTTCCGTCTGAATTGCATGTTTCATGTAAAGACAAAAATCCCAGCTATCATCAATTCAAAACAACTTTTGTCTTTCCTTGAGCTAAGTAATCCAAGGACTTTCTATCAGCTTCTTTCTTATTTTCCAATCTCTTGATCAGTTTGTTGGTCTCTTCCAATAAGTTCTTGTTAGACCCTCTTTTCCAAAATTCTCTATGGGTCCCACTAACATTTGATACCCAGAGTCCAACTTAATATTGAGGGAAGGAGCTGGTTGACATTATTTCTATTGTACCATGGCTGCGAAAATGATCCTGCAAAGGGAATGTGGTCCTTGATTCCAGCCTGTTCTGTGTTAACATCTGTCCGTGAACATTCCTTTAAGAATTTAAAACACATCAGGGCCACCTACGAGGTCTCTATCCTGCCACAGTTTTCCAGACAGTAACAGCTTGCTCTTAATCTTTTGGAAATGAGCTACCGCAGGGACCCCCAGCTTATCTTGCCTAAACATGAGATACAAAGGACTTTTCTAATTTTGTGATCATAGAGTGCTCCTTTCACAGACATTCCGATGTTTGAGGGAGCAGGCAATGTTGAGAATGTGGGAGATGACCTGTGCAGGGACAAGTCAGAGCTCAGGAGGCACACTTGGCAAGAAGAACACACCAGTTGAAAGCAAGTATTGTGTCATCCTTCATTTTTGTCTCACCGACCCAGGACTGACAGGAGATAGAAGACCAGCAAACGCAACCCCTCACCTCATGAACTCCAGTCCTAGAGCTTCTCCCTGTCAAGACAGGTCTTGGAGAAGATGGAACAATGTGTCACCAAACATCATTTTTGGTTTTAGCAAAGTCTGTGCCTCTTTCATCTGATGTAATTCTTTCCAAAAAGCAAGAGCTCTTCCCAGCTTCCAGATCTCTTTCAACGCAGTCATTTGCATAAGACACTAAAGACAACTGTGTTTAAGATCCCTTTAAGCTGAAGCCTTCTACTAGGGCAGATGGAGCAAGCACTCCACATTTTTATTCAAGCTTCAACAAGCACCTGAACCTTTGAATCTCACCTCTACCTCCCTTTACAAAGGAGATGGGTCCACAAAGAGTTGGGAGGAATTGAACTACCTTACAAGGCCAAGGGGTGTTTGTTATTTAAAATGACCCCTGCAGAAATCTTACTCTAAGAGAGAAGATGTCTTACCCCATCCCCTTTCCTTCTTTAATGTTTGGTAAATTATATTTTTAGATATTAAGTTTGTGCAAGGTGAAGACTATTTGCACTGCTTCAAAGTCTGGAGTTTTATCGTCAGAAATCATTGTTTTTGTGCCAGAGGACATGGAGGTATTTCTTCTTTCACACAGACGCTCCTGAAGAGATTTTTCTTCTTCCCTGCCTGCTTCCCCTTCCCACACTGATTCAAATCAAAGACAGACTCTTTCAGATGGCAAGATGATTTTTCCAAAATCGGCACAGTACTCATCATTTTCACTGTATGCCTCCCCTTCTGTTCTGAGCTTCTGGGGGAAGATGTCTGAAACCCAGGGTTTGCTTAATTGATCACATGAATTGAAAGTACACTTCGGTCTCATCACCAATCACTGGCTTCTTCCTGACCACAGGAGTAACCGCAGGTCTTGTCAGGACAGTAGAAACATAGGCATTGAAATCACGTGGTGTCTCTCTGTACAGTTTTTAAATGGCGGCCAAGAAGGAACAGGCTCATATTGGAGGGGAGTGTCCTCTCTAGAAACCCAGTCTCTCACTCACAAATACCTGGTATTCTTCTGGCTCAACTAGCAATTGCAAGTCTGTCCAGTAAATGATGATGGCTCTTCACTTTACATTCTTACTCCTGTCGTGTGACTGACCTGGTACAGGCATCTTCCAGCTCCATGGAACATGAGCCCCGGGGAGGGCTTCTGCCTGTGCCTATAAAGTGTGTTTTTCCCTTTCCTCCTTCCCATTTTCCCTCTGTCCCTTCCTTCTTTCTCTCTCTTTCTCTCTCTCTTGCTTCTTCCCTTCTTTCTTCTTTTCCCTCTTTCCCTTTTTTGGAGAGACAAATGTGATGATGGGCAGTGAATAAAAGGGAACTACAGTCCTGGAAGACCTTATTACTGATGGGGCAACCTAAGAATTTGTCAAATTCTCTGGAGACCAGATAATGACAAAGGTATTGATTGGTTCCTTTTATTTTCTCTGGAATAAAAATACCTCAAAGGCAGAGAACAGATCCCTTCTATGTGGGATGCAATATTAGCAGGTTGAGGGAGGTTGATAAATCAAGACGGTTGATGTTTTATAGCAATTTTTAGTTGCCTCCCAAGCTCCTATATCCCAGTCTGACTTTCCCAGTTTGGATCTGGGGATCTACATTGTCCCAGGGAAGCTAGGCTAAGTTAATCTGTATATTGATACTCATTTCTATGGGCATTGCTGGGGATGATGCTATTTAAGCTTAAATATGATTTAAACTAGATGCTCTCTTTCTTCTAGACGTGAACAAGATGCACATATTGTGCAAGATGTTGTGAACAGCCATCCTTCTATCAAAAGAATCGTAAGATAAAGCCAACCACATGAAAGGTAAAGCAGAGAGACGCAAAATCAGGTCCATTTTGACCTTCTTGAGCCACTTGATTGAATCACACTTGAAACCAGATCTACAACTAGATTTCTTAGTTATATTGGACCAATAAATTCTTTTTATTATTTAAGCTGAGTTGAAGTTTCTGGTATACATGACCCAAATATTACTAATTTTGATAAACCACGTATTTGACTAAAGGAATCAATGGGGGGGAGGGTAAAATACACACACAGAAAGAACACTTGATCTCTACACAAAGCATTATAACTTTTTTGGGAGGATACACAATGTGTAAGATGTAACTTAGGTTGGAAGTCGAACTGCAAAGTAAAATCAATGAGTATGCAACTTAAGAATAACACACAGAGGACATTCAGTATTACAAAATGTAGTGCTTTCAGAGAGGAAGTGATCAGTGAAAGAGGATGGAGGGCTTTATGGAGGAGGTGAGATTTAGGCAAGAATATGTAAGGTGGATGAAGGAGACATAAGCAAGGAGAACAATATGAGCCAAGAGGCCCGAGGCTCTAAAATGTCTCGAAAGTACTGTGACTATCAAATGCACAACCCCCATCAGTTTGGCTTTGTATAGTAATCCTCTTAGTTTCTAGTGATGTGATCGTAATGAGCTCAAACAGCCCCCTTTACTAAGAAAGCCAATATGAGTTCTCTCTGGGTGCGCTCCATCGCTTTCTCAGATGTAAAAGTCTGGGTGAGATTCAGCTGTCTAGTCTCTTCCCTGTGTTCCCTGCATAATTTCTGCCTCTGAGTTACAGGAAATTTCTTTCTGAAAAGCCATTTGGAGACAGATTGTAATATAATGCTCTTGAACATTCCACTCTAGCAATCGATAAAGGCAGCACTCAATGCAGAAATAATCAAACACAGGATGGAATCTAATATGCACAAAGCTGATATTTTAACTAGACCCAAGAAGCTCAGTGATTCTGTGCTCCAAGCTGTGACCTGGTTTGTTTTCCTGCCTTTGTCTTATATTTTTATATACTTTTAAGGTCAAGCTTTTTGAAGTAGCTTATAGTTATTTTATTCTATTTTCGTTGTTCAAGGTTACATCCAAGGTCAAATCTACATAAAAATAAGCGTGTTGGCAACCAGCAAAGAGTATGTTATTCTAGGAAGAAATAAAATGGCAATTGTGACCCTGGATCTCCTGCCACACCCTCCTCACGCTCTCCTTTGACTCTTTAAGGAAGAAGGCTGAATGCTTACACCAGTATGTGCCAAGCAAATCAGAACTGCTTTCTTGGGAAAGATAAGCTTTTCTAATAAAAAGACATCCTGTCCTTGCTAAAGCACCATCAGGCGGGGGACGGGAGATAGTGTGGGGGCATCATTTGCATTCTATAATCTGGACTGGGAACAAGATGGAAAACAGTGTTTCTTCTCATTCTTTCTCTTCTCACCAAGATTGTGTTGGCCTTCCCTTTCTGGAACTATTATCTGTGGACATGTCCCCTGGTTATCAGACCAACATTCTGAACCTGTGCTTTAAAACCACCTTTGGAAGATGCTAAACACATCTTCAATAATAATGAGTCATAAGCAACAACAACATCCGTGCAGAAGATTGAAAGAAAATCATTCTCACTACAATCATTGTTTTAATCATTAGAAAAGGGGAAGGGATTTATAGAACAGTAGCTAAAGAAATAGGATCCTTCAAATATTCCACAGCTCAAGATAGCATTCATAAGATTTGTGGGTGAAGGGATTTTGGTGTTATCATTCAATGAACATTGGTGTCACCATGATTTATTAAATTGGTGCTACTCTTCCCTATGCCAACTGCCACCACCCCCTGCATACTCACGTAATTATAGAACTGGAAGGGGACAGGAATATTCATACCCCATAGGACTGAACTGGGATCTGGGAAGTTCAAGAATGTAATGATAATGCAAGGATTTACTCTCAGCCAGGCTTGAAGAGCCAGTGTGTCATCAGAAGTACTGAAGCCATTAAAGATTCAGGAGTGATCCAGTTAAGGGGACTCCTTCAAAATCCCTACCATGGTTAATCAGGAATAACCCACAATGGATTACTACTCAGCAATAAAACTCTGGACAACATTGATGAATTGCAAAATAATTATGCCCAATGAAAGAAGCCAGGCAAGAAAGAGTACATACTGTATGATTCCATTTATTTATGATACATTTCTGGAAAATGCAAACTAATCTGTAGTGACACAAAGCAGATCAGTGGTTGTCTGGGGTAGGCAGGAGGTGTGAGTAGGGGCAGGAGGAGGAATTACAATGGGGCACAGGGAAACTTAGAGTTGAATTATATGATCCTTATATTAATTATGGTGGATGGTTTCTTGGGTATATTCATACTTCAAAAAGTATCAATTTGTACATTTTAAATGTATGCACTTTATCATTTGTTGTAGGTTACCTCAATAAAGTTGACTTTAAAACTCAGTGATTAAAGAAATAGGGGATGAGGGATTTGCCCACCTTTTGAAGAACAAAAGGCAACTACGGCCTGTGTCTCCCACACAGCCCAGACAATTTTATTAGCATTTACTCCCTTCCAATTTCAGCCTAGCACCTCAAAGACGAGTTCTTGTCCTATGATTTTACTTTGTAACTCTAGAAAAGAATTACACCTAAACCACAGCAACTGGTTTATATGATAACCCTTCTTCTAGGCTATGATGACATCTAAGGAGATTCTTATTTGGGAGGGGGGGATATCATCATCACTACCTATGATCTATACATGAATAATATTTTTAACCCAGAAACGTAATGCTCTTTATTGGTTGCCATAAGACTTTTGGTGGGAGAGTTTACCTAACTCTCAGAATCAAGTAATATATGTAATTGTGGGAAAATAATGAACGTCTAGACAATTGACTTGGTTCCTCCAAAAAGTTTGTGGTAGGGAAGTAAAAGATAAAGACAGGTGGAAGATATATAATACAATGAGAGGCCCTCAGTAGGATCCTTGTTCAATCGAGTCAACTGTAAATAGACTCCTTTGGGACGACTGGGAACTGTGAGATGTAAATGTGTGGGATATGAAAGAAGGAATTTCATGAGTGGGAAAATGGCATGGCTGCTCATAAAAATATCTGCAGTGCTCAGTGCTGTGTAAGAAGTGTGAAAGGAGACACCACTGATGGCTGGGATTTACTCTAAAATACTTCAGTGGAGAAAGATAGAGGAGGTAAAACTCTTGATAATCGCTGAATGTGGGTGATGCCATACGGAGTTCAGTATATTATTCTTTTTTACCTTTGTACATATTTGAATGTTTCATAATAAAAAATGTTAAAAGACTTCATTAAAGTATGTAGCACATTTTTAAAAAGAGGAGGGGGCATAAATCACAGCGATGACCTAAGGGGAAGACCTGATCCACCAATAAGAAGATGGGGTTAGGGGATGGGTGGTGGGTGTGGAGCTGCCCCAGATCTCTTTCTGGAACTGACTGAGCCTCACTTACTAAGAGACCTGAGAGAAAGTCCCTTACTCAAGGAAAACTAGACAATGTGCCTGGCCTGCCGGGTGAGTATGAAGAAGTTGCCTTTTCTGCAGCCCCAGCTGGATGGGTAAGAGTTATTCAAGGGCCTCGTAGTCTCCTAAGAGTGTTTAAGAGCAATGATAGTTCTACCCTATCCAAACTGCTCCAGCATCAGATGATAGGTGGGCAGCCCCCTCGTTCTGCTCCTGTCCCCAGTGAGGTTGAGTTTCCAGGAGTCACTGAATCTCAGAAACCCTGCATTTTTCTCTGATGTTTTTGAAGTTGGAAATCCATCTCTCCTCTGTGTTGAGGTTCTTTATTACTTGTGGCCCCCTCCCTATAGCACTGCAGACAAGAACCAGGCGACAAGAATAAGTGAGATGACCCCAAACAAGCTCTCCCTCTACATTTACAGGGCAAACCATGATTTTTCTCAAGGCCCACAAATTATAGGGAGGCAAAGGTTGGAAAAATCCAGAAACACACACACACACACACACACACACACACACACACACACACACACACAACCATACCACCCATAAAAACATGCCAGATGGGAGGGGAAGATGCCTATAATTCTACTGGCTTTCAAATGTATTTATTTAGTTCAGTCATTTTATGAAACAAAACCCAGAAATTCCAGGCATCTCTCCTAAACAAAAGAACCACTAATGTTTGTTTCTGGTCAGCATGTGAAACTTGGTTAAAACCCAAATGTTAGACATAGGTTCCTAAGGAAGGTTCCTTGCAGGCCAGACTCAGAAATGGAATGCCTGCCACATGCATTCTAACCTAGCCGTCAAACTAAGAGTCCAATCCAGGGTTGCCAACAACTGGGAAAATGTTCAGGAGACACTCTTCCTACCTATGTCAAGGAGAAAACTTCCTCCAGAACAATCATCAAGAAAGAAGTAGAGATAATTATTCAAACCATGGCACTCCTAAGATTTTCTAACTGCTCTGAACCCCCCAAAGAAATCTTGATTGAGATGGTCTAGATTCCACAATGTTATCAGTCATCAACAGATTTCAACCTTCCTTGAAAGTGCTTCCAATTGTTCCAGTGGCTAAAGCGACTTGAATCAACACTGGATATAGCAAAGAAAACAAACCACTTATAAACTTTCCCATACCTGCCAAAACTGGAAAGCTATAAATAGGGGTAGCAAACACTGTTCAAAAATATTTCTCTGGGAGAAAACAGGCGGAAAAGAATGAATAATTTTCAAAGAAGTAAGGATTTTTTTTTTTTCAAGTTAGTTGATTTTGCAACTTGGAATTTCTATGGCCATGAGGAAGTGAGGAAAACAAAACTCAGCCCTGATGATAGGTTTCCTATACCCATGAGAATGCTGAAGTGGTGTGGCTTGAAACAATTACATGGTATACCATGTTGATAGAGTTATCTCACTTTCTTTGTTAGTCCACCTACTGCTGTTGGGAGAAGGAAGTGCTTTTCCATATCAGCATCCTGTTGTACTTTTAAGAAGATAGGCTCTTTTCTCCCCAGAGAATGCTGTTTGTCAAGGTCATTGGCCAACTGGACTAGAACTCAGGTTCAAATCCACAGTAATTTCTGGTATTGGATTGCCCCAAGTATCTCTTTAATCATCAAGTTTGCTGTTATTTGTTTCTCAAGCATTAAACTCTTTTGTTATTGTTGTTCCAAGGAATAGAAATCTTCAAAGTTTAACAATTTTGAGTTTGAATCTTGCTTCTGCTATTACTAGCTGGGTAACGCAGGGCAACTTGTTAAACCCTATGTGCCTCAGTTATTCCAGAAATGGCCCACGTGGTTTGCTTCTTGGAACCCTTGATTAGCTGATCTGGTTATTGATTCAGTGATTAAAAATAAATCTAGTTAGTAAACAATCTGAGGGGATGAAGTTAAGGCTTTAGTGTGCAGAATCCTGCCCACCACTAAATTCCTCTTGTGTAAATTGAAAATTATATGACAGCGGATGCAAAGTGCTTGATGTAATGTGTGGCAATGTAAGGATTCAATAAATGCTGTAGTCACTTTTTTTTTAAAGATTTTATTTATTTATTTGACAGAGAGAGAGAGATCATAAGCAGGCAGAGAGGCAGGCAGAGAGAGGGGGGGAAGCAGGTTCCCCGCTGAACAGATAGCCTGATGCGGGGCTCGCTCCCAATACCCTGATTTCATGACCTGAGCCGAAGGCAGAGGCTTTAACCCGCTGAGCCACCCAGGTGCCCCTGCTGTAGTCACTTTTAATAATAAATGGTTTCTGATTAGAAAAACAGATCAATCATTTCCCTGATTAAAGGCACTTCATTTATATGTACATGTATGAATATAAAATGACAACAAATATCATACGCGTGTCAACGGCACCATTCTTCCAATGGTTGGTGGAGCCATTAGGTTTATCTTACTCCTCCACAGCACACAGCCTTGGCAAACCCCCTTCAGAATAGACGCTTTGTTCCCTCTCCGCCTCTCCCTCTCCCACACTTTGTTTCCTCCCTTCCATTTGGAATATGAAACGTTCCCTTTTGGTGTCTGTCTTTATGAAGGATAGGACTCATAAGACCAAGAGTATTCAGAACCTGGAATTAAATGCTGAGGTGGCCCTGCCTCTATGTGCAAAACTTTGACCTTGCTGTGGTCACTGAGGAGATCATCACTATACAAAATGCTTCTCAGGGACACCTGGGGGGCTCAGTTGGTTAAGCGTCTGCCTTTGGCTCAGGTCATGATCCCAGGGTCCTGGGATGGAGTCCAGCATCAGTCTCCTGGCTCAGCAGGGAGCCTGCTTCTCCCTCTGCCTGCGTTTCCCTCTGCTTGTGCTCTCTCTCTCTGACAAATAAATAAATAAAATCTTTAACATAAAATAAAATAAAATGCTTCTCAAAGTCAAGAAGAAAGTCAGTGGGACTAAGGACTGCCTACGGACCTGAGCGCATTACGCTGTTTCATTCCTTTCCAAGAGCATTTTTAGAATCATGCCATTGTCTAGTTGATAAAAAAATTCACTGTGTGGGGTCCACCTATATGTCTATGCACTAGATATAAGTAGTTCTTAATATTTTTTCATCCTTTCTTAGTTCAAGGTCTAAGTAGCCTAGAAAGATATGGTTGAAAGACTGTTATAGCTCAATGGGCTGCTTTTCCACAAGAGATGAGTAGGAGGATGTGTTACTCTGGGTTCTCCAAGAAGCAGATACTAAAATGGGATGAAACATGCCATGTTTCATGAAACACGGCATGAAACGTTCCAGCAGAATGGAAAAAGGGAAATGCCTGGGAGAGACCGCACGTAGGGACCCGGTGTGGCTGGGAGCGGCGATGCAAGTCTGTCCTGAATGGAGCGAAGAGGGAAGGAAGGTTGGATGGACACATCCTCCATGGTCCTGCAGCCTACAGAGGTGCAGCAGGTGGGCAGGGGGTCTTTGAGTGGGACTCAGCGGTCAGAGGGGCCCTATGTCACCCAGGCACAGACCTGCCTTGGTATCCCTGTTGTGAGCAGTTGTTGGCTGGGACTAGCCCAAAGAAGGTGTCACCTTGGTGATAACAGGAGATGCACTTCAGATCACAGCACTGGCGGTCAGTTTTGCTCCCTATGGTTGGAGGTCCGCAAGATACATTCTCCTGGCCACCCCAGGGAAGATGGTCCCTTACTAGCCCAAGATCTCTTGCAGAGATCTCAGATAGCTGGAGAAGTAAGAAAGGCTGCCTGTGGAACACAGGTGCCAACCTCTCCTCAGGTCCCCAAAATA
>CM053607.1:24300000-24349820 GCA_028646535.1 Procyon lotor
AAATAAAATTAAATTAAAAAAAAAAGTCATAGAAGTAGACTAGAGTCCTTATTATTAGGAAATATTTAATTGAAACAAGGCCTCCCACTGTTAAGCTTAGAAGTAGATTGTATCCTCCCAATAGGTGCAGTCTGGTGGGTGTGGGCCATGACATTCCCTGAGTCACAGGTGAAAAGGCTGAGAAATAGAGTGATCATGGTAAGACACAACTGATCTAACTCCAAGAAGACTGTGTCCCCAGAAGGTACAACTATGTGGTAATCGCATAACGAGAAAACAGAAGAGATCCTCCAATCTGCCCAGGCACGAGTTTGGGCTGAGAAATCGAGTGGCCTCTTAGAAACAGCATCTGTAAAATAATTTGGGATTTCAAGTGATTACAACTCAAGTGAACTTGGATGTAGAAAAAAGTAATTTTATCCAATGTCAAGAGATTTTAGAACTAAAATGCACCTTAGATTGTATCTAGGAGTTGTTTGGAAGTAGATTTACCCTCCCAACAGGTGTTTAAAAAATTTGAGCGCTCGGTATAATTTGATAAAAAGCATAGACTGTCTACTTGCAAATGCACATGTTTTAAATAAGGTAAGTAAGCCCAGAGGGTTAAGTTAATTGGGCCAAGGTCACCAACTAGCTAGTAGCAGAGTCAGAACTGGAACTCACATTCCCTGACTTTTAATTTAATGTTTCATCCTTCACTGTATCTTGCCTTTGGCTCTTGTTTCTGGAGGAACTGGGTGTCCTTGCATTATGGAGTTGAAATGAGAAACGTTCAACTAATGTCTATTTCTGGGACCAAGAATAGGCCATTATAGCCATATTTCTGGGCTTCTGTGAGGTTCTTGGGACCCCGAGGTGTCCATGGTGACACCCTGGAGGGGAAGCATCACTTCTACAATGTCCTCAAGAGAATCACGTAAGAATAGGTTCATACGCTCAAGCCAGAGGATGTGTTCTAGGGTAGGGGCTGGCTCAACATGCACAGATTTCTTCTCAACCACTGACTGTTAATGAGCGTATTAAACATTTCCTCTATTTCCCTCTAGTTGCAAAACACCACAAAGGCAAAGCAGGGTCTTGAAACACTACCAGCAAATCTTGTATATCTATCAGGGACCAAGAAAGTGAGAAAGAGAAGGGGGGGGTGGAGAGAACACAAAACGAAGGACTAGAAGAGAGAGAAAGTAAACAGATACACAAGCCAATAAAGCCATTTCTCCCTGGGCCACACCCTCCCTCAGAAATCTGAAAGCTGGGCTCTAATTCAGGAGCGGACGATGTTTTGAGTCTCTTTCCATAGTTTCCAGGGGTCTGATTTTTACCAAGGATTCCCACAGGAAAATGGTTATTCTTTCAATTTAGTGAGGATCCCTGACAAAGACCAACTCTCTCTATTCTTCCCTGTAGGTGAAGAGTGACTCACTAAGGCGGAGGGAGAAAGTCCAACATCCCTAAGCGCTAGGACCCCCCAGCTAACAATTTGTCAGAGCAGCCACTCCTGCCAGTGGGAGCCTCCTGCCACAGTCCCGTCAGTGGTAACAGATGCTTCACAGAGGGTGGCCCTCCGTGATGGCATCCAAGAGCACTGACTCCTCTCACAGACAGTAGAAGCTCCTCTGTGAACCATGGAGACAACTGTCAGCACTTACTTAAGTCCGTGTCTTTTTTGGGTCTCAGGGTCTCTCAGCTCTTCCAGTTGTTTCTAGGCTATTCAACCAGAGGAGGACTGCACGTGACTCTCCCAGCCCCGCTTCAGAGGCCCACTCCCAGCAAGTCCCTGGTCCTTTTTTTTTTTTTAAGATTTTATTTATTTATTTATTTGACAGAGAGAGAGAGAGAGAGATCACAAGCAGGCAGAGAGAGAGGGGGAAGCAGGCTCTCCGCTGAGCGGAGAGCCCGATGTGGGGCTTGATCCCAGGACCCTGAGATCATGACCTGAGCTGAAGGCAGAGGCTTTAACCCACTGAGCCACCCAGGTGCCCCTCCCTGGTCCCTTTTGATCAACACTTCTGCATTTTCACATATACCCTAAAGAAAAATCTCATATGTCTTCACAAGGAGACCCGGCGAGACTCTTCACGGAAGCACCTCTCTAAGGAAAACAACCTGGAAACAACTTAAACATCCATCCCCCAGAGATGAGACGAATAAACATCACTGCATTTACAAAATGGAATAAACACAGCAGATATAATGAATGATACATAGATAAATGCAGCATCTCAGATGAATTTCAAAAATATAATAACAAAGAAGAAAAGCGATATATAGTAGGATACTATTGATATCAAGTTTGAAAGCATGCAAAATAACGCTTTTTTAGTCTACACCGAGAAAGTGAGTAGAGAGACCCAATGATACTGAGAAAAGGAGCTGTGGACACATTTGGGGGAAGAGGGGAGGAAGGGGGAAGAGCAGAGGAAAAAGCAAGAGCCTAGGGCCTGAGGTGAAAGCATGTTTGATGGGTTTGAGTATGAGCTAGCAGGTCCGTGTGGCTGGAATAGTATATATGTGGGAATGGAGAGCATAGGAAAGAAGGCTAGAGATGTGGTCAGTGGTTAGACCACGAAGGGCCGTGTCATTGCTACGGTAAAGTTTTGACAAGGAAATGTGTGGTGAAAGGCCTAAAAATAAGGGCCAATACTATGTCCTTTCATTGACATCTGGGGGATGGTAGGAGGGCCTCAAATGGCCCACCTACAAGTTCCTCTCCCCGTTCTGCTCCCACAGAAAAGATCCCCTAGCCAAACAATGGCTAATCCAGTGGACAAGGTGCAGTTCCTGCTGATCCTTAAATTATTCAACCAATTACATCTTCCTGGGGAACAAGGGGACACCACAGCCTTGATATTACAGAGCCTGCCCCCCACCAATCCTGGTCGTTCACTCTGAGTGCAAACCCTATGTGGCCATGCATGGCAGGCAGTGTCCCCCTCCCCCAGAGTGTGACTCAGTCTCATCCGTCCAGTGCTGGGCGTCCTGTGTCTGACCATTAGCCATGTCCGGAAGCCCAAGGTGGGAATTCCTCCCTCACCAACAGGGTGGACAGGAGATGATTCTAACAGGGTCACACGATCAGACTTAGGTTTAAACAGATGCTGGCTGCCACTGAAATGAGTTAGAAAGATGCAGAAACAAGAATACCAAACATAAGGTTGTGCGTCATCCAGATGTGATCATTACCTCACATAGACAAGAGCAGACGTGGTAGAAAGGAGCCATGGCTGGATTTGAGATGGACTGAGAAGGTGCAGTCGGTAGGATTTGCTCCGAAATTGAATATGGGTGTGAATGAGAGACAGCAATCAGGGCTTTTTTTTTTTTTTTGATGACTGGTTGCCATTTATTCATGTGGGGAAAATGGGAGAAGGGATGTTTTACCGTGAATCTCCCGGTCTTGAACAAGGTGTTGCACAAAGAAGACTAAAAGGTGGGTTGGGGGCGGGGGGGGGGGATGGGGACGATTAAAAGGGAAAGAAAGGATCCAACTCATTTTGTCAGGCTTGTATGGTCTTGATACCAAATCCAATTCGAGAAGAAAATTGCATATAGATCAGTTTCACTTATAAACATGATGTGAAAATCCTAATTAAAATACCAACTATAAGGGGGCGCCTGGGTGGCTCAGTCAGCTAAGCATCTGCCTTTGGCTCAGGTTATGATCCCAGAGTCCCAGGATGGAGCCCTGCATCAGGCTCCCTGCTCATTGGGGGGGTCTGCTTCTCCCTCACCCTCTGCCCCTCCTCTTTCTCCCTTCCCTGCTTATGCTCTCTCTCTCAAGTAAACAAATAAAATATTAAAATATCAACCATCAGAATTCGATAATTTATTTGAACGTAAAGCATGGTCTTATGGGGCCCATTGAAGAAAAATGATTTAGGAAGAGAAAACATGAAACTATTAAAATAATTGATCACAGTGACAGAGCAAAGGAGAAAAATCACATGATTATCTCAACAAATGCAGAAAAATGCATTGAATAGGGGCACCTATTCAATGCTCAGTCTGTAGAGCATGTGACTTGATTTCGGGGTTTTAAGCTCGAGCCCCATGTTGGGTATAGAGAGTACTTAAAAAAATAAAATCCTAAAAAAAGGAAAAGCATTACATAAAATTCAACATCTAAGTTTTTAAAATAAATTCTTAGGAAACTGGGAATAGAGAGGGGAACTTCTTTAACCTGATAAAGGCTTTCTACTAATGATCTACCACAATCATAAAATTTAATTAAAAAATTTTAGATGCAATTTCCTTTCAAGTAAGGAACAAGGCATGAATGCCTTGGTGTCACTGCCACACTTAAACAGAGTTCAGGAAGTCCTGGTCAATGCATTAATACCAGGAAGGAAGGAGACCAAATTGTTACTATTTGCAGTTTCAATACCATGATCAAATGCATGTAAAACCTAAGAAAAGCAGTAAACAATTATAGTTAAAAGGGAGTTCAGCAAGTTTATTTTATGTATGTTTATATATATGTGCATATATACAAACACACACACACACACATATATATGAACATACCCACACAAAACTTAACAATGTTCCTAAAAATAAGCAATAACCAATAAGAAAATATAATAGAATATAAATACCACTCATGGTAGCAAGAAAAACTATAAAGCATATAGACAACTAAAGAAAACACAAGAGCTTTAAAAAGAATAAAATTTAAACTTAAAATGTAAACTATTAAAGCACATACATATCAGAAAACCTTAATAAATGGAACATTAAATATCATATATATTAACAGCTTGCTTAAACATCATATAGAATTAATTCTTCCTTGGTCAATCTCTAAATTCAATGCAATTACAATAAAGATTCCAGAAAAATGTTTTAATATAAAAAATGGATTCTAGAATTTATGTGGAAAAATAAGAATTTGAAAAGGGTTAAGACAAAACCAAAAAGAAGATAAATCGGGTAGTAGAACATATTGAAGGAAATGAAGAAAATCTTTTTTTTTTTTTTTTTTTTTTTAAAGATTTTATTTATTAGACAGAGAGAGATCACAAGTAGGCAGAGAGGAGGGCAGAGAGAGAGGGGGGAGCAGGCTCCCTGCTGAGCAGAGAGCCCGATGTGGGGCTCGATCGCGGGACCCTGAGATCATGACCTGGGTTGAAGGCAAAGGCTTTAACCCACTGAGCCACCCAGGCACCCCGAAGAAAATCTTTATTGATAAAGCTAACACAGGTGGCAGACCGAGCGACACCACCAGCTAAAACCCACAAATGACCAAATGTCAAGATGTGGAAAAAAAGTCTTGTAATTCGGTTAAGTCAATATTGAAAATGAAGTTCAAAGCAGAGAAAATGGGGGGAATAACCCACCCTTTGAGAAAATAAGACAAATTAGAAAGTCAAAATCATAAAAACCAGCAAAGTCAGGAAACACAGTACAGGAAAAAAAAAAAACATGGGGAAAGATATAAGTAGGCAAATCACAGGAGGAAAACCCAACTAGCTAATAATTACATGAAGAATGCACTACCTCGGGACACCTGGATGGCTCAGTGGGTTAAAGCCTCTGCCTTTGGCTCAGTCATGATCCCAGGGTCCTGGGATCGAGTCCCACATAGGGCTCTTTGCTCAGCGGGGAGCCTGCTTCTCCCTCTGCCTGCTGCTCCCCCTGCTTGTGCTCACTCTCTCTCTGACAAATAAATTAAAAATTAAAAAAAAAAAAAGAATGTACTACCTCATTCATTATCCAATTAATGTAAATTGAAACTAAAGTGTTATACCACTTAATTCACAGAGATTGGCAAAAATTAGAAAGCCAGGGGCGCCTGGGTGGCTCAGTCATTAAGCGTCTACCTTCGGCTCAGGTCATGATCCCAGGGTCCTGGGGTCGAGCCCCGCATCAGGCTCCCTGCTCGGCAGGAAGCCTGCTTCTCCCGCTACCATTCCCTCTGCTTGTGTTCCCTCTCTCGCTGTGTTTCTCTCTGTCAAATAAATAAAATTAAAAAAAAAAAAATTAAAAAGCCAGAGAATAGCAGGTGTTGGTAAGGATATGGAAAATGGTAATCATCGTACACCACTGGAAGAAGTATGAAGCAATGCAGGATTTCTAGAAAGCAAACAGCAATGCTTAGTGAAATTAAGATGCACACCCACACCACCCCTAAATCCTACTCCTATGTATATAATTCAAAGTCTCATTTAAGTGTGTCCAAAGACATGTTAGAGGATGCTCATGCCAGACTGTGTGTGGTAGCAAGGATTCGGAGCCAACCTAAATGTCCATTGATGAGGGAAATTGACAAAGAAAATGTGTATGATACAATGGGATCCTATGTAACCATCAGACGTAGCGAACCAGATCTTCACATAGCAGCACAGGATGAATCTCGAAGTGTTGAGTAAAAAGAGAAAAACAGAAAGATGAGATTCTAATCTCGACAGCAATTATGTAAATCAAAAACACTGATGCATAATAACATTATTTTTCAAGGATATAGCTGTCTCCATAAACAGAGGGAAGATGGGCTCCAAAGACAGAGCACGGTATAGTGAGTGAAGGAAGGAAGGAAGATACTACAGATGAAAGGGAAAAAGATAAAATTAAGAAGAGGGGCCTTACAATGACTGATGCTGATAATGGGTCACGAAGAGAAGAGTTTTCCTAACTCAATTCTGCCCACCGGAGGCCTACGAAAGACAAAGCACAGAAAGGAAAAGAACCAATTGGAAAGAAGGAAAAGAAGGAATTGAAAATTCCTTCCTGCTGATTTGTTACTTGAGGTTCTGAAATGTCTGTCTCACTACTTCAGAAAAGAATGAACCCATTCGCTAGGCCCTGGTCAGACATGAGGTGTCTTCCCCAGGACCGTCACCTAATGCTGAAAGCCTGTTTCTAGACCCTTAAAGAACAGCCCCGGTGGGCGAGGTCGAAGAGCGAGATTGACAGAGCTGACGGAGGCCTCTTGCCGCAGGGTATCTGCTTCCGAGGAAGCCCTCCGTACCTGGCAGCCCCTGTTATTTAGAAATACAGATGATCAGACCTTGCTTGACATCTGAGAGGTGAATGAGTCAACTCTTGTTTCATTACTGTGGGACCAGATGACCAGAAGGATGTGACCTGCCCATGGTCCAGAGATAAGGGGGAGGCCGGAAATGAGATGTCAGCTTGAGAACTCACTTTGCATCCAGTTTTGTCCACTAACCTCATTGCCTCCTCGGGCTTCCTTGGGAAGATATATATAAACTCGTTTTTCCGGGCCCGAGGGGAGCTTGTATTCATGATATGATTAAATCCATATGGCTGCCAATATTTCTGGCCGCTGGGACATCGCAGAGGGAACAACAGATACAGAAAACAGAGAAGACTATTTATCCACATCAGGTCTTTTAAAGGACATAACACAATTTCCAAATCATGCCAGTGATTGTCCAAAATTAGGAGCCTAAGAGCCTATAGGGTTAGTAAGAGGAAGTCACAAAGCAGATTATTATGGACCAGAGCGTCCCAAGCCAGGTCAGCAAGCTGTGCACCACACCTTGCAGGCCGTCATTTGGAGACCTGGCAAAGTAGAAAAGGAAGAGCGATTTAAAACCAGGGCTCTCCGCCCATCCTCCAGAAGAACGTCTTAATTTCTTTGTCTCCAAAATCAAATGGGGATGCTAGCAAGTTGCTGCCAATAGTGGGAAAGCCTGTCATTTTGATGGGCTGCTGCTGTCCCTGCGAAGGCGGCACCACCGTGAACCACTCTGAACACAGAACAGCCTGCAAGGCCGTCCATAATCTGAGGGCCCAGCCAGGATGCGCACATTGGCGTCAGCTGCAATGTCAAATATCATGAGCGTTTACACGGGGCTTTGCATCAAAACAGGACGGTTTATGAGAACCCAAGGCTCGAAAGCCTGAAGCCAGAATCATGAGGATGCCTTGGAAGGAGCAGCAGTATTATTTAACCAAACAGACTCTTGTCCTTCTTGTTTACTTTCTCCTCCCTCTCTCCTTCAGCTATTTTCTGCTATTTTTTTCACATACAAAAATGGAGAGCTTTTTGGTATCTGCTCCGTAATCCAGTGCATATGTTCCCATCTCTAGGGGCCAACAATTGCATCTTTCCCCCTAGTGTGTGCCCAGAGAAAATCACACATATTCTGTTCACTCTCTATTATACCACCATTCTATTTCCTCCTGAGTGCAAGCGTGTTGGGGGAGGGGCAGAGGGAGAGAGAGAATCCTCAAGCAGATTCGCTGCAGAACACAGAGCCCGATGACGCAGGGCTCAATCCCAGGACCCCGAGATCATGACCTGAGCCAAAATCAAGAGCGGGTTGTTTCACCGACCAAGCCACCCAGGCTCCCTAAGGGAGTCATTTTATATTCAGAGTCTCCTGCTATAAGGTGTTCCTATCTTTATTTTATTTTGAATAACACGGTTCTTTTCAGGGAAGACACATTATCCCGAAACACCCTCAGTCAATGCAAGATTTGGATGTTTGTAAGTGAAATCAGTGAACTTTAATGCATATTTAATTGTTCTTTCACTTAGGTGAAAGGCTTCACATTTGCCAGAGCGAGCATTAATGTGAACAAGCCTTTTAAATATCCCTTTTTGCCGGATTACAGTAAGTGGTTGCATGGGGGATGTTGAGAATACGCGACAGCAGGACGAATGAAATGCTATGCTGTTGCTTGGGATAAACTGAAAGATGAAAAATATGTGAAAATCTATGATTATAGAAATATTTCTTTATATGAACTGCAACATATATACAAAACGGTGTTAGTATATCAATTTTATAAGCATATTAAATGATTTTTAAAGTCTATATGACTAAATTAATAAATCAAGTATTTATAAGTAGATGGTTGGTGTTCCTTGCTATATCTTTAAAATTCAGGAGAGGGGAGGGAAGGAGGACTTACTTGGGAAATGGAAGAGGGACTCACATTTGACATTGCCTTCTGTTAGGACATATACAGGAAACACATAGTCAGGGCTGAATCCTAACTGAGTGAATGTCAAGGGCGGGGGCGGGGGGGAGAGAAGAGCCAACACATTCACAGTGAATTCTTTTCTTTCCTCAATGTTACGGAGGAAGTATGTTTACCTGTGTTTTACTTGAGTCCAGATCCTTAGTAGATGATGGCTCTTCTCTACACATGACCACGCTCGTTTGTGAAATAAGCACTCTTCGTTTGACATCAGAAAATGGGGGAAGCACTCTTGCAAACGGAGCGGCTCTCAGAGACCCTATACGTTTATTCCAAGAATGACAGTCACTGGCCAGAGCTGCGTGGGAACACCTCTTTGAGGACTGCCTTCAGAGGGCGGTCACAGCACAAATGACAGAGCCGGGCTCTGCACTTTATAGGCCGCATTTTTGCTTTTAACCCCAAATGGTTATACTCACGCCACTGACCAGCTTGGCCTCTGGATGACTCTCTGCTCTTTCCAGAAATCATTAAATCCACTCCCTTGCACTGGCCCCCATCCCCCACCCCACCCCAAAGGATGAAGACTTGGCACAGAGTGGGACTCTCAGAAGAATGCTTTGCAGGCTCTGAAGACAATTCCGCAGGATGAGTTCCAAACGCTTAGAGGAAAACAACGCAGTCAGAAGTATATGACCTCCCAACGAGAATGTGCTGAAAGGAGACAACATTCCTTCAGGTTCCAAGTTCTGGGAGATTTCATTTTAAGAATCATTTTATATTCCTACTTCGTATTTCAAATTTACAAGCGTTGCATTAGACACCAAGTAGCCAGGTTTGGTCTGCTTACTACTTAATTAAAACAGAAAACTTTAAGCTCCTTCTTTTCTTCTTTGAACACTAAGCCTATCAACACAAGGACAACGGGCCTGCTTTGCCCGCTAGCTTTTTTAGCAAAGCTGTGAGACCCTCGTCCCGAGTCACCACACTGACGCTGGAGCTGTAGAGGCAAACGTGCGACACAATGTAGGAGCATGAGCCCTGCCTTTGTTCTTCGTTTAAGGAGGGTCTGAAAGCTACGGTTACATGGACTTGTCTCATTTGCAGGCCTGGTTAATACATCTTTCACATTTTGGCCCCAGCATCCTACAGTCTGTCCATATATCATACTCTGGTCCTAGTCTTTGCTGGACAGTGATTTTGTCTTGAATTCATTACTATTCATTTATCAGCACTGTTTCTCAGAGCACCTAAGCTACTCCTTGTTGGGAAACCATGCTGCTTTAGAAACTCACTTTAACTCTTTCAAGCTACAAGGGTATTACTTAGTAAGTTCACGGAGGCAGTCATTTCTCACGTAGGAGTAGCTGACCCTTTAAAGGTTGTCACATAGCCAACTCGTGACCTGAGAGGAGGGTCCGATAAATACAGACCAAAGTAACCAATCCCAGTTAAGAAATAAGTTCCTCGAGGGATTTCAAAAGAGAGGATGGGTCCAGGGACATTTGCTAATGCTTTTGGACAGAACTCTAAGATTAGGAAATAAAGGAAAACAAATTAGACTTTTACATATTTGGATTTCAGAAGAGCATTTGATTCAGAAAAGTAATTTTCTGGTTAGATTAATTCAAGCTGGGTTGACTATATTTGCAGCCTAAAATACACGATTCTAGTATGAGACTCATTAGATTCCCATTTCCCATTACCTCTAGAGAGTGCCTATTGCCAAGCGCGGACATGTAAGATAAGTCCTTTCGCTGTGCAAAAGTTTTAGGAAACTTTTTCCAGGAATTTAACCCAGAGGAAAACCCAATAGGAACAAAAACAATTTACATTTGTCCACACTAGAGCATTTCTCTGGGTTCTGCCAGACATTTTTTTTAGATAGTCTCCAATCAATTCCTCCGGCATCGCCCTACAACAATAGCAGACATTGATAGAGCGTTTGCAGCAGTCTGATGCTTTCTTTGTACCTCGTGAGGTCGGATCTGCACGACCATTTGTGGCTCCACCTGAATGTAGGCTCCCGGAGGGAGGGATTTTGTCTGCCTTGCAGACCGTCCTATCCTCAGAACCCAGAAAAGTGCCTGGTCCACGGAAGGCATCGGCAACCACTTGTTGGCTTGTGTAGATGAGAGAGCTCAGGGACCTCCAGAGGAATAATAATGACACATTTGTTAAGCTCCCTAAAGTCTTCAGACAGCTGGTCCATTTATTCTGTTTTTGCAGACTCCGATATTTTACAAGGACACTACCTTCCTTTTTTGTCATAATTACACATAACAGGCGCTCACCCCCCACACACCCACCCCCTCTCCAACCCACTTGCACAGAGATACTCACTATTGTCTCTCGCTTTTCACTCAAGCCTCTTCCTGAGAAATGTTCTCTACGAAATCGAGTGTGCTGTGCTAGTTACAGAATTTTTCTATTATACCTAAAGGTAAGGACAAAGCTGTAAATTAAAAAATAATAAAAACTTCAACCGTGCACTGTCAGAAACCACCATTCACCTGGCACAAAGTTGCTTTGCTGACCACATTTGAGGCAACACCATTATACTGGTTCCTTCTAACAGCCCTGTGGGAGAGACCCCCGAGCTAAGCAAAGTGGGCATCATCAGCCCCAGTTTACCAATGAATCAAATGAGGGGAATGGACTAAGGGTCCTACAACCACCAAGCAGTAGCTTTTGGACTGTGACCAAGTCTCCTCATTGCTGGTTCAAGCTCTTCCACTACATTCCCCCTCCGCCAGCAGCTCTGCAGAAATCCACAGCTCAGCCGCTCCTTGCTCCTTGTTAGGGAGGCTGCTTGTACTGAGGGTCTAGTTTCTAGCTGTTTGGAAGCGATCATGAGAGGGCGAGGGAGACACGGAGAGGTCACCTTGGGCAGCCCTTGATTTGTAGCTGTAATCCAAGGGAGGAAGCACATGCTAGAAAATTGTTGGGGAAAACTCTAATTGGTAACAATGAGTACCGGATGGAAAAGGGTAGAGAGGTGGAAGGTGAAGGGGAAAAAATAGCAATTAGCTTAGAAAAGACAGTCCCTGGAAGCTCATTTTCATGTAGTATAGAACCAAGTGAGGCCCGTTTTAGATGATGATGCGAACAGCGGTTACAGCAGATGAACTTATGGGCCATGATGTCACCCGCATTGTTGCGAGTATTCCTCAGGGCAGGTAGGTTTCCCACTCAGAGGGACCTTCTCAAGATCACACACCTGAGAGGAAGCAGAACTAGACTTTGGACAGGACATATCTCTCTCTCTCTCTCTCTCTCTCTCTCTCTCTCTCTCTCTCTCTCCCAGAATGCAAATTCTTTCCTTTTGCTCTCCATGGGCTCTGGGTTATTAGCTCAATGATGATGAAGGACTCACACTCACCTTCAGCATAGGACTACATTTTGGTCAGATGATGAGACCAAGTAGTGCTCTATACTGGTAGGTAAAAGCTTACCTGGCCTATAGGCCAGTTAAGACGGGCAGCTCTGAGACGTGGTCATGGCCTTGTGGTCCACATTCACCTGCGATTTGGCCTAAAGGTTTGGATGACTACGGGGACTTCAGGATCTCTGTCTTGCGGCACCCTACCTTGAGCCGACCCATACACACTGAGCTGGGTGATGAAGTCCTGAAGTTGCCAAAAGTGCTGACAAAATCTTTAGGACTAGTCTGGATGAACAGAGTGTGCCAAGGCCAAGTGGCTAACGCCCAAAATAAGGCCTTCCCAGGCTGCCATAATCTTGGCCCATATTTTTTAAAGTGACTTGGAATGATCTTGCCTCTGGGCTTAAGAAAGGATGACAAAGAGAAGAGCGAAAATCTGTCCTTGTCCCCTCCCAGCTGTTACTCTGTTGACAGATAGCTTCTCCTATTATTTGCAGCTCTTGGCTCTCCCGTGCCCTTTAGCATTATATTCTGATGAACTGCAGAAGTCAGAGAAGAGATAGTCTAGGGAGCAAAGGAGATAGTTTGTCCTAATGCATCTCCTGTCTTTAACCTTTAAGAAGGCAGTGTATGAAAAGACCTTCTAAATCTTTATATCTTTAACCACTCAACGTTTTAAAGCAAAGAGAGCGACAAGAGCAGACAAAAAGCAAAATGGAAAACAACTTCTTTGGCAATACCTCCCAGTTCACATAACTTAGGAAGTCAAACAAAAGGCCCACCGAGATTCCAGCCCATGGCTCTTCCCTCAAGGGAAATGAAAGAGAAAGCTCTCACGAGGGGCACACTCCCACATTTTGAAAGAGCAGGCAGGAAGTCGCAGCTTGGCTACTTGCAAAGGAGGTAGAAGAAAGTTAAGACTTCCAGGACTCATAAAAGTCTGCTGGCTTCATATGACTAGGAGGGAAGTTCACAGAACAGTCTGACTTCCAGGGCTGGAGATACACGAGTTCCATAGGGACAGGGGGTAGAGACAGTGTCTCTTCAGGCAACGTCTCCTTAGAAAAGCAGAACTTGGAATTAGGTGCATCATTTCTTAAATTCTCTTGCAATGGTTGGCTCATCACATCAGAGTGTTCCTCAATAGTTATTCAGCTATTTTTATTTAAACTTCCTTTCTCTAGTTTTTCTTTTTTATTGAATTAAAATGAAACTCTTCCCATGAGAAGTCTAGTGGTTCTAACTCAGAAGTGTCCAAAACACCACTGTCCACCTGACTTTAGACTAAGTACCTCAGAGGGCCTATGGACACCTCCTTCTTCCAATTTCGGCCACAAGACTGATTTTATAACATCATAAACATAAAACATCATAACCCTGTATCAAAGAACGAGTCCCTGGAATTTACCCCAAGACCGCCTGACCAGCCAGCCCGGGGGAGGAGACTCAAGGAGAAAAGATACCAGTCAGTATCAGCAGCTGTCCTCATCTGCTTTCCCACGGATTCTAAGAACCAGCTGCCTCGGTCTTTCCCTTCCTTTGGAATACCACGGTGGTTCTCCAATTCTCTTTCCTAGGGTTTGGCCTCCCCTGTGGTAAGCCACCTTTGCATGTCCCCACTCCTTCTGATGGCTTCACGTAGTTGTTACAGCTGCTCTCACTTCTGTGTGATGCTAGAGTTAGACCCGTACCCGTTTCTACGGGTCCTTTTCCACTCCCTCTCTCTCAGTGGCTCGGTATGGCTCCCTCTTTGCTGTAGCTGCGGCTGCCTCACTGAGGTAGAGAAAGGAGGAGGAAAACGAGAGAAGAGAGAGGAGGCATCGGCATCAGTGTTCCAACTCTCCCTAGGCTCTTCAAATAGCGGTTTACCCTCCCGATTTCTTACTGTGCCTGTAATGGACCGCTAGGCTGTCCACTCTTATACAAACTACTATCTTCTTGGGGGCTTTGGAATAAGTTCTGTTGGACATTTGAGACTTTCCACATAATGTCCCATTCCTAAGCTTTCCTCCCCACAATCAGCTTTGATGCGCTGGCCCCTTTCCGCCCTTCTGCTCCAGGATAAGTTGTCGGTCCTGGTTGGGAGCTGTCCAAGAGAACTATACGTCCATCCCCACATGCCCCATTGTGCTGGACTGCCAGGAGAAGCCTCCAGCCCTTCCTGCTTATTCCCAGGTCTCTCTGACTCCATAACTGCTTCTCCCAGGGGTCAATAAGATTCTCCAGCAAATGGAACACTCAGAAGCATACCCGAGGCCACAGGGGTTTCTAAAATGGTGTGTGGATTAATTTCTCGCTTTACCCCAGGATTCTTAAACGATAATGGAAATAATATTATAACTCAGAGTCAAAGCCACTAATTGGCATATTTTATATATAAGGTAAAAGATATTCTATAAAGCACGCTCAGCCTTCGGCCATGACTATCAGCTTCCTTCGGCAGGCAAACCAGTCCTCTTTCTGGTCACCTGTCATACCTGGGGACCTATTACATAGCAGTAGGTCAGACCAAGGGCAAAGGCAAATCTCTGTCCTTAAACTATTGGTGACAAACTTGTTGTTTCATCTGTGGGCACCTGCTCTCTCATCTTGGGGCCGCTCTTCTTTGTTGTAATGTAGGTCTAGCCTCTTGACCTTCCTTTCTGAAATCATATTGGCTTCAGCATTTTCTGAACATCTAGCTGGAAACTCCCATCTGCTTACAGAGAAATGGCTTCCTGTCCTTAAGAATTTTGCCGATTCTGAGTTCATCTCTGCCCTCTGGAGCCAAGAGCAGCAGCTACTGTCTTTGTGATTGAGACCCCCTTGAAATGCCAACAGTCCAAACCCACCTTTCCTGAACGAGTTGGAATGACCTCCTTGGCTTCCCTTTTGTTGTCCCTCTCCGCCACCGCCCAGAAGCCTTGGGTGCTGACAAACTGGAGAAAAGCAATGTCCAAAACAACCACATTAAGATGTGTGTGCATGTACACCCTCTCTCTCACCCCCATCCCCCCGCCTTGCACATTTCATTGTGTGACAGTGGCCAGCAGCAATCTTTAACATTTAAGAATTGGTGGAAGCTCTTTAATTAGGAACATTAAAAACCAGAGGAGATTCAACATCAAAAGGAAATAATGACAATTTTGAAATAATAACACTTTAAGTTGGAGTCCTTTCACAGTTCCGAAAGGTCATGGGTGTGTTCACATTTATTCTTTGATTTTTTAAAACCTTTCATGATGACAATTCTTGAGCATACACAAAATAGAGAGAGTAGTATACTGAATCCATACAAACTCAACATCCAGGGTCACTAATGATGAGCTCAGGGGCAATCCTTTCTCATCTGTAATACACACACCTTTTTGTCTGATGCTTCCTGGGTTGTTCTGAAGCAAATCCCAGATACTATATCATTTCATTCATAAATTTTAGGCTATATCTCCGAATGATAAGATTTCTTAAAAATTACATCTAAAAACCCTTAAAATAAATCCTTAAATGTCATAAAGTATCCAATTCATACCCAAATTTCCCTCCAATGTTTATAACACTGTTTTTATAGCTGTTTTTTTGAACAGGGTCTAAAAATTTTCTATCTATTGCATTTCGGTGACATTTTTTCAGGCTCATAATCTACAGCCCTCTACCCTCTTTTATTTTTGCAATTTCTTCGTTGAAGTCACCAGAGTTATTTATCCTGCAGAGTTTCCCACTGTCTGGGTTTTGCTAATTTTATTTCTGTGCTGATGTTCTGTGCAAGATATTCTCGGCCCCCCTCTTCCCTGTAAACTGTTGAATCTAGAGGTGTGAGCTGATTCAGGCTCTGTTTTTTTTGTTGTTGTTGTTGCAAATACGTGATAGATGTGTTGTTCTCATCCAGAGGTTCACAATTACTGTCTTCTTCTCAAGTTGGCGGCCATCATTTATTCTTAAAAACTGAATCTACCCTAATTTTTTTCTGGGGTGATAACATACCTATTTTCAAATATTTACTAAACACACCTCCCAAGTTTTATTGTGGTCTTAGCCCATCTTTGTTTCTATTAGTTAGGCTACATTCTTTAAGCATCAGCTTCCAAAATTCCCAATAACCATGTTACTGTGCCACCCACTCTGCAAGGAGAGGCTTACCCTTGCTCCAATTCTTCCTTCCTCCGCCTCCTGCCCCACCCCCACTTCCTCTAGGAAGAGGATAGGAATATCTTGATGGTGCATTTGATATTTTTTTTAACTTATTTATTTAAAAGACAGACAGACAGACAGACAGACACACAGAGATTACTGGGAGGGGGAGGGCAGAGGGAAAGTATCTCAAGCAGGCTCCCCACTGAGATCACGACCTGAGCTGAGATCAAGAGTCTGAGCTCAACCAACGATGTCACCCAGGAGCCCCACATTTGGTATTTTATTGCCATTCTTTTGGAGTATTATCTTGTTTTAACAACACTTTTCTCTGCCTTTCCCATAGCGCCTTAGCTTAACCTGCCTGCCTTTTCTTTCTCATTCTCACTTTTGCCCACACACCGTATTCCCAGTACATGAACATACTTGATTTCTTTGCCGCTGATAGCTAACGTCCCACGAATTGGAGGTCTTGACTCAGCCTCCTCTCTGGTTTGTCTCCAGCTTCTTACCTAATCCAGGAAACGCTGAGCCCTCACTCCTTCTTGAAACTACCTTTCACTCCCAAGCACCCCTCTCTCCTGGTTTACCCCCTGCCTCTCATCTTACTCCTCCCTAACCTCCTTCGAAGTCACCTCTCCCTCCACCCGTTCCTGAAATGGGAGTGCCAGGTTTTTGTCTCCGGCCCTCTCCGTTCACATGACTCTGAGTGATCTGATCTGCCCCTTGGCTTCAACCATCGACACAGGAACATGACTCCCAATTCTAGAACTTCAGCCAAGACTTCTCTTCTGAGCTCTAGGATTGCGTATCCAACTGTTACCTAGAGATCACTCTCAGATAATTCCTCAGTAGGTACAGAGCGGAACCCATTACCTTTCCTTTCTAGCTGGCCATTCCTCCCCCCAATCCCAAACCTGCCTTCCCTCTGTCTCCAGCCCTATGAACTGCACCGCTATTGACCACAGTCATGAGCTCAGAAACCTGGGCTCCTCCAAGGCACCTTCCTCCATCAGATCTGACCTGTCACCATTCAAGCTGACTGCTCACATTCTTGCTTTCTCACACCTGTCCCTCTTAGCCACTCCTGTCACCTCATCATTGCCCACTTTGCTTGCCTCCTTCCTGCCTTGTGCCCCTCCCATCCATCTTTCATGCAGCTGCCAAAATAATCTTTCTGAAACACAAATCTGACTTACATCACTTTCCCATTTGAAGTTTCAGTCCAATCTCCTTGAGATGACAGTCTTTCTTGCAGCCTTGACCACTGCCTCTCTAGCCACCATGATGCACAGCCCAACAATCATATGTAGTAACACATGTTGGTTTCCTCATAGAGTGCCCTGCTCTATATACAGGAAGTATTTTCAATTTTTGCACAAGATATTTGCTCCCTGTCATGTCACATGCCGTTCCATGCTGTTACGTCCTTGTAGCTGCTCTCTCATCCTCCCTACCCCTGCCCGGCCCCTCTTCCCCCAGGTGATTCTTACTTATCTATTAAGCCTTAGCTCAGGCCTATTTACAAGAGGCCTTTTTTTGAAAGTACATGTAACTAAACATCTCTCTTCTGTGCTCCTAAATGTCCCTCCATTGCTTCTGTCCTGCCCCCCCCCCCCATGGTTTAGTGTTGGTTTACTCACATCATAGATTGTTACACAATGTGTGGTAGGTCCTGATATTTGTATTCCCCAATAACAGACACACAGTGCCTGGCCCGTTGTGGATGTTCAATGAAGGCAAAAATGAATGAAGCCTGGTCATTTCTACCTCCATACACTCCTGATCATGGTGAGTTCAGACCCTCATCATCTCTACCTGGATAACCGTAATTACTTCCAAGCTGATTTCCCTGATTTCAGTCTCCATCCTGGTTAATTCATCTCCTAGCTCTGATCCTACCACTTCCCTCCCTAAAGGTCCACCATCCTACAATTCCAATATGACTCTTCACTAGGGCGGGTGCCTGTCGATATCTGGGATTGTCATACCATGGATATAATGGTATGGAAGCAGAAAAACAGTTGAGGATCACTAGCCTATAAAATAAAACATAGACTCCTCAGCATAGCTCCAAAGTACCATGTGATTTGGTTTCTGTTCTAACTTCCAAACAGCCTCGGACCCAAGCCGTCCAGACTTTCAGACTTTCACCTCAACCAAAATGCCCCGGGTTCTCCGGCATTCATGTCTTTGCCAAGAAAACACACGAGGACACTTGGAATTCCTTTCTTTCACATAATCTTCATCCTTCACGATCCATCTGAAATGCCACTTCTTCCGCAAAACCTTTAGGGACTCTCTGTGTTCCCTAGCATGTCATGAGTCTCATCACTCCTTCACCCAGAACAGACCTTGACCGTCAGTCAGCATTCTGTAGATCCAATTTGCATTTTTCTCAGCAAGAGTGGTTTTTCTCTTATAGCCTGAAGTTATTAGAACTCACCACTCCCTCCATGGGTGAATGCTAATTTCCCCAATCTCTTGCTTCTCCTTTTCTATCCAAGGTGGACCTTAAGTCTCATCTCACCTTGAATCTCCACATTCTTCACGTTTCCTTCTGCCAGAACTTTCCTTGGCTGGGAAGAAACATTCTACCCTAATTTTTCTTGGAAATATAATACCTTAGTATGCTCAAGATTTCTTCCATCTCATTCCCCTATTTGTGTCAGATGCCACATCTGTTTCCTTGAAGAGGCCAAGCATACCCCGCATAGATCTTGACTTTTTCAAAATTCTTATTCTCCATCCATTCTGATGTCTTCCCAACACAACAATGGGAAACAGACTCCTCTCATTAAAGAAACTTGTGCGGAGAGAGCCCTGGCCCGGGTGTTCCAGTCTCCTTTAGCAGAACTCAAGTGTCATTGCTGCCCTTAATCACATTTATTTTATTGCATCTATAAAGCAATAAAATATTTCAATCCACACACTGCGCAAACAGTTGGCTGCAGCCAGCTATGATTTATGAAGATTAAAAGAGGGTTCCCAGGCTATTGGATGAGGTGGATTTGGGTTGCAGAGGGCATTTGTCCTCTAACTTTTCCTGTTCTCTCACCTTGCTAAGGGTCCCTTGATTGCCTGGGCTCTTTCTGATTTGCTTTTGCATAGGTGCTTCCTATCCATTTGGATTCGAATTGTGCCCTATTTGCCCTTTCATTCTCTTTAAGTTGCTTCTGCTTTGCACATCTCAGTCTGCACTATGGAAATAATCTCCAGTTTCTTCTCTGCATGTTCGCCAGAGATTATGTGTGGTCCATTTACTGCCATATGTCTGCAGAGGGGGCACAGCATGGGGATCAAGCGTCCTGTCTGGGGCATCAGGCCGCACTGGAATGTTCTTCTCTGCTCTGCCACTTTCTAGTTGTGTGGTCGTGGGTTAGTTGTTTAACGTCTCTGAGCCCCTCTTTCCTTACCTGGGGAGCAGGGCTAATAAGACTACTTAGCTCATCAAGAACATTAACACTAGAGGTCATTATCATGGGCTCTTTGGTTCCAACTAGATGATGAAATATGGGTTTTTCCTGTAGCATTTGTATGCTGTATAGGTTCTTAATATACTGTCCCTCCCAGACCATTTTTAAAACTCTGTGTGTGTGTGTGTGTGTGTGTGTGTGTGTGTGTGTGTGTTTGGCAGGGTGTCTCTACAAAGAAAAAATAGCAGGTTCTATGTTCATCTCTATCTTGAACCATTTGACCCCACTGCTCAGAGGTCTGTGAGGTCTCTGGGTCTTTGCATAGGCTTTGGAGCCACTGAGGATGCCTTTAGAATTTATGCTTGGTTTGCTAGACTCCCCTGAGAGTACAGTAGGCCTTAGTGCCCATCAGCAGCAGGATTCGAGGTGGAGTGGAAAGATCCAGCACTCTTCTCCCTCTGTGAGGTGTCACCATTTCTCCAGGAATAAACAAGAGCTCCAACTTCCAGGGGAATCCCATAGAACTGGGCCCAAAATAAGCACAAAACCAGGACAACAATCTCCCTCAGCCAATTTTCCAAGGACCAGGAGGCTAGCTCTTCAATTTGGACAGAAACAAACAAACAAAAAAATCAGAAGGTTGGGTGACTTGGGCATATGTGCTGTGTGACTCAAGGCAAATCAGTTGCTCTCTCTGAACCTTGGTTTCCTGACCTAGGTAGGAGGAGAGGGCTGGATCTATGAGGAGGCTGAGTTCATTGATCATGTAGCTCTAGTCCATCATGACCATTTTGTGACTCTACAAAGCTGTTCTTCGTCAGCCAGGCCAGTCAGCTGCCCATCCCCATAGGCATCCATACCCATCCTGGATTTTGCAATATAGCAATGGCTTCAAATATTTTCTTGTATTCTCAAAGCACATTCAGAAAATACTGCCAATTCGAGAGTGGCTCCTGCCCATTGACAATAATGCTGGCTGATTTGCTTAATGGGCTCAGTTGCTGCCCTCCAGGTCAGTGCCCGATAGAATGCTGCGATGCTCCTCGTGCCCTCATTCCCAGGAGCTGGCCAAGCCCAGCTTAGGAGCAAAGCTTTTTACTTATTTAACCAGCACTATGGTTAACTAAGACTATGCAAACATCAATTCATTTAATGTCCATAGCCATATCAATTGAGGATTTTTGTTATTCCCCTTTTACAAATGGGAAACTGAGGTACAGAGAGGTTAGGTGGCCCAAGTCATATAGTCAGGGAGTAGATGATCTAGCTCTTAACTCTACAGTAAGCTGCTGCTACAGTAAGCATGCTGCTCTAGGCACATGGGGCAGAGTGTGTGTGTATGTGTGTGTGTGTGTGTGTGTGTGTGTGTGTGTGTGTGAAAAACATGGCTGGACACTCAGCTCTGGCTCACGGTCTGTATTTCTTTCCAACTTTACTGTCTTTGATTCTCTTTTCTTTCTTTTTTTTTTTTTTTTTTTAAGATTTTATTCATTTATCTGAGAGAGACAGAGCAGGAGTGCAGGGGAGAGGCAGGGGTAGAAGCAGACTCCATGCTGAGCAGGGAGCCCAATGCAGGGCTCCATCCAAGGACCCTGGAATCATGACCTGAGCCGAAGGCAGACACCCAACCGACTGAGTCACCCAGGTGCCCACTGTCTTCAGTTTCTAAGGGCCCATCACAGTGATTCTCTTAGCAGACCTTCAGGCTTCCATCTCTAAGTGGCCATGGTATAGTGGAAGATGTTCGTTCTTATGGTCCAAACACGTGAGTCACATCCCCATTCTACCTTTTACTGGTTCTGTGACTTCAATTACCCAGCACCTGCCTCCATTGGTTCATTTTAAAATAAGGCTATTGGTACCTGCTCAGCAACGGAAGGAAAATCAACAGACCACAAATGGTGAAGTATCTTTAAAATTATAAAAAGTACAACAGAACTGAAGGGATATTTGGGACCATCTGGCCCCTTGCACGTTAGGATCCCTTTATTACACGTTCGTTGACTCGAGCACAGACAAGAAGCAACACAAAAATTAGAGGGTATACTGAGGCACAGATGCATCCCGTAGGCAGTGGTAGCCCTAGCTAGGTTTGCAAAAGGGAGACCGAAACCATGAATTCCCTAAGCCCATGTACCTTTAAAATGATCTGCTCTAAATGGGCACATTTTCCTCATAGAAGCTCAGAAGCTGGGTGCTCAGGAACCCACGTGTGCGTCCAGTGGGGCCAAGGCCTGGGCCCTGGGGACGGGTGACAGAGGAAGCTGCCCGTGGGGTTGGGAGGGAGGCCTATGCCTACTGAGGGCAACCATTCTTCCAAGTTTTCCTGCGAGCTTGGTGACAAGGACCCAGATGGGTGCTAGCCAGAGCCAAGTTTTCACTAAATCTAAATAAGAGACTTAAAATACTTGCTTTTTAAAATTTCTACAAACAGAAGCTTGAAATCAGTAGCCCCTGATTCCACCCCAGTCTGAAGGTAAGGCCGTCCAGGGGGGCCCCGCTGGTGATGCCAGTAAGCTTTCCTCCCGCCGGCCCCTGGCGCAGCCGTGGCTCTCGTTCAAGCTCGCCTTGACTCTATTGGCTTGAAAGAATGAATGAGCCGCTGAGTGTGAGCAGTGCCCCCTTTTCAGTGAAAAATAAATTTTTTAAAATAATAAAATAAACAGGTTCTGCTGGCTTAGAGGAAACCCTGTGAGCTTCCAGGAACCGACATTCCCCAGCTCCAGCGCATTTTCGGGAGCTGAGCGCAGCCTGTGTGTGATAGTGGTGACTTGTTCAGACACCATCTGGTCTGTGTGAGGTGAGCAGGAACCGGACCCCGCGGGCAGCGGGGGCCACCGAGACACTGCCTATGGCTGATGAGGGTTAAAACACCACCACACAAACATCCAAGGAAGAGAAAGTACGGGCTTGAGGTGAGAAATGCAGAGTCAGCATCCTTGAATCCCCAGATGTTTTTATAGGGGGGTCGAAAGGAAAAAAATTACCAAAAACTCCCTACAGGCCCAGACAAAGCCACAGTGTGTTCCCATTTCCCGCCAGCCTGATAGTCACACCCTTCGTGTCTTTTCCACTTAGGCTGGAGCCCAGTGAGTGGAAGGCACTTCCTATAAACAAAGGCTAGCTGAGATCCCATCGCCTTCCTCCTCCTCCCCAGGCCGCCTCCTTGCCGTCCTCTGCAGAGCCAGGAGGTCAAACAACCGGCTTAACCTCTTGTGTTAATTAACATTTTGGCTCCCTTTTGCAAACGAGGAGCCAGGAACAAACAATAAATAAATCGGTCATTGGAACTAGTGGTGGAGAGCTTGCAAACAGGCGGGGGGCTGCCCTGTGTCTTAGCCACCCAGCCCCGAGGCAGGGTCTGCGCCCACTGAGGCTGCTTCGGCCTCCCAGGCGGAGGGTTTGGCTCTCCACGGAACACAGAGTCGCTTTGGCCGCCGGGCCCCGAGCAAGGGCTGCAGTTCTTAGAGGATGCCTTTTGGGGTGTGAGATGGTGGAGACTCACATTCTCACCCACAGCCCAGCTGCGGGAAGAGAACCGCTCGCCCAGTCTAGAGCCTCGCCTCCTCTCCTAGGCTTTGCTCCACTCTTCCGTCCTTCCTGTTTATTTTCAGTACCTTCCTCTTCACCCCCCAAGTTTAGCTACAGTCCCCCAGCCTTCCCCCACCCTCTCACTATCCCTGGGAGTCGCTCACGTTCTCACCGGCCTCTGAATCTGGAACTCTGAAGGACACGGCCCTACAGACCACCTCTGGCCGTCCCCCTTTGTGATTCCCTTCTTACTCCGGGGAAGAGTGTGCCTTCCTCTTGAGTCTCCCTCCCTCCCTGCCCACAACCAGTGCGGAAGGCCCGTGAAGGCAGCTAGCTACTGAGCAGCCCGGCTTTAATATATCACCACTGCCTGTAAGATAGCAAACGTTTTTTTAAATTGAACACCTCTCCAGTCAAACGTCAGCTGACCGTATTGTCCCCGTACCTCCAGGCCAGGCTTGCGTCTGCCCATCTGTATGTCCCCTTGTCTCCATCCAAACAGCACAGTGGTCTTTCACCATGTGCTCAGCCTTCGTCTTTGCCTCTTTGTCTCATCTTTCTCACAGGTGCTCCCCAGGGAAAGGGTGCTCAGACGTCCAACCCGGGTACTCCCCAGGAGTTGGTCACCCCGCTGCTGCTTTATGATTCGTCGCTCCAGAAGGTATGGGATTGTGGTTCGATCTCCGCTTTTTGTTTCCTGTGTGTGTATAAATTGTGTATCCTTCCGAAGACGGCAAATGAGTGGTTGTCAATCCCCAGCATGTCTAAGTATCACTTGGAGGCTCAGGAAAGCAGATGTTGGCTGCCCAGCCCTTCCCTGGAAGAGATTTTAGGAGATCACTGGTGGGGAGTTGGGGCTGGAAACCGACCTTGGAGAACTGCACTCGGAGTCAGTCCCTCTCATGCTACTCAGCGTAGAAAGGGAATTAAGTGTCTTTTGTGTCACCCACAAGGTGAGACAGAGCTGACCCTGGACAAGGTGGCTGTTCAGAGCCACCGGCTGGTCGCTTAAAAGAAGGTGGGATTCCCTCCAACACCGGTCTCCTGAGCCAGCCTGTCTTCTCCTGTAGGGTCAAGAATTTTCACCTGGGCCCCTATGCATTAAGTGACCTCCGCACAACATATCAGGAAAATCCCTTAAATTCCAAGCTAATTGAGAGATTCCAGGGATAGTTAGTAAATAGTTCTCCCTTCTCTATTGAGAATCAGTGAGAACAATAGTTGGCCCTCGGCCCACAAAGCAAATATCATTCCGCCAGGGTTCTCTGCAACTTTTCAGGCTTCTCCTGCAACATCGATAGAAATAGAATTTTTCTGAAATAGAATTCCAAGTCCAAAAGAGAAAGTTTTATGATACCTGGAGGCGAACCATTCAGATGTTTTGAGTTAATTTGGCATGGCAGAAAGAATTTTTACATTTGCAAAAATATCAAAGGTCATTTTCTGCCTCCAAAGAACTTTCGAACTGTGATGAATTCGGCATGAACCACAAACACCATTTCTCAATACGTGGTTTTTGTGAAGACTGAAAAAAAATCCCCCAAAACAAAAACCAACCAAACAAAGAAATGGAGTGTGAACTAATATAGTAACAGATTTCAGAATCACAGAGGGCTGAAAGTGAGCAATGCTAGACATTTCCTAGTCTAGATCCAACATTTAAAGTCGAGAAAACTAAAGCTTTGTCTTAGACTTCTAAGTAGTAAGAAAACAACAATAGAAACCACAGTTCTCAAAGACTACTTTATCCCACATAGGGGATTGAAATGAAATATAAATTTATATGACTTATATTATATAAATATAAAGGATGACAGAACTTAAAATACTCTTAGTGGGTAAGATGTTCTATGAATGCATTGTGTCTGCAGAGTAGGGGAGGGGGCAGAAAGAAGGACAGATTGACAGAGAGGAGGTAAGGGTTCAGTGTCGCATCTTCAAAACCTGAACACGTCATGACTGAGCTTTAATGTTTTCATCTGTAAAATCAAGGTAGTAAGTCGCCTTGTTTTAAGGATGAACAAAGCAGTGTAAGTGAAGGCACTCCCCAATCCTATCGTCTCCATGATAGGACAACACACGTGGAGTGTGTCCAGATGCCCTGCTTAGAGGGAGGTCTTCTTAGCTTAGTTCCTTCTGCCTCATCACCAAAGTATAAGCCAATTTTTGACCCTGGTTCTTTCTGGCCTTTTTGTCTTCTCTGATCCCACCCTGCCCCCCAAAGAGCCCCCCTTGGCCCAGGGATGCCCATTTCCATTCTGGAAAGAACAGAAATACAAGCCAATATCTTGCATTTCTGTCTCCCAGTACCTATACCGTTTGCTGGTCTACAGCAGTTCCTCAATGTTTATCAAGTCCTACTGGAGGGAATAGAATCAAATGGAAAGGAACTGAACTCTGTAAAAATGAATTCTACTCCTTCCCTCTCCAAACTGGTCTGCCTTAAAGAGAAGACCTAGCTAAGAGATTCTTATCTGATGAAATACAGATAAACAAAACAAAACAAAGACAAAAACAGTGAGTTGTACCCATTGCCAAAGAGTGGGAAAGATTTTTTTCTATTTTTTTTTTTAACTGAGCTCTTCCCAGATCTACTGTCTACTTTTCCCAAGGGGAAAAAAAAAACACACAAAAAACAAAAGCATATAGGTTTATATGGGAGGACTGTGTTAATTTGGCATAAGATTTCATTTGCAAGCTCTCATTATGGGCAATATGATCACTTTCTCTTTGGTGGCTCTGAAGTTTTTCGAAGAGCCATCATGAGGAGACTCCTAGAAAAGGCAGACAGTAACTCAAAGTAATCATTTTTCTGATTTGCTTTTATTGTCTAGTCTAGAAACTGTGGCTCTTGCCACATTCCTATCTATGCGTTTGTGTTGGCTCTCCCTAAAAGGAGGTTCTCACTTGAACAGCACCTCGATACAATCCTAACTCAGCAAAACCTCTAAAAGCAGGTACAAGACACTAAATATGCCCCAGTCAAGGATATTACAAAATGTTTAAAGACCACAAGGGTTCATCAGCTTTTCAGGTTACACTGTTTACCATGGCAGGGTTGGTCTCTCCTTGAAGATCTCAAGTCTTTGCCCGTGGGATGGACTCCCCCCACACCTTAGTGGAATACATGGAATGTTCTGGAATGTCACGGAATGCTCTGCACGATGGCCATCCTCCTGACCTCCTTGGGATAAGTCTTCCCCTCTGTCCCTAAGGAGCAGCCTCAACACTTGCACCTAATCTCTCTCCTTCTCCACCTGCAAGAGGATGAGGCCTCATTAAGAAAGGAAGACTTTACCACTACCTGAACACACATTAGCACACATTTTTATTTTACCCAAGAGCTACTAGAAGGGAGGAGAGTGGTGTCTGAGCGGTATCAGCTACTCTGGGTAATGACCGGAGCTGTGTATGTCTTCTTAATAGCACTGGACATTTGTACAGAATGTCAGAGTTTACAAACTTGTTTTCATGGGCATTGTCTCATTGGATTGTGGCACCCCATGACTTAGGGGGATTACAGCCCTCATTTTAGAGATGAAGAAACGGAAACTCAGAGAAGGTCTTCAGATCCAGCACTTTTCACCCCCGCCCCACCCCCGCCCCCAGGCGTCCAGCAAGGACGGAGAACAAGCAGCTGGACAAAAGTCAGGTCAGCTGACCCCATACTCAGCCACACCATGAAGGAAGGAAACAGATTCCGAGCCCCTCTGTGTCAGGCAGGGACTGGATATTCTACAGTTTATCTCACTGAATTCCCCCACGTCAGGCTTCCTGGGTGCAAATCCCAGCTCTAACACTTCTTAGCAGTGTGGCCTTGTAGGCAGGTTATAGGCTCAGTCTGCGCCTCAGTCTCTCCACGTGCAAAATGAAGATGCCGACATGCCCTCCTTTGAGTGTTGTTGTGAGGTTTAAATCAGACAGTTCCCTAGAACACACAGCCCCGTGGGAAGTTAGGAACTCATTGCATATTACCAATTATCACCACTGTTATTTCCCCTTGTTTTAACAGGAAGGAAGAATGCTCATGAAGATTAACATTGCAGAGATTAGAGTGAAGTGAAGTTCAACTCCAAAGATCTGATTTTTTGCTGCCTTCAGGTATCTGTTTACTTCCTACATTCTGCTCTTTTTCTTCCTCCTGGACCCTTTCCCCTTGACAGTTAGCGCGACACCCTCCAAAGTGTTCCCGATCCTGGGCTGCTTGCATGAGAATAATCAGAGACTCTACCATATGGACAGAATCAGAATTTCTGGAGCCGGGGGCCCAGAGATCTGCATTTCTTCATAAACAGAGCAGATGACTCTTTTGTGCTCTGAGGAGGTCAAGAGCCCCTGACCCAGATGGACCGCTTTGGCAGCTGTCGCTGCGTAGTCCTCCCCGCCTCCCCCTTCACCGGGAAGTGCTCCCAACTTGGGTTGCTCCCTCCCCTACGGGGTTTCCATCTGCTCCTTCACAATTTGCCGTGATTAGCAATACAAGGCTGATGCCAGCTCACTGGGTGGTGACTGGCCATTCAATCCACTTTGAATAATGGCTTATTGCAGTGCTGGCTTACTTTGCCTCCACATCAGGCAGGCTCAAGAGACCAGGTAGGGCAGACAGGGAGGGGAGGAGAGGCAGAGGGTCAGGCCACCTCCATTTCATGCACAAAGATGCAACAACTACCCGCCTAGAAAATCTCCAACCGTACTGAGGTCAAGCCTACAAAAATGAGATAACACAACATGGCTGGCCAGCACAAACGCAGAGAAACTAAGTCGGTATTTGCATTAGAGTTTTATCTTATCTCACGAGCACAGCAGATCCCTTCCAGACTGGAGGCCAGGTGTCAGTAACCATATGCCTTCCCTTATGCTTGCTCTGCAAATAATAGTCAGCGGCCCCCACTTGCTTCCATGTGTCCACCGAAAAGCTCTCAATGACCCACCGAAAAGCTCTCAAATGATCCACAATAAAGCTTTTACCAAATAACCCTCGGAGGGTAAGACTGAGCCTCCAACTGCAACCCCAAGGCAAACAATATTTCTGCTTTTTTTATGGTAATTTTTTCCCCCAAACGTCTTCTTAACTAGACTTAATCTTTGGTTATGTAAACAGCTGAAGATACTCTAATTCCTGAGAGGATATCAAAGATCCGTACTTGAATAGGGGAAGATATTGAGGGTGTGGGGAAGAGTGGAAGGAAAACACGCATTCATTATTCAATATGTGCAAGATTTTAAAAATTACATACCATTTGGCACTTTTCCTCTCCAAAGTACTCTGTCCCCATTAAAGGCAAGGAAAGGCAGGCTTCTCGCCATGGCGAATTTGCCTAATTATGTTTTTTCTCTCCCCAAGTGGGAAGGATTTGCCT
The DNA here is from genome assembly GCA_028646535.1 of Procyon lotor. Lineage (NCBI taxonomy): Eukaryota > Metazoa > Chordata > Mammalia > Carnivora > Procyonidae > Procyon > Procyon lotor. Next base: position 24,328,692 of record CM053607.1, read on the forward strand.
TCACTGGTTTAAAAACACCCTTCCTCCAGGTAGGAGGCTCCAGATGGGAACGCAGTCACCCCATCTCGTGGATTCCATGCAGTCTCTTATTTTACAAACTGGACTTGGAACCACTTAACAAAAGGCACTCTGTAAGTACATGCGGCAAATACGCAAGTCAGCTCTACAGCCCAGAATCCTGGGCGCGTTCTTAGAACAGAACAGAAACCCTGTTCTCAGCTTTCTTTTGCTGGCTGGAGCTCGGGGCAAGGCAGCAGTTCAGAGTCTGCCTTAGGAAGGCAAGGTTGGACCTAAAGAAGTTCCCGAGGTACCTTGCCCTCCGCAAACGGGTAAGCTTGGGTTTACCCACCATGTTTTCCATATCATTGAATTTCTGCTACAGGTTTCATGTTACTGTTGCAATTGTTGTCACCCAATAATTCAGATAAGGGGTGTTGGGGTCTGGGGTTGGGAGGTCCAGTCACTGCCATCATGGTGGTTGTCCTCCTATGGCACTCAGATCTCAGGTGGGGATGGCCCAGGGGAGTCATGCCCCACAGCTCCCTTAGACCTTGGCAAGACACCCAAAGTCAGAGGCTGAATCATTCTCAGATACCATCTAGTCCAACTCCCTCATTTTACAGATGGGTAAACTGAGGCCCAGTGGTCCAGGGTCACTATGATGCAGTGAGTTGGTGGCTGCACCAAGGTTAGAATTTGGGCCCCGTGAGTCTTAGTCCAGAAACCGCCATGCTGCTTTTTAAGTTCACAAAGAAAAGAGACAATATGAACCCGTTTTCTGAATTCTCCATCATCTTAAGGAGAGAGACAGAAAGGGTAAAGATCAAGAAGGAAGTTATGTGCAGTAGTGGGGTCGGGTAGGGCAGAGTGGTCTGAGCTCAGGCTCTGAGATGGCACACAACACAGATCAGCCACTTAGCTGATGGGTGGACTTGGGATTTACCTAATCTTGTTGAGCCTTAGCCCTCATTGAAACAGAGAACAGTGCCTACCCCCTGGGGTTGTGTTAGGACTGAAGGAGATAATACTCAGGTCCTGGCACACACAAGATACTTAATAAATGTTGGTTCTTGTTACAACCCCAGTGCAGGAGTCCAAGGACTTAAATAGACTGCTAAGGCATCAGTCCTGGGGAACCTGTTCTTACGCCAGACTTCCTCCTTGCCAGCTCCTCTTTCCGGTCCAGGACCCTGGCTGCCCCTCCTCTCCCCTCCATCCCTTCAAACACAGTCATGATGATGTTAGTACTCAGCTCCATGGATCTTTCCAGAGGGGAGGCAATGTACCGACTAGACATGAAGTTGTGGAAGGACATGGGACAAAGGGTACTGGTAAGGAAATGACAGTGGGAAGGTTAGGAGAGCTACTTATGGGGTGCCTTTCATCTGTTATCACACATTAAGTCATGTACTAAAACCTTTGTAGTATAGGGAATATGAAATATAATCAGCAGCAAGACAGTCTCGCCTATGACTTTTCTCTTCCCTTGCCTAAGTCGTCAGACACCCCGGCTTTGTGTGTAAGGTTGGTTTTCTCCCCTCCAAGACCATTAAAACTGTCCCTGAAAAGATGACTTATGTGGCATTCTAATCACCATGTCTCTGCTCAGTCACTGTACAGTGATAATTAATATTTATAAAGATGACCCTGGTTCAACACAGAAGGATCGAATTAAGATTTGCTCAATGTAAATACTATGCTAATACACATAATAGTAATTCAACAGCATTTTCCTGATAAATACATCTGGTCACCTTCTGAGTCTCCGAGAGCCCGCCGTCCCTCCGTGGTGCACATTAACATTAACAACACCCTATCTTCTGGCTCTATCTGAAAATACGATTCACTCTTTTTCTTAACTCCAGATCTGTAGTTTTCCTTTCGAGTCCCCACTTCTCTTCTTGCGAAATATGTGCCCAAAAGGACAACAGGATAACATTTTCTCAAGACCGTATTTGTTTTGCCGAGCGTATCCCTGCTCCTGGCCGCCGCCCAGCTGCCGGAGACCCTGGGGGCTGAGAGCCTCAGGCTCCAACGTCATCACAATTCAAACCCCAAAGCACAGTGGATTTTCATCTGGGTTTCAGAGGAGTCATTATCTTCATTTTGTTTCTGGACACTGGCGCTGACCGCCCCCCCCCCCCAAGAGATAAGAACAAACAGAATGTGTTCTGTCTTCCCAAAGATGCTACATCAGCATGTATTTCCCACTTAAAGCTTTTAAGCATTTGACTTACACATTTATGAACACCCCCAGTGGACCGTTAGGGTTTGGTTTAATCCCCAAGAAAACTGGCATTAAAATAGACCTTTTCCCGGCAATAATAATCTCATTTACGATAAATTATTCTATTCTCAGTACCTTTGAGACACATGAGAGCTTTTATGTAATAAAGAAGCCATTTATTTCCGAATATTTTAATGCATGTTTCCATATTTTTCTCATTTTTAATGCAAGGGCCATTGACAGTCCTATAAGAGAATGTCTTTTAAAAGCAAATTTATGGCAAATGTTCCAGCGAAATGGGCGGCAACATGCATCACTGTACCACTATGCCACCGAGAGGAATAGGGCAGAGATGTTCTAATTCTCATTTATGTGCATAAAAGTGTAACCTCTACAGAGAAAGACAATGTTATTGGGTAAATTGATAAGAGACGGAAGACCTCTGGTCAATTTGGGACCCATCCTTTGATTTGCTGCATGTACTTAGCTAGTGCTCGGTCTCGTAGGCCACATCTGAAATACAGGAAGGAGGCCAAGGAACAGATGCTGGGCAAGATCATGATGGCTCCTGAGGAAGAGAAAGTCAAGCCGGAGCCTTTACGTATCAACTGGAAAGAGAAGCTGTTTCGAAAGGGCAGAGAATCAAGGAGCAGAGAGATCGGCCTTTGCTAGAAGTTGGATTATTTTGATTTTCTAAACTTTCATGTCAGAGCTACTCATTTGGTTGCCGCCATGATGGGGGTTCTTGACTGGGAAGGTAGTAGCAGGGTCTGGAAGCAGAGACAAGGTCAGAATCAAAATGTACGTATATCTCTGTTTCTGTGAGGTTCATTTATGCTGGACTCTTGGAGCAGAAAAATACTTTGAGAAATCTCCGCAGAGAGGGCATGCTGATAGGCTTCCTAAGAACCACCACTCTAGTGTAGGTATGAGATTTATTTTAACCACCATCGTAGGTACTTCTAAGAGACAAGAAAGCCAATCCCTGACCTGAGCGGTACCGTATTTCTGGGATAGGAAGCCAACTCTCAGGGTTAACTTCCCGGTTTTCTTCTGATAGAAAACTCTGTGCCTTTTCCGGACAGGTGTAGACAGGAGTCTACAGGAGTACTGTCCATCAGTTACACGAAGCCTTTGTCTTTATCCAGACGATAAAGGGTCCGATAAAGGGTCCGAAGTCACCCTCTGGATAAACCACAAATGGGCTGGATAAACACCACCGCAGCCTCTAGGGCAGGATCTACTTTGAGGTCTGGCCAAAAGAGCCATTGTGGTCTTGGGGATGTCACACGACCCTGCGCTAAATATCACCTCCAGGTCCCCCAGCACCCCTCCCAGCACCTGGGAAAGGTGAACAATGTAACAAAGTGAGAGGGAAAAGGTAAGTCTGTATGTGGATGATTTAGTGAAGGCAAAAGCTTAGAAGGAAAGAGTGACTCAGGTTTCGCCCTCCTCTGTGTGCCAGGCACGGTGCTATGCGCTGCCTCTGCTAGGACAGAGACCTCTAGTGACAAATATCTCAGGAGGCTGGGATCCCGCCACCGACTGTCTACTACAGTGGTGAGTAGCGCTTGCTCGGCTGAGTTCTTGACACCAGCGGTGCAAATTAAGATTTGTTGTAAGTATAAGCTACATAGCGGTTTTAATGATTTAGTACAAATTAAGAAAAAAAGTTACCTCATTAATAATCTTTACATTAAATATATGTTGATCTGATAATATTTTGGACATTGGGTTCGATAAAATGTATTGGTAAAATGAATTCACCCCTTTCTTTCTTCCTTGTTTAAATGGGCGGCCGCTAGGGCGCCTGGAGGGCTCAGTCGTTAAGCATCTGCCTTCAGCTCAGGTCATGATCCCAGGGTCCTGGCATCGAGCCCCGCATCAGGCTCCCTGCTCAGCGGCAGGAGTAGTTTTCTCCCCCTCTCCTTTCACCCTGCTTGTGATCTCTCTCTCTCAAGTAAATAAAATCTTTAATAACAGAACAGAACAAAACAAACGAGTGATCACCAGAAAATGCAAAGTTCCCTATGTGAGGCTTGAGATTGAGGCTCTCATCATACTGGTGGTGGGTGCACGGGCTCAGACTGTTAGACTCAGCACTGAAGCCTAGGAGCGGAAAGCTCTGATTGAAGGTGATAATCTGCAAAGGTTCCGATGCTCTTCATATGGAATGAGCCTCTGAGTTGCTAAATGTCTACACCAAAGGCACGGGCTTTGAACGAGGGCCACCGGGAAGAGCTCGGTGTCTTCTTCAAATGGAGACAGGAGCCGCATCCCTGTGCAACCAGGAAAGCGGTGATAGGAAAGTGTGTAGTGCTTCAAAAGCCACGTGAGATGGCCATAGGGGGAGTGGTGCTAAAATGGGGTCAAGGGGAAAAGGACCTGGAGGGACCAGGAACCAAAAGGAATCTTTTTTTGCACTTTCCAACCTTGAGATTTCAAAAACCGAGTAAGAATTCCGTTAGTAGTAAAGCGAATAGTCAATGCACCCTTCGGACTGCGCAGTCCTCTATGAAGTGTTGCCAAGCGTCACCCCCTCGAAGCCCATGAAGAGCCCTATTAGGCAGGCATTGGGATTATCTCATGGTACAAATGGACACCGGCTGTTTTGACAGCAGGGCGGGTTTAGGATAAAGCTCTCAAGTCCAGCTGCCCATCACCCTTATCGCCACCTGCCCCCCAAGGTATGGGAGTCAGCAAGTTTAGAGTCATGAGACATAGAAGTACTCAAGAGCAAGCCAGCTTTGCCCTGTGGCAGAGGGAAGAGGTGCAAAAGAAAACTGCTGTAAGCTTGAGCCTTCTTCCTCAGGACATGACAGAGTGTTGAAATGCCTGAGGACACCTCCTAGATGTTTCTCAGTGCAAAAGCTGGGGTCAGCATGACCTCCCCTTGCCCACAGAAAGGAAAGAGCACTTTTCCCTGAGCAGGTAGAGCATCCTTCTGGGTAGAGGACTCGCCAGTCCCCCAGGACAGCCAGCCCCCTGTTGGCACAGCTCCACGGCTGGCATGGCAAGGTAGGTGGGCACGCAAGGACTGAAGAGCCTTCTGGAAGCTTCTTAAGTAGAAACTCTTTCCACTTATAATTCAGGTAACCCACTTCCTTATCTTTGGAAGGGATGTTTAGAAGTTAGAGATACGTAAGTGTGGTTTTCCGAGACTTGCTCCGAGGAGGAGCTACTCTGAAGCTCAGGCCAAGAGGACCACGCAGAAGGAAATCTGATGGTGGTCAGTAGGAGTGAAGGGAACGCTTTAGAAGGAGAGCCATGGCAGTCACACTACAGAGGGGTCAGGGGCTGGTTCACCTTGGATGGGAACAAAGGACAAAGGGAATTTGGGGCCAGACCTTGAAGGGTGATCTCTCTTCCCTTCCTGTTTCTCTGTTAAAGACTCCACGTGGGGCGCCTGGGTGACACAGTCAATTCAGTGTCCAACTCTTGATTTGGGCTCAGGTCATGATCCCACGGTCAGGTCATGATCTCAGGGTAATGAGCATGCCGGCCTCCGTGCTCAGTGAGGAATTGGCTTGAGTTTCTCTCTCCCTCTCCCTCTGCGCCTCCCCCCATGCTCACTCTTGCTCTCGCTCTCTCTCTCTTTCTCAAATAAATAAATATATTTTAAAAAAGAGTACATGTTACAAACAGCCTAAACTCTGAGCGGAGACAAGCAGGCCCCTGGCTACCACTGGGAAGAATTATAACATCTCATCAAGGAAGAGATTCTCCATCACAGCAGGGAGTCTCAAATTAGCCAAAGACTTGGAAGGGTTTCCTGATAGATGAAATGTAATCAATTATGGTGACTTCTTCTGGGGATGTTAAATGTCTTGTTCCTTTCCCTTTGTTTTCTTTGGATTGCCACTGAGGTCAAGTGCAAAGTTGTTGATCTCACCACAATAGCCCAGAATACATGAGCACATCTGCGGCCCAGGACACCGCACTCAAGTGACCAGATGTAAAATGTGGTGCTAAGTGAACCAAGCAGCTAAGGGGACACAATCTGGCAACAACCATTAGCTATTAGAAAGCTATATTTATTAGATAAAAATACGTATTTATCTTTTAAGTGATACCTTATTTTTTAAAAATATTTTATGTATTTATTTGACAGAGAGAGACACAGTGAGAAAAGGAACACAAGCAGGGGGAGTGGGAGAGGGAGAAGCAGGCCTCCCACTGAGCAGGGAGCCTGATGCAGGGCTCAATCCCAGGACCCTGGGACCATGACCTGAGCCGAAAGCAGATGCTTAATGACTGAGCCACCCAGGCGCCCCTAAGTGATATTTTAAAAAAAGATAGGACAACATGAAATGTTGGAGCAACTTCAACTCTCATACATTGCTGGTGGGAATGGAAATAAATATTACCACTTTGGCAATATCTCCTAAGCTTAAACATGTGAATATCTACTTTCCAACAATTTCACTCCTATGAATATACCTAACAGAATTATGTACAGTTGTGCATCAAAACACATGTATAAGAATGCTCACACAGGGGTGCCTGGGTGGCTCAGTCGTTGGGCGTCTGCCTTCGGCTCAGGTCATGATCCCGGGGTCATGGGATCGAGCCCCGCATCGGGCTCCTTGCTCGGCAGGAAGCCTGCTTCTCCCGCTTGTGTTCCCTCTCTCGCTGTGTTTCTCTCTGTCAAATAAATAAAATCTTTAAAAAAAAAAAAAAAAGAATGGTCACACATTCAAAAACGCCAATACACAGACATCTCTTTTGCACCACTTCAAAATCCATTTGACCTTACCTTTGTTGCCGATTCCACGTAGACTTTGGTGAAATCAGTAACGCCTTGTCTGGGACCTGTACTGCATATAATGGACTTTCTGCAACATAGCCTTTCTTGGGATTCCCTTGGAAGACTCATGCACGCACAACCTGGAAAAACAGAAATTATGCTGGTGGGATCATCCTTGACCAATGGGAGGCAGGAGACAATGGGCAATGGATAAATGTTCCTACTTCTGTTCTCTCTGGTGAATAGTTCTGAAATGCATTTCAGATGGCCCCTCAGAATCTGCTGCCAGGACTGAGCACCAGCAGACAGTGGTAGTGGTTAACTTAGTAACACATCCATAAATTGGGCTCCCTGCTTCCTCCATGGCCTGCATACCAACCCCCAGGAAGCACATTCTTGAACGAAGTGTTCACAGGTAAACCTCTGTTTTAGGCTCTCCTTTTGGGGGAACCAAGGCTTAAATAGCTCAATTTGGAAAACCCCCAATAGTAGAATGAATGAATAAATTGTGGTATCTTTATAGGAAGAACTGTGGAATCCATCCATTCCCAATCATGACCGGAACTCACAAATAGAATGTTGAATCAAAGCAGTTCGATATAAAAGAATATATATTCCAGATCCCGTTCAAAGTTCAAAAGCAGGCAAAATGAAATTACAGTGTCAGAACTGGGAGAATGATTTACCTTTGGGAAGAAGGAAGGGGGCTGTAAGGAGGAAATTTATAAGGGGGCCTCTGGTTACGCCGTCAATATTCTTTCTTGATTGGATATTGTTAAGTGAAGCTCACTTTATGATAATTCCTTGAGCTGAGCTTTTAAGTTTTGCACATTTGTGTTACACTCAAGTAAGAAAGGTTATAAAAGGGCCTAAAGTCAAGATTGTGATGACTGACCTTTTTCCCTTACTCAACAATGTGCAGGCTTGTTTTAGGAAGATCACCATTTATAGCCATAGTCTATTATAGGAGATGAAAATTCCAATCCCTTCCCTACCCAGGGGTCACATAAATAGGTGATGATGGCCCAGTGGGACTGTGTTTTTCCAAACAGAGTGAATTCTCTTTAGTTCCAGCCAGTTAAGTTATGGTGATAAACTGGCACTCTAAAAAAAAGGAGAAAAACAGTAAGTAAGCAAGCGAACAAGAGGAGAAAAAGAGAGAGAGAGAAGGAAATATGGAGGGAGGAGGGAAGAAATAAAGAAGAAGGGAGGGAGGGCATAGGAAATAAAAGCTCTCGTTTGTCACCTGGCCAGTGACTGTGGTGTAAACAATCCCACTACTGCTGGCTTCAGGCCATCAAGCATTTAACGGTTGGCCTACAGCATTTCTGAACCCTCTATAACTGCTTCTCATGGGCCATTCTGAGTGGGCCCCAACACACCACCAGCCCCGGCCAACAGTTGCCATCTGTGACAATGGTTCCAGTGTGCCCCCATGTTGGAATTTTTCAAAAGAAGCTGGAAATCTGCATTTGTAGGTGAAAACCCTTGCTTTTTAAAATGATATCGGCTCGTTCAACTTTTTCAAAAACACTTTGCAAACTCAGAAAAAAAAAAAACAACCAAAACACATCTACAAACTAGATTTGGCCCAGAAAATGCCAGTGTTTGACCTCTGGCCCACACGCTAAACCTTTTGAGGAGAGTCTCCAGCCTCCCTGATGCAGCACAGACCTTTGGATACATAGGGTGAGGACTGACTCTGAGCGGCTGAATGGTACGGTAGAGTCCTACCTGGGTTCTGGCCCCAGTTTTCACTACTGCAATTGTTTTACTGACCCGAGCCTCGGTTTCCCCATCCGTGTTAGGATGCCTTCTGAATTTCTTATATCAGAGCTTCTAGGATAACGTAATGAGCATAAAAAAAATTCGTGAGGCTATCCTTTGGGACTTCACAGATTTGACAACATGGCAGAGATAATCCAATGGGGCCCGATCATTGGACAGAGATTACAGGTCACTCAACAAAGAGAGGTAAGGCTTTCCTCAGGCCATCAGTAGAATGATGTCCATTGGCCTGCTGGGAAGTCCCCTCTGGGTTCTCCATAGTCCTTAGACTTCTTGATTTCTGGAAGATGACAAGTCCACTTTCAGGCAGGAAGACCGGAGCCTTGGAGTTGGTCGGACTTGGGCTTGTACTTTGGCTCTGCCATCTGCTAACTAGGGACTTCAACCTCACTTTCCTCCTGAGCTCCTCCTACCTTACAGGGATTGTGACAAGAAGCATCAGCTGTTTAAAATGTCTAATTCTGTTTCTGGAACAGTGTCAAATCAATGTTAATCACCATTATCATCATTACGATTTATCAAAGCATCTACGTCGAGGTGTTGGACAGCCAAAGGCCCAGATAGTCATGAAAATTTAATCTTATGTTTCCCTTTGTTTCACGCTGTCTTCTTTACTCTGTTATTTTAGAGATCCAGCCAGAGCTAATATTTCTGCAGATCCAGACAGGTCTGGACACAGATATTCTGATCTAATCCAAATTTTATGGGCTCTGGAATGCTTACAGACAGATGCTGCTGTGTGTTCTGTTGGAGAAAATTCACATACCAGGAGGGAAAGAGTCAACCTTGGAATATCTGCGAAGATAATTATGTCGCTTCATTTGGGTCGTTATCTTATTTATTTTTAATTTTTTATTGTGTTATGTTAACTTATTTTAAAATAATAGGTACAGGTTCCCTAAAGATAGGATCCGTAACTGTATCAGAGCTTGAGACAAAGGGAAAATCATTCATACAGATCCTGTTCTTTTTAAAAGTTTGTATTTGCTCATCATGGCTTTTTTTCATTGATTTTTATTTTTAAAATATCGCATTAAAATATGATCTCGATCGCTGCATTGTTTGGCACCCATTACATTTTGTACTTCTTCACCCTCGTCCCAGCCCTGCTCGCTGTCACAGGAGTACCTCAACCAACAGCACCTGGGAAGGGTTTTTATAATTTCTAGTTGAATTCAATTAAGAATAAGATTCAAGTCTCCTTGCATAGTGAGGCAGGTTTTTGTGGAGCAAGTGTTGCACCAGGAGTCAGAAAGCCTGGTTCTAGTTTTTGTTTTTTAAAGATTTATTTATTTATTTGATAGAGAGAGATCACAAGTAGGCAGAGTGGCAGGCAGAGAGAGAGGGGGAAGCAGGCTCCCCACTGAGCAGAGAGCCCGATGAGCTGAGCAGCTTGATCCCAGGACCCTGAGATCATGGCCTGAGCTGAAGGCAGAGGCTTTAACCCTCTGAGCCACCCAGGTGCCCTGCCTGTTTCTAGTTTTAATCTGGGTGTGCTAAATCACTTGAGTACCTTGCTAGATTTTTCTGAAAAGTCTGTTTCTTGGACTCTAAAATAAGGATAAGTGCATGCATACTTTCTTTGCAAGGCAGGAATACCTAAGTGTTTACTAAAAGAGTACGTTAAAATACTCATTTTGACTGCTGCATTCTTTGGTATGCCCCATACGTGCAAGGAGGGTTAGTAAGATGCCTAGTTGCAAACATCTCCCTGTGGCTACCTCTGGGGCATTCACCGCGCTCCCCTGGTTATTCTACAGGCTCTCTGGGAAGGCTGGATAATTAAGATTGGCAGCTACGCAGCTAGGACCAACACTAATTAATCGTCCCAGGAGAGATTCTAGTAACAATGCTGCAGGGGAATGGCTATTACGACCTTCGGAACCTCTGCCTCTGCAGACCCAGTCTCTCTGTCACCCTCGTGGACAGGCTTTCATCGGCACTCTTGATTCTGCAAACTCTCCTCCTAATCAAAGTCTTGCCTGGGTGCATCTAAGGGGGCCAGGCTTGTGCTTCTATCCAGCTACAAAGGAATTTGGGGAGAGAAGTTTCTGGCTCCTTCCTGGGGAAATGGAATTATAAATCTGGAAGTTTTCAAAGCGACAAGGGGTCCTGGGAAAGTGCTGAGCTGTCAGATGTCACGATGGATGTCCACAAAGGGGGACATCTACCCACAAAGGGGGAGGGGGGTTTTGCAGGCTTAAACAGCATTCAGGCGTATGTGCAAACACAGAGGTAAGGGACCAAATGTGCACTCGGGAAATCACCTCCTTTCCCCCTGGAGCCACACAGGCTTGAAGCCGCCCCTTCTCCCTGCCTGTCCTGGAAACAAAAGTGTTTATGAGATCCTAGGCTGATAACTTCTGGTGTCCCATCATTCACTTCAACCCTTAGATCCCCCTATTTCCTGGTAATCTGATAAATAATGTGACTGTCTTGCCCCACGGGAGGCTCTCTGGGCTCATTTGTCTGAAAATCCTTGGGAAATGCATCTGCTAAGGCCTATGGCCAACTGTCATCATGGTCAGCTTCCAGACAGGCAGAAAAACGCTTTCAAGTTCTAAAATCCTGGCCCTAGCCCATCACTTTACCTAGCCTGGCTAAATTATTCTCCTTGGAGAACACAAACAACTCAAAACGACTGCCTTGTCTCTTTTACATAGACTACCAGGGGCTCAGGGCACCAGCACAAGAAGGAGTGTGTGAAATAAAACAGTGAAGTCCCCAAGAGCATGTCCTTCTCTAATGTTTCTCCTCTTCGTGGCTGCCTGTGCAAGCATGCGTGTGTGTGTGCGTGCGTGCGTGTGTGTGTGTGGTTGCTTTGGTCCTTCTTTTATATTGTGGATTGATTGATAATTGAGGACTAGAACTCACCTCTGCCTCTGCCTCCCCCCACCCAACAATATCTCAAAAAAAAAATATAGTTAACAATCTTTATTTAAAAATAACTTCTATTTTGATGTAATGATAATCTTCCTTTGGCTCCTTCTTTTCATCACAAATGTGTTGGTTTTTCCATAGCCAGAATAAGTGGTGATTATATCCTAAGGGGAACATCGCAAAGGCCTATTGAGTCAACAATTGTTGACAATTGTTTATTGTAGAGGAAAGAGATAAGAAAACTCTTTTTTTTCTCTATACTACTACTTAAATGAAACATAAAAGCAATCCACCCAAGTAAGAAATTATTTCAGAGTCTATTACTTGAAGGAGGCTGGAAAAGATTGGGTCTCTTTAGAGGCAAAGGAGCATCCATGGGTTCCTTAAAAGACTCTCTAGAGGGTAGAGGGGAGGGCGCCTGGGTGGCTCGGTCAGTTAAGTGTTAAGCATCTGACTCTTGATGTCAGCTCAAGGTCGTGATCTCAGGGTCCTGACTCTGAGGTGGGTCCCAGGCCAGACTCTACACCCAGAGAGGAGTCTGTTGAGATTCTCTCTCTCCCTCTCCCTCTGCTCCTCCCCCCTGCTCCTCCATGCCTTCTGGCTCTAAATAAATAAATTAAATCTTAAATTTAAAAAAAAAAAGACTCAGTAGATGCGAAGTTCTGGCAAACCAGAGGATGCCAACACTGGCTCTTTGTTTAATCTAATTTCATTCCAAACACCGGGGCAGTTAAATCTCTGGAACTATTCTTAGGTTTATTAGACTTAATCCAGCTTGTCTTTTGGCTCACGAATGGGACCAAGAAAGGAGAAGGAATGCTCGTCTCCAGGAAGCCTTTCCCATCTCCTGCCTCCAACTTCAGAAACCCTGTCTCCCTCCCGGGCGACTCCATAGTTCCTTTTTTTTCCTTATATTATTGATCACATTTTCCTGTGTTTTCTGGTTAATTGGGTATACATTGCTCTTCCTCACCAAATCACACATTTCCTAAAACATAGAAGGGCTTGTGTCTGTGTTTCTTTGGGCTGCTCTGATAAAAATATCATCAACTCCAAGGCTTATGAGCAACAGAAATGTGCCTCTCCTAGTTCTGGAGGCTGAGAAGCTCAAAATCACGGCCCTGGCAAATTCCGCGTCTGGTGAGAGTCAGCTTTCCTACTGATGGTGGTCTTCTCACCGCTTTCCTACTGATGGTGGTCTTCTCACCACGTCCTTACATGCCGGGAGGGACAATGGAACTCTCTGGGGTCTCTATTATAGGCACCAATCCCATTTATGAGGGCTCTGCTCTAGCAACCCAATCAACTCCCAATGGCCCCAGTTTCTACTACCACCACCTTGGGGTTTTGGTTTCAATACATGAACGTGGAGGGACACAAACATTCAGACCTCAGCAGCTTGGAATAAGGCTGTGACAGAAAGTGTTCTATTATTGTTATTACTGTCTTGATGCATCTAATTCCTAGCTCAGGCTGTTCTGTGGGCACTCGACTTGTGCTTGCTAAATCAACGAGTGGTTTCTCGAGGCTCTGTTTTTATAGTGACGCCTCTAGTGCCCCTCCCTCACTTCCCAATACACACTCCCCGCACACTGAGAGTACCGTCACACAATTCCTTCCACTTGTAAGACATGGGGTTTTGGAGGGAGCGCTACTTTACAAAACACCGAGGACATCTGTTTCAATGAAGTAAGATGCTTCCTCTTCCCTGGGGGACCGGAAAGTTATCAGACCACACTGACCACAGGGAGTGAGTCTAAGCCAGGAAGTTGAGTCCTTGAGCGGTTCCCTTCCTCTGTATTTTGGGGAATATTGCTGAAGGTTAACGAAGGGTTTATTGAGATCAATGCCCACTCCTGGGTCCCCTATGAGACCTTGATCTGACTTCCAGCATCTCTCAAATTTGTTTATGACTGAGTTGCTAAACACACTTCGCTACACCTGAACACTGCCTAATGAAAACGTTATACTCTGAAATCCCCCGACATTGAACAGATATTTTCTCTTTCGTCACTCGTGGCTGCCCAGGACCGTCTTCCACATGATGAGGAAGGCAGGAGCCAGCTCTGGGGTTGGGTAGTATGTTGGTGGCAGGACCTTTGCAGGGCTACTCTTGCAAGAGAAGCCACATGGTGTTTTGTGCATTTAAAGGGCCTCACAGCCATCTTTAGTGGTACAGGAGACAATACTACTACTACACAGACAGCTGAATTGGAAGGCAAACTCCAGCCACTGTGATTACTAACTCTCTGAGCAAGGTGTCTGAATGGCCAGTGCGTAAGTTCCGTTCCAGCTGGAGGTGGGCATCGGCCATATGGGAGGGTTCCGGACATCTACTCCTTTAAATGCGCACCAGCAGCTCTAGAGCAGAGGTGAGTCCTTGGGGAATCACCTACTGATAGGTGATTCCGGGAGAGACTGTCTCAAGCTGAGTGGAGAAAGAAGACCCGTGGCCACACACACGCAGGCAGGAGCAGGGCCTGTGGGATGCCCCAGCAGGCCAACCCACTTTCTTACTTCTCCCCAGCTCCTTGGCTGCGCCCCTCATTTGTCCTCTTGGTACAAAGCAAATGCCTTCGAAGAAGGCAGCTGGCTTCCTCACGCCTGCTTGTCTCTGCCCGAGTTTGGAAGTTCCTCCAAGGCCTTTCTGTAGCAGACATTCAACCCCTTGGCTGAAAAGCAGCGTGGCTCCATGAGAGCTGGGGGGAGGGGGGCGTGCCAGGGTCGCTAAGGAGTCTGCAGGATGGAGACAGAGCTGAGTCCCATGGCAACCCCCCAGGAGGTCCCTGCTCCGAGCCGGCCTGTCTCACAGAGCCCACTTCCTCACCATTGCCCTGAATTATTCATCAGCTCTTGCAGAGAAACAAAAGGCAAAGTCATTTTATTTCCTCCAGAACTGACTGTCCTCGTCACTGACCTCAGGGAATCTTAAAATTCAAGACGGAGCAGCCAGCACTCCCACGTGCTCTGGGAAGGGACAGGAAAATGCCCCATCGGTTTCCCCTTCCAGACCAGCCAAGTCCTACTGAGCAAGTGTCTCTGGTTACTTGGTCCTTCGAGCTGTGCTTTGTCCCTCTTCTCACTGATGATGAGAAGGACAGGTAGGTATCCTTGGCTTCCTGTTGAATGACCTTGACATCATGCTAGGTACCAGGGTCAGGACAAATGCCCTACCCTGACCCCAGGGCCATGCTCATCCTCCTAGGCTTCGCTTCAGAAAAGCTCTATCTACACTCTCGGTGCCAGGCAGCCCTGCTTCCCATGAGACTGTCAGTGGGAGACACAAAAGGGACTTTGTCCCATTGCCACTACCAACGCCATCCCCTTTACTTTAGCCCGAGCCCTTCATTTCCACTTCCCCAAGGAAATGCAATCCACCGGGCAGAAGCTTTTCCTCCCTCTACCTCTACAATTACAGGCACCCACTGTCTTCACACTGTCACCTCCTCCCTTCCTGACTAGAAGGAATCTCTCTTCTGAAAACACTACTGGCTCCAGCAATGCCTCTGGCCTGAAAGCCCCGTCCCTTCGCCAGTACCCTGCTTGCGGATGTTCGCCTCCTCTTACACAGTGGCAGGCTGGCATGCTAATTAGGGGGTGAGCACTGGTGCCGCCGCTGCCACCCACCAGCCCTGTGACCTGGGGCAGTATCGGGCTGCCCTCGGCAATGGCGTCGTTAGGCGACTGTCAGGGTTTCTGGAAGACAATAACAACCTCCGGTGATCAGAGGTGAAGCAGTCCTGGACGAGCCCTCTAACAGGTGCCCATGGCCATGGTGGCCGGTCCTACATGGAATTCTGCTGCAAGTGCAAACACTTATTGGCAAACAGGCACAAAAATGTTCCCTGACATCTGTTTTCACAAGCTTGGCTTGGCCCCACTCGGTCCTCAAGCACGCCAACAAGAACCTTGCATGAAAGAATCACTTTTGGGGCTCCTGGGTGGCTTGGTGGGTTGAATGTCTGACTCTTGATTTTGGGCCAGTGGTGATCTCAGGGTCGTGGGATGGAGCTGCACGTCAGGCTCTGCACTCAGCACGGAGTCTGCTTGTCCCTCTCGCTCTGCTCCCCCCCCCCCCGCCCCTGCTCGCAGGCACACACTCTCTCTCAAACAAATAAACAAACAAACAAATAAAATGTTAAGAAGGAAGAAAGAAAGGAAGGGAGTGAGGGGAAGGAAGGAAGGAAGGGAGGGAGGGAGGAAGGAAAGGAGGGAGGAAGAAGACTCCAGGGCACACTGAATAATACTCTGACAGCAAGAGCAGTCAACAAGACTGGGTAGAGGAGCTGGGGGGACACAACCACCTTTTCAAATGTCACACTGAAGCGAATGTTGAAATATCTTCCATCATCACGCACACAATCTACCGGTGCATGACTTAAGCTCTCTGGGCCTCAGTTTCCTCACTCTGGAAAATGGCAACAATGACGATATGTACCTTCTAGGGGTGCTGGGGGAAGAAAATGAGTCAGTCAATACCTGTACAACATGTAAGATAGAGGCTGGCCATAGGAAGCTCTCACTCAATTCGTATCATATTATCCAATCCCTTGAAGTCCCTCATTCTCCTCCGCCTCCAGGATGCTTTCTTAGACCTGACCCTGCCATCGGTTTACACCCTCTGTGCCGCTTAACTCTTTGAAGGGAGGCTTCATTCTCTGTTTCTGCTGAATCAACTCGACATCAGCCTTCCACGTGACTCCACATTTTCACAGAATTTCTTACTCAGTTCCTCACACATCTGTTATCCTCCTCCCCCTACCCTATTGGGCCTCCTGTGGCAGGTGCAGGAGGGCTTTCAAGAGTTGAGTCGAAATGCGACTCTTCAAGGAGCTCCCGAGAGTTGGAGAAAGGATGACAAGCTGTACATTCCTCGAAAGCCAGGACTTCATATTCCAATGTGACTAAAGGGAGGACTGTCCATATGTCCCAGACAGAAATGAGTCACCACCCCTAGTAGCACACGCACTGACACCTTAATATTCCTAAGAGCCGTGAGGTTCTAGAAACAGGTGTGACTGACCAATGCGGAGTCTCTCAGTTCAAGGATGTTTTATGTTTGGTATAAAATACCTTTACCCATGTTAAGATGCAAAGATATGTAAAACCCAATCAAACGACCATTTTGAGGAAAGGAAAAGTTGAAATTTTCTTTGAGCAGCAGAATTAGTGACCGTCCAACATGAATGTTAAAGCCAAGCCCGGGATGCCACTCAGGGTGTTCTTGGCAATCAGGGCAATGGGAAGGATCAAGTCAGTATCTGGGCAAACTCCAGCAGGCTAAGAAAGTCACCCCCAAGTTCCCTGGGAAGGTAACTCCCAGAATATGGCAGTATGATCTGAACTATTCCCTAATTTCTTTTACTTGAGAAAGATGTCAAATTTGGTATAGAAATGTTGAAGAGCACCAAACTACAGTTTTAATATTTTGTCTTAGGAATCTATGCACATTTGGTATCTTAGAACATTTAGGATAATTTGGCCTATTTCAGTTATAAATAGATCAGTGTTAAAATTTCATCTTACAATGTTCATTGAATAATTTAGACTTTTGATTTTAAGTAGAGCTCTCACTAAATTTATATAGCATTGAAACATCTGAGAAAACTTAATCTTCACTAGCTAGCAATTTAAGACTGGGACCCGTTAATTCCTTAAGAGTGTATTTAGGCACTCAGGATGTTTTGTTAAATCAAGTAATTGAGTTACTTAAAAAGGAAATCAAATGTATGAAATTTGTACATGCAGTCTAAAATATTTCAAGTAGTTTAAATTTGTAAGTGATATAACATATTCATCTAAGGCCTTGAAAAATGATTTTTCAGGGGCACTTGGGTGGCTCAGTGGGTTAAGCCTCTGCCTTCAGCCCAGGTCACAATCTCAGGGTCCTGGGATCAAGCCCCGCATCGGGCTCTCTGCTCAGCAGGGAGCCTGCTTCCCCTTCTCTCTCTGCCTGCCTCTCTGGCTACTTGTGATCTCTCTCTCTCTGTCAAATAAATAAATAAAATCTTAAAAAAAAAATGATTCTTCACATTTTCTAGATTTATAAGTATTTATCTGTAAGCAGAATTTAAAATTAAGAACTTGAGTTTTACATGTGTAGCTTAACAAATTGAACTTTAAAGGAACAAACAAAAAACATGAAAACGAACCTCCTAATTTTTTTTCTTGCATGAAAACTTCCCTTAAGTCATTAAAGCAATTAAATAATTACTTTTGATTCACCTTGCCTGTGCCCTCTAAATCTTCGTAATACCAACTTGGGCATAAGTCTCCTCTCTCTAACAAGCTCCTCTGTGGCACAGACTGGGTTGCCTATATCTGCCTTATTCCCCGCGGGGTGGGGGGCAGGCGCACGTCACAGGTGCAGCAAGTTCTTTTCTCACGATGCCTGTGTGACTTTGAGCAAGTCCCTTCACCTCTCTGAGCCTCGGGCATCGGAAAATGAGGGAGTGGAGCATCCTGCTAAGAGGTGGAGCCCATGAGAGAAGGGTCCGCGTCTGTCTTGTCACCTCGCATCCCCGGGGCCCAGACCTGGCTGAGGCACAGAGCGAGACCTCAGTGAACACCCCTGAGCGAATGAGCCAATGCAGTAGAAAATCCTAAGGCTCCTCCTACATGTCTCCCACCTGTTCTGTTTCATAGTGTCTGACAGGGCCATGGGAGCAGTCCATGAACAGAAAGACAGCAACAGTAGTCACAGCAGATTAGGGTCACAACTGGGATCCAAGAGATGAGGCAAAGGAGATCTTGACTGTTCCTACCTGGCCACCTTTCAATCGAGATGGAGTCTGCTGCAGACCAGTGTGTCCTACTCGGCTGCTTCAACCTTACCTACTGCTGCCCCAGGATGACCTACTCCTGGCTCTGTCAGAGAAGGCTACCGTCCTTCAGAGCGGCACGAACAAATCTTACTTGACCAATTTTGCTTATGTGACGGGCTTCCCGTAGCGTTGTTTTGCCACATTCTCACACTGGAAGACCTCGTGCTCCCCAGGGGTGGTGGAGAGGGACGTAGGAGGTAAAGTGGGCAGATAAGCTCCCGCCCATATACTTGGAGGGAAGTAAGGGCGTGTGTGGGTTTCAGTACTGTGGCCAGTGGTTAAACCACAAAGTGACCTGGGCAGTGTGGCGTGTAAAGTCTTCTTCCCGACTCTGCCCAAGCTCTGTGTGATCCTGAGCAATCAGTCTCCTCTCTTTGGCACCTCTTTCTCCAACTCTATAAAACAAGTGCTGAAATATAAGATCTACGGCAGCAATTCTCAACCTTTTGTCTCAGGACTCTTCAGTACTCTTAACAATCACCGAAAAACCAAAAAACTTTTGTTCCATTAGATTGTATTTACTGATATTTACTGCAGTAGAACTTGAAACTGGGAAGCCTTTAAAACATAATAATTCAGAAGCACACATTCTGTTTATCCTCAGGGTGAAGATGCGATCGCCCTAAAAGAATTCTGTGATACACTTGAAGGAACACAGAATATACCGCCCCCAGATACATCTCTTTGACCAAAAGTATTTTGAGCCAAAGACAATTAGAAGTAGTAAATGCGGGGGCGCCTGGGTGGCTCAGTCGTTGAGCGTCTGCCTTCGGCTCGGGTCATGATCCCAGGGTCCTGGGTTAGAGCCCCACATCTGGCTCCCCGCTAGGCGGGAAGCCTCCTTCCCCCTCTCCCACTCCCCCTGCTTGTGTTCCCTCTCTCGCTGTGTCTCTCTCTGTCAAATAAATAAAATCTTAAAAAAAAAAAATTAAAAAAAAAAAAAAGAAGTAGTAAATGCGGAAAAAGCTGTTCCTTTTCTGCCCAAGGGCAGGAAATACATTCCCCCTTACTTGAGACAGACTTCCATCCGCCCTGATAGGCTTCAGAGGAATCTGCAAACAAGCCTTGCTGAACTCGCTCTCCTCCCCAGTTACTCTTCACCGCTCACCCAAACGTCTTGTCAGTTCTTCACAAATTTATTGTTTCTTTGTCTAAAAACTATAAAAGCTGTTCCATACCTTCCACTTCCGCATTCACCTCCCACCTCCCAGGGCAGAGATCTATAAATGTTCTGGGATCTCCTCACATTTTTGGAAAAATTATGTATCCTCCTCACGTATTTTTTGCAGTTAACGTATAACATCTTTATTGCAAGTTTAAGTAATTGAGAAATACGTAACTTCTGGCATTTTGACTTTTAAATGTGGTTCAATCACTCGATAAAATGTATTGAATACCACCTTCAACTATTCGAAAGACACACGAATCAGCTCTTTTTAACAGCTAGAAATTTTCCATCATTTATTAGTCCCCCTTGCATATTTCCATGTATGTTACCCACAGAATTTTATCTTAGTACAATATACTTCTAAGCTTGAAAATCTTGTACTGGTCACCATATAATTCTTGGTTATAAAATATGTACATAAGTTAAAATTTCACATATCAATTCTTTTCTAAGTTGAGTGTTTGTCTTATTAATTCAAAACTGAAAAAGTGAAAACTTCCTACCACCAAAAGAACCTACATGCTAAATGTTATGTATATGTTCTACATAATCTACCATATTATAGGTTGATTTATCATTATGATTTGTATATCATTGGGTGAAATAAAATAATAATGTAAAATTTTAAAATAATCATCAAGCATAAAATAAGAAACTAGTCTTTTTTTCAAAGATTAGATTTTGTATCATGTATTCTAGCTTATTGCTAGCATAAGACAATATTTTGTGGAAATTACCAGTGACAAGGAAGAGAAGTCGTTCATAGGGCCACTAAATGGACAGAAAAGTTGAAGCAAGCAGGAGAATTGTACTCAAATTAAAAATGCATATGAGCTCACAATACATAATAATCTTTTGGTAAAAGCTGAAGAAGATTGTATCCCCGTGTGTTTGAGTAAATGTTTAGGAAAATATCCTATATAATTTACTTTAACTTGAAGCTATAATCTTTTTGTTGTTGTTGTTAATTTAACTTTCACTTAGTTAACATACAGAGCAATATTGATTTCTGGAGTAGAATTTAATGATTCATCACTTACATACAACACTCAGGGCCCCTCACAAGTGGCCTCTTTAGTACCCATTACCCATCTAGCCCAACCCCCACACCCCTCCCTCTGTCAACCCTGTTTGTCCTCTAATTCTTTTTTTTTAATTTTACTTATTTATTTGTTTGTTTATTTTTAATTTTTATTAACATATAATGTATTATTTGCCCCAGGGTACATGTCTGTGAATCGTCAGGCTTACACATTTCACAGCACTTACCATAGCACATACCCTCCCCAATGTCCACAACCCAGCCACCATATCCCTACATCCCCGCCTCCCAGCCACCCTTAGTTTGTTTTGTGAGTCTAGGAGTCTCTTATGGTTTGTCTCCCTCCCCATCCCTTCCTGTTTCATTTCTCTCCCCCACCCCCCCCAAATTCTCGCCTTGCCTCTCAAATTCTTCATATCAGAGAGATCATGTGATAATTGTCTTTCTCTGACT
>CM053607.1:24350320-24373895 GCA_028646535.1 Procyon lotor
TTCGCTTAGCATAATACCCTCCAGTTCCATCCACGTCGTTGCAAATGGCCAGATTTCGTTTCTCTTGATGGCTGCATAGTATTCCATTGTATATATATACCACATCTTCTTTATCCATTCATCTGTTGATGGGCATCTAGGGTCTTTCCATAGTTTGGCTATTGTGGACATTGCTGCTATAAACATTCGGGTGCACGAGCCCTTTCGGAACACTGTCCTCTAATTCTTAAGAGTTTCCTATGGCTTGGGGCACTTGGGTGGCTCAGTTGAAGCTATAATCTTAATCTTTCACTTCCTCCAACTTGAAATCAATGCCAAACGTGTACTTGAGATTCAGACATCAGTATTTCAAGTTGACCCTTTATTTGGCACTCTGGGGGATTTTCCTATGGGAGGCAGGGCACCCAGTGAGAAGCAGATGCAAGGGAGATGGGGCTTCCTTTAGAAAAGTACCCAGGGGACCGCTGCAAAAGGGGAGTTGAGGGAGAGAACCAGTCTGACACCTAGGATGTGCCCCCAGGAGGCTCAGTTTTAGGGAAAAGCACATATGGAAACTAAGGTCAGGAGACTGATTCCATTGAAATCAGTCCTTGATGGGACTTTGTGTGCCCCCCATGGTGGTTGTTCAGGGCACTCTCTGGCCGTCCCTTGACTGCACCCACCCCAATATCCATGTCCTTTAAGCCAAAGATCTAAAGCCCCTATGCGGACAAGCCAGTGAGAGAGTTGTCTTCCAGCAAGTCCCAGGTGCTCATTCCTCCTCCCGCCCCACCCTCAAACTT
Source organism: Procyon lotor (assembly GCA_028646535.1). Taxonomy (NCBI): domain Eukaryota; kingdom Metazoa; phylum Chordata; class Mammalia; order Carnivora; family Procyonidae; genus Procyon; species Procyon lotor. The sequence continues at coordinate 24,351,103 of CM053607.1, forward strand.
GCAGGCTCCGTTCCGCTCCCCAAGACCTGGAATCTTGGTTCCTGATGGTTGCAGAGTTAGCAGAGCCTGGTGAGGAGCTGAGAGGTTGATCCGCAATCCAGAGGTTGATGATTTGAGCCAAAGGGCCCGTCTCTGCTGGGTGACACAGAGAAGGATGTGCCTGTCTTCTTATGTCCTATGTTCTTTTCTCCTACTTTCCCACCCCCTGGAGACTCTGCCGTATCTCAGTGTTTCTAGAAGCAATAAGCGCAATAAGTGGCAAACGCCCACGGCACCAAGCAGAAATCCGAACACAATCTCGGTTTGCTGGGCAGAGTCAACCTTGGGCCCCTAGCTTGGAAGGCTCTCCGAAGCCCAGTTTCTGGGGGGAGTGTCATAAGAAGGGCAACGGGGTTTCTCAAACGTGGTCAGGATATAAGTGCAGAATCAGAGGGTGCTGGATGCCTCGGCGGGTGAGAGGTTGGGCATTAGAACCTAAGAAGCCCCCTGGGGTCCCCATCATGGTCCACCAGTCATGCCGCTGGAGGACTGCCGTAGCCGAGCAGAGAACAGGACTAGGAAAGGGGGCAGGAAGAAAGTGGTGACTCCTGCTCCTGAGTTCTGTTTTTTTAGATGAAGAGAGAAGGAAAGGAACTGGCCTGAGGCCACATCTCTAAGCCAAACAGAGTTTCCTTGGCATCCTATCATCTTCTCTCGCAAACTCCTTCCATCGCACCTCCCACACCGCGTCTGCCCTTTCTCGCCCCAGCTCCCTGGCAGATATTTTTAGGTTGAGAGGCCCCCCTCGCTGGCAAGCAGAGAAGAGGAACACCCAAGCACCTGCACCCCTGTGGTTTCTTTGATTCAGAAAGCCAGGGATTCCTCCTTCTTCAAGCCTCAGCCTGACAACTGAGATGTGTTGAGAACTTTCTGGAAGTGGACCACTGCATCTGGATGAATGATCTATTGAATAATTTTGTAGCTATAAAAGGACTCCTTCATTTATCATTTTATCAAGGTGCAGTTTATTGCCTGCTTAGTGAGGCCATTAGCCATACATCTCACAGTATGTTATGCTTAAAGTATTTAATGACCTCTGTGGAAAAGCAAGACATCACTGTGTCTTAGGTATGATATCAGTTCTATGATCCTCATTTTACACATGAGAAATAAGTTTGCCCAAGTCCACACAGTCAGTATCTGATGGAAAGGAAACGAACTCAGGTGTTCCTTTTACCTGATTCCAAGGCCACACTTGTTCTTGGCCCCACACTGCCCCTCAGCCTCCTAGCCTAGGCCCCGAACAATCCCTCTTCCACCTTTCATACCTTTTCCTTTTACCTCTTGTGGGGGAAGAGCTAAAATGCATTATCATCAATACAACAGGTAGAGCCTAACAAAGGATACTATCAAAAATGCCCCAATGTCAGTGTGGCACACCTATGCAAATCCCATTCCCCTCCCTGAGGCTGCCTGCCATCCTGTCCTCCCCATCGTGGTGCGCATCCCTACCCCCCTCTGGGCACTTTCTCTGCTCCTCCATAGGACCCCATTGCTTCCCCCTGTGGGATAACAGAGTTCTCCCCAACCAAACCGTCAAAAGCAGATAATGTACCTCTTCTTTGTAGAGGTAGGCAAAAAGGGAGAATCTCTATTAGCATAATAATACATTGGGGCATTGCTATTAGTCTAATATTAGCATATTAGTCCATATTGCTATTAGTCCAAGAGGAAGGTGGAGATTTTTTAAAAATATTTGATCAAATGATTGTTGAATGAATAAATGATGCACTCTGAAGCTAGACCAGGAAAGCTACTTTTCCTTGCCTATAATTAGCACAAGACAGGAACCAAAGTAGAAGGGAAGGGCCCAAGAGGAGAGTCGAGAGGGCAAAAGCAAAGACCTGGAAGAGAAGCCCAGAGAGAGGGCAAGACTACTTCTGGGCCCCATCTGAGGTGACCATCACAGACTGAGAGGTATCTTACCCCAGCGCAGTCAAGGGCTGCTTTGAGCCATTCTTCTGTTGCCTGTTTGCCCTTGATCGACCTGTAACAATGTTTTCTTTTTGCTAAAGGAGTTTCTTCCACCCTCCAGCAGCTAAAGGGATAATGAAAAGGTTACACTAATGTGTGCTTTTCACCTACAAGGTGAAAATGTTCTTGAGAGCAGAATCCCAGTCTGGTTCACCTTGAGTCTCCCATAGATCTGACCCCACATTACCGGACATTGTGCCCTGTCGGTAGCTGGCATTCGATACGTATTACAGATTTGTGAATAAATGGGCAAATAACCCCTTTTTATGGAACAGATGATCACATCTTGATGATCAGCACCATCCTCCAATTTGTCATCCACTTACTATATCCCTGAATCACAGTTTAAGCCACTTGTAACAATTTTCAGGAACATATCCTTAGATGGCTCTATGCTATCTATAAAGCAATTCTGTGGAATCAAAACAAAACATCATATTACTGAGTTCCAAATGTCCTTATCCTAGTGCCACAGAGTCTGTTTACCAACTAGAAGAACATGAAAGCTGATTCTGCAAATAAACGTTTGATACCTTCTTGAGCAAATCATGTTCACTTGATTTATAGACCGGGATGCCCCCAAAATGGTATATTTGGGAGTAAGTAGGGATTCCTAAACTGAAATAAGAGAATGTAGGAGGGGAGACAGGTAGGGGGTGCTGGCCATTGAAAAATGTAAGGTGCTACACCTGCTTTTCATAAATTGGTAATCTCATTAGGTCAACTACACACAGAAATGATAACCTAATAAAACTTGTCTCGGTGTCTAGGTTCAAATGAGTGATGAAGGCTTGGGTTGGTAAGGGAAAGCTGGGGAAGGACTTGAGATGGGAACGGGGCCCTAAAAAATGATGAGAATTGAGGGAGGAGATTCTATTAGAGAAGGCTGAGTTGAGCCTGGGAAGGGTCCAGGATCAGAGAGAAGCCAGCTTCCCACGGGTGGCGTTTTCCCACCAGTTCACACCCATCTCTGTGCCAGCCTGAGTCCTGGCACTCTTCCCACATTTACTCCCCTGCCAAATGGCACCGTCTGCTCCTCCCAGAGCTGCTACTTTCTCAGCTCCAATGGCAGATGCAGATTTGCTGTGTGTGGCAGAGGCTGCTGGTCAGCATGATAGCGCTTCTCTCTTCTCCCTCAGAAATAAAACATTAGTGAGGACCAATGGGATATAAATACAAGCAAAATGAAAATGTCCTTCAAGAGAAGTGGCTTATCCTATCCCCACCCCCATCTCTTCCCTGCCAACGGGAATGCCCATCACATGTTATACCGGACCCCGTGCTGAGGCTTGAGCAGAGGAATAAGTTCTACAGAGCCTGGTGACCCGTATTAAAGAGGGCACATGGTGTGATGCGCACCGGGTGTTATACGCAACTGATGAATCACTGAACACGACATCTGAAACAAATAATGTACTATATGTTGGCTAATTGAAGTTCAATGAAAAAATTAAAAAAAAAAATAAAGATCTGTGGAGCCTGGGTCCCTGACAGCTTGGAGTGCTGCCATAGCCCTGGACTGCCCCCAGACCTCTTTTCTGTGAGAAAGAAAAAAAGCCACTGTTAAAAACTGTATGGTTTGAATTTTTTTGTTTTTGTCATTTGCAGCCAAGGCTAATGCTAATTTGATACTCTACAGTCGAAGTGGATGTCACACATGAAAAATTAGTTTGAGTAGGGGCGCCTGGGTGGCTCAGCCATTGGGCGTCTGCCTTCGGCCCAGGTCAGATCCCAGGGGCCTGGGATCGAGCCCCGCATCGGGCTCCCTGCTCTGCGGGAAGCCTGCTTCCCCCGCTACCATTCCCTCTGCTTGTGTTCCCTCTCTCGCTGTGTTTCTCTCTGTCAAATAAAATCTTTAAAAAAAAAAAAAAAGAAAAGAAAAATTAGTTTGAGTAATTTAACAGAAGGAAAGATGCTTGTCTACTCAGCAGTTAAGGAAATGGAAATTAAAACCATGAGATGCCATTTTGTAAGCTAAATTCTAAAAGGAAAGAAAAACAATAAAAATGTAAGTCTTCAGGGAAACAGACTGATGACAGTGTCATAAATTGGTACAATTTATTGTAGAAAATCTACAATTTCTAGAATTCTAGAAATTCTAGAAAACACTGGCCCCTTAGCTCACTTGCCTCAAATATGTTTCTATAGTCTTACCCGATGATCCAATTCTGGATCCAAATGATGACAGCAGTGTTATTTTAACAACAGAAAACTGAAACTGCCTCAACAAGGTGCTCTAGAGGAGTGGTAAATGATTTCACATTCCTCTGATGGAGAACCATCCAGCCATCGAAAACCCTATATGACAAATACCATGAAATAACTTACAAACATACTTGTAAAATAGCTTAAGAGAAAAAAAATTCTTTGGAAAACTGCATATACACTGAGACAACAGCTGTCAAATCATGGCTATTTGCTCAGTCAGGTGCCTTTAATCAGGCTCAACTCATCTACACAGCGGGCAGGGAGAACCACGTGTCCCAGGTCTGTTCATCGCGAATTCCAGGCCTCTTTCTAGGTGGCTACCCTCGCAGAAACAATCCCCTCCCATTCTTTTTTCCTTCCTATTTTTTTTTTTTTTTGCAATTTATTTGTTCTTTGATTTTGGGTTTTGGGTTTTTCTAAGGTGGTTTCCAGTGGAATATCACAGGTAGACAAAAGAACTTCTAAGAATCTTAATGGTATTGCCTCACAGCCACCAGACATGCCCAAAGAAGAGAGACGCCAATCTCAAAAAGAATTTATGGATGTGGTTTTGGAGCATGTAGTGAACTGAAGTGACAATAATAGAACACCTATGACATTTTAAAGAGAGTTGTACTAAAAAAAAAAAGACAACACAGCTACATTTTGGAAAATCTAAGAAGATAATAAACAGATCGGTGGTTGCCAGGGTTTCGTGGGGATGAATAGGCAAGAACAGAGAGGCTTTTTAGGGAGCTGAAAATATTCTGTATGATGCCATAATGATGGTATGTATCATTTGTCCAAAACCAGAGAATGTACAGCTGCAGAGTGAGCCCTAAACTCTGGATTTTGAGCGACCGTGATGTGTCACTGAAGGTGCATCGATAGTAACAAATGTACTAGTCGATGAAGGTTGCTAATCGTGGAGGGGCTACGCATGTGTAGGGGAAGAGAGTCGATGAAAAATTTCTGTACTTTTCCCTCGATTTTGCTGTGAACCCAAAATTATTCTAAAAATAATAATAATGAACTTTTTTTTTTTTGACACAGAGGAGAGAGATCACAAGTAGGTAAAGAGACAGGCAGAGAGAGAGAGAGGAGAAGCAGGCTCCCCGCTGACCAGAGAGGCCAATGCGGGGCTCGATCCCAGGACCCTGAGATCATGACCTGAGCCGAAGGAAGAGGCTTTAACCCACTGAGCCACCCAGGCGCCCCAATAATAAACTCTTAGTTAAAAGCAAACAGACTGTAACAGAAAAGTACATAGCCAGCTTGGAGTAAAAGGGGCTGAGGTTTCACAAACTGCAAAATGGTCTTTGGGTCCCCAACTTTTTTTTTTTTTTTTTTTTTTTGGTAAGAAGCAACCTCAGAGGGCTACTTAGAAGCCAAACAGGCTATTTCTCAAGCAAAAAGGAAGGCAAAGCCAAGAGCCAGGCCACAGGCGCCAAGAGTGATAGGGAACAATAGATTAGGAAGCTACTCCCAGGGCCAGAACTAGGTCCTGCTCTCGGAATGGGAAGACCTGGCAACACATGCTTGGCAGGATGCCAGAATTCTTACGAATCAGTGCCTGCTATGTATCCTCCCTTAATTCCATTTTTGAAAGGAAATATTTACTGTGATTGTCCTGGCCTGATCTTTCAATGTTTGTTGAGTGTTTGCAGAGCATATAATTTGTCTCTTCCACTTACAGGTTTCTAAACCCAAAGGAGCCACAGCCAAGGAACTCAACCTCATTTGGACTTGATAGAAATCATAGGACCCAGGACTTTGAGCCTAATGCTACAGATGAACGAGATTTGTAGGGGGGCTCAGAGGAAGGGAGTATTGCATATGACAGGGACATGGATAATTGGCATTAGGTGGGAAGCTGTGGTCTGTTTTTGTAGTAATGGGCACCAGTGATTCATGCTTTCAAGTAGCCACCTCCCACATTGACTTCGGGTTTGGCCACGTGACTTGCTTTGACCAACGGGACACAAGCAAGTGTAATGCAAGCAGAGGCTTGAAGGAATACTTGTTTATTGGGGCTTGCCCTTTCTTGCTTTTTCCACGGAGCCCCTCCACCACCATATGAAGAAGCCCAGAGAACTAATGGAGAGTGAGAGATCAGCTGGAGAGAGGCCCCCGAGCTGTTCCAGTCATCCCGGCTGAGATCTCAAAGATGAGAATGAGTCCCACTCCAACCCAGCTGGTCCAAACAGACAGCTAGCCCATAGAATCATGTTTGTTGTGTTAAGCCATCCAGGTTTAAAGTGGCTTTTTTACTCAGTTAATATAATGAGGCTCAAATGGGGTAAATCCAGCACACAGAAGCTGGGAGAGATGACTTCGCAGCAGGGAAGTCTCTGGGAAGAACAGGCCTACCTGGGTGGGCAATTTTCCAAGACAAACTAATGCAGAGTCACCGTGGGAGATCAGACTATGGTTAATGAGGAGCCAAGAAGAAAATGCCAGAAGTTAAGCCTAATGAGAAACATGATGATGAAAATTAGAGCATGAGCAACCCATTTGGAAGTCTGTAGGATTAAGAAGCAGCAAAGTAGTGGGAGGAATGAATGGGTCAGGACAAGTAATCCAGAAATAAAGCTTTGAACACAGAGAGCTATAGGTCTTCTTTCTATGGAGCAGTTAACAGGTAATTAGCATGGTGTGCAGTTAACACTGAATGAGAATCTGGGAGGGTGTGGGTTTTGCATCTGCACATTTACTGTACACTTAGCGAGCTCCCCAGGGAACTTTCATGTACACTTTCCTCTCAGTGAGCTGCCCAATACCTGTCAACAGGTATTGAAAGATAAATTTTGTCAAGTTACCAAGGTTCTGTTACACCCTTTCCCTAGGACAATAGGTGCTTGATCACCTCAAACATAACCGAGGAAGATCGGTGGCTCTCAAAACTAGGTGCACATTAGAATCATCTGGGAAACTGGAAGGAAGGAAGGAAGGAAGGAAGGAAGGAAGGAAGGAAGGAAGGAGGAAAGGAGAGAAAAGAAAAGTAGAAAAGTCTAGGTCCTACTGCATAAGAATTCAGTCTGAATCACGGGGAACAGCATCTAGGCATCAGTATTTTAAAAACTTCCCAGGTGATTGGATTATGGGGTAGAAGACTCTGGAAGAGATGATGTAATCTCTACACCCAGAGTCCATCAGGTTTCTGAGAAATGAGTAATAAATGCAGAATGTCTCTGAACCTCCTCATTTTCATATACTTGGCAATTGATCTAAACTGCCATTAAATTTAAAGAACAGTGTGAGGGATTTGGTGACTAATGGCTATTTCAGAGTCAAAAATGAAATAGCACTTATTTTCATGATGTAATAAAAGTCAGGCGAACATTAACTCAGACCCAATGAATCAGCAAACATGACTATTCAAACAGAACCCAAAGTCAAGTTTTCTGTGAAAATAAATTCTGCTTAATTTGTTACACAAGGCTTCAAAATTTTGGTAGTAATGTTTAAACTACTACTAAAAAAAAAAAAAAAAGTCATATAAATGAGTAGAGCCAGCCCGAGGTATGAGACAATAAAGAATAGTTAGGAGCTGTGACTAATCAAATTCTCAGGGATGGGGAGCCTTTTGTGCCAGCCAACCCTAAAAGAGCTGAAGCCCAATTTAGGTCACAGGCTGCCAGTCTATGGACCTCTGAGTCACTAGAGAAACCATTAGAATATAGACATGAATATAAGTATGAAATTATGATAGTTAAGGGGTCAGGAAAGATTTGAAAGAAGGGGAGCATGGAAACGTGTCTTTTTTCTGGTTCAAGACCTAATCCAGGATCACACTTTGCTTTTGGTTATTAGGTCTCCTTGCTGCCTTTAATCTGGAAGAGTTCTTTGTCTTTCATTATCTTGACTTTTTTTGAGTCAAGTCACTTTTTTTGAGTGCTCGTCAGTTATTTTGTAGAATCATACCTGTTGTTTACTCATGATTTGAATTCAGGTTATCGTTTTTGGAATAAAGAACACAGAGCGATGCTGTATCCACCTGAGTCCACCCTAACTGGAGACTTATGATAGTGACTCAGATCATTTCAGTGAGGAAAATCTTGATCACTGAATGAAGCTGGTGCCCACCATGTTTCACTATTATAATGTCACTATTTTCCCTATTGTGATTAATCATAAAATTTTGGGCACTTTGAGATTATATAAATATCCTATTTCTCATACCTTTGTCCACTAATTTTAGCATGTATTTATGAGTTTTGTCTGAAGCAATTATTACTGTGGTATTTGCCAAATCGTGATTTTTCCAACTGCATTATTTCTTCTACATTTTTAGTGGAATTCTACTTTATCTTTCTTCTCTTCCACTTGTTTGTGTGTATCAGTATAGTTTGTGGATTCTCGTTTTATTCTCATTTTGTTATTTAATTGTAATCTATTATTAGCATTATTTATTTTCTTGTTCAAATTGTCCCTGATTTGACCATTAGAGGTCCCTTCAAGTAGGCTCCTATGTGCTTTTGACATATCCCCATCATTTCTTTCTTAGGACTTCCTTATTTTTAACGGCATAAGATATTGCATGCCTATCTTGTACTTTCTTTGCCTAGAATCTAGGTCTAGCCATTTCTCCAAAGAACCCTAGTAATTTTTACAGGAAAATTGTGTTCAGAAACCAAGATCTGGACAATTAAGATCTGTATTCATTAGTACCGAGTGTCATTGTTTCTAGGCTTTCTCTCAGAAAGCTATCTAGGTCTATTTCTATGTGCATCTACATATTAAAAATCATGAATTCATGTTGCTAACCTCTAATTCTAATCCAATATCACCGAGTTCATTCTAGCTTTCCCCCTTTCCTTATTTATAATTCTTTTCTCTGACTGTAAGAAGTCTAGCTCTCATTTTCCATACTATATTAACTTACTTGCTAAATCCTAGGATATACATTAAGTGAGACAGTCTTCTCCTTTGGTTATACAGCACCTACTTACATCCATCTGCCCATACATGCAGTTTTTTCAAAATGTCCATGCGTATCTACATAAAGTACAATCATTCTGTCCCCTCAAATAAACAACCCAAGTATCATTCAATAGCGCATCTAGTTCCATATCCGGGACTTCTGAGGGAAAGGAAACTCTCTTCTTTCAGTCTGGTTGTAGCTCTTCCTGGTTGGTTAAAGTATGGGTAAGACAAATGTATCAATTACCAACACACCCAAATATATATATAATAGTAAAGAAAGATCAGGGATGACTACAATGAAAGAAATCTCAATTATAAAAGAGGAGAGTTGGGAAAGCATGCCTGTGTGCACACACACAGCCCAACACACACACATTCCGGACAATACTACACATAAGACATAATGCCCCTGGGGTGGCTATGTGACTTGGAGGTGAGCATGACTTAGACAGTCTGATCAGGGTGAATCTCAGGACTTCAGCTCAGAAATGCTGGTACCAAGGATTTGCTTTTTTCCTCTCGGTCTCATGTTCTGATAATGCTCGGAGGAGTAGCTGAATCTATCTGGCAAGGCTCTGGTTTTCTTCTCTTGGAGGCTTTTTGTTCATGGACATAGCTAGAGAAGGTTCCCTTTCTAGGAGCTACATAATCCCCTTTGCTGTGTGTGATTTCAGGGAGTCGGAGAGTGTCACAGGAGTTGAATAGTCATAGACCGTGGTTGTCCAGGGATGGGATTTCTTAGGCCACAGAGCTCCTTCATAAACTTAGTCATCATCAAGATATTTGGCTCGTGCTTGTCACTTCCAGAGGCTAGGAACCATAGACAGACCACCTGTCTCTGGTCATTGTATTTGAGTCTAGGACTTTATATTGTCTAGTGCCAGGCCCCTGTTGGAGGGCTGTCCCCTAAAGCTGCAGCGTAATGGCTGCTACTTTTGTGTTGGCTTCTGTTTCTGGAAAAGTTTCCGACAATAACTTGGCATGGGATGATTCCTTCCCTGACCTCAGGTTCCATCACAGCTGCTCTTACGTGCTTTGTCAGGTGAGAGCTACTTAGTAGGAAGTTTGGGGAATGGCCTCAGGGGTCAGGCTTGTCCTCTGCCCCAGTCTTACTCCTGTCTTTGCCTGTATGAAACTTCTCCTGGAGTAGAGTATTTGGTCTTTGCAGCACTGTTAGATTCCAGTCATCTTGACTGAAGTTAAGACCCAGAGACGGCCTCTCTAAGCAAAACCGCACTTCCTTCCTTCTCTGTCTTCAGATGGGTCACTTCTCTTAGATTGTTTCTTTATTGTAGGAACTTTCTGTAATCAACCAAAGTTGATTTCCTACCACTTCCCCCGATATGCCTCTAGGTCCAGGCCTGACTCCCAACAGGCCACTGCTGTTTACCTCCTCTCTTCTGCTCGCCCAAATCCACATTTTAGGGTTTGTATTTTATTGTACCCCATTCCTGAAACCAAATTTCTGTATCAGTTATGATGTCTCTGGTGTGAGAAACAGAGGAATTGGTTCGTATCAGCCAGGCAATAAAGGAATCTATTAGCCTGTACACCTTGAAGTTCAGACATGAGGCAAACCCCAGAGTGGGGTCCACTGAGCTGCACCCTTCTCTTCACATTGGCTTCATCCTTAAGCTCTTCCCATCCTAGCAGCCAAATGGCCCCAGCAGCTTCTGACATTATATCTTCATCCTCCGGTGCTGAGAGGAAAAGCAACGAAAACAACTTTGATACCAGGATTGCATGCCAGAGTCCCAAGATTAATGCTGATTGGATTGTTTCGATTACCTGGCTACCCCTAAACCAATGGGGAGTTGAATGTATTTGGCCTGAGCCAACCAGTGCCCATACCATAGGTGGTGTGTGACAACAGTAGACATCTACTTGAAAACAGCATGCCAACAGAAAGGGGAAGTGAACTCTGGGTAGCCAACTAATAATCCATTACTAAGCTTTTAAAAATAAACTTATTGGGCCTTTAAAAAGTAACTTCACGTTATCTTTTTTTTTTTTTTAATAGCGTTCATCTGTATTGAACTGATGTCCCTCCAAAGACTCTAAGGCTGCATGAGAACGGGGACCTTATCTGTCTTACTCATTTCACTTGATATACAATGCCTGGCATTCAATAAATATTTGCTTAATAAATGAATGGATGCATTGTGTTTATCCTGCATCTCTGAGACCTTCCAGTAGAATGTCCCAAACCTCTAGGGCATGCATATTTCATCTGAGATGCCTGGGCTTAAAGCTTCACAGCTGGTAAGTGGACGGCCAAAACCTGAACTCAGGCTTGCTGACTCCACATCTCGTGCATTTCCAATGAGTCCAAGCTGCTCTCGTGTGTTAAAATGAGCCCTCAGAGTTTTAGCACAGCTGTGTTCAGGAGACATGTAGGAAATACATAAAATATGCTGACAGCTAATGTCCAAATAACAATCCGGAAGATAAACAGGACTCTAAAACTAGCGTGAATTGATATGTGCTTTTCTGTTCTGTAGCTATCAACATGCTCCAAGTTAAAATCATATCCTGCCTGATAGTATGTGAAAGAAGAGGACTGATCAGTTGCTTGTCTCCTTTCTCATTTTGTCATGGCAGTAATAGAAAGCAGATTATAATTTTTCTTATTGTATGTTGCCTCTGTTGAAGATAAACCCTTTTTATCTGATGGTGTTAGCAGGGAAGACTGATCAACAGAGTAGGAACACTAACTGATTTTCTTCCTCGAGCAAGGTACTTCATTCATTCGTTCATTTACACATTTTAATTTTTATCCACTTATTGAATATTTATCAAGTACCTTCCATGCAGCAGGCATTGTGCTAGGGGCTAGGGAAGCAATATTCAGCACAGGCTAGGGAAATAGTACAGTGCATAAACTAAGATGACAAACTGGAGTCCAAAAGATCAGAGATCAAATCCTGCCTTTGCTGTAGCCTATGAGATCTTCAGCATACACCGTTGACATATTTTTGTCTTATTTGTTTTATTGCATGAAATTATTCTTTTTTTAAGTTTTTTTTTTTTTTTATCATTGGGCACCTGGGTGGCTCAGTTGTTAAGTGTCTGCCTTCGGCTTGAGTCACGATCCCAGAGTTCTTGGATCAAGTCCCACATCGGGCTCCCTGCTTGGCGGGAAGCCTGCTTCTCCCTCTCCCACTCCCCCTGCTTGTGTTCCTTCTCTCGCTATGTAATCTCTGTCACATAAATAAATAAAATCTTAAAAAAAAAAAAAAGAAAGTTTTTTTATCATTAAGTAATCTCTATACCCAACATGGGGCTCAAACTTACAACCTTGGGATCAAGAGTCCCTGCTCTACAGACTGAGCCAGCCAGGCGCCCGCAAAACTGTTCTTTAATTTACACACAGTTATTTTGTGAGGCTTATGTGGGATAATTTAAATGTTGTACTTGCTGTGTCTGACACATTATAGTTTCTTAGTTAAGTGTTATTTTTATTACTAGATGATCCCTATCCTCAAGTTGCTGACTTAGAATGAGTGCAGAGAATAGACAGAAGTCTTCACACTTAATTTCCCCCCAAATGTCCTAAATGTTATTTTCCCCATAGATGAGCAAGGAAATTGAGAATTTCAAGAATTTGTTCAGGCCTCAATTAATGAGTAAATGAGGCAGAATTAAAAATTCAAAGATGTCTGAGTCCAAAGCCATGTTATCTTCAATTATCTGCATGAGGAAGTGAGACAGTGGCTCTAGTCCCGATTTCAGATTAGTGGTTCTCGGCCCCAGAGAGCACTTATGAAGCAGCAGCTGCCAGGACCCTGTTCTAATTCAATTAAATCAGTATCAGGATGAAGGCTCACTAGGCATCGAGTATTTTCAAAATCTCCTCAGGAGAGTCTAACAGGCAGTCAGAGTTGAGAATCGCTCAACTCTCTCAAGGCTCTTCCAGCCTCAACATTCTGTCCCTTTTATATATGGCAGCAGTTGTCAGAATGAGATGGGCACTGGCAGAAGCAGGGACATTCCCAGGACTTTCCTCCACTGGGGTTCCAAGTCACTATTGTGTACTTTAGAGGAAAGGTGGGTGCAGGTAGAGCTCCTAACCTAAGGCCACTGCTATGGAGTTTTAAAACATAGTAGAGAACCCACACGGAGTCCCCAGGAGCTGCACGAGTGCTGGTGAAGGGGAGTGATGAGAACCCAAGCTCCCTCTTCAATGCGGGGTTGACAGACCAACAGCATCCTTTACACATGGAGGAAGGAGCAGCCTGGGAAATGTCCCAAACAAATGCAGCTGTTCTTTGTTTCTGGAGAGGATGCCAATAACATTTTGTTCCTTGGGGTTCTCAAGAGTGAAAAGTGTGCAGAGCTATAAAAACAAACCCATAGGGATAATGATCATACTAACCTAAATGTCATATAGACACTTATTTAAGTTCATTAAGTCAAAACAGATATTTTGACCTATAGTCTACCACAGACTTTACATCAAGACATTCAATAAAGGGAAGAAGAAGAGTTCATCAGCCATTGGACACCCTCTGGGATATTTTGGTCACTCAGAGTCAAAGTTTCTGCAGCTGCTGAAATGGGAGTCATTTCAGGAACTAATCTCAGAGTCTGGTCCACATACATCTAATCTGTCCCCTCTCTGATTTGCTCCTTATAGCAATTCTGGGAGACACGTGATCAGGTAGCATTATTCCTATTTTACAGAGTTAGAAACAAGGCTTAAAAAGGTTAAGTGACTTGCTCAACGACTAGGAAATGCACATCCTACATTCAAGCATAATTCTAAACTCTGGATTCTAAATTCTCAAGTCGACATTCAACTGAGTCCGAGGATATTACCCTGCTCAGGCACTCCATGGATGCAAAAACCTCCCAACCAAATGAACACAGAGACATTCCAGGAGAGACACAGGTATTGGATTCCGATTAATTACTGACATGGTAAGTCTTAACCACTGCACTCCCTCTCTGGGACCCAAGAAGAATAGGCCTAAGGCTAGCACAGGGGGCTGGGACTCTGGGGTCTTCCTCATTCCTCGTGACCCCCATCTTAGTCTCAAGTAGCTGGCAATGCAATACTGAACCTTCGTGTACTCCGCCTCTGGTACAGGCCCAGTACTGCAAAAATACTTAGGGGATGAATAAAAATTACCACCTGTGAGAAATAGTTGAGAAAAAGCAATCATAGATAGGGATGGACTGTCACTATCCAATAGAAATGGAACATAAGCCACATACATAATTTAAAATTTTCTAGTACATATTATAAAGGGTAACAAGAACAGGTGAAATTAATAATATATTTTATTTAACCCAGTATAGCCAAGATGTTTCAAATTATGATATAGAATTCAAATTATTCAAATTAGATTTGAATATTATTTAAATAATTCAAATTATTTTTAAAAATTTCAGATTATATAATCTACATAAAAAATTCATAATGAGATAGCTCACTTGTTTTGTTGTTTTTTTGGTACCGAGTCTTCAACTTCTGGTGTGCACTTTACACGTGTAGCCCATCACAGCTCAGCCGAGCCATGGTTCACGTGTTCAATACCCACAGGTGGCGAGTGGCTAGACAGTGCAGGTCTAAGCCACCTCAACATAAATATCGGGCTGCCGTACTTACTATATAAAATTAGCTTTTTTTTATTTAAGATTTTATTTATCCATTTATTTATTTGAGAGTGAGCAAGAGAGAGAGAAGGAGCAGGGGGAAGGAGAAGCAGACTCCCCACTGAGCAGGGAGCCCAACGTGGGGCTTGATCCCTGGACCCTGGTATCATGACTGGAGCCCAAGGCAGATGCCTAACTGACTGAGCCACCCAGGTGCCACTATAAAGTTAGCTTCCTGATGGCTTTCTCATTATTTGGGGTTTGATTTGTAGCAAGCTAGCTTCTGATTGAACATGAAGGGTAGGGTTTCCATTAGTAAGGCTGCAGAGTTTTTATAAAGTATTGTTATTGCCAGATGCTGCATTTGGCTCTGGGAGCACAGGGGTGAGGAAAATAGCCCTGGAATCGTCTGAGTAGAGATATTTAAGGATAACTATCCATCCATCTGAAGTTTGGGAGGACAGTTCTAACTAGAAGCTCAGGGGATTACAGAGAGAAATAATGAAAAATGGAGACGATAGAGAATTACAATTCAACAAGTATCCTAATGTGAGCTCTGCAACTACTATGGCTGGTAGGGTATATGAAAATACATTAGATAGGATGTCAAGCATCTAGAAGACTTACACATAAAAGAGCTGTGTGCTTTGGTTCCCATAATGTTTCCCACTAACACAGGATTTGAGTTTAAGACATTCATCTTGGAGACAATCTTAGGAAACATGGTCAGGGAGAAGGGGCAAGCCAATTCATGATGCACAAATGAGTGGGTCAGTGCTAGGGACAACTAGGGTTCCATCCTCTGAGGATCCTCTCAGAGGCTGCATGGAACACGGAATCCTCTCGCTGGGACACAAGGGAGCTGGGATCTTTATCCTTCAGCCCAACCCTTGCTGATTAAAGGTCCTTTCTGGGGTATTAACACCTGTGCTTTCAGCCCGCCGTGCACTTGACCTGAGTTCACGCCTGCTGCCAGAGAACACCCACAGGAAGGGAAGGGAAAGGAAGCTATGAGTGTGCGCGAACTTTCACAGGCCATTCTGTAGTAGGCCAAGAAGATAGGACTTGGGTCCCAACAGCGTCTACAATAAAGACTGACACTCCAAAGTGCCTCTTAACCACGGTACCAGACACTGTTCTAAGCACTTTAACGCACTTCATCTTCACATCTCTATGAGGTAAGGTACCTATTACTATCCCCATTTCAAAAAGGAAAAGTTAAAGCCTCTGCCTTCGGCTCAGGTCATGATCTCAGGGTCCTGGCATCGAGGCCCACATCGGGCTCTCTGCTCAGCAGGGAGCCTGCTTCCTCCTCTCTCTCTGCCTGCCTCTCTGCCTACTTGTGATCTCTCTCTCTGCCAAAAAAATAAATAAAATCTTTAAAAAAAAAAAAAAAAGGAAAAGATTTAGGGATAGAGAGGCTACATAATTGTCCCAAGTTCATAGTTTGGAGGAGACAGGACAGGACCAGGCTGAGTTGGGTATCTTTTTTTTTTTTTTCTATTTTAAAATTTTATTCATTTATTTGTCAGAGAGAGAGAGAAAGTACAAGCAGGGGGATCAGGAGACAGAAGGAGAAGCAGGCTTCCCGCTGAGCAAGGAGCCCAACATGGGATTGGATCCCAGGACCCTAAGATCATGACCTGAGCTGAAGGCAGATGCTTAACTGACTGAGCCACCCAGGTGTCCCAGGATGTCTTAATCACTGTGCTCCAAGTTACCAATACTAAGGTTACTCCCCAAAACCAGCCTAGCCTTTCAGTGAAAGCCTTCCCAGTCATGCTTCACAAATACTCTAATTTCTGTTTCAAAAGGCTTGCCTTTTGAGCTCTCCATTTCACATTCTGGACTATCTACACAACTCTTATCATCAAATCTCTATAGAATAAGTGGAAGAGAGGAGCTCTCCAAATCCAGTGCTAGGCTAGAGCTTACCAAAGACAGAGGTCTGCTGAGTGTGTGCTATAGAAAAAAGGGATATTTTTATATGTCAAGTACCAAGACTGCATGTCTCCAAAACTGTTCATAAAACCACAATATGCAAAGACAGTTTCCTCTGGAACCCTTGCTGAGGTAAGTGAAATACTGAGGGGCTGGACCCTCATGGAACAAATTCATTATTTTCCCATCCACTGCCTTCCGGCCTCCTCTACCGAATCTCTCTTCCTCACAGCATGGTGGTACCTCAGACAGACCCCTTATCTTTTCCAGTCAGTCAGACATCAAGCGTGTCTCATTTTTCAGGTATTAAAAAGTCCAGTTCATCTAACACAACATTTCAATCTCCCATGTATTTCAAAGCTCCCCTCCTCACCCATTCAGGCCTGACCCACACTCAAATATTTACATTAAGGAAGGGAAGTGGGTATTGATCAGTTCCTCATTTACCCTGAAACACCCTCTCCTCAACTTATTCTGTGGCTTCCAACTCCTCCAGCACTAGGGCGAGAAGAGGGAGGAGAGGGAAAGGGGCAAAAAGCTACACTTGACCAGCACCCGAGCAATAATGTCACGGTGCCCACTACCTGGTAAATTATGGCTTTTTCTTTCACACACCACTTCTGTTGGTTGTTTGGAGACCTTCTTGCTGAGGACCTCTCCCCGAATAGAGTACTGGCTCCTGGCTGACCACTCAAGATCCTCCTACCTCCTAAAAAACAGCTGACCCATATAGGTTGTCTAATCCCTGTGGGCAGACCCTTTGGGTAGGGTCCTTTCAAGGAAACCAGAGACTGGCTTTCATCTGAGGTGTATTCCCTGATCCACAGCTGACAAGATGATACCCACCCCTGCCTGTGACACACTGGAAGTGTTATTTGCTGGCCCTTCGGCCCTTCCCCTCACCCAATGGGGACAATTCTATCAATCTTCCTCCTTCAGACTTTGCAGACTGTGCCCCACCAACTCTAGAGAACATTCGTCAAGCTTGCCCAAGTGTTCTCTCAGAACCCATGGCCATCTTGGGTTTCTATAGTGAGGGGTGCATGGTCAACAGCCCATATCCTCAACCCTTTTCCAGCTCCTCTCACACATCTGACTTGAGTAGGAGGGCGGGCGGAAATACTCTGTTCAGGAGAATTCTCTCTCACTAACGGCCTTTTTTTATGTGTAGGTGAGAATGCGTGGTATGCTATGGGTAGCAAAACTCATTCCAACTTCTTAGCAAGTCTTGCTGATGGTCCAGCACCCACTGGCCTCAGCTTTGGAGCCTGAGCCAAGAGGACCATGCGATTTCATTTCGTGCTGCAGATGAAGACAGCTTGCTTAAATGTAGCCCTGCTTAGTCACACTAGGAGAAAATTGTAATTAAATTAAGTAATCAATTAAGGAATTAAATTTGAGCAATCAAATTACCTCAAACCGTTTTCCAACATTCAGTTTTAATATTCATAAGCTTAAGCTTTGTTTGTCTTTTCTAACCAATTTAGGACAAGTCCTAAAATTGCTTCAAAAGTGGAGAAAATGCTTTTTCTTCTTTTGGGCATATGAAAAAATATACCAGCTATAATATAGAAAAGTGGGCCAAGGACCCTTAGTTCCACCAAAATACCAATCATTTAACAATGAAGAAGCCTTAACAAAAGGGGCATCAGAACATAAGCCTTTGAAAGCTGTGTCCCCCTCTTCCACTAGCACTTAGCCACAAAAAAACTTGAATTAAGTTGAATTCCGAGACTAAATAATTTCTGTTTCCACCCCTGAGGAGACAGAGGGAGAGACAGATCAAGAGAATACATTTTTAAATGCTTAGTGAAACTTCACATCCAAAGAAACATAGATCTTTCTTCCTCTCTGATCATATATATAAAATCTTTTCCATATGAACAGGCTCATCTATAAACCATTCCTTCCGTGTCATTTTCCTTCCTTCTTATAGAGAATCTGTATGAATCATCGTGGCCATAAAACTATATGACTGAACACTGATAATTACATAACTTTACTGGAAGAGAACAATGTTTTAGTCCTCCATCTCCTCACGGAACCGTCTTAGTCAGCCATAGATTTTCTGTCAGTGAGCAGCCAAGAGTCGGGCTTCGCTGGCCAGGGGGTCTGACTGTCTGTGTGTGGAAGACCCAGGCATGGCAACCAACAAGACTCAGAGGGGCAGCTTGCTGCAGCTTTCCTAGAATCCTTGTTCAAGCCGGGCCTCTGACTGGCCAACAGGGGCGGCCATGTCCCAGAGCTGGCAGCACCCCGGCCTCCCACACCCCCACAGGCTCTTGGCCAGATCCCTCTGCCTGACCCTGCATGGCGACAGGATGCCTGACAGGATGCCCTAGAGGGACAAACCTTCTCCCCTTGCACTCTGACGTGACATCAGCCAACACAAGATGTACCAAAGTACAAGAGATTGGTTTAATAACCGTAATTTAGCCTGTTCCTTCAAAATAAAAACGATGTGCCTTCAAATTACAACCTGTTCCCTTCATAATGTTGAACACAATATTTATGGAATAGCAGTTGCAGCCGGCGGCACCCCACTCGGTACCTTCCTTCCAAGTGCCCTCAGATGCATTAGCTCCCTGGAACCTGGCACAGAATGAGGGGCTGGAGGGAGATGACGCGAATATTATGACCTCTCTTTAATTAAAGCCATGGCAACAGGTCAGGCGCTCTCAGGGCCAGAACTGAAAGCCCGGTCTCCTCGCCCTCACAATTCTACCGCATTCACAGGGGAGAGGAAGGCTGCGTGGCATTTGTTTAAAGAACAGTTTGTATTTTTTTTTTCTGATTATAGAAGTAATGTATATTCATTAAAAAAAAAAAAAAAGGAAAAACACAAAGCACTAGAAAAAAAAATTGCCCATATTCCCAGACCAACACAATGACTGCTATTAACATTTGGAGGTGTAATCTTATATGCAAATTTTTCTTTAAAAATGGTTTTCCACTGTGCACACTGTTGTTAAATGATGTTACTTTCCTGTTCTTCCCAATTTTAAAGGTAACGCGTGCTTATTATAGGAAAACCAGGAAACATGGATGATCACAAAGAAGGTCAAAACCGTCCTGTAAACCCAGCAAGAGGCAACCCTCGAGAAGCACTTTCATTGAACTTGACATTTAGGAAGGCCATAAAGTGGCCACAGGCCTCTAAGGCAAGGGTAAGATGTGTTAGGGAAGATTAAGGAACCAATCCTCTGCCAGTTAGAATCTAAGCTGATTTGTCTCGAATGAATGTCTCTTTATTCCAGCTTCCCTACTCATGAATACAGACAAAGATTTCCAATTAACTTCACAAGAATATTTCGGGGGTCAGTGACATAACATGGGTTCGGAGTTTTGAATGTTCTGAAAGACATCTATAATCTCCAGGCCATGAGCCGTACTCATTCAACTGAAGTTTCTCCTTGCCAAGCCAGACCACACAGGACTGGGGCCACATAAAAGCAGCAGAAGGTGGTTTGGCCAGAGACACACACTTCAGCTTTATCTCGGCCAGGGAATGGAAGGAGCCGGCGAAGCAGAGAATGTGGAAGCCCATCCCTCTTCTCTGTAGGCAAAACCACCCCAGCCACAGCCATGCACAGGTGCTAAAGGCCCAATGATGGAGGCCGCTCTCTATTCTAGAACACATACTGATTTTCCTTCGAAATCTTTTTTTTCTTTCACCATATATCTCCCTAAATGCCCTTGAAAATGACAGCACACAGACTGGTCCACCGTCTAACTTAACAACTGTCTTAATCATATAGCTGTACCTACATAAACTGAACAGTCATGAGGTCTTAACCAGCCCAATGGCAGCACCAAGACGAAAGTATTTTGATGCTGCAGAATGTAAAGTCTCAAGGGTAACTCCTAAGACAGGTGGATGTTTGGTCATGGCCCCAAAGAGGCCCCCAGAGTCAAGGACTCAGGACTGTGTTACCCTGGTTAAGATCAAACAGAACAAACTAACTAAACAAATGAAAACATTAAGTATCATTCTCGGCACCTCCCTCTTTCTCATGCCCCATATCCAAGGAACCACCAAGCCCTGCTGAGTCCATCTCCTAACTGGGTCTCAAATCCTCACTTTCTGCCACCCACTTCTGCCAGCATGCTGCAGTTACCTCTCGTGCGGTCTACGGCTTCCAACTTCTCGGGGGCTCCCCCATTTCCACTCTTGCCGTCCCCCCGCCAGAGTGATCCTTCTGAAACACAGATGGACAGTGCAACCCTCTCCTGAAAACCCTCCAAGGGTTTCCCATAGTTCTTTGAATCAAAGGGTCCTTTCCATACGATAAAAATCACTCTTTTGAGTGTATGATTTTGACACACCCGCATGGTCATGTAACCATCACAGCACTCAAAATAGAGAACGGATCGCTTTTTTGATTAAAAATAAAGCTGTTCTAAAAACTCAGAGTTTTGCGTGTGAAAGTAAGTTTTCCTTCCCTTTGGGTAAATACCCGGGAGTGGTGTTTCCAGGTTGTACGACAAATGCACAGTTAGCTTCATAAGTAACTGTCGAGCTGCGCTGCAAATGGGCTGTACCATTTCGCTTCCCTGTGTTGTTGGATCGGGTCTGAACTCCGCAGTAGGTGTGCCGGGGTTCTCTTCTTCTGCCTCCTGCCTCTCCCTGCACCCACAGCTCTCCACACCCCGCCCCTCCCACACCCCAGCTACACTCAACTTCTTTCACTCTTGCTGTTCTACTCATCTCCAGGATTTCCAACAGGCTGTGCCTTCGCCCCAGAATACCTGCGCACACCCCCTCCTCGTCTAAGCATCGCTTGTATCTGACCAACTCATTGGCTTAAATGTCATCTCTGTCAGGAAGTTTCCCACGCCTAAATTATTTCCCCATGTACCTCTTTCATCTCCTCATTCAGCAAAAGTTTGGTGAATAGCCACCAGGATCTGGGTTCTGTTCCAGGCACCGGGGAGATGGCAGGGAGCGAAGCAGACAAAAGCCCGGGCTCCTCTGCAGCTGACGGGCAACGGACGATATCACCAGCAATGACACAGATGTGGGGCCATTTGAGATGGAACATGTGGAGGACGCCTCTCTGGGGTATGAGTGATACAGGGAGCAGCTGCGCAGTCGCTGGGGAACGGTGATTCCAGGCAGAGTGAGCAGCAAGGGCAACGATGTTAAGGTAGAAAAGAAGAGGCACGAGGAAGCTGGCATGTTCAGGAAGTAGCCTAGGAACCAGGGGCAGGAACCCACGAGCCAGGGAAGAGGCCCAGAAGATGGGGGGGCAAAGGGGGGTGGCAAAGGGGGCCAGGGGCACGCCCCACGCCGTCACCACGCCTAGGATGCTGCCTGCTATGCTTCCCAAGTTGCTTGTCTTTCCCATCTGGCCGCGTGCTCAGTGAGGCTCAGATTGTTTATTCTGCTCACGACTGACTAGAGGGGCTCAGCCTGGTGTCGGCCACACCGTAGGTTCTTCATAAATCTTTGAATGGACGAATAAGGGGACGAAATACTCAACCACACGAGGTCTCTGGCTTGAATGAGAAATCCCTGAGGGGAGGGGACGCATGAGCCCATGTCACTGGTGGAGAAAGTGAGGCTCAGAGGGCTTGACATGACTTTCACTGCGGGAGAGGTGAGGAGCGCGGCTGGGATTCAGCCCCCTTCCCAACACCTGTACTGTTTGTCCTGGGCCGGGAAGTAACACACCCTCAGATCAAACGTCTTCCTGCCTATCCTTATTCTGTCTGCTGACCGGGAACTTGAGAGACTATCTCTGGACCATCCTTTAGGGCAGCAGTTGGGGCATGGCGGGGGGAACAACCCAGGAATCAACAACTGGTTTTTATTTGACTCACGGGATGATTTCAAAACGCTGGGGCATCTTCTTAAAGAATCAAAATTTCTGGCTTATCTTGAAAAATCTGAAGACGAGACAATGCGGAGTCTGTGCTCTCCAAGGAAAAGCCCACCGAGCCGCGGAGTGACTAACTGTCCCTACACACGGCGCGTGTCCCCTCCAGTTTGCCACAGCCCTCCACGCGCTGGTGCCAGGGACGCGGCCCGCTGCTCTAGCTTAGGCTGCTTGTCTACAGGCACTGGCTTCACTGCCCCGCAGCCCATGCTTCAGGGCCACGGTGGAGGGAGTTTAGGGACCAGGCTC
>CM053607.1:24374395-24415636 GCA_028646535.1 Procyon lotor
CTATCTTCTGAAAGTGGTCGATTTTCTGCTCCTAGAATTGTTGTTCTTATTCTCTTCTCTCTGCTGTTGTGTTTGCCGGCTTTTAGAGTGGTTTTCTGCTTCTTTAGCTGGACTTCTGGGACATGGTGCTTTCTGTACATCCTATACCTCCGCCATCTTGCCAGATCTCTCCAATACATCTATTTTTAACAGATTATTCAAAAAGAGCTTATTCCAAAGGCTTCATGGTTTTGTCTGAAGCAATTATATGTTTTAGCAGAATCCCTAGTAAAGGTTGGTGGGAAGCTTATGAGTCAAGGAAACACCCGCCTTGGGGGTGAGAATAACCCATGTCTGAAAACAGCGTCATGGGAGGCCCACAGCTCTGGCCTTAGTGTGAGGCAAGAGTAAATACATGTAGGTTAAAGACCCTTAATATGCACCCCAGTTTTGTTTCTTTATCTTTCCAAGGATTGAACGTGTCCCCCACTAGAAGGACGACTTTGTTTTGCAAACTGGCAGTTATTCAACAATATGGGGGCCAAACTCATCTTTATAGGTGGCCCTGGGAGCTGCATCAACACAGAGGAGATGCCCCACAGGCTGTGTCTGGAGACCAAGAGAAATGGTCTCCCTCTAGAAGACCCTCTAGATGGTCTCCCTCTATGCTCAACCCTCTAGAAACCATGACCATCGAAACCATCGCAACTCCCAAGACTCTTACCTGAGTGGTCTAGTCTTTTTTTTTTTTTAACTTTGTATTATGAAAAATTTCAAACCTATACAGAAGTAACAAAAGGAAGTATAGGGAGCCCACATAGTCATCACTCAACTTAAACAATGACAAATTCCTGGCCAATGTTACCCCGTCTATATGTTTATCTACTTTCCTTCATTCCACAGAGCAATTTTGGAGCAAATCTGAAACAGCCTATCATTTCATCTGTAAAGATCTCTTCTCTAAAAGATATGGATATGTAAAAAATCCAATATCATTACCAGGGTCAATATCATACATTAAATAAGTGCAATGTATACATTTCTATTAAAGAGGAAATTCAGTTATTCCTTGGCTTAGGACACAGTTTGCAATGGTGTCAAATAACTACATAAATGGTCCTCTCTGGGTGTCAGAATATGGAAACCATAGGGGCATTAATCTATAAAACCTGTCACTGGGCTTGTCACTTGAGCTACTCACTTTAATTGGAACAATTTGATTCTATATATTTTAAATAAGTTAAAAACAAGAGATTTTCACATGCTGCTCAGCTTTCAGCTTGTTAAATGCTTCCTGTTACTGCTCTTGAATAATTTTCTGAAGAATTATTTATCTTTACAAAATTGTTTCTTGTAGTGTCTGTGTTAAAATTCCCTCTGAACTTCATTCTTCCTTTGTACAGAAAGAAACATTTTCAAGGTGGTTCCACCAGCCGGCTGTCAGACTTCAGTCTCAGTGTTATACTCATCTATGGTTGCCTCTCTGACAAGTGGCCAATGCTTACGTTCCAAGACATTTAATATGGTAGCTGAGTGGCTTATTGAAAAGAAGAGAGTGGTGTGTGTGAGTGTATAGTTGGAGAGGTTCCATTTTAGCTCTAAGCGTTGGTGGCTTGCGTGCCCTTTAGTTCAAGAAATCATCAACAGCACCAAACTTTCACTGCCATATGGTACTTCTTTCGTGTTTTTCTTTACAATTATTTGGCCCTTTTTGCAATAGCCTGTCAGGAACTACGAAGTTGACCTGTGCCTTTACAATGAAGAAATATGTTTTCTTAGAACTGCTTTTGGAATCTTTTCCACCTAGTCTGGTTGCTTAACCCCATATGCCTTCTGCTATATGTAATTCTTCGTTGTGGCCTGTTCAGGCCGTTATAACAGAAGACCGTAGACTAAGTGGGTTATAAACAACAGAACTTTACTTCTTGCAGTTCTGGGGGCTGGAAAGTTCCAGATCAAGGTGCTGGTAGGTTCAGGATCAAACTCTCTGATTCATTAGATGGCTGTATGCTCCCCAAAACCTCACGTGACAGAAGGGACAAGGCACCTCTCTGGGGCATCTTTTATAAGGGCACTAATCTCACTAACAAGGCTCCACCCTCATGACCCAGTCATCTCCCAGAGGTCCCACCTCCTAATATCATCACACTGGGAATTAGGTTTCAGAGTCTGAGGACTGAATGGCAACAATGTATCCTGACTTTGGTGGTTGTGTTGGGGAAAATGCCCTTGTTTGTAGGAACCTTTGGTGGTAATGAGGCTTTAGTTTAGCCATTTACCCAATGGCCCAGGGGAAAAATATTCTTCTCTATGTAGCTATAAATTTTCTGTTTAGTTTGCGATTCTTTTAAAAATCTTTCAAATTATGAGTGTTCTTCCCTGCCTCACCTTAAACTGTATTGTGCACAACCAGTGGTTTGTGAATAGTCCCTTGGTGAACACTGGCCTGAGGAAACCATGGGAAGATTGTCATTTTCTCTTACCTTGTCCACACCTTTTTGAATAATGTGTTGATAACACTTCTTTCAAGTGATCAATGTATTTTCTAGCATTCAAGTATATTAAATATCTCTGGAAGGATAGACAAAAAACAAGTAATGGTTTCTATGGGCTAGGAGATGGGGTGGGAAAAATCGTTTGTTGTATACTCTTAGAACCCTTCGACTTTTGAATGATGTAGATGCATTAGTTAACCCTTGAACAACCCCCCGCACAGACATATGTGACCCTTGCATATAACTTTTGACTCCCTCAAAACTTAACTACTGATAGCCTACTGGTTGACTGGAACAAAGCAGTTGATTAACACATAAGTCGTGTATGTATTATATACAGTATTCTTACAATAAAGTCATCTAGAGAAAAGAAAATGTTATTAAAAATTCTAAGGAAGAAAAAATACATTTATAATATTGTACTATATTTATCAAAAAGATCTGATGTAAATGAACCTGTACAGTTCACTAGTCCACACTCATGTTGTTGAAGAGTCAAGTGTGTGTTATATATATATATATATATATATATATATATATATAAATACATATGTATAATATGCATATGTATGTGTGTATAATATGCATATATATACAAATACATATACACAAACAGTAAAACGCAGTAATGTCTGATACAACTATTTTTCTTTGTATTTATCCTAATATGAAAACTTTTACTTTGGCACTTGTTTAGCTTTTCATGCTTTTCGTGGGATCACCAAGACCTCTGTATTTCAGGAGGGAATTTAAATTTTTTCATTAATATCAATAATAATGAAACATAGACTTTCTTGAGGAATGAAAGTATTTGAAATTGGACATCTAAGCTTAAACCATTAAGTAAAAGTGAACTTGACTTTAAAAAATAATTGGTTCCTCAGATGACCTAATTGATATTTGGCTATGGTATAGAAATCAAGTTCTTATCCTGAGGACACGTTTAACTTATAAATTGAGGTCTCTGTTCAAGACTCCTTTTGCATGGATACCCAAGTAGATAGAGAAACCATAGAAGGGAGAAGAGATTTTTGCCAAAGACGGATGCTTGGAGAAGGAAGAGGCATTAGACCTGCTACCATCCCGAATTAGCCAAGGACAAAGGTAAAATAAGTGATTTTTTCAGACAAACAAGATCGCAAAAACTTACTTTCCCATATACTGTCGCTAAGGAAACTACTGAAGGGTGTGATCCATCAAAACAAGGAAGTAAACCAGCAAAGAGGAAAATAAGAGATCCAATGCAAGACAGATGTGAAGGAAGTCCAGGAAATGATGGGAAAGGAGACCAAGAAAACAGATAGGGGTCAGAACTAGAAGTCAATCCATTCAGGTAACTGCTGGCCAGAGTCTCTAGGAGAGATCTCTTCAAGAAGATGAAGTGGATGGAATATTAAGGTATTTGTATTTATCAAGAGGAGATTTATCAAGAAGGGAAGCATTTGGAAATAAATTAATAATAAATATATAAAAAATTAAGCAAAGGGAAAAGTAAGACATACTAACTCTAGGAAATTTAGGAAGGGAAATGTGAGTGGAAAAAAGCCGTCATGTTATATTACACTGCTAAACTTTATTTATCATTTATGTATAATTGTAATAATATGTTTATTGACTGTTGATTTTTTAAAGATTTTATTTATTTACTTGAAACAGAGAAGAGAGAGTGAGGGAGAGAGCACGAATGGTGGGGAGGAGCAGAGGGAGAGGGAGAAGAGACTTTCCACTGAGCAGGGAACCTGGATGTGGGATTTGATCCCAGGACTCTGAGACATGAGCTGAAGGCAGACGCTTAACTGACTGAGCCACCCAGGCGTCCCTGAGTATTGATTCAAGCTTTACTGAGACCATAGGTGGATGAGAAGTGTGCTCTCTGTGCGTGTGCGTGTTTATATGTGTGTGAGTGTGTGTGTGTGTGTGTGTGTGTGTGTGTGTGTGTGAAAGAGAGCAATATCCTGTCTCCGTGGAGGAAAGCTGATGGGTAATACCAAAAACAGAATTATTAAAAAATAGCAACGTAAGTGTTTTTTTCTGAGATATGGAAAAAAAATCTATCAAGGGAGCCAGAACTACTTGCCTCTGGAAAAGAGAAATGAAAAGGGAGGGGCTGAGTCTTCTCATGAGATCTGTAGAACTATTTGACTCTTGTCTGAGGTTGAATCCTCTGGAATGCGTTATTGGGAAGTGCTCCTGGGATCAAAGCTTGTAGACAAGATCCGAGTGAATGGTAGGGGAGCCATTCATATTGGTCAGCGTGAATGGTAGGGGAGCCATTCCTATGGGTCAGCCGCTGGCATCAGCACTGGGAACGTGCTTGTGCTCCTTTTTACAGGAGTTGGAAAATAGCCTCTTCAGGTCTTTTAACTTTGCTTTTTAAGAAATGATACATTATTGTCATATATGTGCTTTAATTTGCTGGTGGTTTTGCATTCAGGTAGCCCATAGAAACCTCCCCTTTCTACCTCCCCAGAAGGTCTGTGGGTCTGAACATTCTTGCAGAGGCAGGGTTTGGGGGTTGACTTTGTTAAATCCAGTGTTTCCCAGATTTATTTGTCTACAACCCCTTTCTCAAATCACACGTTACTATCTTAAGAAATACAGTTTAATAAGCTTATTTGTGATTGCATGCAATCTCCAATTATGGCATTGTTCTTAGAAGGAAATAGATTCCCCTTATGAGAAGGATTCCAAGAACTGATTGATCGTGGGGAAGGCAGGTCTGCCTACACATGCCTGGCTGAGCACTGTAAAATGAAAACAAAACAAACCACACCTGGACTAGAAAGTGGGAAAAGAAGGGAGGAGGGGGAGGCTGTTTTGAACCAGGTTTGGAAGATGGCAGTAAGCCTCGTGGGAATTGCAGGAGCCCAAATGGGATACAGTTTTGTTTTTCAGTAAAAAGGCACAGAGCAGGGGAAGCGCTCCATCCCTAAGAGGCTGGTTGGAGGAGGAGGCACATTATGGGGCAGGTGGGTCAGGCAACAAGGCTGGGGTTCAAGCGGATGGAAACATTTCGCTTCAACCTAAGCCAGTTGGATCTGGAGCCGCCTGATACCCGGAGCCCGAGTTCCTGCAGGGACCCTGCGTGAGCAGGAGCCAGCCCGCCTGTAGGGACAGGGATGGGACACTGAAAATATGACTTAGGTGTTGAGCTGTCAGTCGCGGTCAGGTGACTCACAGGGGTCTGTACCATCTCTGTCTGTGTCTCATTTGCATGGCGAGCGTTCCCAATGCAGGGCTGGGTTCTTCACGCTCTGGAGCCAGAAACTGCCAGGAACTGCTTCCACAGGCCCCAGGCCAAGAGGGAGGGGCCGGTTGGGGAGATAACCCTCTCAAGAGGAGAAAAAAGCCTACTCTATCTTTACCCATGGTCTCCTAGGCGGCCAGGTAGGTGAGTTGTGGGGACCACGAAGTACTCGGTGACTCAGCAAACCTCACCACGTAGGCTAAGGCAGATGGTGGGGATCTCCGGTCCATGTGCTGCTAAGCATTCCTCTCTTTTGAATTTGAGGTGTTTTTTTTTTTTTTTTTTTTTTTAAGTATTAAAGAGATACAAAAGAACATTTAAAAAAAATAAACAGGATAACAAATTACAGTAATAAGAACAGACAAATGGTTGCTAGGGATTAGGGCTGGGGGGAGGGTGTGACAATCAAGTTTATTTGTGATGGATGATGGAGAAGTTCTGTGTCTTGACTGTGGCGTCCTTACGGGAATCTAAGCCTGTGATAAAACTTCCTGGAAGTACACCACGTACACACGCACGCACACACACTCCCACTCCCAAAGAGTCCATGTAAAAAATGGTGAAACATGAATAAGGTCTGCAGTTAGTTCATAGTGTGGCACCAAGGTCAACTTTCTGGTTTTGATCGTTGAACTATAGTAATCACTGGGGGAAACTAGGTGGAGGATATGTGGGAACTCACTTTGCTCTTTTTTTTTTTAAAGATTTTATTTATTTATTTATTTATTTGACAGAGAGAGAGAGAGAGAGAAAGATCACAAGTAGGCAGAGAGGCAGGCAGAGGCAGAGGGAGACGCAGGCTCCCCGCCGAGCAGAGAGCCCGATGTGGGGCTAGATTGAGGACCCTGAGATCTTGACTGAGCTTGAAGGCAGAGGCTTTAACCCACTGAGCCACCCAGGCACCCCTCACTTTTCTCTTTTTAAGATTTCTGTGTGAATATAAAGCTGTTTCAAAATAAAAATATTTTTTAAATGTGGGAAGTTTAAATAATGAACACACAGTAGGAGTCCATTGCCAGCCACCTAGCTTAAGAAAGACCATTACCATTATTTGCACACCTTCAGTGGGGTCTTTCCTGGCTCTCCCACAGAGAGAACTGCTATCTGGATTTTTCTATTCATCATCCCTTTGCTTTTCTCTATAGCTTTATCTCATGTACTTAGATCCCCACGGAACATACTGTTTAGTTTTGCATGTTCTTGAATGTTATGTAAATGAAGTAATTCTGCCTATATTCTGCTATTTGCTTTTACACTCAGCGAGTTTTCTTTCGGAATTCCATCCATAATGAGTGCAGCTTTTTGATTTGTTCATTGATGTAGTCATTGTGAATATGCCATAGTTTATTTATCCATTCTTTTGTTTATTAACATTTGGTCTGTTATCAGAGTTCTTCCCCAATTACAAACAAACAGTGCTGCTATTAAACATTCTTCCAAATCTCTTCTAGTCCACAGTGCACGAGTTTCCCAAGGGCCTATACCTTGGGGTGGAATGACCGAGTCACAGAGTTTCTCCACTTTTCTGACTTACTAGATGGTCCCAAATTATCTTCCAAAGTGGAACTCTTGCTGTGCGCTGTCAGTGATGTTGGTTATTATCAGGATTCTTACTGCTTGTGTGTATGGTATCTGATCGTTGTGGTTTTAATTTTTTTTCTAATTTCTAATAAAATTGCTCAAAATAATACATTATTGTCTATTTCTTCCTCTTCTCTTGAGAAATACACATTTAATACTTTTGCCCATTTATTGGTTAAGTTGTCATTCTCCTATTGATTTATGGGGATTCTTTATATATTCTGGATACCTTCTTTCCATTTTTGCCTTCCCCTTTTACTTTCTTTGTTGTGTCTTTTAAGGAAATCTACTCTTAATTTTAATATAGTTGGTCTCATCTTAAGAGTCATTTATAGTACATATTTTTTTCAAAAATATTTACAAACCAAAAAAACATAAAGTTATACCAGTATATTAATCTTTGATAAATTTTATAGTTCTACTTTAACATTTGAGTTTTTAATACACCAGAAGTTTTAATGTCAGGGTTTTAATTTAATTTTTTAAACATATGGGTAATTTGTTTTCCTCATATCCATATACTGAAAAAATGTTTCCCCCAGGCATCTGCAATGTCAGCTCTAGAAAAAATGGGTCCCATTTCTATGCAAATGTAGGCCTGTTTCTTGGCTCTCTATTCTGTTATAATAGTCCATCTACACTTCTCCCCACCAATACAATGCTATCTTAATTGCTTTAACCCTAGAATAATTTTAATATCTGGAAGTCAAGTTCTCCCATGTGATTCTTCTTCTTTTTGAGTGTCTTGCCTATTCTCAGCCCTTTGCTCTTTCATACACATTTTGGAATCAGCTTACAAGTTTCCCCAAAAGCCCAGCGGAATTTTGATTAGAATTCTATTGAAATCAGAAAGTCGTGTATGTTCAAGTGTATGTGCATATGTACTTGACCATATTTTGCAATTGATCTATTTTGCAAACGGTTCATTTGTACAGCATTCTACTTCATTAAGTCCCTGGGGCATATCAGAGGCAGGGAGTTGGTTTGGTAGGAAGGTATGTGAAGCCCGTGGCTCTTTCCTGGATGCAGGATATCACTATAAGGTAATGATATGGAAGGAGATCCTGTGCTCAAATCTGGACAGAGTTTTCACTTATAAAGAGCTATTCCCTAAGTCAGAAGACCTCAGGGATTGTAATTGCTTTTACATAAGTATACCAATATAAATTGGTGAAGATGGTATTTCTTGGTATGCCTCGCATGAACCCTGCATCTAGACTTGGAAGCAAATGCTAAATAACGTAGCAGTCAAAAAAGCCTTTTCCATCTGTCCATGTCTTCCCCACCTTAAAGAGTTTGTGAGCCTTTTTCATCAAGGACTGTCAACCTGATTCAGAAGAGAGAATGTGATCATGCAACATAGCGGCGGGATGAGCATAAAAACTAGGAAGAGAGTAGACTACCCTTTTGCTAGATCAAATTAATATTCATAATCTTTGCTTTGCAGTTCAATTAGAGCGGCATTAAAAAGCTACATGAAGCCTAAGATACGAGACATCTGAAACTTGTCACGCCATTTTTCCCACCACCAGTGCCCAAGCACAACCTCATTTGTCTTAGTCAGAGAAGCTCGAAGACACGCTACATTCTGGCTTTAGCTTGAAAAGTCTTGTATGTGGATGTGTATCCCATGACTTCTAAAGATTAAGTGCTGGTTCAGTGACATTATTCACTTGTGTCAAAGGCTTTCTGGTAAATTCTTCAGGCCCCCACCTTGCGGGAAAAGCCATCAGTTTGCTCTTCCTATGAAATGGGCTGTCCATAACGTTGCATTGTAATCTGATTCTTGAGAGGCACTCACGGACGATACTGGACCAGGTTCAAGGACGGCATACAGAGGCAGACCCCGCCAAGATGCTCCGAAAGTTAGGGCTTACTTCCATTTGGCCGTAGAGTCAATTCAGTGGACAAGGAATCTCCGCCTCCAAATCACCACTTTTCCGATTGTCTAGGTGTTTAACCCAAAAGCACAAAACAGTTTCTAGTCACTTGGGGGCATGGAGTGGCTAAGCAGGATCCTTGCACTTAAGAAATGTCAAATCTAATAGATAAAGCATGAAAGAAAGCCTTACTGTGGTCGGACTGTTCAGGAATGTTCACTGAATCAACCAGAGACAGGGCTAGGGTTTGCAGAACGATCATAAAGAAAAGAAACTGCGCTGATTGTCAATCCCCTAAGGGCATTAATTGAACATCCATTTGAGATAGATGGGTAGTCTTCAAATTTTTTTGCATGCTTCCTCCTAAAAGAATTTTTTAAGGCTGCTTATTTCCTCCTGTTTCTGCTGCCCGTGTGGGAATGTCCAGAGAATTTGCCCCTGAGGGGGGCTACACAAACAGTTGGCAATGCTGGGTAACGAAAACCTTCGGAAGCGAGAGAAAACCACGATTGGTTTATTAAAGTGCAAGGGAATTCAGGTGTGTTTCTTTCAACTCTGAGATAACGAAACACTAGTTAATATTCAGGAAGCGCCTGCCATGTGCCAGGCCTTATCCTAAGCATTTTATGTGGTTTATCTCATTTAATCTTCACCCTGTGGAACTTCACCCTGTGGAAACATCAGATACTAGGATGACTTTTTTTTTTTTTTTTAATAGAGAACTGAGGCAAGGGTTAAATTAAAAGAAGCAAACATGATGGATCCTGGGTGTTTGGCCCCAGAGTCCATGGTCACACCCTCTATGTTCTCCTGACCCTTTCAACGGCAAAGATTCGCCTCTTCCCAATGTGGTCATCCAAAGAGCTGTTGGCCGGGTGCTGAGCGGCCTCCTTGAGTCTCTGTTTTCCTCTGGAGCCTTGGGCAGCTCTGATGGGAGGCTGCTGCCGCTTTCTGCACCAGGCCATGTCCATTTATGGTTCGGGGGTACCTGGATCCCTTGATAAGCTCTGGCTTCATTATGCGCGGCAAGTGTTTCCTTATGGGGCT
Source organism: Procyon lotor (assembly GCA_028646535.1). NCBI lineage: Eukaryota > Metazoa > Chordata > Mammalia > Carnivora > Procyonidae > Procyon > Procyon lotor. Next base: position 24,384,625 of record CM053607.1, read on the forward strand.
GGGTTTGTGGGAACAGGGGTAACCTCCTCTCTGTCCCCTGAACCCAGAGGAGCACAGTGACATCATAAATTTGTCAGAATGTCCCCTTGACTGAACCGTACCTAAACGTGCCTATAGAATCTGTCCTCGGTGAGCCCGTGTTCCCTGCAGGACTTATGCGCGTCACTCAGAAGTAATTCTGACCTGGGAGAGAATGGGGGGAAAAAAGGAAAAGAAAAGAAAACAGGAGAAATGGTAGCTCTGTCAGGTTTCAAAATGTATAACTTAAGGCAGAATCCAATTCTTCTGGAAGCAAAAACTGCAGAGTCACAGCTGTCACTGGGGGAAAAAAAATGCAAGTTTAGATAGAGAACTAAACTCTTAGCCTCATGTTTTGATTACAATTGCCTTTGGGCCAAGTTCTCTCATTAGATGCTAATAGATGTTTTCCATCATGTGCAAGAAAGGTTTTATACAAATTCCATTTCCCAGAACTCCGTGAATGAAATGGAAACCCCCTTTTTCTGGTGGTGGAAAAAAACCAAACCAAAACAAAACCCAAAAAACTCCCTGCTCGGCGTTTCTCCAGTACCGTCTGGTTTTTGCTAGGTGGCGCCACAAGCTCATGGATGGGCCTTCCTCGGCTCCCCAGGAAGCCGATGGGATCTTTCTATGGGATAGATATCTATGGGATAGTCGCAATGAAGAGCGGGAAGAAGGCTTCAGCTTCTACGTCCGCCCCCCCTCCCCCCAGGAGTTCATCAGTCACCAGATCAACTGACAGGAGGTGAGATTCATTCACTAAGGCTGTGGACTCTGTCATTTTAGGAACTATTTATTTCCCCTCTTCCCCTGCCTGGTTGGTCACTACTGGCAGTGAGGGGGTGTCCAGGCCCTCGGTTTTGGCTATTCTGGAGGAAAATTCTGGGGCATCTTCAACTTGATCCCAAATGTCGTGTTTCTCTTTGAGTCTCTCAAAATTTGTTCAGACACTTGGGAAGAAGGACCAAAGGAAGGGACAGGAATTCAGAGATTTGCATCCGTTCTCTCCCCTTCTCCTGAGCAAGGTCTGCATGTGGGGAAATCCCGACCCTTGTCCTCCCTGCGAGCCCAGTGTTGCCCAGCCTCCGAGGGATAACCTTTCCCAATCAGAGCAGCTCTCAGAACCAGCCCATTGCAAAGGAATGGAAGGCACTGCTGGGGGGGCGGGGGAGGATGGAGGCTAGGAGGGCAAGATAAAGCACAGGTCTGGAAGCCCTACCTGGTCTGGTGGAAACCCACATACCCTTCAACTTCAACGAGAATCCCCTTTCTCACCCCTACCAGAGACCCCAAGCTCCCAAATTCCTGCCTCCATTGCCTGAAGGCATGAAAGACTCTTCTCAAAACACCAGTGTGATGGCAAGATTTTAATTGGAAAAATTGGAGGAAGAATCTATTGCAAAATAGCGCTGCCCAGAGACCACTCCTGGGAGGAGCCAGTCGTGAGTGGGGTGGGGCGGGTGGGCCACACACAGACCAGAGGGGAGAGCTGGAATGGAGGCAGACTTCACTTACCTGGCGTCTTGCCGAGGCCACAGCTCCCTCTCCACCTGCACCTTTGGGGACGTGGGGACTGTGTGCCCCAAAGTTTCCAGGAGAACCGAAGTTTCAGAGACTCTCCCAGGATCTTTATAAGCACACACAGGCTGGTCCGCTCCTGTGTCCTGGTTGGGGTGCAGACATCCCGGCCCCGCATGCCCCGCCCCGAAATCGGCTTCATGCCCAGGGTCACCCAACGGTGGTCACAGATCCTCGCTGGGGGCACGGGGCTGAAGGAGGATCCCCGCCAGGTAAGGAAGCCTCCTAAACAGTCGGATTTGCACAAGCCCCTGGGACACAGTAGGGCCGCTCCTGGCAGTGAAGAGATTACAGAAAATAGAAGGGGAGAAGGTAGTTGATAAAAATAATAAGATACAAAGTAAAAACAGAAATAAAAATCGAGTTTGAAAAAAACGATATACATATTCACGAGAAGGTACAGAGAACCATAAAAACCCAAAACTAGAGGGAGAGAAACTGACAATAAAAATGCCTATCTGTGGATTTGCAGGACGATAGTGTGAGCTTCCTTATTCTGAAACGGCCCTTGAGACATCGATTTGAGCACTTACAGGAACTCTCAGAATGCCACGTTTATCTCGACGCCCCCCTCTATTTAGACCTTGAAGAATCCACCAGCCCTCCCAGCATTTGTGTCTGTCACAGCAATAATGCCTCTTTTGGCAGAGGACACATCAGCAGCCTTAAGTGCCATGAGTCATATTTTCAATTTTTAATTAAATCACGGTCTAGCTAGGGTTTGATTTATTTAGACCTGAATTAATTTAGACCCTGGTCCACATAAATTTGCATAGTTTATTTTACAAGCTCAAGACTGTATGGATTGTAAAACTCTTTAGCTAGATGACAATATAGGTTGTAAAATCACCCTCTTATCGAGCCACGAGTGGTAGAATATAATGACTAAGGGCGGTGTTAACTTGATCCTGGAAACTAGCATTATAGAGGAAGTCTGTTGTATTTCTAAATAAAGACATTTATGAGATCATTTAGAGATATTTCATCCCATATGTTTTCACTTAGTTTTAGTGATACGGTGAAGCCTTCTTCACAGCTAATAGTGCTGATTTTTTTCTTTCCCAGAATGGTTACAGATAGTCATAAATCCATACAGTCAGTATCTAGCAAAAAATGCATCTGCCTCAATCAAATATAGTAAATAGATTTTACACTGCAGAAGTGTGAGTCATACAGAAGTCACTTTCCTAGAACTCTGATAATAAAAAACATGGTGGCTAATTAATGTTCCCCAGAAGGGGTCTTGGCGTACAGGAAATGAATCGGAAGGTGACAGGAAGAAAGGTTGGGAGCACGGTGAGCTCTGGCTGAGGATTGTTGGTGACGCCCTGGGTCCTGCAGCCACAAACTGACAGCAGCCTCCTCAAGAAAGGCTAAATCATGCTGGCGCATTTAAACCCAGACTTGACCAGCCTGGAGACCCAGGCGTGGAGAGAGAGGGAAGGACAGGGAGGGATCTGGGCGGCGCTGGGGGGGGGGGGCAATGGCTGAGGGGACGGCGGGGAGAGCCCCCCCAATGCCCCACAGCCGATCTGCTCTGAGCCCTGCCATCAAGTTGCTTTTGTGGGTTTAGGGCTTTTATAGAACTTCTGAGTATTAAATGGGATCGAGTGGGCCCGACTGGCATGTCAGCAGCGCTCATGACTCAGTTGAATATGTGGCTCATAGCAGGTCATCACATAACCCTCAGCAGGGAAAATGAGTCACATTCATCTTTTACAAAAGGCAAAGGGAAATTTGCTTTGTGGGAAGAGAGCAGCAAGCTCCCCACGTTTGGGTGCCAGATGGGAGTGTAGGTGTTTGCCTTCCTATGTTCCGTGCCCTGGGGGCTGGAAGGCGGGGGACTGGAGACCAGACCTGCATGTGGTGGTGCTTAGGCTGCTTTCTCCTGTTCTAGTTCGTTCTTTACACGGGGTTGAAGCCCCCACAAGGTCCAACGCAGGGTTATTTGTTCTGATGCACAGTTTGATGGACGTGAAACATTTGCAAAGGTTTAAAAATCAAATCAAATTTCATTACATGCTCAAATGAACTTATTTGTCAGAAACGAATGATTCTTCCGGGAAATCTGGAAAGGGCAGGTGTCACACTTCTAGTGATTCCTGAAAATCCTCATGTATTATTAATTTTCCTGGAAGGAGGGGCTGTGAGGGCCTTTGTTTATTTGCAACACCAGGGGCATAGCTGTGTTTATCTCAAGGAGGCATGCTAACCATCTTTTTTTTAAAAGTCATTTTGATGTGCTTGATTGCAGACGGGGGTTGGGGTGGGGAGGAGATGACTATTCTATAATCCAGTAACATGCCAGGTATTGCAAATCCCTAAAGATTGGGGCTATTGGGGCTGATAACTGGAAAGCATTAGCAGGATCCTCTCCCTGCCCTGTGCCCGGCAAGGGTCCTGGGGACCCTGCTGTGGATTCGATGAGAAGAAGAGTCAGGGTTCAGGAAGAGTCTAAGTACCATCTGCCAGTCGATCAGCAAACACTGGAAAGTCCCACTGGCATGGGATACTGCTTTTGTGAAAACGATGGGTTTATTGAATGGAAATAAGAAGCCAAGAAACCTGAGTACCGTTTACAGCATAGCACAGCAGTTAAGACTTGTGTTAAAAACCCAGCTCCACAACAAACGAGCTGTCCAATGATGAACAAATCATGTTATTGCTCCGTCTCAGTTCCCAGGAGGGCTGGGGTTTTTTAATCAGCACAAGCTGCCCTGCTTTAAACTCTCTTCTGAATCTTCGAAGTTTCTTTTCTCATATCTTGGTTATATCCTAGCAAAGGAAAGGAAGACAAGTAATTGCTTTTTTCTACATTTCCCACTATCGTTTATAGAGTAGATACACTATTAAGGGGGCGGGGCCAGGAAAGTCATGGTACCCTCTGACCGACACGCCTTTTGTTGTAATCTGCATGCCTCATGATATAATCTTGACTTGATAAAATCAACTTTTTTGAGTGCCCGTGAGAAGCAAAACCATCCTTGGCTCTTGTAAGTACATTTGAAAGAGTGGACATCGTCACTGTAGTTGGGTTGCCCATCATCTAACAGAAAAGACAAAAATGACTACAATACACGCTTAGATCTAGCAGAACAAAAAGGAATTGGAAGAGGACAAATAGGCTAAGGATGGTAAAGAATGGATAGAGCTGGCCAGGGAAACCTGACAGGTGTCAGGCCAGCCCTGAGCCGGGGGGATGTGCTGGGCATTGGCTCAAACACGTGCTGAATTTTCCTGATGGCCTCTTCTCTTCTGTTCCTACCTGGGCATGGAAGGCAGGGCCGAAGGACCTTTCCCGGCTCGGTTATTGTATATGCTTCCTGACAGCTCCAGCCGCTGCCGTCGCTGCCTGGATGGAGGGAGACACTCTCCGTTTTGCATTTTTGGATCCTAACCCCTGTGACCTTTCCTGAAGCTAATACACAATACCTGGAACCTTCTTTACCCCAACTTTCTGTGACGTCTGACAGCTTTTCAGGGCAGCAGAGGGGATGCTGGAATCGGGGGTCTGGCTCCATTGAGCCCCCCTAGGTGCCCGTGTCCACTCCTTGTCCTGGGTATGTGTATGCGTGCGTGCGTGCGTGCGTGCGTGCGTGCGTGTGTGTGTGTGTGTGTGTGTGTGTGTTGGGGGCTGAAGGGAGCTTCCTGGGTCTGGATCTTACGGGTCAACTTGGACGGTATATTTGGATGAGATTAGCATTTAAATTTGGGAACTTTGAGTAAGCAGATTACTCTGCATAAGGTGAGTGGGCCTCATCCAATCAGTCGAAGGCCTAAACAGAACAAAAAAAAACCCAGCCTCCCTGAGTGAGAGGGGCTTCTCCAGCAAGACTGCCTTTGGGCTTCATCTGCACCATTGGCTGTCCTGGGTCTTAAGCCTGCCAGCCCCTGTGGCAGATTTGAGATTTATCAGCCTCTGAAATTGTTCGAACCAATTTCTTACAATAAATCGCTTTATATTTATACACACATGCACGAACGCAGACACACATACACACATGCACGTGCGCACACACACGCACATACACTCTGTAAGTTCTGCTTCTCCGGAGAACCCAGACTAATGGGGTCCCTCCCGTACTTCCCTATTTCCTAACTCTCTCTCTTCTCTCTTTACTTCCTGTGGTCCTTTCTTTTTAAATCCTCTTCCCCCTGTTCTTGCAGGTGGTGCTCCCCAGGAACCAGAGCCTGGGGCACAGAGTGTTTATTAAGTTGTACCTTTGGTGTCCACAGCTGTGAAAAGGAGGAAGTCCGTGCAGGATTGAGATGAAGGAGAAGTAGAACCTCAGGGTTTTCCAACAGCAACCTCAGCCGAGCCCACAGGGCTCGGGAGCTTAAACGGCCTGTCCGAGTTGTCCCCCACCTGGCTGAAGGGCTGGTCTCCATGCCTCCATCTCAGCTGCTCCATGGGGACGAGTCCTCGGGTCGGGCATCTCCCTGCAGCTGAGGCAGTGCCGCAGGGACTGGAATTGATGGCATCCCCAGGAGCTAGGCGGTGAGTCCTGGCAGCAGCAGGCAGGGGTGTGTCTTCAGCCTCCCCACCTGGGCAACAGGATGCTTGCTGCCCACCAGTAGGCAGTTATTTACCTCCTTCGAGGTGGATGATTTTTATCCGGGCCCTTAACTGACCAGAATAAAGGCTACAGCTCCCAGCTCCCCTTGCGGCCGGGTGTGACTATATGACTTGCTTTTGACCTGGGCCATGTTCACAGAAGTCTGCGCGTGTAGCTTCCACACGGTGTCCTTAAATGGAGTAAAAGACGGGGGCTCTGGCAGTCACTTTGACCATGAAGTTAACTTGGGAATGGAGATTGCGCCCGGCAGTGCAGTATGGAGGAAGGGCTCTCCTTTTCTGCCCCCAGGGATTATTTACCAACCCGCTCTGGCTATCTCCAGACTTCTTGAACAAGAGAGAGAGAGACAACCTTTGTTTTCGTTTAAGTCATTCTTATTTGGGAATGTCATGGTTTTTCCAGCTGAAGCTAATTCCAGTTTACACTCTCATATACCTTTTTTCCCTCAAGGTAAAACTCACCACTCCCTAGAGAGATAATCAAGCCCTGTACTATTTGGTCCTCTCTTGTTTTTTGCGTCCTCTGTAATGGCCTCCTTTCTCCTCAGCCTGACTTGTGCTGGTTCAGCAACAAAAAGAGTGAATTCTGGTCTCTGAGATGACTGGCCTAGAGAGGGATGGTGTATATAGAGGAGTGAGTTTTGGCCAGTGGAGAAGAATGGAAGGGCTTTGGCTTGTGGTTTATTCTCTCTTCAAATATCACCTCATTATAATAGGGTTCGTTTCCTTCCAATGATAGCCATTGGATTAGCATGAAAAACTCATATTCCTCTCATTTACGTACATTTGACTGTTTCATGTAAATTTGTGCTGATCCCCTTTTATGTTGGGGGGAGGGTGGAATTTGACCCCTTTTTTCCCTGGGTTACATTGCCAAATTATATTACCTTAACTGACAATGAAGGGCTTCTGCTCAAATGCCTTTCCCGTCCTGAGAGTAAGAGTTGAGGGAGGAAGAAATTCTACTTCCCTTGCCCTCCAAATTTGGGGCCATCTGGGCAAAGACCAGGAGGCAGGAAGTGGAGTTGTGGAAAGAAGAGGGAACACTCAGAAAGAGCGAGGGGGTATGGGTGTGCGCGAGGGTGCTCACACCCCATTGTAGAAGACGAAATCTCAGGAAGCTTCACTTCATAATCTTTTCCTCCTGGCATTCATGCCCTTATCCCTTCCCTTGAGGGTGGACAGACCCTGTGGCTTCCTTCTGACCAGTAGGACATAGCAAAGGTAATGGACTATAATTATGTGCAGGTGATCACAGTACAAGGAGACCCCCTCCTTGGCTGCCTTTGAAGGACAGAACTGCCATTGTCTCGAGCTGTCTGTGGAGGATATGTTACAACAAGGAGCTGAGGGCAGCCTCTGGCCAGTAGCCAATTGAACCCAAAGTGTTCAGTCCTTCAGCTGCAAAGCATTGAATGCTACAGCCGCCTGAGTAGCTCAGAAGTGGATCCTTCCCCAGTTGAGCCTCGTATGCAACTGCAGCCACAACCAACACCTCAATTAGAGCCTTGCAAGACCCTGGCCGGGGACCCACCTGAGTGGTTCCTGGGCTCTTGACAAATAGAAACCGCGAGATAATTAATCTCACGGTTTTAAGCCAGTAATTTTGCTGTAATATTGTTACACAGCAATAGAGAATTAATACATCTACAGTAAGGAATTTGGCCTTAGAAAGGAGAAGAAAATGCAAGCAAGCTCTTTTGATGAAGGCTTTTCAGAGTGAGATAATTATACTCTAGAAGACTGGGGATGGAAACACAGCAGCGGAGGACAGAGGTTTGCCTTACACTGGGCTGAGTATTTTTAGTAGGAGTAGGCTGGGGTCTGTAAAGGAGGCTGGGAGTTGAGCAGTCTAGATGTAAAAGTAGCTACAAGTGGAAAGGAAACTAACATGGGAATTAGCAAGAAAAAGGCCGTGTAAGTATTTGTGACAGGGAGGGGGGTAGTTAGTCTCTTTTCAGGAGGGATTGAAGGAAAGGCAAAAGCAGAACTCTGTTTTATAAAAATGATCGACACCGGGGGTTTGGGTCACGGCGCTGAAGAGGGTGGAGATAGTGGCGACAAAGTGGGAAGTGTTCTGCCTGTGGCGGCTGGTGGGCGGCAGAGGAGAGGAGCGTTTCTGAGAAAGGATGCTTCCGGGGGCAGAGTGGTCTGCTCCCCTGGGCTCTGGCTGGAAGGCCTGTGCCTGAGTCTCAGCTCCAAGAACATTATCCAGGTCCCTTTGGCCAAGTCACTTCATGTCTCCAAGCTTTGGGTTTCCACCTCCGTAAAGCAGGACTCACAGAACAGGCCTCCCTGGATCGTTGTGCTGTGTCCATGAGGGAAGGCTCCAGAAGGGTCCAGCTTGGCCCATAACAAAGTCCCCCTTGGCACAGCTGTGGACACCAAAGGTACGACCTAATAAACACTCTGTGCCCCGGGCTCTGGTTCCCGGGGAGCCCCACCTGCAAGAACTAGGAACCATCGTCCTGTCTGGAGAGGATTTAAAGAGAAAGGACCACAGGAAGTAAAAAGAGAGAGAGTTAGGAAATAGGGAAGTACGGGAGGGACCCCATTAGTCCGGGTTCTCCGGAGAAGCAGAACTTACAGGGCGTGTGTGCGTGTGTGTATAAATATGAAGAGATTTATTATTAAGAATCACTGCTTTATTCCATCAGTCATTCCTTAACGGTTGCCCCTGATTGTTTTAGAGGTTTTGGTTTTGTCCTCCCAGCTAGTTGGCAGGATTTTGCGAACTCACCTATGTGTTCTCTTTTATTACCTGGCAGGGTAGGAGGCACAGGGGACGGGAGGTCAAAAGGCTTGGATTCTCGTTCTGTTTTTTTCCTCACTGGCTGTGGGACCCTGGGTCATAAGAAGATTGAGCATGTGCTGTATCCAAACACTCTTCCCAGAGCATTTGCATGCAATAGTTCATTTATCCTATTGGCGTGATGAGATGGGCTCTATTATTAGCCTCGAAGCTAATAATAACGCAGAGAAGTTCATCCAAGGCCGTGCTGCTGTGTATCTGCATGTGAATCCAGGAGGCGCGAGTGCCAGCCACGAGCCACGCCACTCTCCTGGGCTGACACCAGGCTGCTCTTGATTTTATTCACCTCTGAGTGGAGAAGCTGGACTCTCCTTGAGTCCTCCCCAGCTCTGGTGTTCTGCTGGCCCCACCAGCCCCTAGCAGAGACATCTTATAGCTATTTGGCCATGGACTGATGGCTAAATCATGGAACCAAGATCCGACGAGAACGGGTGCCACAGAACTAGGAGAGTGGACCCATGGAAGCCATGACCTCAGAAGCTCAGAACAGTGACCAGGCTAGAAGGAAGATGTTATGTTAACCACATTCCTTTGTGCTTTTGGCCCTCTGTTTTGCCAAGCAAATGAACAGAGAGGGATGTGTTAAAGTCAGCAGAAGCTAGGTTAGCCTAAGATCTTGAAAGGTGAATTTCCTTGCATTAAAAAACGATCAGGAGGGGCTCCTGTGTGGCTCAGCTGGCTAAGCGACTGCCTTTGGTTCACGTCATGATCCTGGAGTCTGGGATCGAGTCCTGCATCAGGCTCCCTGCTCAGCAGGGAGTCTCCTCCCTCTGACCCTTACCCCTCTCATGCTCTCTCTCTCTCTCCCTCATTCTCTATCTCTCAAATAAATAAATAAAATCTTTTTAAAAAAAATGATCAAGAATTTAGAGTAACAGATTCCCTTGCTTCTTCTAACAGCAAGAGAAGATGACAAAGTCTCTTGCATGGGTGTGGCCAAAAAATAGAAAATACTTCTATGTGACTGGAATTTTCCATGGCTTCTGGATCTTAGGATGATAAAGTCTGACATTCAATTTTAGGTCAATGCCTGTGCTGTTCCGTGTGATAATGCCTTTTATTAGCGTTAAACTATCCACAAAACCTGTTACACACAGTGTTTTGTGAGTGGTGCTTTGAGAGAATGAAGGAAGAGGGAGGGTGTCGACCATGGAGAACAATGGGAAAAATGGATCATGGCGGCAGGAGAAAACACAGAGAGTAGAGAAACAGTTTAGAGAAAGCGAGAGGTGTGGACAGAAAGGCAGGTCCTAGGAATCCTCAGGTAAATCGGGCAAACACTTAAAGAAATTTAATTGAGCATCTTGAAGGACAGGAAGATCCCAGAGTCTGAGGGACTAGGATGCCCCAGAGGCTGATACGCGGGTTATTCAAGGTAAAATGAGGTTGCAATAGAAGAAGGTACATACAAAGTCTAATTTCCCCCGTGAAACAAGATCATAAAATGGAGACTCCTTAATTTACAAGATTTTGAGAAAAAGGAGAAAGGTGAATAGCTCCTTCAGCTGGGCAGGGGATGGATCTCTGGGTCCCGCAAAGGTCCTGAAGGGGGACCTTGATTCTGAGGAAAACCAGCATTATGAAGATTTCCAGATACTGTTGTCTGGCCCCACTGCAGAGAGAAAGGCTGATGTAGCTGGTCCAGGAGGTGACCTGGGCACCACACTTCTCTTAAATGCTTCTCAGGGGATTTATGGGCAACCAAGGTTGGGAACCATCATCCTGTCTGGAGAGCCATGTGGGAAGCACCGTGTGGGGCCAAGAGGTGGCTGGCAGTACCGTGGAGAGCTTTGGACTTGTGTGCTCCTACATTTCTTAGCTGTAAACTGACTTTGTGGTGCTCACGCTGTTTTAGGTAGCGTGAGGAAGTTAGTATTAGGAACTTTAGGTGTGAAATACCCAGAATAGTAAATGTGGCTTTCCTTGCATAAAGTCCTGGCAGGAAATTTCCCAGACAGAAAATCTGCAGACATTGGATCTCAGCTGCAGGAAGGTGCCTTCAGATCCCTTGGCACTTAGATGAAAGAGACTGAACACAGTGTGATTGGCTCTGAGACCTGGGGAGGCTCCAGCTCTCCTCAGATATAACCCTCCCCCTGCTATTAGAAATTATCCAAACGTCTGATGGTATAGAATTAAAAAAATAAATCAAGGCTAAGAAGTGAAGTGCCCAGCCCAGGAAACCCAGCTGAAGAGGGTTTGGAGTCTTTGAACAACCCTCCCACTGCCTTTTCCCTTAAACCTCCCTGCCCTCCAAATGCAAGAGCTTATATGTGAGTGCCCCCAGGAGAAGTAATCAACTTAAGTTCATACTCAAAAAAAAAAAAAAAAAACCAAAAAAATTAAGTTCATACTCAAGTGTAAATGACTGATATAAAAGTGTTTTCTTTCTGCAGGTTGTGATACTGGGTGAATACAGAAAACTGAGGAACCTGGACATGGAGAGGGTAAGTGTCAAGGCTGATGGGAAAGGTAAAAAAAGAAAGGGGGCCGGGGAGGAGGATGAGGGCAGACAGAGCCAATTTCACAACTTGGACGAGGGCTGCTCCTCCAGAATCGAACACAAGCTGGGCCCTCCCAGGACACTGGAAGAGGGAGGGGAATGACTTTATGTTGAACATGTTTATGAGCGGACACGTTGTAAATTGTCAGGTGCCAGAAAGCACCCACTCACATGGAGCTTAGAGGAAGCCCCCGAAGGCCGTCCCAAGTGACTCAGTCCCATTACTAAGAATCACTTGCATTAGGGCAATTTCTGCTTCATCCAAGAGGTTTTTAGTTACCTTCGGAATCAACAGGAAATTAATCAGCAAGCAGAATACCGAAAGAAGATCTGCATCTCAGAGTCATTAAAATAAGAGCAGATTTGGTGAAATGGGAAGCCCTTCACGCTTTTTTAAAAAATAATTTTAAATCTACTACCCTCTTTCTTAATAAATTGAAGATTCCCAAAACTTAAAGCCTGAGGACCAGAGGCTCCCTGGAGGAGGGGGACACACAGTCCTAGGACCTGAACCCCTCTCCCCCCAAAATAAGCATGCTGGCCCCGGGCCATCCACATAGCTCTCCCTCTGCTCTCAGAAAGTCCCTGGAAACCTGACTGCGCTGGGACATGGTCTATTGAAAACTTCCTGAACACATCTCAGGCCACATTGCTGTCCTGTATTATTTGACTTGCCTCTCCCCCTCTAAGCTCTTGGGGGAATGAACTTTTTATTCCCCTTGTTTTGGAATGATTTTATTTATTATTGTAAGCCTGGGTGGAGAATGTACTTTCATGCTTATCACACACTTCTGCAGGAATATTAAAGAACAATAATACCTGGATGCGGTGGGGACGTGACACTCAGCCTACCAGGTAACCTTTGTTCTGCCGTCCTGAATATCTGGGAAGCCGCTTCCCTCGGCCTTCCTTATTATGGAGAGTAGAGTGCCAGAGCCCCTAAATTCAGGAACGGGTAGGTGGAAGGAAGGCCAGAAAAGTTTTCTCATTCTCTTCCACTAGCTTCTGACCCACTGATCTTAAAAAGATCTCCTGCTTCCCTGTCCCAAAGTGATTGTGAAGAGGACAGGTGTGAAGCCAAATGCATTTCATATGGAATCTTCGTTAAAGACCCTCGGGGTTGCAAAGGACAGAACCCAGCTTGGGTCAGCATAAGCAAGCAGGGAGTTTTTTGGAGAACCATTGGGGTTTCTCACAGAACCCACAGGCAATTCTCAGGGGCCTGCCAGGAAACTCAGGCCTTGTTTTGCTCTCTCTCTCTGCCTCTTATCTCTGCTTCCTGGCCCTATAGTCAATGTGAGTTTCATGAAAGCAGGGGTTTTATCTGGTTTTTTTCCTGCAGGCTCGCCCACGCCTAGAACAGTGCCTGGCACATAGTATTCGCTGGGTCAGCGTTTATTTGTGTAGTTCTCAGCAGAGCAGCTTCCTGTGTCCCGCTGTGGGCATGTCGGAAGGCAGTTGCCCCACAATACCCAAATTCCCATCTCTGAAATTCAGGCTTGTGTCATGTGTCCACCCCCCGGGCTGTCTCGGGCGGCCGGAGGGTGGTGTGCTCTGCAGTTAGGATGGCCGCTGAGATGCTCTTTGCGTGAAGAGTCTCTGAGTTGGGCGGCTATCACCTCACATGCTTACCACGCTTCGGCAGGGACTTGTCATCAGTGCAGGTAGTTTGTGGGAAGCGGGCACACGGTAATTCCCCAAAAGGGCTATCTTTGGCTGAATCTCCAAGCAGAGGGGACTCCCTAGCATGAAACTTTCCTGCAACTTTGTTGATACGCTCTCAGCCAATTTCTCTTTGGATATCTCCAAGGACCAAAAAAGGCACTCTTTCTTAAGGGTAGTTCACTCCATTTTAAAACAAATCTAAGACTAGGAGACCGACCCATGCATGTTATCGGTGTGACTTCAGCCTCCACTGGTCCTCGCTCTGCTTTGTTAGGATCGTAGATAGAGGGTTCCTCTTCCATACGACGACCCTTCAGAAATTCTTTGAAGAAAGTTACCATGTTACTCTGGAGTCTTTTCCTTGGGGCGACCAACAAATGCCGTCTATGCACCCATGATAGGATGCGGAGAATTGCCAGTCCCTGATTCCTCAAAGTGATAGAAACAGCAGCTCGGTTGTGGATGGAAGCTAGGCTTCCCAGACACAGGGCTGCGCGACCATGGTCCCCAGCGAGAAGATGGATTTCACGGGCTCTTTTCAGGAACCCCTTACAGATACGGTAGTTTTCATCAGTGGTAACCTCTGTTTTGGGGAACACGTGTTTTGCCTGCCAGGGGTGGATGGTTAAAGGACGAAACTGTGTCAGCTGCTTTACTCTGGACCATTGAAGCTCTGATTGGTAACCTATAGCTATTCCCAAGCTCCTGGTATGTTTATTACATTGGTAGCATTAATATCCTTTATATCTTCTCTTTTCAAACCTAAATACCCTCTCTTTAGTCTTGGGTTTGTTTGTTTGTACACTTGGTCATACCGTGGAACAGATACTTTGGGAGCATAAGGAACTGAAGTCGTTGTTGAGATAACAGACAAAGATTTCTACCTCCAGTGAATTCATAGTGAAGGGAGGACAGAAAGCTGAATTCACAGGTGCTGTAACCCAGGAGGAGGGCTTGTGCTGGAGGCCCGATGAGGGCCCTCAGGACAGAGAAGGAGAGGCAGGAGGGAGGAAGAGGCTTGGAGAAGGGAGCCCTGGGATGCTGCCTGGCAAAGGGAGTGGGCGCCTGAGATGAGTCTCCAGGGATGAGGAGGAATCAGCCAGATGAAGGATGGGCGAGGGAGGAGGTGGGTAAACCGGACAGAGGGTTTGCATGTATGAGGCTGTGGGACAAACAGTACGGTTCATTTGGAATGAATCTGTCACATGGCCGCTTCCCCATTTCATTTAGCCGGAGCAAGTCACTAGACCCTGCCGTTCGAGGAACAGGGACAGCTCTTGATGGAAGATGCTGCAAGGTCTTGGTGCAAAGTATGGCTTTATAGGAACGGGGGAGTAATTCTGGCCATTTTTGCAATCATTTTGGCACAGAGAACTTAGATGTTTGGAAATTCCCTAGACAGAGGTGGGGAAACATCAAAAGGATATTTTATTATTACAGTTATGTTCTTTTCATAATGAAATTTTGTTATAAAATTATATTAAAACATTTTATTGTTAAAATATTTAGAAAATTCAGAGCTTCATTTTGATTTATCCATGTAGCATTAAAGCACATTCTCCTTGAAAAAAGAAGAAGGATATCAGAGAAGGCCAAGGTCTCCTGCCAGCCATGGCCTTGCTGAGTAGGATGATGTGGAGGGTTTCCTGGATGCCACCCATCAGTCTCCCTCCTCAGCATCCTTCAGCTCCGGTGGCCCCAGCTGATTAGGAAGCCACATGAATGTCTTGATCCCCAGATCACACTCTACTTGCCCAGCTTGGTTAACTCCCTCATGACATCCAGATCCACTGCGTCTCCCAACAGTCCTTGTAGATTCCAGGTCCACTGAACCTGTCAGAGAAGAGAAGGTGTTGGGTCCATTCTGGGCTTTCTACATCTCCTTTCCCAGTTACTCACGTCTCCTTCCCGCATCCATTCTAGAAGGTGCTCAGGTTCCACACTGAAGTGACAAGTCTACTACAGGGGGCATCCACTTTGATGTACTTTCTGAGATCTGGAAGCCCGTTCTTCTGTCACAAAGTTCCTTACACATGAGGAGCAGCGTTTCCATCCTTTCTTCCCTGGGTCCCCCCAGTGCCCGGAGATAAATCACTGAGGCCACATGCTGACCTCGTGTGGCTCTACCAGGCACGTGGCAGCCTCCTCTCTTGGCTGGATCTTCAGTTCCCTCAGGCCACTGGGCTCCAGCCTTCCTATCTGGGATGGAGAAAAGAGAAGGAAGGATGGGAAGAGACAGGGAGAAGGGAGGAAAGAGGAGAAGGGGAGAGGGAGGAAAAGAGGAAGAGGAGGCGAATTGGGTGCATGTGTTCTTTTGCTTCTGCTATTAATTTATATTTCACCACACACCATATTTGACCAACTTTCACCTTTCTTTTGGCATCTTATTTGGCATTTAATAAAAAATAAAACTTGTTTGGGGATGTTTTCTAGAAGTAATCATAAGAAACTGTTAGCAGTGGTTACATTTGGGGAGGAGAGCACAACAGGCTTGTTGGGGACAGCGAGTTTCCTTTTTTTCTTTGGTGTTTTTCTCTACTGATTGAATTCTCGGAGCATGCCGAAGAGACTCCTCTAGAAAATAGAATTGTGGAAAATGTTTCTGACTTTTTATTATTTTTTTAATTATTGTAGTTTCTACAGTCCACATTGTGGATTCTACAATCTGTTTGTAGAATATAGACACACATATATCAGTGACATTGTGCTGGGCATCATGATAATGTGCTCTACGTACATGATCTTTATCCTAAACAACCCAGTTGGGAAGGACTTCTTATGTGGGGTTTAAAGATAAGGAAATGAAGGCACAGAGCAGTTGCACAACTCATCTGAGGCCACACAGCGACTAAAAGTCAGTGCTGGGATTTATCCTGTATTCTATCTGACTCCATGGTCAAGGTGTTAGCCACTCTGGGATGATAACTCCTTCCATCTTTTAATAGATACTCTTTGAAAATCAGGGATCATCAGAAAGCACCTTGGGAAGCCACGAAACATCTAGTGGCCCCCCTCCTAGTCCTACACCATCCACACCAGATGGAACTGTAGTCAGAATGTCTTCATGGGGGTCTCTAACCTCCTGTCTTTTCTCTGAACTCTGAGCAGCCACCCTCCCAATGTTGAAAGCTCATGTCTGACCGAGCTAATGCTATTCCTCCCTGCTTTCCCAAACTGTGAGCTGCTACTCCTGCAGAGTTCTTCTTCTTACCTAATTCGTCCCAATTGATCAAAATTCGGAGCAGAAGAATGTGTCTCCTTTTCACTTTTTCAACCATTTGGGAGGTGAAGTGGTCATGAGCCACATGAAGAATTTATTGCCTGTGCTGTTCTTAGCTGACCCGACCCCCGTCTTGCCACATAATGAAGTGCTCTGAACCCCACATTCTGTGAGTCGCTTTGGGTTTTGTTTGTTTGTTCCTTGTTAACCACAAGTGAACTTTCAGTCTGGGAATAGTCTCCAAGTTTCTGGAAATAGTCAGTAAGTGGCTCCCTATCTCTCTGTTATTGCTGTAGATCAAGTTTGAGGAGAAATTCAACATCAGAACCTCTTTGATTTCCCCCTCTCGCTTGCCACCCCCATGTTCAGTGAATGACTGTCGTCTCTTGAAAATATCTCTTCCATCCTACTTTCATAACTATTTTTACCCAAAATAAATAAAGCAAGTTCAGACTTTTGAAATTCCTTAAGCTACATGGTGGCAATGACTCCTAAACCGGAAGAGCCTCCATGCAGATTTTCTCACTGGCGTCCACCCTACCCTGAACGATGAACCTAAATCAGTTGCACTGATTCCATTCCCCTTTCTGGGGGCTGGGTTAGGAATGAATACGTGGCCATATTGTTTTCAAAGAAGTGTGAGGACAAAAGGTCTACTATGGACCTTTTGGCAAAAGTTTCTTTGCACCTAAAATGCTGAAGAGTCCATCTTTGCTTCTTTGGGGATGTGTCTTCTGGGTGTGATGGTGGAACCTCCAGCAACCATACCTCATGGGGGGCACACGGAGCCTGCCCCTCTGTGCATTTCTCGTTATGTGCAATCTCAGCTGTCCATTTTTCAATGTGAAGCATCTCCACGGATAGACCAGCCTCTCTGCCTAGAAGCTTCCTACTTCCCATCTTATTCAAGCGAGTTCGACCACCCTGAAACACAGAACACCTTTATGATTCGTTCCTTTCTTAGAGTTACCTTCTGTGAAGGGAATTGAGAGTTTGAGGCCTGAGTCCAAGATTTTAAGATTTTGTACATTTCTGTAACTTTGTTACTTCCCCATGTTTGATATTTTCTTACACTAGCCATGCTTGGTCATTTTCATTCTTTCAACAAACATTTATTGAGCATCTATTGCCAGGTGCTATGCTATACCCTGGAGGTGAAAAGTAAATAAAAATGAGTAAGAATCAAGTTTCTGCCATCGGAGAACTTAGTTTAGTGAAGTTCCCCAGTAAAGTTCCTGTTTCCCCAGTAGATCCTCCGTGTTCTTCCTTCTTAACAGACACCCCCCCCCCCATTTTGTTCAGATAGTAATGTGTTCGGCCAGAGAGGATGACTTGTACTTTGTCTAGGAGTTAGCATGTGAATAAAACTTCAAGGGAAATCTACTGGAGACTTAGGGAAACGTTCTCCTCCTGATAAAAGGCCTGAGCCAACCACCTACCTTCTTACTTCTTGGTGCCCTGTTCCCAAGACCATGATGTATAGAGCAGTAGCGGCCATCTTGAAATTGAAGGAAAGGCCAGTCAAATCAGAGAGATGCTTATTAATCCCATAAAATCGTTAAACTGCTGATCCAACTTTGGAACTGTGTGCATCTAGATGTAATTTTCTTTAAGGTAATCAACTGCCTTTCTTATTTAAGCCATCACTAGTTGGATTTTCTTACTAAAATGAGGGAGAAAACCAGGCAAAGGAATATTTTAAATATGGTATAATAACTGTGATTATTGAGTTATGCATAAGAAGGCAATATACATAGAATAATTCAGAGATAAATAACTTTGTTCCTGATTTTAGAACCTAGGTCCAGGAAGAAGCAGACCCATCAGTGCATATTTGCAATGCATGTGATAAATGCATGATAGAAGTCTTTGCAGAGAAATATGAACCAAAGAGGAAACTCTGACTTCAGTGTCCATAATGTTCACTCAAGATGAGAGTAAGTTTATGCATTTTTGGCAGGAGTCTCGCAGATGTGACACTGTGTCCTTCTTAGTCCATCACACCAGTAGATACATGACATCAATGTGTTCCATTACTGGCAGTATTAAATTGGATTACAAGTTTCAGAAGGTGTTCACCAGGTTCGTTTCTTTAAATTTACCATTTCCCCTTGTCATTAATAAGTAGTTTGTGAGAAGATATTTTGAGACTATGTAGATATACCATTTCTTGGATTATTTGCTTTTTGGGTGTTGAGTTTGATATGTTCTTTATAGATCTTGGCCTCACCAACACTTATTGTTTCCTCTCTTGTTAATTTTTGGCATTCTAATGGGTGTAAGGTGGTATCTCATTGTGGTTTTGATTTGTATTTCCCTGATGGCTAATGATGATGAACATTTCTTCATGTGTCTGTTAGCAATTTGTATGTCTCCTTTGGAGAAGTGTCTGTTCATGTCTTCTGCCCATTTCTTGACTGGATTATTTGTTTTTTGGGTGTTGAATTTGATAAGTTCTTTATAGATCTTGGCCTCACCAACACTTGTTGTTTACTGTCTTGTTAATGTTTGCCATTCTAAGTGGTTCAAGGTGGTATCCCATTCCATAGATTTACCATTTCTTGTCAAGCTTTCACCCACTAGTTTTAACATTTATTGATGATTCTTGTTGAATAGATTATTACAAAGATATTTGTGAAATGATTTTTAAAACTCTTTTATTTCTTCTCTATTTTGTGGCAATATATTATAGGGAATAGCTTTTCCTACTCTTTCATTTATTCATTCATTCATTCATATCAGTATGTACTTACGGATTCCTATTTTATTCAATAGATAATTTGTAAATATCATTTATTTTGATGCCCATATCATCCCAGATGTGGCAGTGGGAACCCCTTCCGACTTCCTTCTGTGCCCTTATTTTTGGAGAATTTCCTTAATTTGTTATATAAGAAGATACTACAGATTCATTTTGAACTTTTCCTGTGCTGGCTGTGAAATCAGCCATATCTGCAAGTGACTCTGTTTTCTTTTAGTGGAGAATGGTTTGAAATTCAGAAACTAAATGTGGGCATTGTAGTGTTCATTGCTACTGGAGTACAATGGCTTCTGTGTCTTCTCAGTGGACATAAAAATAGATATATGTATACACACACCTTTATCTACATAAATATAGATATAACATCGATGTCTATATATCTACAAAGATATAGAAGTAAAATATATAACTGTAATGGATAGATATAAAATAAATCATGAGGCCATCTGAAAACTCCAATTCTAATCCAACACAACCTTCTCTGACAATGAGAAATCTGGCCCCATTATCTTCAATGTATCTACTTTGTATGTAATGTACATTTTGTAATGTATTTACTGCACTGAGAGCAGTTTTATAATTACTGACCCATACGACTGTGACAAACTGGCAAATTTAACTAACCTGACTTCATATTTATTTATATTTGTTATATTAGTCTGAGGGTATATGAATCTGTGTTCAAAAATTACTTGGGTTGGTTTTCCCTCTCTTTTGCTGAGATTATGTCATTGATTTGAAATACAGTTAAGTTTATTTGTTTTTGTTTGCATTCCATTTTAGGTTTTATTTTCCCCATTTATAAAAACTTCATTATTGCATAATTGTTTTGAGTACATAAACATAACTCCAAAAGTCAAAGCTATACAAAAATACTCAGAAAAGTGTCACTCTCCTCCTCTTGTTTCTTCTACCTTCACATCTCTCTTTTGTATCTCTGAGTATCCTTTGTTTTTTAAGGAGTAACATGTGTATTTTCTTATTTTCTCCACTTTTGTGGAAAATGCAGCATCATGTTGATATCTTCTTGTACTTTTCTTTTTTCACTTAAAAATGTGATTCACAAACATCACCCTCAATTATTTTTATGGCTGTGTAGTACTCCATCATGTGGCTAAAATATAGTTGATTTAATGACTTGGCTACATTTCCAGTATTTACAACCACAGACAGTGCTTTGTGAGTAACATTTTGTATGTATATTTCCATGTTTCCAGAAGTGTATCTTCAAAGTAAGTTCTTGGATATGGGATGGCTGAGTCAAAAGGTAAACACATATGTTGTTAAATACTGTAACACTCTCCTCCTAAATGTTGTACCTATTTTCATCACCCCCCCCAGCAAGTGTCAAACTTTAAAAATTTTGCCAGTCACATAGGTGAGAAATAGTACCTCAGAGTCTTTTAAAAATTTATTTCTCTTCATATGTTCAAGTGGTGTTCAAATATGCATATGTGTATATTCTGTTTATGTCTTTTGCTTGTTTTTATTGTTGTTTTGTTTTAGTCAGGCCTACCAGGTCTCTTTCTATGATTTTTAAATGAATTTTTTATGTATTAGGCATATTAGCTCTTTATTTATAACATATGTGCAAAGAGCTTCCAGTTTGTCTTTGTCGACGTTGTTTATAATTTTTTTTTTTTGCCATGCAACATTGTTTTTTGGAAATTTTTAAATCTTTTATTGCCTCTGAATTTTAAAGTCATAGTCAAAAGTCTTTCCTCACACCAAAATGATAGAGAATTCACCCATATATTCTTTTCCCATCTGTGTGGTTTCATTTTTTTCATTTTTGTCTCTGATTCATTGATGTTTATTCTTATTTATGATATGAGATATGAGTCTAGTTTTATCCTTTTCCAAATGGCTATCCAGTTTGTCCCAGCAGCTTCCTTAAAACACTCATCTTTGTTTTAGTGATTTAAAATACTACCTTTTGGGGGCGCCTGGGTGGCTCAGTGGTTAAAGCCTCTGCCTTCGGCTCAGGTCATGATCTCAGGGTCCTGGGATGGAGCCCCGCATCAGGCTCTCTGCTCAGCAGGGAGCCTGCTCCCCCCCCCCCCCGCCCTCTGCCTGCCTCTGCCTGCTTGTGATCTCTCTCTCTCTCTCTGTCAAATAAATAAATAAAATCTTTAAACAAATAAAAAAATAAAAATAAAATACTATCTTTTTCATACACTAATTTTCCATGGGTGCTTGGGTCTAGTTTTTTTCTATTCTTTTCTTGTTTACCTGTCTGTTCACACAGCAGTCCCATACTGTTTGAATATGTTTTAATATTCTTAATCCTCCTGTAACTTTTCTTATTTTGTTTTTCTAATTTTACTATCAACTTATGTAGCTCCATTGTGAAAAAACTTTTTGGTATTTGGTATTTGTTTTAGGTATTTGTATTTATAAATTAACTCAGGGGAACTTCACCATTTTCGGGTGCTGAATTGTTCTATCCAAGAACAAGAGATGGAAAGAAATTCTTGACTTGAGTCTCAGAAGTTGGACGGGTAATAGATGGGTAAAAAGGAAGGAATATCACCCAGACAAGGAACAGCATGGTACCTGCATGACAAGGGTCAAGGGTGGAAGTCAGGGGATAGTACTTTTAAACTGAGGGGAGTGGTGTGGAGACAAGGGACTCATTCACAGACCGCTCACCATAAAACTCATTCATCAGTGGCTAGGAGCTAGGTGAAAGTTGTTATCCTGTTCAGCAAGTCATAGGGGAAACCAGATCTCGAAGGGCAAGCTGGTGGGAAAGCCAACAAGGGGCACCAGAGGCTCTGGGACTATGGAGAGTAAGGAGCCCTGGAGCTGAAAGGCTGTAGTCTGATTCACAGGCATACCAGTCTCAAGATGATCAGCCCACCCCAGAACCAGTTACTGTCCCACATGACTCCTTGTGCCATGCTGACCAGCCACACAGAACTCTTCCCAAGACCTTCGAAGTCCCGTTGCCTGTCTCCATACTTTTCTGCTAGTTGCCTAGAATGCTCTGACCTCCATGTTTGGTGAATTTCAGTGCATCCCCTCAAAGTCTGACATGTCATTGTGTTTTCTGAGAAGCTTTCCTTTTGGACTCATCTCTTCTTCCTCCAGTAGCGCTGATTGCTCCTTTTCTGTGGATACTAATAACAGTCCTGAAAATGATCATTTGGATGATAGTAGACATGCTTTGAAAGTTTCGATGTGCTCAGAATTCTGTTAAATGCTTTATATTCATTACTTTACTTAAGCCTCATGACAACCCTGTGGAATAGATACCATTATTAGCTTCATTTTACAGATGAGAAATGTCAGTAATTTGTCCAGGTCCAATAGCTGGTATGTGGCAGATGTGACGTTTAAACCCAGCTCTGTCTCATACCAAGGCTGGCCATATCTACTGTGCTACTGCATCGCTTTTTGCCTGTTACTTGTTTGCAGAATGTTTTCCTCCTATAATATATGTGCTCTGAAGGCAGGAACAAATTCCTGTTTTTCTTAAATTTCCAAAGCCTGCTGCAGGACCTGGCATACGTAAGGCTCTCCAGCAATGGTTGTTGAATGAATGAATAAATGAATGACCCAAACAAATACTCCCATTGCCCATAGAACAAAGTCTATTTTTCAAGGTTTCTTACTAATCTTATACCCTGTCTTCTGCTAAATGGATCCTCCTCCAGATGGAACATATCTTGCATTACCAGCCAACTGGTCCCTTATTTATGCTATTCTTTTTGTGATGAATGCTCTGCTTTCTCTCCTTTCCAATTCAATTCTATTTAAATAAATAACCTCTCTTTTTTTTTAAAAATCAAAATGCCCATATGACTCTGAATTACTAATTGGCATGTATATTATCATGCATCCTATACCTTTTGGGTCCGTGCTCACGTAGTATGTATTTTAGACTGTCATGTTGTCTATCATTGAATCTGCATTACCTGTGGCATTGTTGTGCCAGTGAATGGCCAACAGTAGTGTCTGCTGAATGAATGACAATGACAGGTGGTTGTCAGTCACTTGACTGCAGGGGTTATGGGAAGTCCTCTGTCAGCCCAACCTCTCTCCTCAGGTAAATTAGGCTAAAAATCCTACTATTAAGCATTTCTTCTCTTGGATTCCTCTGAATTTATCTTCTTATTCTCATTCTTTTTTTTTTTTTAAAGTATGTACAGTTAGCCAGCATATAGTAGTACATGGTAAGTTTTTGTCGTAGCGTACAATCATGCGTTAGTTGTGTGTAACACGCAGTGTTCTCATTCTTAACTCTTATCATTCTCTTTAATCTCATTCAACCCAGGCCGATGTCAGTGTTTTCCTCTTGCTTCTTTGGGAGGTAATGGTAGAACCACGTACCCCTCCTATGAAGCACATCAAGGGCTTCAAAGGTTGAGCCAGTCCCTGAAAGTCATGTCTAGAATCACCAGGCAGAGGGCAGACTTCACATGGCTACTCAGACCGTCTTTCAGCCCCTTGCAAAGGGGTGGCAGGTTTCTTCCATGGCAGCAGATGAAGAGATGAACGCTCCACCCCGTCTGTGGCTGCCTGTGATTTTGTGAAATTAGTACAGCAACCAGCCATATGGGTCTTGTTCCCCTTGTTCCCCTCCCAAGGGTTATTTATCCAGAACCATTCTCCTTTGTCCTGTTTAGGACTAGACTGGCCAATGAATGTCTTAAACACAAACCAATTCCCATCAGCTGTGGGGTAAAAGAGTCAATTCAGGCACAACTTATCAGTTTCCTAGGCAGCCTGGAAACTCCCTTGTGCTTGAGGGTAAACTGCATGTGATCTGTCTAGACTTTTGTAGATTTTATCCGAAGTCTCACCTTCTTCACAGGCCAGGCCTGCAGGACTGAAATATTGTCCCTTCAGGGATCTGAAGTCACTCTCCTATCCTGGGATATGTTTCTGTCCTTCAGAAACCCAGATGCGGTACTGGACGTCCCTTTCCTAGGAGATGAATATACCCTTTCTCGCATTGTTTTCTCTTTCAGCTTAACTCACCAATTTTTAATCAGTTATCTTTCCATTCGAGTGCGTGTCTGGTATGTCACCTCTCTCCCCTTTGGAAATCCAGGGAAGGGCTTACTGCTCATTCTCCTCAAGCTCATTCCTGTCTCACCAGAGCAGACCTGACCCTATAAGTCTCTGCAGATGCTGTGGCTATCTGGCGCAAGGAACACACAGGATGCTGCAGGGTGCCGCAGCATACGGACCCTGTGAATCGTGATCCCTACGTGTGTGTGAGCTGGGTGTCTAGGTGCCGCTGAGTCCCATTTATGATCCATTTTATAGGGAAATAGGACTCCTGCCTGAGGCCAGAGGGGGATCCAGAGTCCCAATACTCTGCAGGGAGGTTTCCCTCTCCTCTAGAAGATATTCTCACTGGCAGGACCTCTCACTGGGTCTTGTGAGACTCACCTTCGCCATTCGACGGTCACAGCCCCCAGGGCTGCTCCTCAGAGGGGCAGGTCCAGCGGTTTCCGATCGTACCCCGTGGTCAGGAGGAGCAGCTGCACCACAAATGATTTTCAGTCCTGTCGCCCATCTTACCAAATGTTCCAGCTGGGTGGACAACAAGCCCTCTGGGGTTAGCGAGGTAACCCCAGGTTGCAGAGTGAGTCAGTGGTTCCTCTCTGTGAGGGAACGCGGGCTGGCCGCGGCTTCCAGGGCCCGGCAGACCACATACTCCCTCTCCTGCAATCAGATCGGTCTGTCTGCAGAGAAATGGAATTAAGCTATTAGCAAGTGGTTTCTGACTCTTGCAGAAAACACAGGCAAGAAGAGCTGCTTCTAGATGTTTTAAGAGGGCTGTTTGTTTTGGCAACACTTCACTATATTACACATTCCTGTCACTTAATTGTCCTTGCGGAAGATAAACAAAGACCTTCTGGGGCAGAGCTGGGAACTGCATAACAGCCAACCAAATGTTTGCTGGATCGAGGAGGAACAGGGGGTTAGCTCTATGTGTTCAGCTGTGCTCCGAAATGACACCATCTCATCTCCACGGTGATCCGCTTCCTGGGCCTGCGCTCTCCTCTCCTACCAGCGGCCTTCAGTTCTGAAAGAAAGTTTAAAAATAGGCCCCAGGTCTTTATCTCCTCGTGATCAAACTGCTTCCTCTGACCTTCAGCGTTGTTTAGTGAGTTCCAAGCTCAGAACCGTTTCCCAAGTTCTTTTTTGCTCTTTATCACATCAGCATGATGATGTTCGTGAGGATAGTGAACAAACCAACACCTTCAAGTACCTCAGTAGACACTGATAAGCGCCCCTCCTGAGCTCTGGGCTGTGCACGTGTTCCTAAATACGGGTGTCTCCGGCAGAGGCAAGGAGAAAGGAAAACACAGCTGGTCATGCCCTTTCCTCTTCACCTTCTATGTGGGGTTTCTGGCTGGAAAGCCAGGGCAGACACAAGCATGCTGGGGGTCAGTTCCGGGGGCGGGGGTCAGTGCTGCGGGGGTCAGTGCTGGGGGTCAGCGCCCGCCCACAGTGAGTTAGTGATCTGCAGGATGGTGAGGTTCTGCTAACATGCGCCTAGAGATAGCTAAGACCTTTTATTTATTTTTAAAGATTTTTATGTATTTATTTGACAGAGAGAGAGAGGGAGAGAGAGAGAGCACAAGCAGGGGGAGCAGCAGAGGGAGAAGCAGGCCCCCTGCTGAGCGGGGAGCCTAATTCGGGGCTCAATCCCAAGACCCTGAGATCATGACCTGAGCCAAAGGCAGAGGCTTAACGGACTGAGCCACCCAGGCACCCTGGCTAAAGCCTTTTTAGTGGAGGCAGAAGAAGCATCTAGTGGCTTTCCCAAGTCTTTGGGAATATTGAAAATTAAAAGTCGGTTCCTAAAGGTCACGTTTAGGAGTCGAAGGAGTGTAAGAGTGGCATCCATTTTGGTCACACCTTGCATTTCTGCGCACATGTTCATGATTATTATGGCCCATGTGTTCTATCAAGAAGCTCATGAATTGTGCAGAAACTACTTGATGAAAAGGCACATGTGAGAAATGGAAATGGGAACCAGGACTCCCATGTCCAGCCCTCAGATGCTGATTCTTCTACGAAGAATGTTGTCAGAAGAGAAGGCAAGGAAACTGATTATGTTAAAATTATGCTTTATCTTTTCAGTTTTTAGAGCACTACCAAGCACCTGGTATAGAAGAAATGACATTTTGTGGGTCTTATCAGTTAATTGAAGGAAATAAGAGGGTCTTAAGAGGAAAAGAACATGAGAGAGGAACTAATCACCTTCGCACATGCTGTTCCGTCTGCCTGGAATGCCACTCTGCCAGGTTCACTCTTCCCTTCCTGTCACTTTCATGAAGAAGCCAAGCCTTGGTCTATCAAAGCCATACATACACCTGTTGTGTGATCTCCTAGTCTTTCTCACTTTCACAATATATACTTTATCGTATTTTGTTTGAAATTGCCCACCATTGCCCCAAACTCTTTCAGCATAAAGACATGGTCTATATTATATGTTTATTCCTATAGTCTAGCACACAGTAGGTCTATATCCAATATGTGTTAGCATGCAAGACTAAAATTCCTTTTCTCCCTGAAAAAAGGCAACACATGAACGTTTTAACAGTGTAGCTAAGAGACGGAGTGTATTTGTGTTCTGCAGCTGCTGTAACAAATTACCACACCTGGGTAATCAAAACAACAGGAATTTATTCTCTCGTTGTTCTGGAAGCCGGAAGTCTGAGGTCAGCATCACTAGGTGGAAATCAAGGTGTCCACAGGACTGTGTTTCTTTTGGAAGCTGTAGGGGAGCATCTGTTGCCAGCTTTTCTCAGGTTCTGGTGACTACTGCATTCCTTGGATTATGGTACATCACTCCACTCTTCACAGCCAGCGTCTCCCAAACCCTCTTTGCTCCTCCCTGCTGCTTCCTCCTCCCTGGGTGGGTCACATCTGCCTCTGTTTCTCTCATAAAGATACACGTGATTGTATTTAGGGCCCCACCCAAATAATCCAAGACAATCTCCTCATCTGAAGATTCTTACCTTAATCATGCCTGCAGAATCTTTGCCATGAAAAAATGACCTTTACAGGTTGTGGGGATTAAGAAATGGATATCTTTGAGTGGGGAGTTTTTTAGTCTGGCACAGGAGGCTTAGAGAGAAAATTGTTTTCATGATGTTAAAGGAGCTAGCAAGAAGTAATTTAATGAAGATTAATATAACTTGATAGAATGAGCAAAATCTTTGAAAATGAGGAAGTTGGTAAAGAGGAAATAAAAGAGAAGTTATTATTAAAAAAAAAAAGGAATAAAGATATTTAATTGGTGGTCTAGAAAGACTGATTCCATAGCCCAGGAGTTAAGAGCATAGATACTGGGACTCGATAGATAAGACTCTGGCTACACCATTTACTGCTGCGTGATCTTAGGTAAGTTATTCAACTTCTCTGTGCCTTTGTGTCCTCATCTATAAAATAGGACTAAAGTTGTGCTTACTTCTTGTGGTTGTTGTAAATGATTAAAAGACTGAATATATTTAGAGCATTTGGAAGTGTTCACAATTACCTTTTTAAGGAAATGAGAAATCTACAAGAAGAAGTATGAATTTAGAATAAAACAGAAAGGAGAAATGTGTGTAAGATGCACATTGATAAGAAAAGAGAACTTTAAAATGATTGACCAAGAAGAGTAAAAAAAAAAAATGCTGCACAAATGATGTAAGATGAAAGATATTTTTTAAAAGCAAATGAAAAACATTTGCAACCACAAGTTTGAAGGGAAAATAGGGTAAATATATTGCATATCATAAGAGGCCAAGACTATAATTGAGGACATCAGGAAAATTGCAGAAAGCAGAAAAAAAATGTTCCAAGCCTAATAGCTCTTCCTTCCTTTATATATTTATGTGGTTGGTAGTGTTCTTCTCAGATCTTCTATGCCAATGCTGATTTCTTTTGCCTTGTTATTCTATCAATTGCTGATGGAAGACTGCTGAAATCTGTGCAATTGTCAATTTTTCTCTTCATTTTTCTTTAAAGACTTTATTTCTTTATTTGAAAGAGAGAGTGAGGGAGAGAGAGCATGAGTGGGATCAGGGGCAGGGAGAAAAGCAGACTCTCCATTCAGCAGGGAGCCCGATGTGGGACTTAATCCTGAGACTCCAGGATCATGACCTGAGCCAAAGGCAGACACTTGACGGACTGAGCTACCCAGGTGCCCCTCAATTTTTCACTTTAATGCTGTTTTTACCTCATGTACTTTTTTTTTTTTTTTAAGATTTTTTAATTTTATTTGACAGAAACACAGCGAGAGAGGGAACACAAGTAGAGGGAATGGTAGCGGGAGAAGCAGGCTTCCTGCCGAGCAGGGAGCCCGATGCGGAGCTCGATGCGGAGCTCGATCCCAGGACGCTGGGATCATGACCTGAGCCGAAGGCAGACGCTTAACGACTGAGCCACCCAGGCGCCCCTACCTCATGTACTTTTATTAGTTGAATACACATTTATGATTGTTATGCCTTCCTCAGTGAATTGACCCTTTTATTATAATGAAATATTCTCTTTTAGTTCTGATAACACTTTTTGTCTCATGTTATTAGTTTCCTAGGATTCCATTTAAAAACTACCACAAACTTGGTGGCTTAAAGCAAAAGAAATTTATTCTCTCTTTGTCCTTGAAGCTTGGAGTCCAAAATCCAAGTATTGGCAGGGCCATTCTTCCTCTGAAGGCTCCAGGCAAGAATTCTCCTTTTCCTCTTCCAGTTTCTGTGTGTTGACTATGATACTTGCTGTTGTGTAGCTTGTGGATGTTATCAATCCAACGTCTGCCTCTGTCATCACGTGCTTTCCTTTCTCCATGTGTCTCTGTGTCTAAGTTTCTCTCTTTTTATAAGCACCTTGATTGTTGGATTAGAGTCCATCCTAATCCACTATAACCTCATCTCAACTTGATTACATCAGCAAATACCCTATTTCCAAATAAAGTCACATTCACAGGTGCCACGGGTTAGGACTTCAACATCTTTTTGGAAAACACAATTCAACCCACAACATCTTGAAATCTATTTTGTTTGAGATTCATGTACCCACTGCAGCCTTCTTATCTCTATTTGCATTGTATATATCTATATTTTTCCACTTGTTTACTTTGAGCCTACTTGTGTCTTCAGATTTAAAGTATCTCACTTATAAACAGGAGTTTTTAAAATCCATTTTCGAAATCTCTGACAGTCGATGGAATTGTTTAATCCATTAATATTTAGTGTTATTATTTGTTTGAGTAGATTTACCGTTTTATTTTTTTGTTTTTTCACCTGTCTCCTCTATTTTTTAGCCAGATTCTTCATTCATTGCCTTAGAAATTATTTGAATATTTTAAAATCTATTTAAATTTTCTTACTGACCCTTATTTATTCTTTTTTTGCATATTTTTCCTTAGTGGCTAACCAGTAATTACAGTATATATCCCTAACTTTTCACAGTTAACATGGTAACGATTTGTGTAAAATGTGGAAAAGCTGTGAATACAAAGAGCCATATCTACCTCTGCCATGTCTTTTGTGTTGTTGGAGGTGTTATGTAGATTACATACACCCCTATTATAAATCCTGCATGACTATGTCATACTTTTTGCTCTAGACAGATTTATTTTAAAAATTAAGAGAAAAAAGGAAAAAAAAACTTTTGCAATTTCTTAGGTGTGTGTGTGTGTTTGTGTGTGTGTGTGTGTGTGTGCACGCATTTTAAACCATTTCTATTGCTCTTCATTCTTTTCTGAGGATCTTTATTTCCATCTAGAATCTTTTCCCTTTGGCCTAAGGAACTTCCTTTAGCATTTCTTATAGTGCAGATCTGCTGACAAGAAAGTCTCTTAGTTCTCTTTTATCTAAAATTGTTTTTATTTGGCTTTCATCTTTGAAGGATATTTTTGGCAGATAAGATATTCAACCAGCACTTTAAAGATATTATTTCATTCTCTTCTGGCCTCCATAGGCCAGATTCATTTTTTAATTCATTTCTTAATTGAATTTTGTTTGAAATGTGTGTGTATGTAATGTGTCATTTTTTTTCTCCTTTCAAGCTTTGTTCTTTATCTTCGGCTCAACAGTTTAACTATCATGTATTTCAATGTTAGTCTTCATATCTGTTCTAATTGGTGTTGACAAAACATCTTGTGTCTGTAGATTTTTGGTTTTCAACGAACTTGGAAAACTTTTGTCTATGATTCCTTCAGATACTTTTTCAGCCCTATGTCTTCTCTTTTCTTCTTGTGAGGCTACTTGTGTGTTATTATCTAAGAGGTCCTTTGTTCATTCTTTTCCAATCTTTTTTCTCTTTGTTCGTGTATTTAGATAATTTCACTGATTTTATTTTCGAGTTCACATCTCCATTTGGTTATTGAGTTCATTTGGTAATTTTAAAATTTCAGATATTATTATATTTTTTAGTTCTAGAATTTCCACTTGGTTTTTTTTTTTTATTATTTAAATATCTCTGCTAAGTGTCTCTGTTTTCCTTCATTAAGAGCATATTCTGCCTTACCTTATCAAGGATAATTAAAATAGCTGCTTATCTGGTAGTTTAACATCTGGTTTGCTTGGGGTCAGATGTAGTTCCTTTTCTTTTCTCTTAGGAATGTGCTACGTTTTCTTGATTCTTCATATGTTAAGTTATTTTGGAAATTATCATGTATTTTAGGAATATGAAATTATGAAGATTTGGGTTTCTGTTATTTTTTCTAATATGTGTTGTTTTCTTTGCTTTAGCAAGCAGTTTTCTCAGCTAGGCTTGAACTGCAAGCTCTTTTTCTTTAGGCAACAGCTCTGTTCTTGGTTTCAATCATTTGCTTTAGCGAAGCTGCTTTTTCTTATGGTTAGATAATGATGCCATTTTATTTTATTTTATTAACATATAATGTATTATTTGCCCCAGGG
>CM053607.1:24422575-24447923 GCA_028646535.1 Procyon lotor
ACCACCGCCGTGATGCCTCTGAGAAGAACAAGGGAAGGGAGAAGGGGCCCAGATGGGGTGCCTGAACTTTCTGGAGGTGTGGGTGTGACGCTTTTATCATTCAGAGTGACTCTGTGGCCTGACACCCAAGAGGAGCTCTCCGTCTTCCTGGCTTTTCATTAAAGGGATTTAACTAGGTCTTTCATCTGTTTTTTTTTTTTTTCCTTTGTGTGGACAGAAGTCCTCGAGGAGCCCAAGGATTTTTCTTGTGAAACCCAGGACCTCAAGACATTGAACTGTACTTGGGATCCCGGGAGTGACACCGGCTTGCTCAAACAGCTCTCCCAAAGCTACACTTTATTTGAATCGTAAGTCAGCTCCCACGGTGGTCTTGACAGAGCCCTTGTTTAAGGCGCTTGTGACGACAAGAGCCACATTTAGAGTCTGAGGAAAATGGGAACAGATGGGGTACAACCGCCCCACCAGCGTGAGGAGGAACTCTTTCATTGGTCACAGCCGGACACACTACTTCCCACCTGAGTTTCATGAAAGGAAAACGTCGCATAAAAACGATAAGAAAGCCCATTATGGTGAATCTTGATGTGAACATAGTTCCATCTGGTGATCTGGGTCTACCTAATTTCTAACTTTTTAAGAATATTTAAAATAAATTAAGAAGTCATCTCACCCCCCATGTTGGCGGAGGGGGGCAGTCAGTGGTTCATGGTCGTTAGACATTTCACCACAGAAAGCAAATTTGTTAAAACGACATTTTCAAGTCAGACATTTGTTGGGGGGGGGGGGGATAGGCGCCATCGTGTGGAATGTAGTGTGAAGGCCACCGAGTGTGCCCTGAGTGTAGGGATACATCTGCGTTGACAAAAGTGTAAACCCTGAAATTGTAGTTTTGTGTTTTTTTATTTTTTTTTTTAAGATTCTCCGGGAAAAAGACACTTTGTAAACACAAAAGCTGGTGTGGTTGGCAAGTAGCTCCGGAGTCCCAAGACTTGTATAACTTCACACTCACGGCTGAAAACTACTTAAGAAAGAGAAGCGTTCACCTTCTTTTTAACCTGACTCATCGAGGTGAGAGGAGTGTCAGAGCCCACTGTGGTTACGTACTCATCGTTGTGTGACATGCTGTGTAATCAAGGAAATGTTGTAGATTTTTGCCTAATTCACATCCTAAGTGAAAGTTTCAATTTAGAGGTAACTGGGTGGCTCAGTCAGTTAAGTGTCTGCCTTCTGCTCAGGTCACAGTCCCCGGGTCCCGGGGTTGAGCCCTGCATCAGGCTCCCTGCTCAATGGGGTGTCTGCTTCTCCATCTCCTTCTGCCCCTTCCCCTCCCCTGCTCGTGCACGTACGCGCTCTCCCTCTCTCTCTTTCTCTCTCTTCACCTCTCTCAAATAAATAAATCTTTTTTTTTTTTTAAGTTTTAATTTATAACTCTCGTTGATACCATGCTTCTCTTCATGGATGCTCGCATGGCCCACAGTCCCGTTACTTGTTTTGATAATGTAATGAGCACCTGCTTACTACTCACCTTCAGACTAGAACTCTGGCTGGAACTCACTGCCTCTCCCTTCCCACAGCCCCCCACCCTGCTCCCTCTGCCAAGATAATTACAGATTTAAATCTCCAATGTACGTATGTATAGGTGTATGTTTTCTCATTTCTAATGTCATCCTAAAAATACTACATTTTTATTTTGATTGGTTTTAGTGTATATAAAAGGCATCAAGCCATAAGTGATAATTTACTAATTACTGTGTGTGATATTACTGATACTGGTACTGGCCCGTATTACTTAGTGTTGTTATAGTCCGTTGGTTTCCACTGCCATAAAGTATTTCATTGTATAAATCTATGGTATCTGGGTCAGGCATCTCCTCTGATAGTTTTTCAGGTTGTATCAAGGTTTTTGCTCTCGGGGACGGTGCTACTATGAGCATGATGGATGTAGGACTGGCCTCTATTTGTTTTCCTGAGTGTATAAATACCCTAGCGTGGAGTTGGCGAGGACAGAGGGAACGGGAATGTGCAATTTTAGACACAAAGCCAAGTGGTTTCCCAAAGGGGCTGCCCTGGTCATACCCCAGCCCTTGAACTTTTATGGCCTCTCCACACTGGTGTGGCCACCCTTTCCGTTCCATCGGCCTCCTGGGTGCACACCGTGTCTGCAGTGGTTTTGAGCTACACATCCCGAAGGTTGACTGTTTCTTCCTATGTTTGGACCACGTTTTCTCTCTTATGAAATGCAGACTTTTTACACTTGTTCCCTTTTTCTAGAATGCTCCGCCTTCGCCTTTTACCTTCGTAATCCCTACACATCTTTTAGATTTCAGTTTCATCGCCAGTCAGCCAGATCACAGCAGAGGGCCTCTAGTGTAGCTGGCACTGGGGACCCGGCAGGGAGCAAAACTGGGTGACTGCCCCGCGTGAACTTGGACCTGAGAGTGTGTCGGGGGAGGGACCGGAGTGGGGAGTGGACACATGCAGTATTTTAAGTATCGATCTGTGCTGTGGAAAAGGTCAATTCAGGTCATGAGGCAGAGAGTGACCGATGCCACTTCAGTTAGGATGAGGCCTCTGAAGAATGAGACGGAAGCAAAAAACATCTAGGGGAAAAGCATCTGAAGCAAAAGGAATAGGATTTGAGAAGGTTACAGAATGGGGACGAGCTCTGGGTCATTTGAGAAACAGAAACAATGTTCTTTTGCCCGTACTATGAGAGACTGGAGACAGGAGTGTCCTGTGTCCACAGTGACTGTGGAACGAACGGGCTGATCCTACCGGTTGTATTAGGAGGTGTTCATGGGGACAGGTAAGTGGTGTGACTTCCGCTGCAGGAAAAGGTGGCACAGGCTGGGCTGTCAGGGGCGAGGGTGGAGGAAGGGAGACAGTTGGGAGGCTGTTGCAGGCGTCAGGCAGAGACTTGGCCCCGGGTGGAGTGATGCAGTTGGTGGGAAGTGGTCATATTCCGAATTCACCTTGGGGTAGCGTTGGTAGGACCAACTTAGGGAAGCCATGTGGGTGCCAAGGGGAAGGGGGATTGAGGATGATTCCTGGGGTTTGGGCCTAAACAATTGAGCGAACACTGGCACTATTTCCTGAAATGGGGAGGATACTGGGGAGGAGCAGCTCGAAGCAGGAGTGTGGAGTTCTGTTTTAGCTGTGTGAAGTGTGAGGTGTTGAGGAGACAGTGGGATATAGAGTTTGGAGAGCATGGAGGAAGTCTGGGATGGAGAATGAGAATGGTGAGTCATCAGCCTGTAGATAAAGAGATAAAGATGGAGACTCAGGAGAGGCACTTCAAGAACTCCATCTTTTAGGTCAGAAAGGCCTCTTACACTTTCACTGTGGTCATCCCACTTTCAATGTCACATTTAGTTTTGTGGTTATGAATTCATGTTTGCTCCTCTGTTGCACTTTGAAGGCAGGTCCATGACTGGTTTCATTTTCTCTCCCATCTGACAATCTCTCTTTTTATCGGTGTATTTGGAATATTTATATATTTGACATAATTATTAATATGGTTAGACTCAAGGCTGCCATTTTATTATTTATTTTCTGTTTGTTCCCTCTGTTTTTTGGTTCCTCCGATCTTCCCAGCCTGCCCCCTTTGGGATTATTTGAATATTTTTTTAGTTCCACTCCAGCTTATCTACTGACTTTTGCCTACATCTCTTTGTATTCCTGTTTTTTTCCTCTGGAGATTACAATATGTTACTAATGTTTCACAGTTTTCTTAGAGTTAATATTTTCCACTTTAAGTAAAATGTAGAAGCTTTACAACCCACCTGTCTTCCTTTACCCTCCCACTGCCGGCGCAGCGATATTCCACATTGTGGTCTTCTCCGATCTACCTGCTGCTGTCTCCCTGCCAGAGTTCTCACATAGGATATTTGAAAATGCTCCATGCTCTATATTGACTGGATTCACGGGGATAGACAGAATGGGAGGTGCTTACTTTGCCTTTTCAAGACCTAAACCTCATCTAGTCCATTTTTCATGTCAGATATTATATATATATATAATATATATATATAATTTTTTTTTTTTAAAGATTTTATCCATTTGACAGCAAGAAACACAGCGAGAGAGGGAACACAAGCAGAGGGAATGGTAGTGGGAGAAGCAGGCTCCTGCTGAGCAAAGAGGCCGATGCGGGGCTCGATCCCAGGACCCTGGGATCATGACCTGAGCCGAAGGCAGACCCTTAATGACTGAGCCACCCAGGCGCCCCCAGATATTATATTTTTTGGTTCCAAATTTCCATTTGTTTTTTTAAAAAATAGTTTATATTTTTCTCTTGGAAGTGTTTTCCCCTATTCATTCAAACGTGTTTATTGCTATGACATGGATCTCTCTTACAGTCTTTAATAATTGTAGCCATTTGGACCATCTTGAGGTTGGCATCTGTTGATTATCTTTTCCCTTGGAAATTGGTGACATATTCTGGGTTTTTGTATGTAGAATACTTTTGGGTTGTACCTTTGACATTGTTGATGTTACTTTGTTTAGACTCTGGGTTCTGTTATATTCTCCCCATGAGCCACTTCTCTAAGGTTTGATCCTCTCTCAAAATCTGCCTGCTTTTGTTTAATTTTAGGAGTCTTGGGTAGTTTCTTCTGTTTTGTTCAGAATTTCTAATATAATTGGTGAGAGAGAATTATAGCCAAAATGGAGTTGGCTTACTCCATTTTGGCTGTAAGTCTGCTTTCATTTGCCATTTTTTCAAAAAATAAACAAGAAAATAATACCAGTGAATAAATAAATGAAGGCATGAACTGCTGTTTACCAAGGTCTTTTTGGATTTATACTTGAATCTTTTTTAATGTAGTTTCCTTTTTTTTTTTCTTTCTTTCCTTTCTTTTTTTCTTGGCAGTGCATCCAATGGCTCCCTTTAATGTATTATTTAAAAATGTAAGTGCCACAGATGCCATCATGACCTGGAAGGTACACTCCATTGGGAACAATTATATACTGTTGTGCCAGGTTGAACTCTATGGTGAAGGAAAAGTGACACAGGTAAGAATGCTGCTTAATTTTCTATTTTCAAAAAAATCCCTTTATGTTCTGAACAGAGAGACTAATGAATAAAACCTCCTTAAAATCTTACTTCTGGGGGAGGTGAGTGGGGAGAGGGATAATTGGGTGATGGGCATTAAGGAGGACATTTGATATGATGAGCACTGGGTGTTATATGCAACTGATGAATCACTAAGTTCTACCCCTGAAACTAATGGAAAATTAATTGATTAATAAAAAATAAAATCATGTTTCTGTGTGGGTTCAAATGGTAAGGGTAATCTGTTTAAAAAGGTTCATGAAATTAATCACAAACTTTAGAGCTGGACTGAAGGCTTTAGAGGTTTTCTTTTCCCAAAAAAGAAGTAGTCTTACCCCAAATCCGAATGGACTATGCTGTGATTTGACTTTGAAATGAAGTATGCTCACCATTGTATGGGTCTTCTCTATTCTTTCTTCTGCTTCTTTCTTCTTGTTTCCTTTTTTCTATTCATTTCATTTCTTCTCTTCTTTCCTCCCTCTCTCCCTCTCTTTCTTTGAAAAAGCACAATGTTTCCGTCAAGGTGGATGGTGAGCACTTCTTCAGTGGCCTGAAGCCGGACACGGAGTATACGGCCCAAGTACGCTGTGCCGATGGTGACCACTTCTGGAAATGGAGCGAATGGACTCATCAGAACTTGACCACAGCAGAAGCTGGTATGTTCAGCTCCCTGCTGTTTAACTCAAGGATCTCAACTGACTCATGGGAGATGGGTTAAGGTTTCCCTGAGAACTTTTGATTGTACCCAAACCTGAGGAACATACTGCAACAGAGGCTGAATACCATCTTTTTAAAAGGAACTGAATTAAATGCTTCACGACATGTGAGTGCAAAGGCATCCACGTCAAACGTGCGTCAGCCAGTGTTCTTTCTCTCATACATCTTCTCTCTCATCTTTGATTTTGCCAAGATGGTTTATAAACTACTGATATTGCCGGGTCCCCATTGGATCTGGAGCTGTGTAAATCAGCGTAGACTTTTCAAATTAAGTTTGACTATTTCAAACAGTAGTGTCCATGCCAAGGAAAGCATTGATCTCATGCCAAACAACTTCAGGCTCTGTGTGGAAATATAATGATATTTGGAAACTGAATTTTTAGTGATACGTCATTCATTCAGCAACAGTGAACTGTGAGTCCTCTTGGTTATTCTTGCGGTGGGACTGTCCTCACCACTGACTGAACCATGAGTCTTTGTGACATTTAGCCACGGCTTACGGTTCCGATAGGCCCCCAGGAGAGGAGATAGCCTAGCCCGGCTTTCATCTCCTTCCCGTTCAAAACAACAAATTGTCCTCATTGCCCAGTTGACAGAGGAGGCAAGCTGCGCCTTAGGTTGCCTGGTTTGTGGAGTTGCTGAGGGGCAGAGACGTAGCAATGGTGACAGGTAGGGCAGCTGCCCCTCACGGAGCGCCCCCCCTACCTGCCCC
Organism: Procyon lotor; assembly: GCA_028646535.1. Lineage (NCBI taxonomy): Eukaryota > Metazoa > Chordata > Mammalia > Carnivora > Procyonidae > Procyon > Procyon lotor. The sequence goes on from CM053607.1 coordinate 24,429,055, forward strand.
CCCCCCCCAGCTCCCAGCGCTTGCCCTGTTTTTCTCCTACGCCTCACGCCAGGCAGGAGTTACAAACGACGGTACTCATCCTCTCTTTGTAGGGGAGGACAGGAGGCACACAGAGGATCAGCGATTTCATTGGCCTCGCCAGTAAGTGACAGAGCTATTGACCGGGACCCAGACCCCGGCCCCCTGACTCCAGAGCTCCAGCCTCAGCCAGAACCCGATTCTGTGTGTTCTCTCTTGATGCTGTTACTACAGCCTTGAGATCTTGTCGATCCAAGTCCTGGCTCTTTTACTGCCAAAGAAAGGAGTCTATGTATTTCTTCTATTTCTTTTATTCCGACTTCTCTTGGTGCACGTGCATGCGTGTGTGTGTGTGTGTGTGTGTGTGTGTGTGTGTGTGTCTGTAGCCTGGCTGGCAGGGCTCTTTCTGTTTCTTCCCAGGGGGACCATTTTGAAGTAGTGAATGGCGCTGAGGGCTGACGCGGACAGCTCTTCCGAACCTCCACATAGGTTGCTCATTGGTTGTGCTCAGCAGCCTTCCTCTCCTTGTCTGGTGTTCCGGCCCAAACTCACGCTGCCACTCCCCGCCCCCCACCCTGCCCGCCGCTCCCTCCCCCCCATCCCCTTCCTGGGGCCCTCCAGTAATTTTTTTCTAGAGGCATAGACTCCTCAAGAATCCCTGCTGTAGAAAAGCCCTGTTCCTGACAATAACGTTTTATCCCCCTCAGTTGTGTTTTGTTAAAGAATTTTTACTTTAATGATATTACTCTGCTTTGTTTTTTTCCAAATTTATTCCAACATTATAACTGAAATTGAGTGTAAAAGGACAATGGCAAAAGGATAGAGTTTTTAGTAAATAATTTCTTTTAGTGCAAAAAATCTGGAAATAATAAATTTTGGGGGCACCTGGGTGACTCAGTGGGTTGGGGCCTCTGCCTTCAGCTCAGGTCATGATCTCAGGGTCCTGGGATCGAGCCCCCGCATCGGGCTCTCTGCTCGGTGGGGAGCCTGCTTCCCCCTCTCTCTGCCTGCTTGTGATCTCTCTCTCTCTGTCAAATAAATAAATAAGATCTTAAAAGAAAAGAATAAATTTTGCTTTTGATGATAAGAGAGTAAGATGAAGGTACTGGTGGTGAATCTATCCATCTATCTATCCATCTAAATATCTATCTATATTTTTTTTTACCTCTGACAACACTTTGCTTGATGCTGGAAAGGTCGATGTTTATGTGTATTAGAACCATACTCAGTGTAACCGTAGGGAGCAGACGGAAATGGCACCAGTAGACCCAGAGCAGAAACTGTGTTGACCCAAACACAGAGCGCTGTCAGCTGTGCAGTGGGTGCTGTTCTCACCAAGACTGACTTACAGGCCCACTGAAGACTTTGCCCTGAGCTTACAGTCCCGTGTTGTTTCTGAGTATTAGGTTTTGCTTGAGTATTGGCTTCTCCAGTAGATGATTTAGCAAACTGAAATCTGCTTCAGGGCACCTGGGTGGCTCAGGTCACGATCTCCAGGTCCTCAAATGGAGACCCGAGTCAGGCTCCCGGCTCAGCGGGGAATCTGCTTCTCCCTCTCCCTTTGCCTCTCCCCCCACTTGTCCTCTTTCTGTCTCTCTTTCTCTCAAATGAGTAAATAAAATCTTTAAAAAAAATAAAAATACAACCTGCCTCAATACATTTAAAAATATATACAATCATCTTTAAGTTGAGGAGAAAATGTCAGCAAAAAGGGACTTACTTAAATTTCAATTATTGGGCACAGTAAACTATATATTTGTAAAACAGCTAAATCTTGGTGTTAGGTTCCAAAACAGTTCTTCTTGCATTGAGATGTTTTGAATCAAATCAGAAATCATTTGTCCTACAGTTTGCTGGTGATAAATACAGGCTTTTCTAGAACATTGTAGTAAGGGAGTGAGCGGGTGCCCTGAGTGTCTAACAGGCAGGCAACGTCCCCAGGCAGGCCGGGAGCTGGGGGAGAAAGAAGCGTGGGGAGGAGGGATTATAGCCTTCCCAGTGGTGGGGATCAAGGAGGGGTGCCCAGGCCAGGCGAGAGGACCAGTGTGAGGCCTAGCCACTGTGAAATCATGAACACACATCAGAGTACTACCAGCCTCTAGGGCTCCCCGTTAGGGCACCTCCATTGCATTCTTCACACAGGAAGCAAGGAAGTAGCAACAGTCTGCTGCTCCTAGGAATTCAGCAGATGAGAAATTCACCTAACCTAAAATTGGTTAACTGATGAATGATTCCAAAATTTGCTGGTGGCTTCCAACTCAGCTTGATGTTCATAAGAGCTTTTGGTTTGACTTGCAGCAGACCTTTTGTAAAGCACCTACTATGTGCACTTAGTAAACAATGTGGCTGTGGACAAGTGGGTAGAAGTCACAGAGAATGAGAAAAGTGAGAAGCAAGCCTCAGGTAGGACAGGTTGTCCTCACTTCTTTTGACCAAACTAGAAACAGGCTGTATTGTTCTACATACATATAACGTCACTCACGATCTTTTCCTTCCCTTTGGTTCATTTCAGCTCCCTCGGAGGCTCCTGACATCTGGAGAAATGTGCAGTCCATGAATGGACATTGTGTTGTGACTCTGTTCTGGAAGGTGAGACGAACAGACTCCACAAGACAGATTTGCTTGGTCCTGTATTTCAGGGTGACACCAGATACTGGTGTTGTCTTAGTTGGGGGGAAGGGGGATCTTTTTTTTTTGTTTTTAGTTCATCATTCAGTGTTTCCCATCTTTATTTGGGATTACGTCCTTCCTTTCAATCTTTTTTTTTTTAATTTATTTTTTTAATTGACATATAATGTATTATTTGCTCCAGGGTACATGTCTGTGAATCATCAGGCTTACACATTTCACAGCACTTACCATAGCACATACCCTCCCCAATGTCCACAACCCAGCCACCCTATCCCTACCCCCCCACCTCCCAGCCACTCTTAGTTTGTTTCGTGAGTTTAGGAGTCTCTTATGGTTTGTCTCCTTCCTGATACCATCTTGGAGAAGGGGGGATCTTAATGTGAGTCCAGCAGAACTAGAACATCTTGCCCAGGGGAGGGGTCCCTGCCCACACCCATCTCGTCAATGCTGGGACTGTTCCTCCTTGACATCCTGTCCCACAGATGGCTGGTTCTGCCTCCCTGAAACTTCTCTTGCCGCCTCTAACTTTTGCAGGGCCCAGGGCATGAGTGTAAGTGGAGAAGCATGCACCATATTTAAAAGTTATGAATATTAAATATTTACAGTATTTATATACAGGAGTTATGAGTCAAGTTAAAAAACTTTAAATGTAAATATACTTGGAAAGAAAAGTAAAATCTATTTTGACATTCTACTTGTGCACTAAAGCCTGGCAATCTGCAGGTCCAGGTTTGTGTTCAGAACTCTCAGATCCTCAGATCATGTTTTCATAACAAACACAACAGTCCTGGGAGAGCTGGCCCCCAGCCATGACACGCCTGACTCTCCTTCCCACCTCCAGGCTGCTCTCTCGGCAGGGAGCCCAGCACTCAAACTTGGGCACAGTCTCTGTGTCCAGGCTGTGGCCACACCTGGGCAGACAGCTGCTTGCAGCCCATTCTCAGGCCTAGGGGTGCACACACCAGGGCCACCGCCACCCTTGAGAAGGCAGACTGGAGGGGCCAGTCCTGGCAGTGGGCTTGGGAGAGCGTGGGCAAGGAATTCTCTTGAACCTGGAGGATGGTCTAGAGGGGGCTGTGGGCTCCATGAATGGTTCAGGGCACAACTGTGTAGGGAGAAGATGGCTGGAGGGGGAGGGGAGGCCAGAGGCCAGGCCCCTCCTGCCAGGATCTTCTTGTGTCTTCCCCCCTTAGCTCCCACTGACTCCCTTGTTATCTAGGCTGAAGAGAACCCCTTCCTTTCCAGCTTGGTCCCTCTTCTCTGGACACATTGTGCTCTTGAGGAGCTCCAATGGTCCCCTTCTCTACTCAACTTCAGTTAGAGTGGAATGTCTGCCTTTAAGCTTGGTTTAGAGTCTTATTTTCTCAATAAACTGTCTTTTCACATTTGCTGGTGTATCTGTGTGTGTGTGCGTGTGTGTGTGTGTGTGTGTGTGTGTTTTGCAGCTGAGGGACAGAAAAGATTTTAAAAAGGGATTATGCAAACTCCTTTCAAAGGAAAGCCCATTTTGAAATGATGATCTATGTGTTTTTCAGCCACTATCAAAATTGCAAGCCAATGGGAAGATTCTATTCTATAACATAGTTACAGAAAATCTAGACGGAACACCCATTTCTGAGCTCCTCTCCATTCCTGCTCCGGCCAATGGCACAAAACTAACCCTTGACCAGTGTTCATCCCAAATCCACGTCACAGCTAATAACAGCGTGGGCACATCCCCTGCTTCAGTCATCATAGTCTCTGGAGAGCCTGGAAACGGTGAGTTTTGTTTCCTTTCGTTTTGATTCTCTGGGAAAGCATCGGTGATGTCATTAAGTAGGAATGGACAAATTGGAAAGGCAATAACCCGGGAAGACAAAAGGTCTAGCTGCCAAACACTGTCCCTCCTTTTCTTTCGGTCTAAGCAGGGCTACAGGTGCCCTGGGACAGCTCTGCTCAGTGCAGGAAGAATGAATGTGCAGCCGCAGCTCAGAACGTGACTGCCCTGAGATTCTTCAACAAATTCAGAGAATTCCCTCACCTTTACTCAAGTACATGCAACACCAATAAACAGTCTCCACTGAGAGCTCAAGCCGCTGTAGGCGTGCTTTGTAGCTTATGAAATATGGGCTGCATTTATTGTAAAATATTTTGTCGGTCTTTGTCACCCGGAAAGAGCCCATGAGCACTGCCCGAGGTGATGAAAGAACTGATGGGCATCATCCTTCCAGAAGGCTTTGTAGAAGCGGCAGAATGAAAGATGGTAACTGGCTAGTCCAGTGGCCCGTGAGAGGCCAGACGAGGCGGAAACGGCCTGACACGTACAATCAGTAGCCACGTGAATTACCGGCTTGGGGCAGCTGCCGGGAAGAGGCTGCACACGCCAGCCCCTCCCCGCCTGCGCGCGCACGCACACACGCACGCACACGTGCACGCGCAGGAGCACGCCATACGGGCGCACGTGCTGGGGCAGAAGGTCCTCGGCGTCCTGCAGTGGGTCCTGCACCTGCTCTAACTGGGCTTTACTTCCTGCTGTGCCGCCTTCCAGATCCCGCTCGAGGGGCTGCGACAGGCTGGGTTACACCTGTCTTCCACGTTAGGCTTACAGTAGGCTAGATCGGAGGACGGTGGCGGTTTATTTTCAGAATTATCCAGTGTGTCAAGGAAGAAGAAGAAATCCGATTGTGGCACTGAAGGAAAACTAAGGAGTTACTTCACATGATCTTTGCTCGTCAAAAACTGCATTAGGAAAGAAAGTGAACTAATAATACACTATATGTTATTAATTGAATTTAAATAAAAAATGAATTACTTAAAAGTTAATAATAATAGAAAAAAGTGAAAAGTTGTATTTTGTCTTCATTAGGACAAGATGAGGAAAAGTGGGCTTTTTATTCACCCTGGGGGAGCTGATAAAGACAGCCTTGCACGAGGCCCAGTCCAAACAACACTGCAGAGCACTTGGCTATTGGGGATCTTCTCTACCTACTGTACCTTCCTTTCCCATACCCTGCCCTCAGACCCCCCATACCTTCCCTTTTAAGTCTCTATCCAGCCTTCCTTAAGTAGCCCACATTCTTAAATCACCACAGTGGATAAAGTCACTGATGTATGAGGTCCACTGTTAAGGTTAAACCAATTCATGCTAGAGTGTGAATGAAGAAAAAGTTTTCCTTTCTCCTTCTCTCCTCTATCTCTGCTTCTCAAAACATATTTGCAGTTTCCAAAAAGCAGCTTGATAAGAGTTTTGGCTCTGAGTGTGGGATGAAATTTTAGCCAGTGTGAATAAAGTGAAAAATGTCAGCTTCGATGTGAAAGAGATTGATTTCTCTAAATAAGAAGAAGCCACAGAAGCCACGGAGGTGGTCTATACAAAGGCCCTCACAGGAAACCCTTTGTCTTATACCTGGAGCTCCATGTTCCTTTGGGTGTCCCCTAGTTAATGTCTAGAACAATTAATAGCACTGTGCTTTCACACCAATGTCCAGCTGTAATTAGGAGTGCCAAAGGAAATACAGGAGGCCCAGTTAAATTTAAATTGCAGATGAGAAATGAGTAAGTGTTTAGTTAAGTCTGTACCATGCAATATTTGTTCCTCATTGATTACTTTTCTGAGCGGCTGCCTGCAGGCCCACTCCTCGGTCTGGGTCTGCTCTCACGCGAGCGACCGGCTGGGACCCCTGCCCTATGAATAGCAGCAGGCTATAAAGGGAGCCTGGGGAAATAGGAGAAATTCTCATCCCCCAAGGTGACTCTGCTTGAAATCAATAGAACTGGGAGCCCACGGAAATCCTATCACTTGTTTCTGGTTGGAAACTCCCCTGGCACATGCAGTAGGTTGAGGTGGCAGCCTGGGTCGGGAGGACTGTGCACATCCCTACATAAGCCAGCTTTGTACGTAGCCAATCTTGTTTTCTTTTGTCGTTCTCACTCAGTTTCTACCCCTAACATCAAAGAAGTAGTAGGTCATTCAGGAGCAGGCAGCATTACATGGGGGAATTAAGACACATTATTCATTTGGCCAACAGAGATTTTTTTTCAAAGTATTAAGTACCAGACATGAGGCCAGCAATTTGTTGGGTAACGGGAAAGAATAAATATTTTAGATCTCACAGATCATACAGCCCCTGTTCTATATCCTATATTCTTTGGGTTTTTTTTTTTTTTTTTCAACTTTTTAAAAATCTTAAACCCCTTCTTAGGTAAAGGGTCGTAAAGCAAGCTTTGAAGACTGAGTTTGTCCCACTGGCAGTAGTTTGCTGACCCTTGTTTCAGGGACTGAAGTCTGGTTGGGTCTCAGGAGATTAGGACAAGAGGCACCCAAAGGGCAGAAGTGAATATTTGCTGGGAAGTGAGAGGCAGGAAAACACCATCCCACCCCCAGGCTTCTGTAGCCACCACAGTGATAGGGCTCTTCACCGTCAGACAGGGCATGCTCAAGTTGATTTTCTATCAACTTCTTCTATTTTAAAACACACAATTCTATCTGAAGCATGGCTCTGTCTGTAATGTAGAAGGCGTTGAAGAAGAAAGAGTTAGAGGCACGGAGGAAGGATTCTCTCTGTCTTGGAAGCCCCAACCCAGAAACCTCACAGGCTACCTTGTGGAGTGGTGTGAGCACCCCCGGGACCCGCCCCGTGATCTCCAGTGGAAAAACCTAGGTCCCAACGTCACAAGCACAATTGTGAGCTCAGGTAAGAAGAACCCTGCATGTTGCCATCTTGTTCCATCCACCACGCAGCAAGTTCAATTAGGACCTCTGGACCATCTCCCAACTAGTGTGTGCTAAATTAAATCATTTTGAAACAACAAATCCAGCATGGGTGCTAAGAGGTCAGATTTTACAATGATGTGACCTAAGATTTGGCCTTCAATCTACTTTTACACAGATTATCTGGACCTAAAGCTGGGCTAGGTTTTCATGACTTTTATGAACTTATGCCTCGAAATCAGTTGTCTCAAATGGATGGCAAAGGGACATTAGCACCCCACCTCTCTAGAGAGCTTTTACAAAAGTAAAGAAATGAAGGGATTTGGGAGACATTTAGGACACTCCTTCACTTTCAGTGGAAAATGTAGAACTTGGTGTCTTACTTCCTACATTGGAGTTGTAATTTCAAGATTGCCAGTTTAGGAAAGTCAAAGAAACCTAGGGTCATGGCTTGAGGGGTGGGGTCGGCAGCGCCATCTACTGGGCAAAAGATACAGATGTGGACTCGTCCGGGTCCCGCGTGCTGGCGGCCAGGGAGGGCATTCAGTTGCTGTTGGGGAGTAAGGAAGTGAGGCTGTCCTGGGCTTGGGCAGGGCAGCGGCGGTGTGGTCGGTGCTGAACGTGGACTGCAGAGCTGCAGGTGTGAGGGCAAAGTGAGGCTGTGCCAGCAAAGCCTTCCAGATGCTCAGCTTTCATGGGGGCGAGAGAAGACAAGTCGCTGGAGGGCCTTGGAGTTACGAGAGGCTTTAGAGCGGTTTTCTGTGTCTCGTTGAATCCCGCACCCATTCTGCATTGAATTTCATGCACGTGGACCAGAGGGTGTTCGAGAGCTCTGGTTGGAGAGGACCATGTAGAGGACAGTCCCTGCCGGCGTCGCTGGAGACAGTGGAGGACTCCAAGCCACTGGAAAAAGGGAAGATGGTGGAGATGAAGTGCAGGAATCCTAAGGAGGAAATTATTTAGGAGCCAATTCATTTTTCTTTCTCTTCCTTTTCAGAAATAAAGAGAATGTCACTCTGTGTTACTGAAAATCTGTTGGCCTTTCTTCCCTAGATGCTTTCAGACCAGGGGTCCGATACAACTTCAGAATTTATGGAATTTCTACAGAAAAGGTTCCTTATTTATTAGAGAAAAAAACAGGATACTCCCAGGAACTGGGTAAGTTTTACAGCATGTTACGTGTCTGTGGGCACACTTGTTCAGAACAATCCAGAGATCCTAGCCACGAGTTTGGGAATATTTCAACACCTTTCCTAATTTTCAGTGTCTCATTTATTCTGGTAATTAGGTCTTAAGAATATTTTTCATCGTAAACTATAAACCATTTTCATTAAAGACAATTTATAAAATATTATACAAAAGAAAACAAACTCATTGCTAATTTTACCACCCAAAGGCAAATATCCAGCTAATAGTTGAAGTATATCCGGGTATTCCTTTCTCTGTACAGATACACAGTTTTAAATAAAAATGGGATCTTACTCTATGCAGTTAATAAAATGGGATCTTACTCTATGTAGTTTTTTACTCCTGTCACTGAATATTATTTAACGACATCATGGCAAAGTGTTCAATTGTTTGCACATGTCAAATCACCTGTTGGTGGACATTTAGGATGATGACAGTGTTTTTCACCTAGAAACTATAAAATTCATCTTCCGGTGTTTTTCCATCTGCAGTGCTCAGTCCCTTTTATCCTTAGCCCAATCTCTTATGCCCTCTGAGTCCCCATCATTTTAGCGATATCTTTTCATCCATATCCACAGTAATGGTTTTTAAATGAAGCCTTAGAATACTTGAGTCAAAGGCTTGACTTTGGTTTCTCATTTCTTTTACACTTTTAAAGAATTTTGACGCATATTGTGAAATTGCCCCCCAGAAATTTCACTGCGATTCCGGCAGCAACGGAAGGCAATTTGACGCCACTGAAATCTGGGCACCCGGGACCCCCCCCTGCCTTGCCCTGATCAGGTCACGTCTCCCACAGCTCCGTTTGTGGGAGCCATCTGTGACGCGCAGGTGTGTTGCGGGTGCGCGTGTCTCTGTGCACAGACGTGTGTGGGAAACAGGTTCAGGAAGCCTTCGGAATAAACACTCTCTCCGAGTATTTCCGTGACACTTGGATGGCTTGGCATTGTCACCACCTGGGAACTAGAGTTCCTCAAATATCCCCACCAGTCTGTTCTCTGGCAGGGTCTTCTGTCAAACACCAGTTAGAATTCAAGAGCAGAATGAAGTCTAAGAAACCCTTTATTCTCTTTTCCACTGTGTGACCTCGTGCAAGCTGGTGAGTATCTCTGGCTGTCCCTTTCTTCACCTGTGAGAGGCCAGGCGTGGACAGGAAGATGGCTCAGCTCTTCTCAGGCCTCACAAACCATGTCAAGGCAGGACTCCCCCAGAGAAAAAGAGAAAATCCCTGAACCTGGCAGAAGTGCCCACAGGCTGCAGACTTGGCTGTGGCTCAACTTGTGGTTGACATGTGTGCTCCCAGAGTATTTCCAGGTGATGACCCTTCTTACCCCGACTTCCTTTCCTAGCTCCTTCAGACAGCCCTCAGGTGGTCGTGAGTAACCTGACCTCGCACTCCTTCACTCTGAGTTGGAAGGATTATTCCACTGAATCCCAGCCCAGCTTTATACAAGGGTACCACGTCTGCCTGAAATCCAGGGCAGGACAGTGCCACTCAGGATCTAAGAAGGAGGTTCTTTCAGGTGACATTTTTTCGTTTACTCTTTCAAGACCTCACTATGCAAGACCATTAGAAAGGTGGCCGGGGCACTTGGGCGGCTCAGTCAGTTAAATGTCTGCCTTCAGCTCAGGTCATGATCCCAGGATCCTAGGATTGAGCCCCAAGTGGGGCTACCTGATTAGCGTGGAACCTGCTTCTCCCTCTGCCTGCCGCTCCCCTTGCTTGTGCTGTTGAATAAGTAAAAATCTCTAAATAATTTAAAAAAAAAAAAAAAAAAAAGAAAGGTGGCCGTGTGTGACGCTGGCCAGGCTGAATCCTCTTCTTGCACACTTTTATGGTCCGACGCACTCTTCAGCAAATTAGTGGGCAAGAGGGCGGGGGTCGGTATTGTAACTCACTTAAAGTGCCTGGTATTTTTGGAAGCATTTGAGTACCATCAGCTCCTTAACCTGCCAACTACAAAACTTTCTTGCTAACTCCTTTTTCTTTCTTTTCCTTTGGCCTCGTTAAAGGTTATTACAATGTATTTTTAAGTCTCAAGCTCTGTGTCTGGAAGATTTGTGTGCTCTTTCTGGATCACCAGCATCCCTTGTCTCCTGGCTGCTCTTCTTTGCTTGCCATCTCCTAAGGATTTTGCTAGTGACCGACGGTGACAGAATCGTGATTCAGTTCTTGATTGGTTTAAGATGTTGACAGTGCTGAGTAAATAAGAGTATTAATACCCAGCCCTGTCACAAGATCTCTCTTTAATAATTATTTTTCCTGAAAAAATATTTTAATTACAGATGATGCTGTGTGTTGCAAATACAAAATTGACAACCCGAAACAAAAGACATTTGTCGTGGAAAACCTACAGCCAGAATCTTCCTATGAGTTTATGGTCACCCCGTACAGCAGTGTTGGCGAGGGCCCCCACGGTCCTTTCACAAAAGTCACAACTCCGAATGAATACTGTGAGTATCAGTATCAAAACCCTTCCCTTAGGCGTTGCTGGGAAGCTAACAGATAACACACACACTGACGCAGGCATTGTCGAGATTAGGAGTTTTTAAACTTTTCTCTCTTGCTCTCCAGATGAGATTCTGTTTCAGAAAAAATGTTATACATAACCTCACTACACTAACCAGGAAACAGTGGGGCCAATCTGACATGACCCGGAACCTTCCTCTGGCCTGTCTTGGTGGCCCTGGGGCCCTCCCTAGAACTCAGTCCCAAAACGGTTTGAAGACTCCAGAAGGCACGGTTTTGGGCCCAGTTCCGAAGAGCCCCAGGCCCTCTTGTCTGGAGGAGGGCGGTGTTTCCTGCAGCCGGCCTTCTGGCTGGTTTCCCTCAGTGCAAACCAGCTGCTTCCTGACTCTGCCTTTCTGGGGGCACCTGAGAGAGGTGGGGTGTTGGCTGCGGATCAGGCAGGGGCAAGAAGTGTTCCTTCACGAGCCTGGTGTTTGCCGATTGGGAGGAGGGGTGGTGAGATAGATCCATTTTTCAAAAACGCTCTTGTTTTGGAAGGAGAAAGAAGAGGCCGGGGAGAGCCCAGGAGCCCATTGGCAGTAAAGGCAGACCTCAGGCCAACAAGAAGGTGGTGGGGGAAGAAGGGGAGAAGCGGGTACCCCCACATAGTGGATGGTGGAAGACACTCCTCCCTGAGAAACAGATGGCTGAAGAGTGCCCGCGGTCCTCGGCCTCGCGCGGGGTCCCTTTGCCGGTGGCCGAGCGGCAGGGACAGCATGGCCGCGGCGGGGAGAGCTGCTGGCCGGGCCCGCTGCCTCGGGGTGGGGACCCCTGCGACCCTGCTGGCAGGCTGGGGCCCTCCGTGTGGCTCAGTCCTCGGGTTTCCAAGGCAAAGGTCAGAACTCTCCGTCAGATTAAGATTCCAGTCAATGATATCCAATTTTATTTGAGCAATTTAGCTGTTAGGGGTGTGTGTGTGTGTGTGTGTGTTTGTGATAAATAATAGAAATAATTATCTTTACCTCAAGTATATTTTCTAGCTTTCATTTATCTCCCTTATTCGTGCTAAGCCTCCCTTAGCCTTGGCTGTGACTCTCTATTGATTTTATCGTTACTACTAAAGAGGAAGCAGTTATGCAGCAATGACAGTGACTCCGCAGTCACAATAATAATGTGGGCGAATCTCACAAATGCTGTGCCACGTGAAGTGCCGGAAGCCAGCCCCGACTCCTGCTGCAGGGTGTCATTACACAGAGAAGCAAATGCGGTTTGTGTTCTTAGCAGACAAGGCAGTAGTTACCTTGGGAGAGGATCCTGGTTGGAGGGGGACCCCAGGAGGGCTCTCTGGGGAGCTGAGCATGGTCTTTTTCTTGACCACGGTGCTGGTCACATGGCTATTTTCAGTTTGCGAGATTCCTCGAGCTTACTTCATGAGCACTTTTCTGAATGCAAGTATTGCATTTCCCTAAAAGTTTAGCAAAACCAGCCTGAAACTTGGAAACTACCATTGTTAGGCTCCCAGGCTTGTTCTCAAATAAGTTGTTAAGTCCATAACTTAACTAAATTTTAAAACCAATTATAGTCATCAAAAGTACAGATCTGAGAGCAAAGTATTCTCTAGTGGGGTCAGGAGGAGGGTTTCCTTCCCCTCCCCGCCGCCATAACTGAGAGCCAGCTGTGGGCTGCTTGCTTTGCGTCCTGTTCCTTTTCTGCCTGTCCTTGCCTCCAACCCTGTGCTGCCTCCTCGCACTGGGTCGGGCACCTCCCCAGGCCTGCCCTCCCTGACAAAATGCCAGCATTATCCACCACATCCCCACCTCCAGATCAAACCCCACTCCTGTGCAGGGGCACTTAAAGCAGCTACTAGGATCACAACTACCACCAGTCCACTGGCCAAACACAGTCATGCGGCTGAGCCCCCCCCACCCAGTCAAGGGGCAGAGAAGTACGTTCCACCCACCAGGAAGCTCGGGCAAAGGTGGGGTAGCATAATTCTAATAGGAGGAGGGAGTGAAGAATTGTAAATAGTGATCCAGTTTGTCAGAAGAGGGAACAAGGGGCGCCTTGGTAGCTCAGTCCATTAAGCATCTGCCTTTGGCTCAGGTCATGATCCCAGGGTCCTGGCATCAAGGCCCATATCCCCATATCGGGCTCCTGGCTCAGCAGGGAGCCTGCTTCTCCCTTTCCCTCTTCCCCTCCCCTGACCCATGCTCTTACTCTCTTTCTCTCCCTGACCCTCCCTCCTGCTGTGCTCTTGCTTGCTTTCTCTCTCAAATGAATAAATTAAAAAATCTTGGGAAAAAAAAAAAAAAGGGAACGAATCCAAGTCATAAGGTGTTGACAGCAGATGGTCCCCGTGTTGGTTGGTTGGTAGAACCCCCACCCCATCAGCCAGAAATCAGATTGAATCTTGCATAAAAAGAATTTTGAAGAATAACTGTATGAAATTAATTTCTATCTTAAAATTATTTTTATTCCTTTGAGGAGGGAAAAGTACTTGTTGAAAATACCACTTTCTGTTTTCTTCTCCAGCCCCTACGCTGATACGTATCATACTCCCTATGGTTTTCTGCATTTTGCTCATCATGATCATATGCTACTTGAAAAGTCAGTGGTAAGTGTGGGGGGAAGATTTTTATCCAAGAAGTCAGAGAAAAAAATCTAGAAAGAAGTTTAAGAAGCTTGTAATCACATTGAATAATGAGAGAAGGTGCTGAAAAGGCAAAGGACAGAGACTTAGATGAAAATATGAAATTTTTTAAACACTTTAGCTTTCCAGGTCAATACATAAGGAAGACGATAGCCATGTGAAAAGATTGCAAAGCCTGTTCAAAAACCATAGCTAACACTGGTAGCGCACCTACTGTGTGTCTGGCGGTATTCTGAGTGCTTTCCACACAGCTCATTCAGTCCTCGCACCACCACCGTGAGCATGGCAATTATCTCCACTGAATCAATGAGGAGATGTAAGCATAGCCTGCCCAAGGTCACACGGTTAGTACGTGATAGAGCCAGGTTTAGAACCCAGGAATCTGGCTCCAGAGTTCTTTTAACTAGTCACTAATTGCAAACTTCTGTCCAATTTTTCATTGTTTTCTAGGATGAAGGAGAAGTGTTATCCTGACATCCCAGATCCTTACAAGAGCAGTGTTCTGTCATTAATAAAATCCAAGGTAAATGGTGGGATATTGTATGTGTGCCATATATCTATTAAAGACTAATCTAGGTTTGGGGCCATAATCATACTTTTCTAGACCTCCTCAGGAAGACATAACAAAGCAACAGCCACCTTGGCTCCTACAGCCATGAAATGGGTGAATGGAGCTTTGAGATTTCTTCCAACAGGGGAAATCCTTTGGTTTGCAACACCTCCTCCAGGTAACTTGTGACTAGGATGAAACACACACACAGATGAAGACTTGAGTGCATTTCACATACTTTATATATACTCGGGGACACACACACACACACACAATTTCATATTCACATGTTTTTTGTTTGTTCCAGGAGAATCCTCGCCTAACAATAATGAACATCAAAGACTGTGTTCCAGACTCTCTTGAAGTTCTAAACAAGCAGGAAGGCACTAGGAAGTCACTCACGGAAACTGAGTCTACTAAGCCCACCTACCTTTACCTCCTTCCAACAGAAAAGAGCTACTCCGGCCCTGGACCCTGCATCTCTTTTGAGAACTTTACCTATAATCAGGCAGCTTCTGACTTTGCTTCTTGTGGCCATGTCCCAGTACCCTCTAAAGCCCCACCAAGTCAGCTGGAACTGTTGACATCACCTGAAAATTTACTAAAGGCACTAGAAAAAAACTACATGAACTCCCTGGGAGCAATTCCAGCTGGAGAAACTAGTCTAAATTATGTGTCCCAGTTGGCTTCACCCATGTATGGAGACAAGTCCAGTCTCCCCACAAACCCACCAGAGCCAGTACTCTGTTCAGAGTATAAAATGCAAATGGCCATACCCTTGGGTCTTGCCTCTCCTCCCTCGAGTGGGAGTAACAGCCTCTCTTCCATTACCCTTTTAGATGAAGGTGAATGCTACCACTGATCAGTATACCCGTTTCATGCCTTTATGCTGCAGACGCAAAAGAGCATCGCCAGCACGAATCATTCCATCACCTGATGCCTCGGCGCCTAATTCCACTGAACAGTAATGGTTGGCACATGAGACCACTATAGTCTGGCTTGGTTTCAAAGGTCAGAAACTATGGAACTTGACATCTTTCCTTGGAGCAGGCTTGCTGTAGAATTGGCAGGATCGTGGGAATAGGCTCACCTTTCGAACAGTAGACCTGGCACTTGGCATGGGGATAGACCCTTCCCACTCAGTACTGGACAGGGTGGCCAAGGTTCTGGAAGTTCAGTTTTTAGCAAGGAAATATTTCCATTAAGTTCTACCCCTATGTCCAGTAACTTAAGGGTAAAGGAACTAGATTTAAGGTTTTAGTAAAGGCCACAGAAGATTCATTACTAGACCATAAATTGCCCATGTTAATTTATTCTGGGTGTTTAATAAAAGTCACAGATGTTGGAGAATAAAACAGATCTGAGACTTGCCTTGAAATGAGAACAATTTGGCAGTAAATGGCAGTAAAATGAACAAAATGGCAGTAAAATGAACTCTTCTGGGAGCATACACCTTATCTGAAAGGTAAGAAATGTGAATATAAGTAAGATCCCCACAACTGCCTTTCCATTTAGCTTACTACAGTTAAAGAGTGGGACTGGCAAGGAACTCTTGACTTAGTGTCAAGACAACAGCCCTCCTACTTGGGAGACATCAGTCTTTGACCGTAATTTTTGACAACTACCTCAGAATAGAAAAAAGAAAATGTTACTATTAATTCCACTCACATTTTGTGGTTTCTCTCTTTTTTTTTTTAAGAACTACTATATATGTAGTATGACCTGTTTTCATTTAGTACCCTTTGATCTTTGCAATTGTCTGGGTCAAGAAAACACCCTCACTGTCTCATTTATATTCCTATTATGCTAACAGTGAATAAATGGAAATGTCATTGTTGGACATGGTTTTGACATAATTGTAGAAAAGCTACATAGAGTGGGAAGTTCTGTATTCACTCAGCAGCAGCTTTGTCTCCTTGAATCAATATATACAAATGGACCTGATGCATAACGTGTTTAGTACGTGCCCGTTCCTTTCTCTGCCTTCTACCCATCAACGCATCCTGTTTATTTATCATATTTCGAAGCAAGCCTGATCAGGAGTTCCTTGTTTGCTGTGCTGGAAATGACACCATCTAGGCTTCTGGTACCAAATGCCCTGCACTGTGTCATCAACACCACACAACCGAGAGTGAGAACAAAAGAGCCACATCTCCAAGTAAAGTGACTGCCAACTGGCCTAAATATACCAACACAAACCAGGGCTTCTGTTCAGGCTTTTCAACTTTTTCTTTATGTAGAACTAAACCTTTTGTTGGAAAAACTGGTTAGGTACTACTAACATAGTACAAATGAGTGTCTTGATTAGTCTGATAGCTTTGAGAAGACTTTGGGGGCCAGTATTGTCATCATTTAGCCTTTTATTGCTTTCTTATGATAATAATTACAAATGTCAATGGCAGTGAAGACTGATTTATAAATAGTAATTTTCATATAGATTTTCTTTTAAAAATAACTCATGAAAGCTTGAAGTCAATTTTGTTGCCAAAGCCTTAATTAAAATATTTCACCACTGCATTTTGTATTTTTTCTACCTCACTGAAATAATCTAACAGTAAATGTAGTCAATAACCTTGCGAGCTTACTAAAAATGTGTATTTCTGGGTACCGTTTCACACCTCACCAGAATCTCCGTGATATGAGGCTTAAAGTCTATATATTTCATCAGCTCCCTCCCAGGCATGTGGATGCGCACTCAACTTTGAGAGTCACTGTCCTAAGTGAAACCATGTCTTTCTGAAATACAGCAACATACCAATAGGAAATGCTGGGCTACCTAACTTTATGCTTACACTATCACTAGGACTACAATTCTGGCTATAAACATCCTTCTCCCATGCCCATCACCTCAAATACATGGATATTTTAAAGCTTAAAGTCAGTACTATATGCCATCTTAACAGCATTGCTTTAAGAAGTGTTCTTCAGAAACTTTGAAATTTAGGGGTGCCTGGGTGGTTCAGTGGGTTAAAGCCTCTGCCTTCAGCTCAGGTCATGATCTCAGGGTCCTGGGATTGAGCCCCGCATCAGGCTCTGCTCAGCATGAAGCCCACTTCCCCCCCCCACCCCCCACCTGCCTTTCTGCCTGCCTGTGATCTCTGTCAAATAAATAAATAAAATCATAAAAAAAAAAACTTTGATATTTGTATTTATGTCAGTAAAATTATCAGGATTAAAAAATACTCCTGGAAAGTTTCAAATGACACAAAAGTATAATAGTTTAACAAATCCTTATACATATCATCAGCTCCAACAGCTACTAACCCATGGCTGTTTCAGCCCGTCCAGACCCTTTTACACTCTCCCTCCTGATATTATCTGGAAGCAAATCATACAATTTCACCTGCAAATATCTGCGTTTCTCTAAACTCTACTTTTCCTGGTATAACCATAATATACCTTTAAAAAGAATTTTACCTAGGGGCACCTAAGTGTCCAACCCTTGATTTCAGGTCTCGATCTCAGGATCATGAGTTTAAGCCCCACACTGGGCTCCATGCTGGGCACGAAGCCTACTTAAAAACAAAAGTACCTAAAGCCAAATTAGTTAAGAGTTCTTTAAAAATATCAAGGTATTTTGATGGTGTGCAGAACTAGCATTAATGACCTATAAATACCGCATCAACCTGGAGAGTGGTCCTTGGCTGCATGGGTACCGAGGTCACTCAGAGCAAGGACTTAGCCACACGGCGGGGCCATGCACTTGCCAAAGGAGCTCGATCCCATTCTAGCACCTACCTGACTCAACGCTGATTCTAGAAAAATGGACTCTCCACTAGAATGTGTATTTATTGAGAAAATGAAGTTGAATTAGACAACTAGTATTTCTTCTAAGAGCTCTGTGGAAAGAAAACTGGCTTTCATCTCAAAGAATCTACAAAACATATTAAACATTTTGCATTAAGTAGAACTTTAGAAACCCTTGAAGAGATACAACAGGAGAAAAAGCCTTCAGAATTAGCAGTTAAAAGATTTACAACACAATAACTAAATATATTCAATTTAAAGTATCAAGCAAATGCAGTTGACTTAATCCTCTAAGATAAGCATTAAAGAGACCAAGCTTTAGGGTATTTTGCTTCTTTGGAAATCAACACAAAATGGTCTCAATGACTGTCCCCCTCAAAATATGTTGAAATCTAACATATTTGTTGATGGTATTAGAAGATGGTATTAGGAGATGGGGCCTTTGGGAGGTAATTAGGTCACAGGCTGGAGCCCTCATGTACTTGGGATTAATGCTCTTAGGATACCCTGCAAGGCTCTAATCCTTCTGCCATGTAGGGACACAACAAGCACTCTGGAAGAGGGCCCTCACTCAACTGTGCTAGCCCTCTGGCCTCAGATTTCCAGCCTCCAGAATTGTAAAAACAGATATCTGTTGTTTGTAAGCTACCCAGTCTGTGGTGGTGTTATAGTAGCCTGAATGGACTAAGACAGCACTTTATTTCTTAGAACTTTTATGTACCAGAGTCAGGTTTTTTTTCAAAAGAAACAAACAAGTTTAGGTTCACGTTTTTCAAAGACCAGCTGTCTGATGATTTTTAAGTGTGCTTTTATTTTGGGCCAACTATGATTTTGTTGACAAACACACATATACAGAAAGTGATGGGAAAATGATATACAGAAATGTGCCTAAAGACCAATCTATCCAAACAAATCTATTTCTGAAAGACATACATTTTACCACATT
>CM053607.1:24448023-24542382 GCA_028646535.1 Procyon lotor
GTAAACTAGATTTGACCCGGCTTTCTGACACTGAATTTTACTCTCCAGCCTTGGTAATTTCCCTTGTGGTATTTTCTTCTGCCACTAGGTGGCTGTACTGATAGCGCATCTGATAAGGACAGTTTCTGCCTGAGAAATCAAATACCTTCCACAGAAAAATCATCATACCATCATCGCCTTTATTGTATATTTCCTCAAAAAATTCAGAACTATTCTGTCTAAAGATCCATTTTTTCAAACACTTTAATGATTTGAAGTCAAAAATAAAACCTGTAAAGTTAGTTGTTTGATTAGATTATGAAGAATGTTTAAGTGTAGATATCTCAAAACATCTGGAATAGCCACTAATTTATTACTGAACTAAACTCTTATCTGTGGTACCTAAAAATCAATTCTACTGGGAGTTGCATGTGTCAGCCTCTACGGTAGGTAATTCAAATCAACACTGATTGTTTAAAATTTCAAACAGAACCACCGAGATTTTAAGAATTTTAAGTACATTTTATTAACAATGTATCCCTTTGATAAGATTATGCTTCAGGAGGCTTTTAATGCCCTTGACATAAACTGTACACATTATACAAAAACAAGAAAACCACACACACAAAAAAATCAAGGTGAGCAAAACCATTTGGGGACAAACCTTCTTTAAATTATACAGAACTCAATGAAATATTCTTACGGAAAATATATAAATACTTTTTCTTTCTATGTTACAGTTATACAATATAAATCAGATTTCAATGTCTGTTCAGTGACCTACAAACACCAGAACCTCCAAATATGTAGCAGCTTATTACTAAATAAAAAAAAGGACATCATGTGGCTAGGGAGCAGTAAGTCTGAGATTTTTTTCACAATCCCTTACCACTTTTCAAAACTAATTTACACCATTTGTTTTACAACGCAGCTTCAGGGTTTCTGCCAGGCCAGTAATGGAGCATTTTTCAACTATTATCTATGAAAAATCTTTATCTCTCCCCCCTCTGCCCCAAGACTTTGTATTTTGTGCTAAATCAACCTATTTAGTGGCAAAATTACAAGGTATACTTTTTTGGCATAAATTATATTTTTCAAATTAAATATTTTGTAAAGAAAAACAAGATGTGCAATTAATGCGTGCTGTGGCATAGCTATCCACCTACATTATAAAAATACTCCAGTGGGGGCGGGGGGGATCCACATCCTGTGTGAGTCATAAAAAACTACAATGAATGAAAAATACTTTGGGAACCTGGAACTAAACGAAAAAAAGAATGTTCCTAGAAAGATTCTCACAGATTTCAATATTGTCTGATAAGCACTGCTATCCATTTCACTAGCATGCTTTTATAATGAAACTTTCACTGTAGTGATACTCTTGAAATTAAGCTGGTGATAATGGATTTCCTGAATAGGGAGGCAAGGGAGACCTTTCCCAACTTACATTTTGGAAAACCTGAAATGTTCTTTTATTCCATCAGTTCTTCTCATAAAACTCTCTCAGTTAATTCTACCTTTTCTTTTTTCCCAAGTTTAATGGATTGTGAATTTTAGACAACACTGGAAGCATAAAACAAAAGGGAGAAAATACCTTAATTCCAAAGGACTTTTTCCCAAGGTAGTTTACAAAGCTAATCTCACACAAAATTAGCACCTCACTCTTACCATGCAAAAACAATTGCAGTTATAATTTGGATGACAATTTGATTAGTTTTTATTGCTCAATGATCTGTGCTTTAATGTGGGGATAAAAGGCATCCTCTGAATGGAATGAAAAAAAATTTATAAATAGCAGTAGACAAATCTAAATAAGCATTGACACCTCACTGTTGAACACTTTAATATGCCCTGAAAAACTCAGCTTTAATTATCTCAAGCTCTGGATAAAAGAGCTGAAAACTATTAAAGCTACCATTTCAAAAGAACTTGTACACATGATGTTAGAATAACTAGTATAAGAATGCATATCCCTCCAAAGAGCCTCTTTATTGTCGCTGTCTTATAGAATGCACTTATGCTACTAATCTTTATTAGAAAAATTTTTATTAGGGAGACTTTCCCCCTTCAAATCTACCTAGGCATAAATAGGAAATAAAAGTATAAGAAATTTTAGACCATATTTAATTATTAATACTAGGTTCTAATTTCCTTATTACTTATCAGTATTTACTTAGTATGTGAAGCTGAAATCTGTTCTTAAAAAAAAATTTCAATTAGAAATGACAATTCACTTTACAATTAGATATTCACAGTTTACAACCAGCACAACTGCCCAAATTCCTCCAAATTGTTCAATAATTACCAATAGTACAAATTTATAGGACTAAGATTAATTCTAAAATCTTGAAAAACTACAGTATTGACATTATTTTGGTAGTTTATAGTCTGGTAGTATCTATTATTTATAGATGATTTTCTCAATTATTTCTATTACCACTGACACCATTCCTAATCTTTTCTGCTATAATTCAATATTTTTAAACACTAAGTTAATCACTTGGCACTGCATGTGAGCATTTTTCATCATAAAAGTCTACCTTTATACAGATGAGTACTTGAAAACATATTAGACCTGTCAGTGAAACATGGATAAACCAAATAGCACTATGCATTTAAGTACAAACGTTTTTTCTTAGATTAGTGATAACCACAAAACTCTTGTCTTTCCAAACTAAGTGCTACAGGCAATTATTATTATGTATACATACATGTCTTTCAAAGTAATAGTCAAAAAACTGTTCAGGCTAATAGTAACAGACACTTCATTTCAAGATGGATGAGTGAAGTGGGATCCAGGATGGGGACAGTTGTGTGTGTGTGTGTGTGTGTGGTGTGTGTGGTGTGTGTGTGGTGTGTGTGTGTGTGTGTGTGTGTGTGTGTGTGTGTGGTGTGTGTGTGTGTGTGTGTGTGTGTGACAAAGAAGAATTACTGTTAACTTTTGAGGGATTAAACCACAGATTTTATATTCTATATTAACTGAGGTAGTGTTTAAAATGAATGTCTAAAATATGTCAACCCCATTATGAATAAGTTTACTAAATTACCTCCTTTGGAGTTTTTAACCACTATTTGGTCTAGTAACTCTGACATCTGGTTCTCTGGAAGGCATTTTAATCATCCAAGACCAAAGACCAAGGTGACAGGCAACGTTCTTAAAAGTACTGTTAACATTTAAATAAACACTTGGGTTCAGTGATAAATTAAAGTTAAAAAAAATATTTTATTTTCACTTGGATTTTATGAGAGAAAATCTGAAGAACCACTTTTTAACATAAGCAGCAGCTTACAGCCCTTATCTGCTTTGTTATAATGTAAGTTGCTACACAGTGCATGTGAGAACAATTCACTGAAGTGCAGTCAAAGAGGTGTTATGAAGTGAGATGAAATGCTTCATCCCAATTGGAACTTTCAGTGCCAGTAAATTAAAAAAACAAAACAAAACAAAACAAAAACACTATCTCTGTGAGTTATGTTTTCTAGTTCACAGGGTTCTTTACAGAGATCTCAAAGAACAAGCCCGTTATAAAAAGGATCTGTACTATGGGAAAATATTAATCAAGGTACTAGGACTGTGTCAAAGCTGATGTGTTAACTGTAAAAATGGTATAAACAAATGAATTAAAAAAAGGGTCCTAATCAGTCCAGCTGGATTTTTTTTTCTATTTATATATAGACCTCAAAAAGATAATCCTTTCATTTACAAGCATTCTAATGGTGATGGCCATGCTATTTTTATATACAAATTTGCATATATGTTTAATTCCTGTAAAGATTTCCAAGTATCTTTAAACATATACAAATTAAACACACAAACAAAACCTTGCCCTCATCAACTTAACAACTTCACAAATATGATAAAGGCAATGACTGTACTGATAAACTCACCTATCACTGCATTTAGTTTGTGCAAAACAAGAACACTGATAGAAAAAAATTAAATTACTGCTGCTTTAAAATTTGGTATTTAAGGCTTTTCACTACAATTTTTAATCATAATTCAAGTTGCATTTATGATTTTTTTTTTAAATATGGCTCTTCTTTTCCCATGGAATGTGTAAACCAGAGGCAAACTTCTCTGTCAGAAGATCCAAAGTGTTAGTTACTGCTTTCTTTTGCTTTAGGTCTCAATTAATGGTGCTTGTTCAAGTTCCTGTTTCAAATGGTGACACGGGAAGTTGATGAAAATGAGAAGTCCACTGAAAACATGTGCATTTACAAATGGGAAATACTTTGAATTATAAAATGACGTTCTGATTTGAATCAAGAACTGTAGTGAAAAACCTTAATTGGTTCAAATAGCCTATACTACTAACACATTGCCACAAAACTGGAGAGACAGAAAACAAACTGTTTGCAAGTCTAGTAACATAAAAATAACTTACAAGTCCTGGGTTGTTGAGGCTCTTCTTTTGCTTTGAGGTTACAAACCTCTGAAGTAGTGTTACAAATATTAAGAAAGATGTGGAAGGGCCAAAGTTCCCCCTCTAATACCAGCAGTTATAGTACACCCCACCGTGGGACAGGGTGCAGCCTCAGAGACACTGATTCCTGGTTTCCAGGAGTTAGTTAACAAACAAGGCATCTTTATATTTATCCTAAAAAAAAGAATTCAGAAATAACTGTGTGAAGGGTGCTTCTGCATATCCTATTATTGTTCCACTGTTATTATGCTCTTAAAATGAAAAAATAGAAAACCTATGTAGGTATTCAGTGCTTGGCTCTTGCATATAATGGTAACTAAAACTCGTAAAACTGTGAAAATGAGCAATGAACCCCAGAGGGCTCAACAGGGAAAAGAGGAAGTTGTTTTGGTTAGCGAAGTCTGCAGTTCCAACTGCACATGTACCAGTAATTGCTGGAACAGAAGCTACTCCCAGCTTCGCTGCCCAGTCAGCATTTTCTGAGGCTTTTAGGAAATCCACAAATATGAATATATATAGTATTTATCTATAGACAGCATAACTATGAGGTCAGGATTCAGCAGATGTATCAACTATAGGTTGCTTTGGTGGTGTTGCCAGCACAGCCTCTGCTTCTTCATGCATCTAGGAAAGAAGTGGTAAACTGTGAATGACTTTCTAGTGTATTGATAGATAGAATCTCTCTTTGAACCCCAAACACAGAATTATTCTTGAAAGATAAATTTTAAGAAATACAAGTCTCACTTACTTGTAAAAACTGTACATCTTGAAATAATTCTTGTATGAACCTCCGACATGGAAGTCTAAATGTGCAGTGTGAGAGCAAATGGGAAACCTCAGAGTAAAGGCAGATGTCATCAAATGTTTGAGGATACTTCTCCTTAATTCTAAAACCAAAGAAAAGATGATGGTGTGATTAAAAATTATTAATAATGACTTATCTATTTTTCCTTCCAAAATACTTTTTAAATATTTTTTTTCTCCAGACATTGATCATATGGCATAAGAATATAAAATATTAAATATTCCTACCTCACACTTAAACGAGATATTTTAAGTTTGGGGTTGTTTCTTAAAATGATTAAGAGAGTCAGAAATACTCTTTTTCACCAGCATGAGAAATGGCAAAATTTATTTATCAGCTTAGGATGACTCAACTATTTTCAAAATTAAGTTTGAAATATCCTTGACTGGGCTCTTTGTATCTTTCCACCTTGTAACAGTGGCTTTTAGCTAAGATGGCATCTCAGAAGCAGGGGTGTGTGGCAGTGGGGTAATACACAGGCTAAGAACCCACTACTGCTGGAACATCTAGCCCAGAGGTCTGTGGGGGGACCCTGGCATCTGTGTTACTGTTCTTTTAAAAGGTCCACAGGAGACTATAAGCTGCATTTCTTCTGAGGACCACACTACTTTTAATAATGCAGATCAATGATGGTCATAGTTCAATGGGAATTTTCCTTTATCATGTTGCTATGATTTAGGAAAAAAAATTTACATTTTGCAACTTTTATTATAAGAAAGAGGAAAATTAGAGAAAAATTAAACCAAGAAAATATCACTTGTTTTTGTGTAGGCCTGCTTTTCTCAAACTGTTTAGTCTCAGGATTCCCATACTTTCTTAAAAATTATAGAAGATTCCCAAAAGCTTATTTTTTGTGGACTATAACAATTGATCAATTACCATATTAGAAATTAAAATTGAGAAAACTTCAAAATACGTTTTACTTCACTTAAAAAACAAAACCCATTACTTGCTAACATAATATATACTTTTTTTTTTTTTTTTTTGAGAGACAGAAAGAATGAGTGGGGGTGGGGGTGTCTGGGTTGGGGGGAGGAAGGTGGATCCCAAGCACACTCCGCCGAGTGAAGAGCCCAACATGGGGTTCAATCTCATGACCCTGAGATCATGACCTGAGCCAAAATGAAGAGTCAGATGCCTAACTGACTGAGCCAAACAGGTACCCCATAAATATTTACATTTTAATGAAAAATATTTTTTAAAACTAAGAAAGTGAGAAGAATGGTATTTTACATTTTTACAGATCTCTTTAAAGTCCAGCTTAATAGAAGATAGCTGGATTCACATACCTATTTCTGCATTCAATCTTTGACCATACATTACTTTGGTTGAAGTAGGTGAAAAAAAATCTAGCCTCACATAGATGTACCATGCACAACTATTGATGTAAGCTAATTAATCTAACTTTCGAAGTATTTCAAGGATCTTTTTCACCCTAAAAAGCAGTACAAAGATTAGTCATGTTTATAGTTTACTTACGTTAAAAGCCCGGTTTCATGACATTTAGTTGATACTGAACTACTCAAATTAATGACTAATCTCAGAACTTCTTTGCGAAGGAGTATACGGCACATTGGTGTATCATCTGGAATTGTTTTAACACCTAAAAAAAGATGAAAATATTTTATCTTTATCACAATAGAAAATGATTGAAACTCATAAGATTTTTTAAATCTTAAAGATCTCAAACTGAGATAAATTGCATGTAATCTTCCAATTGTTTTGGGATCAAAATTCTAATGGAAGAGGACAACTAAGAGGATACACAACAGCAGGTCCAAGAGTTAGCTAGGCATACCTGACAAAAATTGACTTGTCATAGTTTTGAGACAATTTCAATTATGTTATTTTTCAACAACAACAAAACTAAGTATAGTTTTATTAACAACACTTGGGTATAAATCTGAAAACTAACCTAATAGCAATTCTGTGCTTTTGGTGCTGCTGGCTGAGCCTTCTTGAGACACTCCATCACTGCATCCAGAAATCCCCGAAAACTTAGAAGGAACCACTTCTAAGGGATTATGGATCGTCTGTTCACACCAATCAGAATATGGAATGTCTTGAAGGTCTGAAGAAAAAATCAGTTATTTCTATTAAAGTATCATAATGTTTAATTCCTATGCTTCATTATATACCATAGAGGAGATGGTTTCTTATGATTTCTTTCCAGTTTTCAACAACAATTTTCCATGATGATCTTCAAAATAAATTTGGTCTGCTCAGATAGTGAAATTTGTTGAATTCTAGAGACATTTATACATAAATTTTATTTTCCTAAATTACAAAAATAATACATGAATATACAATTAAAGAATTCAAATAAAAGATGTATACAGAATAAAATAGAAAGATAACTTATCTACCCCATCCCATATTTTCACCCCCACACTGAATACCTCTCCAAAGGGAAATACAGTTGAAAGTTTGACACACATATATATGTGTGTGTGTGTATAAATATATGTGTGTGCATATATGTGTATGTACACACACGTGTATATGTGTACATATACGTGTGTGTGTATATATATATTTTTTAAGATTTTATTTATTTATTTGGGGCAGAGAGAGCACAGAGGGAGAGTGAGAGGGAGAGGCCAACTCTGTGATGAGCAGAGATCCCGATGTAGGGCTTGATCCTAGTACTCTGAAATCATGAACCGAGCTGAAGACAGACATTTAACCAATTGAGCCACCCAGGCACCCTCAACATATATATCTTTTAAGATCTTTTGCTACTTTAACTTTGTTTTTCTAGTTCTTTGGGTGTGTAAGTGGGATTATGCTATGTTTATTATTCTATGACTTGTTCTTCTCCCCATTTAATAATTACCAATATAAGAATTACACTTCCCTAAGCTTATCAGTTCATTCCTTAGAATTAAATTTACTATACTACCCACGCATTGCTCAAGTACTGCTAGATGGGAGTTTGAAGTTAACCAAACATCTCAGTGTTGCTAAAGTGACATTAATTTTTTTGATTTAAAATTTTCCTGAGCACTTACAGTGATTAGAGCAAATGGACATCATCAGGAAGTCTTTGGCTATCCTTGTAGGGAGTAATACTGGGCAACCTATAAAATCATACAACCTTAGTACTATAAGAAATACTGGATATGAATTAAAGTTTTCATCTCATGAAAGAAGAAAGATTCAGGGAGAGGAGACACGACTCAGCCAGAAGGTAAGAGCTCTTGACAGATGGTCCAGTACTCTTTCTACTATAGCATGTTGTCACAGTAGAGAAAAAAAAGCTCTATTTTTAAAACCCAGGAAACCAAACCAATGTCAATCTCTACCTATGCTGTTTTCCAGAGAACAGATATGAACCTTTCACCTCACCTCTTAACACTTCCTAAGACTACGATTTACAAAATACTAAGTAGAAAATGCTTTGTTCCTTGGAAAAGAAGATCTATAAATTTGGCATAATTTTAAAATTTTGGTTATTAAGGAAATCATGTGCCTTTAAGGCACTTAAAAGTAACACATGCTATTTAAACATTCATTGATTTAAAAAATAAAACTATTGCCAAAAATTTGAGAACTGAAGATGTATTTAAAAAACAGTAATGCTGAATAAGCAGGTAAAAGATGAATATGTTATTTTAGAATCCAGTAGATAAGCTACCCAGGGACTATAATGACAAGGTATTTCAGCACAAGGAACAGTAAGAAAGTTATACTTCATTCAGTCAATATGTTTCTGAAAAGTTATAAACTATTTCAGACTTTTAACCTATGATGACTCCTAACATTTCTAACCTGTCAGAATTAGTTTCTATCTCTGAACATGTCAAGCATTCTCATTAAGAAAAAAAATCATTCCTCTAAGCACACTAGAACCATACAATGTATAAAAATCTGTGAAGGTGGCAGATGCAGAATAAAATGTTACCAGATATCTTATTCCAATTGCCTTTCCTCTGAGCTTTATATTTTTGAACCATTACCACCAGACCAGAAGTTTTAGAGAAAGAAATGTCTTATGTTCAAGTCTTGATGTTCCTTTAAAATGACCATTAAATAGCATAGGGATTACTTTTTAGTCATCTGCCATGGACAATACTGAAGTCTTCTTCCCGATATTACACAAAATCTTCAATATGGCCTACAGTAATGCTTCTTCATTGTGCCCATGAACAACCTAGGAGTTTCATGGAAGTGCAGATTCTCATTCTGTGTGTAGGGTGAGATTCTGCATTTCTGACAAGCTCTCACGTGATGCTGATGCTGCTGGTACGCTGACCATACTTTGGGTAGCAAGAGTTCTGCAGGACCTGGTCTCTGCCTATCTGTCTAGGCTAATCATGTATCTCCCTCTCTCTACTGTCTGAGCTCTATTCACATAGGTGTCTTTTTAGTCCCTACTACTCTCCATGCATGCTCTATGAGAGAAGACCTTTGCTCAGGCTGTTCACTCTGTCTTTAAATTTTCTATATTCCATCTTCACTTTTTTAGATTCTATTCATTCTTTAGATCATAGCTCAATAGTAAGTTCTTCAGGTCAAATAAGAGACCTGCCTACTTGATTATATTCCTTTGCTGATACCATGTACCTATTCTTGATGGCACTTGTTACAAATGTGGCATTATAGTCACATAATCGATTGATCAAGTGATCAATCCATTCATCTATTTCTTTCCCCACTGAATGAAGTTCAAAGAGTGCAAGAACAGTGTTGTTTCTTCCCCCCTCCCACAAATGTTTTTCTGGCATCTAGCTTAATGCCTGACCCACGGTAGTAGCATAATAAATATTATGTTGAGGGCATGAATGAATGAATAAAGGTTTGGCAACTTTTTAACCATTTGGCCTTCCTCCCTTCACACTTCAAAGATGGGTATCAGTAGTAAGCTGTAATCATTTCCCAATTCAGAGCTATTCTTCCTCTGCTGCTTCTTACTCTAACACTTCACATCACTGGCCAACCAGCTGAGAGGCTCTCTGATGGCTGCCAAGGTGAGCATTTTCTGCCTGCAACACGTCTTTCACAAGTCCCAAACCTCATGATGCTCTGCCCAATCACTCTCCGCACTACAAATCACAAATGGATTAGAACAGAATTAGCTATCTTGTGACTAGGTACATGAGGGGCTGGTTTCCCTATTTATTTGATAAAATAAGTAGAAAACAGTAAAGTAAAATCCATAGTAAGTACTTTATAAGTATCTGATGAATAAGCATACAAATGAAGAAGCAGAACTTACAGAAACTAAAATGTCATAAATGATGTAGAGTCAAATTAAAGCACAGTATTTTTTACTGTGTGCAATACATCAAGAACAATACTACCCAAACCTCTCACTTGCAGGAAATGACAATAATTACAACATGCAGCAGAGCCCTGGACAGAGCTCACGGTATAAAGTGCCTAGTCCAAGAGTTTGTCCAAACCCAAGCCCCAGAGGCATGGAAACACTGAGGGAATTAATGATCTCAGCACACCCATATCCTATCTGTGGTGCATCAGCATGCTAGAAGCCATCAGTTGGAAAGCTCTTAATCAGAACACCAAGGAAAAACTTACAAGAGTGACTCAGAGAACTTTGATATCACCAGGTTTTTCTGAGTGTGGCTAAGTGATACTCACCAAGAAAAGGTATCTATGGAAACACTTTAAACATGTAAACAAACACATATTAGTTGGAAGTTGCTAATATACATGGTTCCCAACTTTTATGATGGTTGGACTTTACGATGATGCAAAAATGACAGACGTTCAGTAGAACCTCTATTGCTTCAAATTCTGAATTTGGAAATTTCCCTGGATAGCGATTTGTGGTATGATCCTCTCTTGTGATGCTGGACAGTGACAGTGAGCTACGGCTCCCAGTCAGCCGTATGGGCATGGGGGAAAACAGCTAATACACTACAACCACTCTTCTCCCAAACACCCATTCTGTTTCTCACTTTCAGTACAGTATTTAATCAATTACATGAGTGAGTCAACACTTTATTATAAAATAGACTTTGTGTTGATGATTTTGCCCACCTATAAGCTAATGTAAATGTTCTGAGCAGGTTTAAGATAGAATAGTCTAACCTATAATGTTTGGTAGCTTAGGTATATTAAAGGCATTTTGACTTAAGATTTTTTTCAACTTAGGATGAGTTTATCGGGGGGTAATTCCATCATGAGTTGGGAAAGACCTGCATATGGCATTTGTTGCATCATATAAGAAAGCTGAATCTGGGTCTCCTCTTACCAAAAACATATTTTCTACTACAAAGCAATATGCAGCTAGGTATTAGAAATATAAAAATGAAAAGATATGATAGTCCATACACTGAAGGAAGTTAATGAGTCTAAGGGGAAAAAAATAATGACCAATAATGATTATAAGAGATCCATGTACAAAGGGCAATGAGAGTAAAGAGGAAGGAATGTCAACATCTGACTTAAAGAGTGAGGGACAGCTTCAAATGTAAAATACTGACATTTAGGGTGAGGTGGACTGGCCATAGGAACTGTCTGTGCGTCAGTTTCTGTGTGAGGAGGGAAGGGGGGTAGAGGGAAAAGAGCAGGGAAAACACATTTTTTATGCCCGTAATTATGAAATATAAAGAAATCTGTTGGATTCCTATACACTAATAATGAGGTTGCAGAAAGAGAAATTAAGAAAACAATCCCATTTACAATTGTACCAAAAATAAAATATCTGGGGAAAAACTTAACCAAGGAGGCAAAAGACCTATATTCTGAAAACTTTAAAACACTGGTGAAAGAAACTGAAGATGACACAAACAAATGGAAAGATAATCCATGTTCACTGATTAGAAGAACCACTATTGATAAAATACCCATACTACCCAAAACAATCTACAGATTTAATGCAATCCTGTCTAAATAGCAACAATATTTTTCATAGAACTAGAACAAATAATGCTAAAATTTATATGGAATGGTGAAAGACCTCAAATAGTCAAGTAATCCTAAAAATTTCAAGATATAATACAAAGCTGAAGTAATCAAAATAGTATGGTAACTGGCACAAAAACAGACTCATAGATCACTGGTGCAAAAGAGAGGCCTGAAATAAACCCACACTTATTTGGTCAATGAATCTAAGACAAACTATACAAGGGGGCAAGATTGTACAAGGTGGGGAAAAGATAATTTCTTTAACAGATGGTGCTGGAAATACTGGACAGCTACATGCAAAAGAATGAAACTGGGCCATTTTCTTATACCATACACAAAAGTAAACTCAAAAATGGATTAAAGACCTAAAGGTAATACCTAAAACCATAAAACCCTTAGAGAAAATAATAGGTACTAATTTCTTTGACATTAGCTATGGGAACATTTCTCTAGATATGTCTCCTAAGGCAAGGGAAACAAAATTTAAAAATTATTGGGACTACACTAAAATAAAAAGATTTTACACAGCAAAGGACCCTCAACAAAACACTAAGATAACCTACTGAACGGGAGAAGATATTTGCAAATGACATATGCAATAATGGCTTAAAATCCAAAATATATAAAGAACTTATACAACTCAAACCCAAAAAACCAAGTAATCCAATTAAAAATGAGCAGAGGACCTAAACATTTTTACAAAGAAGGCATACAGATGGCCAACAGACAAATGAAAAGATGCTCAACATCATTCATCATCAGGGAAATGCAAATCAAAACCACAACGAGATACCATTTCACACCTGTCAGAATGGCTAAAATCAAAACAGAAGCAATAACAAGTGCTCGAGAGGATGTGGAGAAAAAGGAACCCTCATGCACTATTGATGGGAATGCCCTTTGGTACAACCACTGTAGAAAACAATATGGAAATTCCTGAAAAAAAGATTAAAAATGGAAATACCATATGATCTAGTTATACTAGGAATTTACTAAAGAAAACAAAAACACTAATTTGAAAAGACATACACATTCCTATTTTATTGCAGCATTATTTACAATAGCCAAGATATGGAAGAAACCGAAATGAATATTCATAGTGATTGGCTAAAGATGTGGTATACAATACCAAGATGTGGCATACAATAGAGTATTACTTGGCCATAAAAAATAATTGATATCTTGCCATTTGCAACAGCACTGGATGGATGGACCTAGAGAGAATAATGCTAACTGAAGTCATCAGAAAAAGACAAATACCATATGATTTTACTCATATGTAGAATTTAACAAAACAAGTAAACAAAGAAAAGAAACACAAACAAAAAGACTCTAAAACACAGCAAACAAAATGGTGATTGCCAGAAGAGTGGTGGGTGGTGCCATGGGTGAAAGAGATAAAGACGAGCAAGAAGACATTTATCCTGATGAATATACAGAACTGTTGAATCGCTATACTATACACCTGAAACTAATATAACACTGTATGTTAATTATGCTAGAATTAAAAAATAATTTAAAGAGAGGAAAAATAGAACTGCTGAATCATTACATTGTACATCTGAAACTAATATAACATTCTATGTTATTAATAGTCTAATGAGGAAAAAAAAAAAGACAATAGATCACACAAAGAATTTTGTGTGCTGGGCATAAATAGCCAGTAAAGAACTGTCAACAGACTAATCCCAGGGAATAGTATGAAAGATGAATTGGAAGGAGCCAAAACGAGACAAAACACTAACCTCCAATCCTCCAACAGGGAAATGCCGAGTGACTGAGCTAAGGCTGAAGTAGTAAGAACAGAGTTAACAGGAGTCAACAGAGGTGGGACATAGCTTGTCACTGGAGCAGATTCAGATTAGGTAGAGGAAGACATAATCACTTACCTGAATGACTGCATATTGCACTTAGTTGATTACTGGGCTGGAAACCCAGAATTTCGATACAGACACAATAAAGGCAGTTATCATCTGTATGCTCCTGTAATCCAGTGTCTTCTGTACTTTCTAAAAACAGAGAAGCATCTGAATGGATTGAATTCATTATTTCCGTAAGACTCATCTGCTGTCGTAGCAAGTGAAAAGAGTTTTTTACAAGACCTCCAGTTCCAGATGGAAGACCTGTGCATAAGTAAATACGAAACAAAATCTGATAAAGATAGTATCAGTGATACCTCTTTTCAGGATGTCTCAAACTATATGAATTTTTAAAGAAGGAAAATTAGAGAAGAAAACCAGAACTCTTTTTATGACTCAAAATCTTAACCTTAACTGGGGAGAAAAAAAGAGTAATTTGCTTAAAATTAGGAAAATAAAGTTAGCAGATAAGCTTATATTACCTTCAATATAAATTTTAAATGCAAAATGGAAAAATAAAAATCATACAATTACGACAAAATTTCAATTATTCTCAGTATTTCCATAAAGAAATGTAATAATACTGAATCTAAAGAGGTAATAAAAAAAAAAATCAAGATTATGAAGCTTTAAACCTACGGCTGACGTGCATATATATTCATTATAATATTATTGTTCATAATAAAGATCTTATAACATATAAGTACATTTTTTATATCTCTCCTTTTCCCAAACACCTGTTACTTTTGAAAATCAGAATTACAAATTTTCCATGCATTGGTTTTTAAAAATAGAATCAAATGACCTAGTTTTTATCTTCTTGAGAGGCTGGGTAGAACAGTTTAAGTCACTCACAAATACATATTGTGGTTTAGTTTCAAATTGACTCAAACAATTATTTTGGCATAATTTTTAAGTTGACCCAAAAGTAAGTATATCTGAATTTTTAATGTCACCCTACTGAAAAAATTTTTTTTCATCAACTTTGTTTTAAAAAGAATTTTCTTTTTAATACAAAGAAGAGTCTCATGAAAACAAAAACCATGCATTACCTCCTGCTTCATGAGCAAACACTCTGGCACCTCGATCATCGTGTGGAGGTATGTTTTTTGTCTGAAAATAGGGAATATCCTTTACCTAAAACAGATGAATTATGAAGAAGTTCACTTTATGATTAGCAAAATTAAATAAAATGCAATTTAAATAGAATTATTGCAGCACATGAACGTACAACAAAAAGTTCACTAAAGAAGGTTAAATTGCCAAAACTTGATAAAACAACAAGTAATCCTCAAAGTTTTTATTTACTCTTGGTAATTTAAATAAATATTAAAATAATTATTTTTAGAATTTATCTAAAATGTCTTTGGACTCCTGAGCAAATGTGGATTCTTTAGTACTATATCATGTAGGTATTTGTGAGTATCTCACGAGATTAGGACCACCTTATACGACTGGACACATGTGGCTATCCTATGTAGGAAAAATAGGTTCAAGGATTAAAAAACAAAAAACAGAAAACAAAACAAAACAAGGAATATACTGTATACCTCAAACGTACACAACTTTGTGTTCAATATCAAAAAACAAAAAATAAAAGACAAAAAAAAAGGATAAGTCAAATGTGATTAAAAAGAAAAGTAAAAATTCGCTGAACTTTTATAGAGAATATACAGAGAAACAAGATGCTGATTTAGTATGGGAAGAAAAGGAAGTATAATGTTCTGAGGACTTAGAAATACTAATCAAAAAAGTATAGAATAGTTGAGAAAGGTGAAATAATTTTCATCACAAAATGTTTTTAAACAAAACTGCCTTAAAAATAATCTTCTCCCAAAATAGTAATCACTATTTGTAATTGGCCATAAAAAATCACTATTATAATTTCTAGTAAGCAGTTATATAATATGAAATAATAGGAATACAGAATTCACGATACCTGGAATA
The DNA here is from genome assembly GCA_028646535.1 of Procyon lotor. Lineage (NCBI taxonomy): Eukaryota > Metazoa > Chordata > Mammalia > Carnivora > Procyonidae > Procyon > Procyon lotor. The sequence continues at coordinate 24,463,911 of CM053607.1, forward strand.
TATCATTGATGTCTACTGGAAGAGCAAGACCAATATAGTCATCTGAACCACCATATGTTGCACTGGACACCATGGACCTCACTGAGGAGGATCGCTGCAGGGTATTTTGATTAATAGGACTTAATAAATCTTCTTTATCTAATGAAGCATAACTTAAAGCTTTCATGAACCTATAAAACCATAAAAAAAAAACCCACTTGCATTAGTTTCTTGATTTGTAATATTTATCATAGAAATTATAATTTATTTTTGCAACTTCATAAAAGATAAGTAGCTAGCCAAGTACTAAACAGTGTCATCTTTTTTATTAAGAGCATATAAACACTTGAAATCATTTAGCTGCTATAAAGTGATATACAAAAGACCATCCATAATGGAACTGTTATGAAAAACAACTACTATGGCCTCCCAGGTTAAAGTGAAAAAGTGGGCAATTAAGATAACTTTCAATATCTAGAATTAAAAAGAAAATGACCTCAGAAGTCACAGGTATGATCCAAGGACTACCTTCATAATCAACTCTTTTTTTTTTTTTAAAGATTTTATTTATTTATCTGACAGAGCGAGATCCTAAGTAGGCAGAGAGGCAGGCAGGCAGAGACAGAGGGGGAAGCAGGCTCCCCGCTGAGCAGAGAGCCCAATGCGGGGCTCGATCCCAGGACCCTGAGATCATGAACTGAGCTGAAGGCAGAGGCTCCAACCCACTGAGCAACCCAGGCACCCTTTTCACAATCATTTCAAACTAGTAAATTTGCTACAACCAAGGGCATGTCTATTAACTACATTTAACATTATTCTTATGAAAAATAACATATCATCCTTTGTGTGGTAATTACTTTAATGTTCTAGGAACAAGATTTACGTAACATAGAAGAAAGACACAAAATAGCAATTATGTTATCATTTGTAAATATTACAAGACAGTTTTATTTAAAGCACTGATATTTCCTCAATGCACTCCTTACTAGTGACTTCATAATAAATATGGTATACTGATATTTCCGTAAGATACTGATTTCTTATTCATGCAACATACATGCTAAAACATTTACTAGGCACCTGCTTCATATATACAAGGCACTACTCAAGGCTCCACAGTTAATGCACACTGGCATTCAGAAACTCAAGTCATTTAAAATGTAACAATGTAGCCTGAAATTTAAAAAAGGAATTATTTAATAATACAGACAAAAACAATCCTTCAAAATAGTAACTATTAAGATTATCATAGTGGGACGCCTGGGTGGTTCAGTCGGTTAAGCATCTGCCTTTAGTTCAGGTCATGATCCCGGGTCCTGCATTGAGCTCCACACTCAGCTGAGAGCCTGTTTCTCCCTCTGCTTGTGTTTCTCTCTCTCTCTCTCTCTGACAAATAAAATCTTAAAAAAAAAATGATCATAGTAAAAACTACTCCTAACTGAAATTGGAAGATTTCATAAAATAGGTCAGTGGTTTTAAAATTATATTGTTAAACCTCTCTTACTTCATAAAACTCTTAAAGGAGTATTGGAGGTGGAGGAAGGAATTACTGCATTAGTTGCCCTCCCAATCCCTATTTCAACTGACTAGCTCATTTTAACCTATTTTGCATATTGGGTTTCCACAGAAATGTTTTTGTGAAGAAAGAGATTCTCTGCTTTAAAAGCAGTATTTGAAAAGCTTAAACCCACTGATCTAGTCCAAATTCTATTAGATGAGGCAACTGAGGCCTAGATATTTCAAAATTCATGAACTTTCCCACACAGATTCATAATAGTGAGCAACTGAGGTCTGCCTAGTTTTATTCTGGATTGATGAAGTTTTGCAAAGCTGTTGAAGTCTCGGCAGAGGAGACATTAGAGCATAGTTTATGAAACCTTGTTTCAAGTTCATTCACTCAGTGCCAGGATTAGTTAGATTAAGGACTCCTACGTCAGTATTTGTTCTACCATGTCCCAAGGAAATATCTCAGTGAAATATGATTTTTAAGACTGTTGCGTCATGTTCTCCATTATACCATAGGCATCTGCATGTCTACCCTTTTAATTTTATAAGAAAATAAAACAAATAATAATAGTCCTTCTTTGCCTGGATTCCAAACCATTATCTTAAATTTGTAGTTAGCTTCCATCACTTTCATTTTCCCTGAACTAACCAAAGGTAAGAAGTAGGAATAGAAACAGAAACACTAATGTCGACATGATTTGTTTCCTCCATGGAACCTGGTACACACACAGTTAAGTACTAAATACAATTTGAAAAACAAATGAAAGATTTGATGAACACAGAGTTCTGTTATGCCTTCATGCATTTGTACAAGCTGTTCCTGTCTCCTGACTGTTTTTTCTTTTTATTTTTTTCCCTCCCAATAAAAACATCTATTCATCCTTTATAATGCCAGTAACTTGGCATTTTACTCCAGGAGTAAAATTTTCAAATAACTTTCTTCTGGTCTAACAGAGAATATAGAAAATAAGATTCTAAGAACCCAGACTAGTTAAGAAATAAGTGACTTGGGGTAGCTCTCTTTTCTGGTCTATTCTCATGAATAGTTAAACAGTACAACTCTTTAATCTATGCCTTCATCTATTTGGACAGAAATGCCTGCTTTGGGAGGATATAACCAACCTGAGTGGTTCAGAGTGAAGAGCACTTTGGTTATTGTACTGGGCCGTATGACAAAACTACTTCTACTGCTTATTTTGCTGTGCTATGTTACTTACTGGCCCTGGCTGTGCAGCGGTCTCTGAGTTTTCAAATGTTTTGTTGTAATACAAAAGTTTCCTCCTTTGCTACCAATTTTATCAGCTATCCTTTCCTGTTATAGGGTTCCTACCAATCAGAAGCTTCTATTTGTTGCTCCTATAGGCCTGAAAACCTGATATCCAAGATTGTTAGAATAAATATCAACTTTGTGGGTCAGAGGTACCTCTTTTGAATACAATTCATGAACCTTACTGATAGGTTTAGACTAGTGAGCTATTAAGAGATCTGCCTTTGTTCTGAATTAATGAGGCTGCCAAAGATGAGTTTCTATATAAGTACTGCATAATTTATAAAATTCTATCAAATATGATATAATTTATTATCTGCTCCAAAGGAACCCCTTCTACTAAGTGCATTAGCAATACTGAAATATTAAGATTATTATTATTACTATTAATATTATTAAGAATTTGGTTCTGTAAAAGCCAAATGGGTTACATAAGGAAATAACTATCCATAATACCAATGATGATAATGATATGTGTCAAGCTCTATTCTCGGTATTTGACAAATACTAATCCATTTAAATTAGTGGGAATTAATAACGAAAAACTAAATTTTTAGAAGTATTTGGCCCAATTAAAACAAAAACACAGGTACAGAAATCTCTGCAACAAATTTTACACTGCATATATTTTAAAGGTTAAAAAAAAAAAGTTATTTAATTTGATTGACTTGGTCATAATCTTTAGATATGGCATAGAAATCCCCTAATAAAAGTTCTTGGGCATAGGCAAACTGCTACTGCTGAATTCTGAGGGCCAAGTAATTCATTTCGTGTTCATTAGGTTCCTACTAAATAATCACAGCTACTTAAGACAAACTGAAAATTTTACTAAAATTTGTAGCTACTTAGAAAATATGGTAGTAATAAAGGTCAACTTTTGGAGCCTTAAATTGACCTACCTGAAAAAGTTGTTTGTTAGTGTAGGTCTTAAGCTCCTGATTCCCCCGACATGCTTCTTTTTAAAATCGATCCTTGCAGAAGCGAGAAATAAAAAAAAGCTTGTGACTTGTGTGTCCTTGCAAACCATATATGTTTATTTTCAGGGCCTAAAAGAATTTCTTTTCCCCCCTCGCAGCTGCAAGAATCCATTTCAAATCATATCGGGTAACTAGGAGCTTATAGCCTACCATAGTAACCAATTATAATTGGTCAGTTCTGAGGTTTATGTAGATGTAAAACCTGTCTACTAATGCTTTCCATTTAAGTTTGTTCAAATGCAACCAGTATTGTTCATTTTTAAATGTGTATTTGCTCACCTGCTTGGTGTTAACCTGGACTCAAAGCTGTTGGCCTTCATGGTGATGGTATCAGTAAACAGCACGTCTTTTGCTGGAGATGCCAAAGCTTCAGAATGAGATAAGGATGGATGCATTCTTTGCTGCTGTAATCTTTTCAGCGTAGCGTAGCCAAAGGCATCTCTAGAACTCGTGTAACTAAAGTTACAATCTGCTAGACTTTTAATCGTAGCAATAGAGGGTGCTTTAAGGGACTGTGCTCTTCTAGGAAGTGTATGAGAAGAACCTGGAGGCACCAGGGACACTGAGTTTGATTTGGAGAGAGACAGATGGTTAGACTGTGGCGTCAAATAGTGGCTTGTCTTAACAGTTTTAGTACTTACCACAGTACTCATACTTCCACAGTCTGTGTCCACAGTTGTAGCATCGACACCTACTGTCTCTCGTGAAGGACTTGAACTCATTGAACTTATGCCACTTGTTGTAGTGTCTGTATTAAAACTTTGGCTACGTATCTTCATATGTGAGCTTGTTGAACTTTCTACAACTAATCTCTCTCGGCTTGTGTTTTCTCTGTGATTCTCTGTACCAAGACTCTTGGTGAATTTTAAGTCATTCTCTCCAATACTTGGAGTACTACCAGTGTCTTCAATGTGCTTATTCCCAACAAACGAAGTTTCTAATTGTAATGTTTTCTGTACTGTGGATATGGGTGTGAAATCATCACTATGATTAAAGTCAACACTGGGCTCCGTAAGCGTTCTGATCCGCCTGTTGTTGGTCTTATTTTCAGATGACAGTTTCCCTCCTTTCGGATCACTGCTACTGCGATGTTTCTTATTAGGCAAAGTAAGTGAATTTAAGATACGATTCTTCACAAGTTTACTAGAAGCAAAGAAAGGGAATGAATTTTTATCCTTTATAGGTCCAGGTCGATCATAAAACGCTGGCTCTGTATCTTCACTGATGTCAAGAAAAAATGTACTGGTAGAGCTGCTGCCAAACCGGTCATCCTCCATTATGAACATACCTATGATCAAAGGATTGTTAATAAAAGCACAGTAAAAAATGCCAAAACAAAATCATGGCAACTGATACTGACATACTTCAAGAATTTTTTATGAATAGTCATTTTGAAAATTTTTCAAAAATAAAGGGTTAAATTGCTGAGGAGCCACATTAAAAAAAAAATAAAGAACGAACTTCTTCAGACCAAGTGTTTGAACTTAAATGTGAAATTATGTCATTATGAGGAGCTTCTGTTATTTCCTAAGAAAAACTATAGGATTAATTATGGCACAGTTTACATGAAGTGTTTTTTGCTTGCTGTTTTAATGGCATGGAGTTTCCAAAACCTCCCAATATTCAGGATAAAATTAAAGGAAAAAGGAGATTGACCATGGATGTTCACTCAGTTGGCAGAGATTCTGCCTGTTAGCTTATCTTTCACATCATAATAGGTGGGAGAAATTAATATTACAAGAAGCGAATTCTTCCTTTTTTTTTAAGATTTTATTTATTTATTTGACAGAGAGAGAGAGCGATCACAAGTAGGCAGAGAGGCAGGTAAAGACAGAGGGGGAAGCAGGCTCCCTGCTGAGCAGAGAGCCCGATGTGGGGCTCCATTCCAGGACCCTGAGATCATGACCTGAGCCGAAGGCAGAGGCTTTAACCCACTGAGCTACCCAGGCGCCCCTGAATTCTTCCTCTTAAAATATGCTTATAAAGAACCAAGTCACAGCACTTTAAATCCATGATTAAATCAATTAGGCTTATTTATTTTCCTTTAGGTACTAAGGAACTCATCTAAATTCAGTGTCTAATTAAAAAAAAAAAAAAGACTCAATCTGGTGTCCAATGACATCTGTGAAATTTTATCCTATTTTTAACTTTTTGTTCAGTAATTATAAACCACTTGAAATTTATTTTGAAAGAAAGCAAAATAAAATCCCAAATAAACTTGGGGCGCCTGAGTGGCTCAGTGGGTTAAAGCCTCTGCCTTCGGCTCAGGTCATGATCTCGGGGTCCTGGGATCAAGCCCCGCATCAGGCTCTCTGCTCAGCAGAGAGCCTGCTTCTCTCTCTCTCTCTGCCTGCCTCTCTGCTTACTTGTGATCTCTTTCTCTGTCAAATAAATAAATAAAATCTTAAAAAAAAAAAAAATCCCAAATAAACTTGCATAATGTATTTTCAGATTTTGTCCATTCTAAGATGCGTATTTTTCACATGTAATATTTCTAAAATCAGAATGCACCTTATAATCAATGATATGTCCTAGTTTAACAAGCAGTATTTTTTTCTTCTTTTTTAGTGGTACATAAAATACTAGTGCATCTTATAATTCACAGCATCTTAGGCTTGGTGAAATATGGTTTGAAAAATGTTGCACTATCTTTTTAAAAAGAACTATGTCTTAAATTTTATACAACTAACAATATTTAGCACAAGGCTTAAAACCACAAAGTGTTTTTTATTTAGTTGATTTTTTATTAGATAATCTTTTAACATTTTCAACATTTAGTTTTAAAATGTAGCTCTTCTCTCAAAAATGAATATATAAATTTAATATCTCTTAAATACATTCTGGTTCAACAATCTCTGTATCTGAAAAATGAGTGAAAAAAGTATGTAAATGAAGAAGGTAAGCAAATAAACATTCACTTTTTAGATTTTATGAAAAGCAAAAAGGGAACGGTTCTTCTGGCACATGGCTTACTTTTTACTCTGTCAGTAAGTTTTTCCAAAGGCTATTTAGAAAAGCAAGGAGAGAGAACAATGTAGTCTGGTGGCTATTAGTCTCTGTTGTAAAAAGTTAAAACACTCTCCAAGACCCCATGACTGCCAAATTATCTTAGAAAAAAGTAAATTAATACAAATGTTAATTTCAGCTAACTTTACATGATCTTGTCAATAATACTCACTTGATGGTGCAGATTCACTTTCACTATTATGTCTAGAGCTGGTTGACTCTGAGTTCAAACTCAGGGTGCTTGGGATAGATGAAAGCTCATTACAGAGTTGTTCTACATCATCTGGAACCACTGGCCACAGGTGTTTGCGACTGTGCCTTACAGAATCCCAGTTGTGACATTTCAGAATATCACAGCCCTGTTTGGTTTTGGCTATGAGCCCAAGCACATATACACAGGTCCTATATGTAAAAGATGTAGTAATGACAGTTTATAATTCCAAACTGAGATTTCTTAAAGCAACCAAAATATTAGTTTGCTACATGTACATTTGAATTTTCTTCTAAAGTCACTAAAAATTATTTAGCTTGTGGAAAAATGTATTAAAATGAGTTGGGGTAACTTAAAAGCCGTAAGTAACATGAACACCCTCTTAATATACATAGTAATTACAAAGAAGTAATTTAAAAGAACATAATGCGGTCTTAAGAGGAAAATGGCATATACAAACTTTTCTGGGATAAATCTGATATATATGGGCTATTGGACTACCGCATATACACTATATTTTCACTGTATGCCGGTTACTAAACTTCAAAATTATGATAAAAATGAAATGGTAACATTAAACAAGGAGCTCCTTAAGATGTTTAACAGTGTATTTTCAAGTAAATTCTACTCCCAATGGGGCTTAAACTCATGACCCCAAAATCAAAAGTCACAAGCTCTGACAGAGCCAGCCAGGTGCACCCCACCCCACCTCCAACCTTTTCTTTTTAAATCTTGTATCATTAGGATTTTCAGTGAATTAATAGTTCTAATGGACTACACTGAATCATAAAATACTCTTCCTTCACAACCACTTGTGAACAACAATATATACATCAGAAAGATTTATGAGTGAAATAACATACCCTCTGATTGAAAGAACCTCACACTGCTTTGCAAGTTTTAGTATATCTGGAATCACATTTTCTTCCTGTAGCAAATTAAGACCCCAATTTGATGAGCCAATATTTCCCTGAAAGAAAAGAAATCACTCATATCAAATATATTTTTAAGAGTAAAAATTTGGAGCGCTAACAAGAAATTTAATCCCATCTATGAGAAAGAAAAAAATGTGAAAAGAAACCCTAAATACGGAACTTTAGAAATTAATGCTCCATTTGTCTTAGCAAGAAAACTAATAGCTTAATCATCTACTTTCCAGTCTAAAAATATTTAAAATGAGCAGAAACAATTTTGGTCCTAAAATATTAATCTGAGAACAAGTTCTAAATAAAATTTTTATTTATTATTAATGGGAAAATTTTAAAAATCTAAAAATGATGAAGATCTTATAGAAGTGTTTATTACAAACCAAGGCCCAAAGAGATGCTTTCAGTTTTTTAATTTCTTCCCATTTATCCAAATCTGGTGTACGAACATTGTGACAGAGTTCAGTAATAATATTCTGGAGAAAGAAAAAAACCAAACAAACATGAGTAACAATATGTTTTCAAAGCATCTTAAAATCAAATTTTTAAGGTTTGCATTTAGTAACTATTACATATTTAAAATGCTAAAATAATTTTATGTAAACTTTCTTTTTTTTTTTTTTAAAGATTTTATTTATTTATTTGAGAGAGAGAAAGTGAGAGGATGAGAGGAGTGAAGGTCAGAGAGAGAAGCAGACTCCCCGTGGAGCTGGGAGCCCGATGTGGGACTCCATCCCGGGACTCCAGGATCATGACCTGGGCCGAAGGCAGCTGCCCAACCAACTGAGCCACCCAGGCGCCCCTTATGTAAACTTTCTTAAGCAGCATTAGTGCAGGGGCTCTGAGTTCATATTCTACAGTGAGCATGTATGGTTTTGAGCAAGTCAGTTAAACCCCCATGCCTTGATTTCTAATCTCTAAAAGAGAGATCTGTTTTATATGGTGTAATGACTTAATCATTACATATAAAGTGCTTAACAAAGCACTTGGTACCTTGTATTATAAAAATGCTAGTCATAACTATCAGTTTTTTAAACAGAACATAAAACTAGTGAGTTAAAAGAACTAATGTAAATGTATGTGCTCCAAAAGTCTTCACAGACTTAATATAAAAATAGGACACTATAGAGTATACATTTATGTAAAACTTCTGCTCCTGGGATGAACACTGATACAAAAATGAATTAAACTGCCAGATTACTATTGTTCAAAAGGCACACATGCAAATACTTCTGCATCTATTTCTAAAGTAAGATGAAAGTTGCATTTATTGAAAACACTTAATAGCAAGACATATTCACAGCCATAAATTTGGTGTGCATATAATCAAAGAGTAACTGTCTGACACTAAGCCTGTTATATCCCATGAAGTATATGAGAATAGTGAGGTACAAACAAACAGCAATTAATATTTTCAGTTTGTTGCTCACCAAAGATAACTCAATCTGTATCAGGTTCAGTTTAACTTCCCCACAAGAACAACGAAGAAATTCAGTTTTTCGAATGTTTCTACAAAACAGATGAACTTTCCAACAAACTACAAAGGACAGAACTCAGACTTCAAGTGGCTTACTTAGTCTACATAACATATTAGCTATGCAAAAGGTGACATGTAAGTCAGGGAACGGCATGCAAACCAATGATATACCTAAGGATTACAAACACGGAATGCCTAAGTCAGTTATAAGTTAGACGGTTTTAAAAGCATTATTAATGTTGCTAACTCTAAGGCTTTCGAGAAGTTTTTGCAAAGGTACTACACTTCAGCAATATTGAGATTTTTTTTCTATGACTGTAGCTATTTAAAATAAGTAAATTATGTTTTTACCTGTACTTCCAACAAATGACAGCCTGTTTTGTGGTGTACCAGTTGTCCATAGAGGTGTACAGGCAGGTAGACATGAGGACGCTGTAATCTAGTATAATAAAGATGATTGATATACCTATTGACTCATTTACAATATGCTAATTAAAACAGGGACTACTAATAAAGTACTAGATAAAGATATAATCTCTCAGCATACATAAAAATATGAAGGTGGAAAAGGAAGAGGATTTCTCTAGAAAAGTAACAGTTTAGCTGGCCTCAAAATAATGAGTAATGATAAGAGAGCTGAGACCAGAAAAACAGACTAGGGTAAGAGCATGGAAGGTATATAAATTATATCAGTAAGGGTATTCAGCATGTTATGAGTGCCACTGGAATTCTTGAGCAGTCAAGAAGTCTTGAGCTATGCTTTAAGATTTTTTTCTTATGTCAGTGAAAGACATAAAATTTCCAAGTACTCAGAAAATTTTAAAAAATAAAGAATTATTATGAACTGGTTTTGAATTTTATATTACAGGACCAGTAATAAATTATTCCATTAACTAGACTGTACCTTTGGTTACTCCGACGAACATAGTTATCACCATCAATTGGCTTTCGATAGGTAGTAAGTGCTTCATTAAGTTGTTCCTCAATCAAGTCAACATATTTTGAATTATATTCCTAGAAGATAATATTGTTTCAGTTGTACAGAGTATCATATTACTCACTAAATTCATAACATGGTAGGTACATACCAAATCTTAAAAGCATAAATATGAGAAAAATGAACACCTGTACAGGAAATTTAAGATGGTAGAACAGTAGAACAAGGTATTATGAATGCAAATGTTCCATTATATCCAAAAGTTTATTTTTTCCTTTAACATTTTTTAATTTAAATTCATTTAAACATAACATATAATATATTATTGGTTTCAGAGGTACAGGCCCGTGATTCATCAGTCTTATATAACATCCAGTGCCCATTACATGCCCTCCTTAATGTCCGTCACCCAGTTACCCCATCCCCCCACCTCTCTCCCCTCCAGCAACCCTCAGTTTGTTTCCTATGATTAAGTGCAAAACAATAAATCTTTTCACACTGAAAAAAATAAATAAAAATTAAAAAAAAAAAAGTCTCTTGGGGTTCCTGGGTGGCTCAGTTGTTAAGCGTCTGCCTTCGGCTCAGGTCATGATCGCAGAGTCCTGGGATCGAGTCCTGAATCAGGCTCCCTGCTCAGTGGGAAGCCGAAATATTTCTTGCTCAACCACTCCCCCTGCTTGTGTTCCCTCTCTTGCTATCTCTCTCTGGTCCAAAAAAAAAAGTCTCTTATGGTTTGTCTCCCTCTCTGGTTTCATCTGTTTTATTTTTTTCCTCTCTTCCCCTATGATCCTGTTTTAGTCCTTAAATTCCACAAATCAGTGAGATCATATGTTAACTGTCTCTCTCTGATTGAGTTATTTCATTTAGTATAATACCCTCTAATTCCATCCACATCGTTGCAAATGGCAAGATTTCTGTTTTTTGATGGCTGCATAATATTCCTCTGTGTGTGTGTGTGTGTGTGTGTGTGTGTGTGTGTGTTTGTGTGTGTGTGTGCACGCATGTGTGTGCAAGCATGCCATATCTTCTTTATCCCATCTGTCAATGGGACATCTGGGTCTTTCCATAGTTTGGCTATTGTGGACATTGCTGCTATAAACATTGGGGTGCAGGTGCCCCTTTGGATCACTACATTTGTATCTTTAGGGTAAATGCTAAAAGATCTCTACTTTAAACTATTCAGAAGGAATTGGTAAAACCTCTCTGGAAAGCAATTTGGCAGTATGTACCAAAAATGTTACTTCACATACTTTTTGACTCAACAACTATACTTTTAGAAATTTATCCTCTAAAAAAAAAATTATCCTCTAGAAAAACACGTACAAGTATGCAAAGACATACAGAAGAATATCCAGCAAACACTGTTTACAAGACAAAAAAAGTTGGAAACAATGTCAATACAGGTGTGGTTATAAAAGTTAAGGTACATTCACATAATGTACTATGCAGTCATTAAAAACAACAAGCTAGATTTAAATGTACAGTCTGGAAAGATCCCTCAAATATACTGCTATATGAAAAACTTATCTACACTTGAAAATAGAACTCATTTTTATTTTTAAATAAAAAGTATGTACTTACAGATGGATAGAAAATCTCTGAATGCACACAAAATAAACTATTACAGACATTACCTTCAGAAAACACAGAATAAGGGCACAGGGAAACAGTTTTCATTCAAAACCATTTTAGACAACTTGAATTTGGTGAGTTATCTTAATTCCCTACTTAAAGCCTTTAAAAACATACTTTTCCTATTTTTCCTTTAGGTTCCATATTTACTTTGTAAGTAATATGAGGCTTTAATATCAGCATACCATAATTATTACTACTGCTACTATTACCACTACATTACTACCAAACTTTCCTCTATATATGAAAATCTTAGTGCAAAAAAGGCAGATATTCTGAGCTTTGTACAGGAGCAGTTACATCCGTGTGGTTAATCTTTTGACCAAAGGCATTCATTTGGAAAACACTAGCCAAAGGTTAGGGGTATGGTTTATAGCTGTGAAATACACTGAGTTTCTTATGCAGGTCATCTTGAGGATTCTGCCCAAAAGGACCAATCTGGAGGGGCAAGAAAACCCCAAATGAGGGGTAGACCTCTACGTACCAGGAGGCGATATAAGTATGCAGGCAGAGGAGCCACTGCCCTAGTCAAGGGAACTGAAAATGAGAGATGCAATGGTTGAGTTCTTGAAAGTCATGCTTAAGTAGAAGAATTAACATTTGAAATCTGCCACATTCAAAGCTAAATAGCCTAGATAACAATTGTACCAACTGAGTGAGTCTGTTCTGAGCCCCATGCCTTTTCTTCCTCCTCCTGTTCCAAAGCTGAAGAGGCCCTAAACTGGCAGGCAGCTAGTAAACAAGAGGAGAATGAGCACAAAGAATGATGAGATTAACTGAATCCTCCTGCCACTGTAGTGTTTCTAAGTCTATGTCTGGATGCTACAGTGAAGTTTTAAATTGAATGAGTGAGTTTTTAATATTGTACTGGCCTGGATGTTTTATTACCTTGAAACAGACAGTCTCAGTTCATGTTGGCATGCCATTAAGCTACTGAGAGGAAATCGAATACTTTGGAATCAAAAAGCATTCCTGTTCTGCTATTTTTTTTTTTAAAGATTTTATTTTATTTTATTTTATCTATCTATTTATTTATTTATTTAACAGAGAGACAGAGAAAGAGAGAGAGATCACAAGTAGGCAGAGAGGGGGAAGCAGGCTCCCTGCTGAGCAGAGACTGATTCAATGCTAGATCCCAGGACCCTGAGATCATGACCTAAGCTGAAGGCAGAGGCTTTAACCCACTGAGCCACCCAGGAGCCCTGTTCTACTATTTTTAAGCTCTGTGACCTAGAATAAATTACTCCCCTGGGATAAAGTTTACTCTTTTTAGCCTCCAAATTTTCATTCACAAAATAGAAATAACAGAATATATTTCATAGGATTGCCCTGAGGATTAAATGAAGTAAGACTTGAAATGGCAGGCAAACAGTAAGTTCTCTTCCCTTTCTCCTTTTCTCTAATTCATGAAAGAGGACTATGTTGTCTTTATTTTTACACCTTCCATTTACTGCGTAACTATCAATGCAATTCAGCATGTTTGTAACTTTTTACTGAAAATGCTCTAGCAAAATTCACCAATGACCAAACTGTCAAATTCAACAGCTTATTTTCTATTGTTCATCTTATCTGACCTCTTTATCAAATAGGTATCACTGGCCTCTCCTTCCTGAAGCATCCTTTAGTGACACCATTCTGTTTGGCAATTTTCTCAGTGTCTTTGTCCTTCTGTTCCTCTCATTAAACCAGAATGTTCTCTAGGGAGCAATTTCCAGTTTTCTTTCTTTTTTTTTTTTCCTTTATTTCTTCCCTGGTGATCTCACTCATTTCAGGTTTCAACTACTACTTTATGTTGAGGACTCCTAAAATGCGATCTTCCAGCACATACCTGAGCTCCAGATCCACAATTCCAAATATTTTCTGGATACCATCTTTGGTCATCCCGCAGAGCAATACAATTCAACATATTAAAAATTCATTATCCTCATCCTACAAACCACTTTTCGTAATCACAATCTCTTTTTTGAAGATTTTTAAAAATTTATTTATTTGAGACAGAGAGAATATGAGCTAACACCAAGTGGGGGGGGAGGGGCAAAAGGAGAGGGAGAAGCAGACTCCCCACAGAGCAGGGAACCCAACCTGGGGCTCAATCCCAGGACACCAGGATCATGACCTGAACCAAAAGGCAGATCCTTAACGACTAAGCCACCCAGGTGCCCCTATAATCACCATCTCTTCATGGTGATCCACTGCATGCTCAGTCATTGAGATTAGAAACCTGAAGAGTCAAGATGGACTATTCATCCATTATATCCAATCTGTCCACACATCCTGTCCATCTTATTTCAAAGATGCCCAGAAAATGTGTCCCTGCCTATTCAATCGCAGCACCACTGAAGTTCACATTCTTATCAACTCTTTCTTCTTAACTGGTCTCAATATTCCTACGTTTTACCTTTGATAATCAAATATCCACTCCTACAATGAGACCTGTCATGGTTCTAAAGCACAGCTCTAATTATGACTACTCTTTAAACACCTGTAATTCCTCCACTTCCAATTAAATTGAAATACCTAATGACATAATGTAGTTTATAAGGCCTTCTATAATCTAGTTCTTACTTACTATTCTAGCCTCATCTTGCCACTCCTCACTTAGCCTACCCCCAACTACAATGGAATATAGCTTTCTTCACAAGTCTGAAGTTCTAATAATTTATACAGATTTATTATTCTGCACCTCAGCCTTGAATACCCTTCATCCAATTTATTTACCTACTCCTCAAGACCACTTCAAATATCATATCCGTTCCTGAGCCCATCCAACATTTCTTTTGCTAATTCTAATCCCTAAGGCAGAATCATTAACCCTTCCTTTTTGTTTCCTTATATGCACATGCCTTTGTTATAGTGGTTATATTTTGCACCTACTATTTGAAAGTACTGTACCCGATAAGCTAAGCAATTTCCTAATACTATAATTTGTATAATAAGGTGACCAATTTTACTACGGTAATTTGTTTAAATAACTTCTATTTATGAAATAAAACTATCACATCTTATTTCAATTCTCCAACTCATTAATTATTGAATGACTTAATTCCTAAATCATGTTTTTGTTTTTAAAGATTTTATTTCAGAGAGAGAGAGAAAGCAAGCACAAGTAGGGGGAGCTACAGAGGAAGAAGAAGGCTTCCTATTGAGCAGGGAACTGGACCTGGGGCTTGATCCCAGGACCCTGGGATAATGACCTGAGCCGAAGGCAGATGCTTAACCAACTGAGCCACCCAGACACTACGTAGAGTATGTTTTATAGTATTTGTAAAACATAGAGTATGTTATAGAGTATGTTTTACAGTATTTTTTAAAAATGAGAATTTCTTGTGAAATATGGTTCAATATAGACAATATAATGACTGAAATGATGAAAAAAACCTAAAAATTATTTACAGTAGCACTGATTATCCATGGGTTTCTAAGATGCTTTGACAATTTATAATGCTTCAAACAAAATAAAATCACAATGATGACCAGCTAAAGAAAAGCTAGGAAGTTAACTAATAAGCAAGAAGTACATTCTCAGATTTATGTCAAATAACATCCTAAAATAAAGTTTAATTAGATTATTATATCTGCTTGGTAGAATTGTTTTATAATCTTCCTTTATTTAGGAAAATTGTTTTAGTTATAGCTTAAAAGTGCTATCAAAAGGGACCCAAGAATAAGAATAAAACAAATCATAGTAAATAGGGTTAACAAATTAAATCAGTAGATTGCGGCAATTAAATTGAAAGAAAAATTACAATAGAATGGACACAAAATCAGTAAATTTGCTATAAAATAAAGTGGCTTAAAAATGGATAAATATAAACACAAATAATTACATAGAATTTAAGACGACTTCATATGAATGTTTAAATACTTGACCTCTTTAGCTTTGAAACCATTAATATAATAAAAACCCTCTAAATTCATACATCTATTCCCTAAGCTATAAACTGAAGCTAACTCAACAGAAAATTACCTTGTGCCACTTTTCCAATTGTTTTGCTACATAACCCCTTTCATTCAGATAGGAAAATCCTTTGGGGATGGAAAGAAATCTGTAAATTAAAACAAGAGTTTCACACAGAGTCTGACCACAGGTGTTCAAGGAGCAAAAATATCTTAAGCAATACTATGTTTAAGGAGCTAAAAGATTTTAGGAATAGCTTCTTCCTAAGAGTAAAAGGTCAACTATTATTTACTATAATTTCAAATACAAATAAATTTTCATAATCTTGCAAAAACACATGAATCAAATCACAGTAAAGAAAATGTCATGAAAATCCTGAGGAAACACAGTAATGTAAAAGAAACATTAAGAAAAACAATGAAAAAACAGAGTTTCAGTATTAAAGGATATCTAAGATTCTAAAATAGACCTCTTTCAGAAGTTAACACTAAACTCTTTAAAATGTTTCCTATTTAGATTGAGTCCAGCTTTAAAATACACGGCTAAAGAGAACACAATAAAAAAACATAACTACAAGAAAAATTAACTTAACATTTACCTCAGGAGAAGCAGCAAACCCTTGTCTCCAAGATGGGATAAAGCTGGCTTCATCTGAATAAGAGCATGAAGATTGGCCTAAAGAAAGTAATTAGTAGGCAAATTAACAATTGCAAAATGGTAGCAAATTGTTTCCAAAACACCTATATTAAGTACATTATAATTTCACATAATTTTCTATTGAGTATTTTAATAATTAAAATTTAATAGTTAAAATAATTGAATAAAAATTTGTGTCTAAGTTTTTATTATAAAGTAATAAACCTTCACCTTGTCTTCACATGCTTCATCAAGAATATCAAGAGCTTCAGAAGAAATCGTTTTGTTTTTATCATGTAGCTGGGTCACTAGTAATTCAATGCCCCAATTATTGAAGAATTCAACATTAGCTCTCAATAATACTCTTAAATGTTTTGTTGCATATAGCCTGCAGGCCTACAAAGATAAATAAAAATATAAAAACAAACAAACAAAACCCAAACTTCATGGATAGCCTATTTGGACTTTGTTTTGGGACAGTTTTGCTATTTGAAAACAGCAGAAAAATCGGAATTGAGGGTCTAGCCCCTGATATATCCTCTTAGTATTAGTAAATAAAATATTTGTTTCAATCTAGCTGCTTCCTCCCCTTTATAGAAAGATATGGGTACTGTATTTGGTTCCTTGGAGGAACTACTATTTTACTTTCATTATTTTTTTAAAAGATTTTATGTATTTATTTAGAGAGAGAGAGCAGGAAAGCACAGGCAGGGGGAGTAACAGAAGGAGAGGGATAAGCGGGACTCCTGCTGAGCAGGGAGCCTGATATGGGGCTTGATCCCAGGACCCTGGGACCATGATCTGAGCCAAAGGCAGTTGCTTAACTGACTGAGCCACCCAGGCAGGCGCCCCATTGAGGAATTACTATTTTAAAGCAAACTCAAATCCCATCTCATATTCTTAGAATTAGTAATGAATTTTGCTTGGCTAAATTTTATGAAGTATTGAATTAACTGGCTATAAAAAATACAGTTTTGTTGATATTATACTCACATCAGTGGCTGCAGTAAGGATTTTGGAAAGGATAACTCTTGCCAATCCATCTCTGCTATAGTCCAAGCTAGAAACAGTCAGTTTCAGTAAGTGATCTTGGTTTTTCAAGGAACAGAGATTAAGCAGACTTGGGGAAAAAAAAGGGGATGTAAATATAAATAAGCATTTCTAGAAGAAAGCATTTAATGATAAATAGCACATTAAAAAGAGTAACAATGCATAAAGATGACTCTAATTTTTTTTTTGTATTTTAATAAAATTTACCAAATACATGTACACAGAATAAAAAGCATGCCACTTCTGACTACATTAAAGATAAAGTTCAGGAATATACTGAAAATACTGAAACAACCCAAGGATACTTACCATTGAAACACGCTGCACTTTTCCAGCATTTTGACTCCATGAGGATGGCAAGAAAGTGTTCCAATAAATAAAAAGTAGTGTTGACTAAGGGTAGTCAATAAACCATTATTTTGAAGACTTCTTTCAGGTTTCATTCCAGATGAAGCATTGAGCCACTGAACAATATCTTTTACTAGATCTTCTAAGTATCCTTGCCCATCCTAAAAGCAAATACATTGTGATATTATTGGAAAAGCACTTAATGACTATAATTAGAAAATTAACTTTAATCAAATCCAAGAAATGTAACAATAATGATGAAGTTACTAATAACAGATACCAACCACTGAGTATGTTCTTTTAAATTTCATTCAACACAATACTACATGAAGATGATAGTATCTTCCACTTTACAAAGAGAAAACCAGGTCTTTTATAAGGCAAGTAAGTTGTCTAAAGTCACATAACTAGCTAGTGACAGAGCCAGGATTCAAATCTAGGTCTGGGCTCATTCCTTATGTTTTTAAATACAACTTATACATACTCAGAAATAAAAGGAAGGGGGCAAATTCTATGAAAAACATTTACTCTGGAAAATATTCAAAGTGCTTATTACCTCTTCAGACTCAAGAAGAAATTCTGTAAATTGGCAACCCACAACTGTGAGCTGCTTGGACTTGGCAAAATCCAGATCCAGGTTGGCATATAATTTACTGCTGGGCTTGTAAAAGTAAAGTAGTCTTCGTACAAACCTAAGAGCAAAATAAAATTAGCAAAAAAGAAGCCAAAATTACTTTAAAGTCTTAACCAAAGTTTAAGATAATAATAAAGTTCTGAATATGTCTTGGCTTAAACCACTGGAGTAAATGGCAAGGCATAAAAACATTTGGTACATTACACCCACATGCACACATGCAAAAACAACAAAATACCAAAAAACACCTTACGTGTGAAGAATAGTTTGTGAAATAAAAATTTTATGGTGAGATGCCGGAAAGAATTATCAGAGAACAATGATGCTAGCTGGATAAATGCAGATATAACATAGCTAGAAAATAAGCTTGGATAAATATGAAGAAGACACCTGAACATAGCTTTTCTTCTACTGTATTTTGTGACAATCTTTGTCCCATGACTCTATAAAATAATCCTATACTGGTTTATTGTAAGCAAAATAAGTCATACTATAATTCTGTCCATTTTTCAAAATTAGGCAAAAAGCCAAGCACAAAAGCTGCAGGTAAAATTTAAGCAACTGAATTTACAAAACAATGAACATAATCTATATTTCAATGTTATAACTTTCAATATTATGGGCTAAGCTTCCATTTAACTTAGTTCAATTTAATTTCATGCATTATAATCCAATTCAATAATGGTGCCAATTCCAGGATGTGGAGAAACAAAGCTGAATGAATGAGACTTCATCCCTGTTCTCAACCAGTATGAAAAGTTGATGCTATGCTTCTTTATTCCCATTTAAGTTTATATATGTTTCATATAAACTGAATACAGAAATTAAGTTAAATATCATGAATAGATGAATACAACTAAATAATAACGTTAAGGACATAAATTTTTCAGAAATATGAAATAAAGAAATATGAAGTAAAGTCAATCTCTTATTGAATGAGATCGGTACTGGTAGAGGAATAAACTCAGAATGAGTAAAAATGCATGGGCTTACTAGAGAACAGCACAGTAGCTTGAAGTGCTGTGTATGCCATGAACATTAGTATGTTTTATGAAAGGTGTGGAGAACATCAATTTGGTTAAGGGGAATGAATATAAAGAGGAGGACAAATGGCTAACCCTCTAAAGTCAGATGCAAAGGCAAGTAGAATAGTAAAAATGGCCATCATTTGGGGAGGGTAATACTATGTCCTTATTATGTCATCCTTATACCTTAAGGCTAAGATTACGACATGGCTGAAATTACCCCAACTTGAGAAACTTTCATCTGAAGTACTTCATTTGCTCCAAAAGTAAAACCAGAATATAAATAACTAGAAAAAGAATTAGCTGATGCTTTTGGGTTGTAAGAGTATACACAAAAATGTATACGTGTACCTACTGAATACCAACTATTAAAATGTATTTATGAAAAAAATAAAGTGTATGTATGTATCTTCAAAACATCAATTATTAATTTCATAGGTATTAGGTATAATATAATTCAAATCTAAGTTGTTTCAATTTAAATGCAAAACAGTTGTTACATACCTGTGCAACTGTTCATCTTTATAGTTTCTTAGATTTACATTTGGCCACTAGAAAAACATAATACGTTATATCATATATGTATTTATCAATTCCCAAAATTATGATGAAATAATACAACGAAGCCATAACCAGAAAGTATCCTGTCCTACCTTAAGAATGGTCCCTATAAGATTCCAATTCCATTCAAGATTCTCTTTATGTTGAAGGACTTGGCTATCTCTAAGGTTCATTAAAAGGGCTTCCTCTGTATCCTAACATCATCAGAAAGTAATAAGGAAAATTAAGGCAAATTATCTTCACATTCAGAAAACTAAGATCAAATTTTAAAAATATAAAGAAAGATTTTTCATTTAAAGACGAATTATCAGGCTTTTAACTTCAAAAAGTTATAAAAACATAGCTCCAAACTGCCTAGTCATGATAAAACTAGAAAGCCATTTGAAATTCCATAAGCATGAATAAAACTGCTAACTCAAGCAAGTATATGCATATTAAAATTCATCAGTTAAAAATTAGAAAACTAAGTTAAAAACTGTGACATTTCATATCAGTACCTTAAGAACAAATATATCTTTCTGAACTCGGAGATACTGATCCCGTTTCTGGTGAGTTGCAATTGCTTTCTGAATAATGTGATCTAAATGAAGGCTGTAAGGTTTAGGTCCTCGTTTCTTCATTTCATGGAAGCGTTTTAAACAGTTCAAGGCTGCACTGGCTCGCCTAATTAAAAAAAACTGAATTAATTCTGTAGCAGAGCTAGCATAATTTTAAAGAGATCACTTTGGTAAATTACTTTTCTTCTGTGGTGGTGGGCACTTTTTGTATACTGGTTTTAAGAACTCCTACAAAGTCAGGAATCTAGTTTTCTCTATCTTCTTATAGAAGTTTGAAAACTTGCTTTTCACATTTAAATCTTTAATCCACCTGAAACAAATTTTTGTTTATGGTATAAGGCAGGAATATTTCATTTTCCCCCCACCATGTGGATAATTAATGATTCCAATTATCAGTTTAGACAGTCTATTTTCCCCACTGATCTGCAACTGTAAATGGTATACTTTTAAAAATTATTTTTAATTCCTTGCTTGTGATCCAGAAAAGCACAATTTTCAAGAATCTGGTAGCAATCATGTCTCAACTCCAGATCTTCTGGTAAAAACAAATCAGATTTAAAATTTTAAAACTTTGAGATGCGCTCAGATTGGCAACTATTGAAAGTAAAAAGAGCTTGCTGAGCTAAAAAAAACAAAAACAAAAATTTTTTTTTGAAGGTAAATTTGAAATTTTGAATGTAAAATTGAATTCTTGATGAACCCTGAAATTCACAGCCATAATCTGACCCAGAGAGGTTAGGTCTCCCAGGCTTTGGGAAACACATTTTTCCATTATGAAACTACTAAAATAAAAACTGAAAGGGGCACCTGGCTGGCTCAGTCAATAGGGCATTCAGCTCTTGATCTTGGGGTCACTAGTTTGAGCCCCACACTGAATATAGAGATAGGTTGCTTGAATAAATAAACTTAAAAAAAAAAAAAAAGCTGAAAGCTATCATTACTGATGGAAACCTAGAGTGAGAACTGAGATAATCCCTAGTTAACTCTTAGTTTATAATACAAGTTCATTCTATTAAATAATAGTATATTCACTGGCAGAGTTAAATAGAATGTTATTTATTTATAGTTAGACCCATATGTGTACTTTGAATTAATAAAGCTAACTGAACTTTTAAGAACTGTGTAACTGTCAATAAAAATTCACAGTTCTGAAAACAACTAATGAACAACATTTCACTAATACTACAAAAAAGGTCCAAATATATAGTTTTTCTAATAATAGGTGGAATTAAAGAAAGAAAAAAAAAGAAAGGAAGGAAGGTAGGAAGGAAGACAGACCCCTGGCTTAAACATAATCTTTACCAAATGAAAAAGATTCCCACTAGCACTTTCCAATCAAGCTTCTTCATCTTTACCTTTTAAATTATATTTTATTATTAGCACTGAAATTCCAGCAGAACTATAGCTGTACTACCATACTTTTGCTTAAAATTCTGTTTGCAGTATCTCCTTCAGATTTGAGTTTAGCTTACTTCAGTGCCTAAAGTAAAGGTTACTAAATTCCAAAATTTTTAACCACACACACAAAAGAATACATTGCTACTCTCTGTGCTTTAACTTGAAATAATTTAGACATTAAAGAGCCCAAGTTGCTGCTCAAAACATAAAATAGTCCAAAAAATTCTCAAACAACATTTTTAATGATGTGGTAGAGTTTATGTCCTTGTCCAGAAACATGCTAGAAAAACTTTATTTTATTTTACTAAGCTATAATACTTTGTAGACTATATTAAATAATACTACCAACTCTATCTGGTAAGTTATCCCAAAAGAATTCCAGACTACCCCCGCAAAAAGAATTCCCAAGCAAAATCTATATACATACACAAAGAATTTTAAAAAGAAGAGAAGGTCATCTAAATGGGTATTAAATATAGCAGGCACATCTTTTCTAGAGCTCTGATACTTACAGTCTCTTTTCCTTGGGGATATCAAAAGATGCAGCCATATTCATTAGGGTTGGCAGGCAGTGCAAATGATGACTATGTGAATGAGGAAGAATTGTATTTGCCTAAAATGAAACATAATATTTTTCAAGAGTTGACAAATAGGAATATTTTATATAATAGATTATCCATAGATAAAATACTAAAGCTTTTACTAATGAAATGAACTTAATGATTCACTTTCCAATACATACTTATTTATAATTTATCTTAACTACTTTCAACAAGGATGAGACAGAATGAAGATGCAGACTCATATTACATTAATAAAACTCTGAATTTTACAGATCCTATATTATAACATTAAATTATAATTTTAAGTGGTAACTTAAAATGAATTTAATTACAATTAAACTCAATTATTAAATGATCTGAAAGGATTACATATCAAAACTTAGATCCAGTGCTATAATGTTACATTAATGCTGCTTTCCAAACAAAATCCACCACACAATCTGCTTTCTACCAATGAAGATAAGTAAATTAATCAAATGTGGAAGCCAGAAAATGTAAACATAATAAGTAATGAACTAATACCACTATACTCAAAATGACCAGCTTTTATATTTCAAGGGAATCTAGAATTCTGGTCATGGAGGAAGGAAAAAATGAAATTTATAAAAAAAAGATTCCTTCATAAAGAGCAAATAATTCTAAATATTGATAATCTTACAGGAAATGATATATTAAGAACTAAAATGAAAGGGACGCCTAGGTGGCTCAGTTAAGCGTCTGCATTCAGCTCAGGTGGTGATCCCAGAGTCCTGGGATGGAGTCCCCCATCGGGCTCCTTGCTTGGTGGGGAGCCTGCTTCTCTCTCTGCTTGTGCTTGTGCACATGCATGCTCTCTCTGACAAATAAATAAAAATCTTTAAAAATTTAAATAAAAAAATAAAAATCAGATCTGAAGGGATGCCTGGGTGGCTCAGTTAAGCATCTGCCTTCAACTCAGGTCATAATGAGTCCTGGGATCAAGTCCTGCATCAGGTTCCTTGCTCAGCAGGGGGCTTGCTTCTCCCTGTGCCTGCCTCTCTCCCTGCTTGTGCTCTCTTTCTCTAACAAATAAATAAAATCTAAACAAACAAACAAAAAAAATCAGATCTGAAAACCTGCACTGTTACTTAATTCTTCCATGAGTGGACTAAAGGAGAACAGAGCATGTGGCTAAAAAATTCACTGGTAAACAAAATAGTTATCATTAAACTTTAATTCTCTTTACTTCACTCACAGAGCCCAGCTGTTATGTGGGGGAAAAAAAAAATACTAGAGGTGGGGAGAACTGAAACAACAAAAACAAAAAGTACTTTGCCAATAAGAGAAGATTATAACATAATTTTAAAAGATCTCCCACAAGGTTACTTCTTCCTTAATCAGTTAAAATGGTTTTATTTAGTATTCTATTAACAAACAGGTGACCTAGAAATAGGAATTCTATCTTGCAATCAGTTCTCCCATTGCTTGATTTGCTTGGAGTAGAGAATGGTTGGATCACTTCCTAATAAGCTCCTTGCTTCCAGAAGTTACTGATCTCATAAAATCAAGGCAAACCACCCCCCCAAAACAAAACAAAACAAAACACAAAAGAACTAACTCACTTCCTAAGCCTCAGCTCACAAGTTTGTAGAGAATGTTTTCAAACAAGGGAATTACACTTAAGAATTTTTTTCAGTTTTCTAAAATTCAAACACTGATTGCCGTATCAATTCCACTGCTGCCTGACTGAAGTAATATCTAGTTTTGTAATTTCTTGCTTATTAGGCAGCAAGTCTTTCTGAAATACATTAAGATTTATAGGACTCAAATGTCAGTATTGAAAAGTGAGTATAAAAATCAGTATTTAGTACTTTTTGATTTTTACATGTTCCATTTGTAAAACTAGCCTATACTATATATACACACACTATATATATATATATATATATACCTACACACACACACACACACATCTATGTATAGATAGATACAAGGCATCGAGGGCTCTTTGCAACATAAAGACAAACACTCGAAAAAGCAAATTTACTTTTTGAGATACTACCAAGTAACATTATTTTATAAATTAGGACATTAATGGTATGAAACATAATCAGAAGTTGTTCAACTTACCATATGTAAAAGCTCTCCTAAAAGAATGGTAGCTCTAACTGAGATATGGTCATCACTGTTTGTTATCACTTCAACCAAACCCTTTGAAAATAAAAAGAAAATATTATTGTTGCAAAGCAGTACGTAGGAACACATTTAAGCATCATATATCCTTGTTGCTCTGAAAGAACTCTGTCAGAGAAAATTTAAAAAATAAAATAAAATAAAATAAAATAAAATAAAATAAAATAAAATAAAATAAAATAAAATAAGGTTTGTAATGATCTCTCTGATATGAAGAACTTGATAGGCAAGGCAGGAGTTTGGGGGGGTGGGGGAGAGAAATGAAACAGGAAGGGATGGGGAGGGAGACAAACCATAAGAGACTCCTAGACTCAAGAAATGAACTAAGGGTGGCTGGGGGGGGGGGGGGGGGGGGTAGGGATAGGGTGGCTGGGTTGGGGACAATGGGGAGGGTATGTGCTATTAAGTGCTGTGAAATGTGTAAGCCCGAAGATTCACAGACATGTACCCTGGGGCAAATAATACATTATATGTTAATAAAAATTAAAAAAAAAAAAAAAAAAAAGAGCCTGACAAACTATTTCCAATGGCCAGCTATTTCTGTAATTAAAGTTTAATTGGAAAAAAAAAAAAAAAAAATAAGGTTTGTAAGTCTTACCTCTAGAAGCCCATTACGAATAAATGCAGAGAGTATCAGTGCCAAATAATTATCCATGAGGTCGGGTCTAGAAATAAACATAGCACAGAAACAGTTTAGTAACTGCTCAATATATTACATAATTTACCATAAAAACAGCAATTGTAATAAATTTGAACTATTTCCCTAAGTTGTACCTGGATCTGGCTCGATGAGGAAGAATAGTTTTTGCCTCAGCTGCTACAAAGCCATCTGAAAGCCTCCAACTGTCTTGGAATCTGCCTGGATCTAAAAGAGTTAAAATCAGGTAGTTAGAAGAAAATGAGAAATCACTAAAACACATCAGTTAATCACTGGCTAGTCAGCCTATAAATAATGTTGTAAAATGTTGGTTAAAAAAACAGACTTGAGGGGCACCTGGGTGGCTCAGTCGGTTTAAGTGTCTGACTCTTGATTTTGGCCCAGGTCATGATCTAGGGGCTGTGGGACTGAGCCCCACATGGGGCTCCTGGCTTAGTGGGGAGTCTGCTGGAGATTCTCTCTCCTTCTCTGCTGCCCCTGACCCACTGAAATAAATAAATAAATCTTTAAAAAATGTTAAATAATGAAAAGGCATACAGCAAAAAAATGATTTACTGATGTACACAGATCTAAACTTCTTTGACTTTGGGACTTAGGAGTCATTTGGCTAAAATACAATGATAGCAAGAATTAAATAATCTAATTTGAGAATTACATCAGTTTCTTATCTCAGCTCTTTCTTTCTCTGTCCATTTTTCTACTAACTTCACTGCTCATTTGCAATACCTAGGGTGATGGAAAATAAATCAACATTTCTTATTTTTAGAAATCTATTTATTTGAGGTTTTATTTTTATATTAATTTATTATGCTATGATGATGCAGTAAGAAAATGGTATCCAATATTTAGTTCAGTATTTTAAAAATCACAAGATATGAATAGATATAAATGGACTTCAATACTTACCTACACTGAGCAATGCTTCTATGAATTCTTCAGTCACAACAGGTAGAGGAAGACGAAATATATCATAGAGCACTTCAAGCAGACCTCGCTGCAAGTGCAAATAAATACAGTTCATTTATTTTGATGGAATGAATCTTCATTTAAATTTAAATATTTAAAACAGATGTTTTAAATGTCCTATTCACAGAAGAAAAAACAGATAAAAACAGAACTCCTTATTTTAGAAAACTGCCATCTCAGGCCTATATTAGAGAAGAGATAAATATGGTATGCTTACTACATACACAACTTAAATCTTTTTAATTAACCTTTTATTATTCCCACCATAGTACATATGGAGAAAAAGATTTACAGGTTAAATGTAATTTGCCCAAGGTCACGGAGCTATAAAGACTAAAATCAGGAGTCAAATCTCAGTGGGCCAAATGCCAAAAACCATGTTCTTTTACCATCTGCAAAGCAAGCCATCATCTGAATTGGCCACAAACTTTAGTTCTCTGCTTATAGATCTTTCCATCTATAATCACATCTTGCCATTTCCATGGTCTAATGGCTTCTCAGTTCACATTTTAGGCAAGGAACCTCTAGCTAATATTTTCTAATATTTTTCAACTCTAGGTTTGGTTCATATAAAGAAAAACAAGAAAAGGGAAAATTTTATTCTTTTGAACACAACTGAAACAAAAACATTTAAGTGGAAAAGGAAGAACCACTGAAGGGTTCATTTTTTCCCCTCCAATTTCAATTTGTTTTAGCTGTTTGATATAAATTGCAATGCACTAATAATTTAGAAATATATCTAATAAATAAGCATATAAATATTAACGCAATTTTAATGAGAACCATCATTCATTTTATAAAAAGTTAGAAGGTGTAAGAAAAATAAATACTGTATTTACTTTTTACTAAATATATTTCTGCATTGCTTGAACCTTTTACAATGAGAACACCCTCCTCTACTGTATGCATTTTTAAATGAAGAAAGTATAATTAATTTCATATTTTCAATCCAGTTTTAATTCAGTCATAGTTCCTAACAACATCACTATCTCAAATTATTTGTATTAGCCTTAGGGTTCAACTAAGTGGTAAATATTTATTCATGTATTTTTTCAATGCTCTATGATACAAGTGAACAATTCATGTGGAAAAAGCAACCTGAAATAACATTTTTTTTTACAATTAATTTCCTCTGTTAAGAGTCTGGGAGTGAAACAATAAGAGTAACTTTTGCCTACCCTTATTTCCATATTTGGTATACAAAGTACTCCAATTAGAGACTGGATCCCAGAGTTTCCAGGTTTACACAAATTAATAATACCTAAAGAGGATAAAAAAGAAAAAAAAATCACTGATTTAGATTTCAAAAAATATCTAGGGCAATGTATTCATAATATAAAATCCGTGTTATTTTTCCAGATAACTCCAAAATTATGCTATTATTTGATTACAAGTAACATTTCCCTACTGACTAGAGATTATCAGTAATTTTAGCATTTAAATTCCTTCTTCTTTTTGTTGCACAACGAAAATTTTAGATTTTGATGAATAAAAAGTTCATCAATCTGATTGCCTAGTACTCCTATTTGCTGATGAGTGATTCTCAGAGTCAGAATATTGAAGAGAGTAGGACAATGTTCTGTTTCTCTTAGCTAGTATCTCCTTAACCTAAAGTGAAATGAAAAATCTTGCTTGGCATTTGTCTTTTAAAAGTTTAATTCTAAAATTTATTGAATGCACAAGAAGACTATAACTGGCAGAATTCAAATAATCTGCATAGGTTGAAATTTCAAGGGGGAGAATTAAGTCAAACAATTTAAAGCAAATTAATATTGTCACAAAGGAAGTGAACAGCCAATAAATGCATACGAAATATTCAGTATCATTTAGTCACTAGGGAAATTCAAGTAACATTCACAATTAGATACCATGGCACACCCACCAGTATGGCTAACATGTAAGACAACGTGAAATACTGGAAAGGATGCAAGCAACTAGAACTCGTATATGCTGATGATGAGAGTATAAAAAAGTGTAAGTATTTTGAGAAAAAGTCTGGCAGTTTCTTTCAAAACTAAATATATATCCACCTTGTGACTCGGCAATTCCATTTGGGTATTTACCTAAGGCAAATGAAAAGCTCATGTCCACAAAAAACTTTTTAATCACCCAGGTAATCATTAGCATATAGACTTGCAAATAGCCAATTTTAGCATTTTTGTACAAATCTCTCTCACTCTAATAATAACATACAAAGTTAAGACCAGGTTGAGATCTAAATTAGATGCTGCAAGAGTAATTTAACATTTGAAAAAAATGAATCAAGTTTTTCTTATTAAGCAGCACAAATAACTTACCTGCCCATGACCGGAATGTTGCTATAATTCCCATTTTACTGGCTAGAAACCTCGCTTCTCTGTCTTCTCTGGGAGGCGGTGGGTGCAAGGCACAGAGATTAATGAAATTAAATGTTAAAATAAAAAGAGATTTCCCTCTACTGTATCAGAAAAAAAAACTATCATTAGTTAATAAATATTTACATAGGAAATAAAAGAGCCTAAAAAAAAAAAAGTCAGATCTACCTCAAGGAAAATTACCCAAATATATACTGACCTCCACCCCAATTTAAAATTCCCAACATAGTTTAAATAAGTTATAAATTCCACTTTTCAATTTAGTTCTACTTTTCCTGCTCTTTCTGAACACTATTCTAAGATACCTTATTAACACCTCTAATTGAACACTACAGACAGCACTTAATAAGCATCCCTGTCAAAAGGCTACCCCTTAGCAAAGAAAATTACCTCTCACTTTTACCACATGTATTCTTTTTTTTTAAAGTTTGTTTGTTATTTATGTATATATATAGGTATGTAATCTCTACACCCAATGTAGGGTTCGAACTCATGACCTCAAGATCAAGAGTCACATTCTCTTCTCACTGAGCCAGCCAGGTGCCCTACCACATGCATCCTCTTCACTTGAAAATTCTTGCCCCAAAGTTATTTCAGCATTTCTTTTCTTTTTTTACTTTAGCATTTCTAACATGCAAGCTCAACAACCCATATAGTCAATGATATTAAATAACTAGATATTATTAATATTACCAGTTATTTTCTTTGAATTGTGTATCCAAGTATGTTACCATTATTTCTTATGCAATAGTTTATGACCATTAATCAAGCAATGGAAATATTTATATTTATTAAATATTTTCCACATATGGTTTATGGCCAGTTTCAATACTTGATAGCAATCTTACACTATTTATGCCATATCAACCACCTTTATTCTTTCAACTGTTTTTTCCTATGCTTTTTGTCTTCCCTAATAAAGTCCTTAACAGTTGTGAGAATACAGAAATCCAGAGAACTGGGAAAGAGAAAATAGAGAGGTTGGATTCAAGAAAAAAAAAAAAAAGAAAGAAAAATCAAGTTAAAGAACAGTCTTTGAAGTCTGCAAAAGAGAAACGAAACACTTAAAAAGATATACAAACGAGCCACGTTAAGCTCTGCAGCATCAAATAAATGAGAATGTAACAAAAACTAAAATGAGATGGGGTGGTGGAAGAAATGAGAATTGGATAATTATGGGATAAAGCTTATACCACTCCTTCTCATAAAGATGTTAGTGACAGGGGCACCTGGGTGGCTCAGAAGGTTGGGCGCCAGCTTTCGGCTTGGGTCATGATCTCCATGTCTTGGGATCGAGTGCCATGTAAGGCTCCCAGCTCAGTGGGGAGTCTGCTTCTCCCTCTCCCTCTGCCTCTCTCCCTGCTTGTACTTACTCTCTCTCTCAAATAACTGAATAAATCTTAAAAAAAAAAATGTTAGTGACAGGAGTGCCTGGGTGACTCATTCGATTAAGTGTCCAAATCTTAATTTAGGCTCAGGTCATGAGATGGAGCTCTGCATTGGGATCCAGGTTGAGCGAGGAGCCTGCTTAAGATTCTCAGTCTTTGTCTCTTCCTCTGCCCTTCTCCCCTGCTCACACTTACTCTCTCTCTCTCAAAAAAAAAAAAAAAAGAAAAGAAAAAAGAAAATGTTAATGACATACTTACAGTGACTGCCCAGTAATCCCTTCTCCAACCTACTCGGTAAATATGTAGTATTAAAAAAAAAAAAAAAATCACTCCATTTTCCCTTGTTCCCTGGCTATAATGTACCAATGCTCCAGAAACTACCCATACTCCAGGAACTAAATGAAAGTAAAGTACAGAACCAAACAGGTAAAGAAGGATTGTGGTGGAATGTACTTTACCCCTCCAACTCTAAAAAATAGCCAGGCTCATCTCTCACTCATCCCAGTAGGCAGATTTCTAAAAATGTCCATCATCCCCTCAAGACTCCATGCCCTATCCCTGGATCCTGTGAATATGATACCATTGCCAAGACTGTGACTAATTTAATGTTATATAGCCTGGCAGATCTTAAAAGACAGGGAGATCACCCAGTAGGCTTGATCTAATTGGAGCTTTCACCAGCTAGTGGCAGAAGAGAAAGTCAGAGAGATTCAAAGCAAAGGATTCAAGGAAGTTCTGTTCTGTTCGAAGACGGAGCCACGTGCCAAGGAAAGAGGGTGGCCTCTAGAATCTGAGACTAGGCCCCAGCAGACAGCAAGGAAACAGAGATCTCAGTTTTATAATAGCAAGGAAGTAAATTCTGCCAACAACCTGAATGAGCTTAGAAATGGATTTTTCATCAGAACTTCCAGATAAGAGCTATGCCAGACTTCTGACCTACTGAACTGTGAGCTAATAAAATTGATGTTATTTTAAGCTGCTACATTGATAGTAATTTATCATGTAACAGTGGAAAGTGCATTTGTGCCATCAATAAGGAGAATATTAAATGTCATCAGGTAAAGCCAGGAAAGGGGCCTAAGAATCCCAACTCACAACTCAGCAGGAGTAAGATTTGAGAAGTCTTAAACAGAGAACAGCAGGAGTAAGATTTGAGAAGTCTTAAACAGAGAACATCTATTTTGATTTCTTAGCTCAGGTCATGAAATGTCAGAGTGTGATCAGTCCACAGTGACAGAAGTAATGAAAGATATAAAACCACTATCTTTCATAAAAATGAAAAACAATGAAAAATGAAAAACAACAAAAATATCCCCATTTCACAATATTCTAAAACTTAAGAATTTTATACTATTAAATAAGTGCTTATGTCTGTAATCCAACAATCCTACTAGAAAAACACTTTATAGTACATTGATTGTAATCGCACCATCTGCAAAATCTTTACAGATAATACGTTAATACACTGATCTCTAAATCAATTTATAGTTATCCCAGAATACCTCATGAATGTGCTTTTCTCTCCAAAAAGATGTTGAAAACTACCCTGCCTCATTCCTATAAAACAATCTTTATTCTATTTCCTTTTACTTCCCCACTAACCTTACTTTCAAAATTCTACAGAATATATCTTTCTGCTTAGTCAATTTATTAAGGCAGCTCTTCATTCTATTCCCTGTTATTTCATTCTTTTAAGTCTCTTAATGTAATTATGCTAAAAATATATACAATAAAAAAATAATTAAAGATATAGGTTTCAGTTGCAGTCTACCTTACATTTTTTAAATAAGAGATTCTGAGTCTTTAAATTTCTCATAACTTATTTTTAATTTTCTAAACCACAGCTAATTATGAGAACCACAACATAACTCCATGAAATAGGAAATTTACTTAAACTCACATTGCTCTAACTCTACATGCAATCAGACAAACCTAAAAGCTTTAAAAGTAACATACACACTTCCTTATAAATTACTAGGCACAGAGGGTACTTACTTGAGTTGTCCTTCAGCTGTATCTGGACTGTGCCTGTAGTGAAAATCAGTATACGGTGCTAAAATTCGCTAATTAAAAAAAAAGGAGAAAAAGAAGAAAAAATTTAGTCCTTATTATAAAACACATTCTTCCTGTAACAAGCTAAAATCAATTTCACTTCTCTGTATCTTCATTGGGTATGCTGTTTGAGAAACTTAGTTCTTCAAACTTATCATCAAGGAATATATGTGCTATTTTTTATTTTAAGATTTTATTTATTTGACAGAGCAAGAGAGAGCATAAACGGGGGAAGAGCAAAGGGAGATGGAGAAGCAGGTTCCCTGCTGAGCAGGGAGCCAGATGTGGCCTCAATCCCAGGACCCTGGGATCATGACCTGAGCAGAAGACAGACCAGACTAAGCCACCCAGGTGCCCAATTTGAGTGATTTTTTTAATGTACAAATTAAATTTCTGAACTTTTAAATTGAGGTAAAACGTGTGTGTGTGTGTGTGTGTGTGTGTGTGTATGTTATATATATATTCATGGTCTGTGCACTGTTTTATATATATTTATATAATAAATATAATTTATATTATTTTTATATTATATTTTTATATTTATATAAAATATGTTTATATATTTAATATATTATATTTATTATATATTTATACTTATATAAATCTATAAATATTTATATATTTAATATATATATAACAGTGCACAAACCACGAATATAAGGTTTGGTGTATTTTCTCAAACCGAGCCCATTCCTGTAACTAGCACCAGATGAAAACATTAGAATCCTTAAAGGTTCCTTATTCCCTCTTTAGATTCAGTCACTACCTAACCCAAAATTATTATCCTGACTTTTAAAACTATGACTTAGTTTTGCTTACTTTTGAACATTATTAAGTGGTTTATTTTATAAATTACATTCTCCTTTTGGTGCTAGTATAAAAAAAATCTAAGTTATTTGATGTATTGTCCTTATATTCAGCAATCTTGCTAAAGTCACTCATTTTAAACTTTTAACCACTATATCCCATTTATCAACTCTCCCACCATGCCTACTGCATTACTGTGGTCTAATTTTTAATATTAAATATAACTTAAAACACATAAGACACTATTAAAATTGCTTTCGACAATCAGTATTCTTTTATATTTAATCATATATGTGCCTTTTCTGTCACTATTCATTCCTTCCTAAATTTGTCTTAGATCACTTTCCCTTTGAGGACTCCCTTCATTCTTTTATTCTTTGTGCATCTCATTTTTTAAACAACAATAAATATTTATTATCTCATATGGTTCCTGTGAGTCAAGAATCTATGGCAGGCTCAGCTATGCAGTTATGGTTTAGGGGCCCTCATTAAGATTGCAGTCAAATATTGGTAAAGGCTACAGTCACCTGAAGACTTGACTGGTGCTGGAGGACCTGTTTCAAGATGGTTCACTCACAATGTGCTAATTGTCAGCAACAGAGTTCAGCTCCTCCCCTACAGGTACCTACCCCTAGACAGCTTTAGTGTCTTCTTGACGTAAGCACAAGTAATGCAAGAGACAATAGTGTTTCTTTACATTCTGTTTGGTCTTCTTTTTTTCTTAGTCTCAAAAAATCTTTTATTTTACCTTTGTTTTTGAAAGACATTTTCTCTGTGTTAGGCTGGCATTTTTTCCTTTCAGTGCTCCAAAGATACCATTTTACTCTCTTCTAATTTTCAAGAGTTCTGTTGGGAATTGGCTATCAGACATGTTCCTTTGAAAGTAATACGGGTTTTTTTTTTCCCCCTTGAGCTGTTTTCAAGATATTTATCTACCTTGGTTTTCAACAATGTTACCATGATGTGCCTACATGTTTTCTTTGTATTATCTTATTTGGAGTTTTGTGAGCTTTGTGAGCATGAAGTTTCATTAGTTTCAGAAACAAAAGTCCTGGCCATTGTCTCTTTGGATATTTGCTTCTGCCCATTTTCTCTTTCTTCTCCAAAGACAAAATTATGTTTTATCACTTTTGTTGTGTTCTATTCATTTCTTCCTTTTTCCTCTCTGTGCTTTACCCTGGATATTTTTATTGACTTTTCCTCTAGTTTACTATATCTTCCTGTCTAAAATGAATTTTTCATTGAGTTCAGAATTTCATGTATTGTATTTTTCAGTACTAGAAGTTCCACTGAAATCATTTATGTATTTCAATTATCTGGTCAAATTCTCCATTATTTCATCATTTTCTTCCTTTTTTCTTAATTTTCCTGAACAAATTACACAAGGTTGTTTTATTTATTTATTTTTAAGATTGATTTGAGAGAGAAAAAAAGAGAGTGTGAGAGTGAGCACAGAATGGGAGACGCAGAGAAAGTGAGATAGTCTTAGGCAGACTCTGTGCTGTAAGGCTAAATCTCACAACCCTGAGATCAAGACCTGAGCCAAAACCAAGAGTCGGATGCTTAACTGACTATGTCACCCAGGCATCCTGCATGGTTGTTTTAAAGTCTTTCCCTCTAACTGCACTATCAGGATAATGTTTTTCTTTTGGGTGTTTAGTCAAATGGTCATATCTTTTTTCATGAAATTCAATCAAATTAATAAGTGAATGTTAAACATTGTGAATATTTTTTGTAATATTCAAATATTATTTGGAATATGGAATATTCCAAATGATGTTACCTCCATCAGAAATGGTTTATCCTTTCCTCTGTTAGGTAGAGTAAGGTAGGGGGTTGATCACCCTATCTTTATCACCAATTGTGTTAAATTGAGACTACAGTGTAATTTTGAGAAGACTGAGTATACCTTTGGTTTTTCTTCCAGGGCTTTCAATAGAGAACTTAGCAAATATTTTTCTCCTTAGCAATAGTGACTGGAAATCTTTTCCATATATTTCTTAAGTTTTGAACCTAAATCTTCAGCTACCCATCCAGAAAAGCTTCAGAATTTGGGAGATGTCAAGAACAAGAAATCAGCATTTTAGTACCACACGAATGCCAAAAGCTCCTTTGGTTTTTCTGATCCCAGCAAAGGCCTACCTGGATTTGCAGTTTCTAATTATGTATTAATCAATAAATGGCCCCAAGAAAAAAAGTAATTGCTAATAACCAGTGTAAAGTCACTACTTCTTTTGGGCCTTCAAACTTTTGCCCATGGCCCCTCCTAGAAGGCCTTTGCATTCTATGTGCTGGGGACTACAGCATATTCCCCACTGTGCTTACCACCTCAGGTTCTGGATATCATAGCTTTTGCCCTGCAGTCTTGTTTCAGCAAATATCTAAAGGGGTATATCAGATTTAGTCTGGGGACTTTTCCTATCTTTAGGCTTACCATACTTGCGTGAATGCCAAATACTCTGGTCTACTAGGCCCACATTCTGTTCTTAGCCTTTAGCCTGTGCCCCAAATCTGCAAGTGACCCCAAGGGCATCTGGAAATCTTCAGGGCAACTCTCAAAGAATCTTCCTCTTGCAAATTTCACTCTCCCGGCTCTTATTGCTTTCATAGCTCTAATCTGCTTTAAATATATGACTTTCATAATTATTCCGCTTTTGTAGTTTCCATAGCAGAAGCTATGAGCGATCTTATTCTACTTTGAAATGTAACTTTAAAAGATATAGTTTTAAAAAATTACTATAGGGGTGTCTAGGTGGCTTAGTGGGTTAAAGCCTCTGCCTTCGGCTCAGGTCATGATATTAGGGTCCTGGGATCGAGCCCTGTATCAGGCTCTCTGCTCAGCAGGGAGCCTGCTCCCCCGCATCTCCCTGCCCGCCTGCCTCTCTGCCTACTTGTGATCTCTCTCTGTCAAATAATAAATAAAATCTTAAAAAAAAATTACTATAAAAAATTACAACTGATTTACAACTCTTATAGACTGTCTATTCTGGTAACATTATATTAAATCCACACATTTTTCTGTCTGAGGTTAAAACATACGACAGATAGCAGAAATAAAAATGAAGAGTAAATTTAAAAAGGGTTTTTTAAGAGTAAGAAGACCTGGGCCTAACAACAGACATAGCAGCACTGAAAATAGTTCCTGTGTATGGAGAAATGGAAATCAAAGTATCAATTTAGAATCAAAATTTGTAAAATATAATTAATAAAAATGAGGACAATATTCTTAGCAGACTACAAAATGAAGATGATGATATTAAAGTTGATGATGAAGAATAATATCTAAGGTAAACAATATTTGTTGAACATTTACTACGTGCGAGGTACTGAAGTACCTAGATTAGAAATTTATGCAGATTAGAATTAACATATGTAAAGCACCTGGAACTACTAACTCATTATAAGCATTACATGAGTGTTAGCTGGTGCTATTACTACTACTATTATTACGACAGTATTTATTGTTCACAATAATTCTTTAAAGTGAAAACCATGACCTTCCTTTTACCTAAGAAAAAACTGGGTCCAAGAGAGGCTCATAACTTGTCCAAGTCATAAAGCTAGTAGATCACAGGAGCAAAAAAATCAAAACCAGATCTATATAGCCCAAAGTCTATGCTCTAAATCACTGTTATTTTGGGGAATCTTGTTAAAGGAGAAAAGAACAAACATTTGCAGTTTTAAAGAAACAGATAAAAGCAAAGACATTACAGTACTTAAATGTCTACCATATTCTTTTGAGTTGTTTTTTTAACTTAATAAAGGCTTTGCTAATCTGTTTTATAATTACATAGGAATAAAAAACAGGCCTATGCATATTATCTTCCTTTATTGTAATCATCTCACCAATCCTAAAATTAATAGTTCTACTTGATTTAAAAAAAAATTCAAGCTAAACACACTATAAAATATCAAAATGCTAGTTTATTCCTAATGGACCCCACGAATAATAACTATTTGAAATCACTTATTGAGGAGAAAATTTTACTTATTTATTAGTTAATGATAAAAGCTATCACTTTTATAATCTCAAATACTTCTACTTGCCCTAATAAAACCAGAACTATAAGATTTAAGACAAATTTCATAAAATGATTCAGACAGGCACGCTAGAGAATATATCTTTTATACTTTGCTTATTTTCATACCCAAGTATAAACAAATTCTTGGTTTAATCTTAATCCCAGTGTTTATCTACAATGGACAACGATGTAGTACATTCACACAGATAAACTATAAGATTAGTTTGCAGTAATTCTGTTCTAACATCCACTACACACTTTATTATAAAAAATACAAAGCAGTCTTATTTAGACTAACTGTAAAAAACACTGAAATAGTAAAAAAAAAAAAAAAAATTGTGCTGTATTTTTAAAAGATTCGTATTCTATTTCTTTCAAGTATATATGGTCATTAGTTGCTAACAAGTGCTTCTAAGTTCAGAGGATGTTAGCATGAGTTAATAAATAAATAGTATATAATTAGCAGGAGCTATTCAAACAATTAACATACTAAAGTTCTTAAAAAGAAACGGTTCTCTTAAATAAGCAAGTGAATGTATATGCAACCTTACTTGTGCTATAATTGGCTTAATAAAGTTTTCACAGATAATAAAAAATAAACTTCACTTTACATGTTGATGAAATATTCTTGGGAATAATATTTTCAATTCAGTCCAAACTGAATGAGCTATAAATATTGCTGAGGAAAAGTCAGTCTTAACTTATGTTTGATAATTAACTTTGTGCTTCATCTATCAACTTAAAAATTTCAAAGCAAGATTATATATGTATTTAAAGTCATATTATAAAACTAGAAAAGGATATTAAAGTTCCTACCTCTAATTCTACATCAGCACGCACATACTGTCGGGTCTTTGGATGATTAAGGAGGTGCAAAATTGTAGTAATTAGGGCCTCATTTATTCGACTTAGTTGGCAATCGATCACATTTTTCAGGATGGTGTTTAGTCCACCTCGAAGGGCCACCACCTCTGGATTCTGAAGTGCTAAAATAAAAAAGAAAAACTTAAAAAAGGATATAGTGGATATATAATAAAGAGTAATCAGCATCTGGGATTTTATCTTGAAACAATTTCTTTTTGACTTAAAAAACTTTCTAGTCAAAGACATATAAAACATGGATAAAATGTATCTAATAAGAGTCATTGAATACACTGTTCCTAAAACCCTGAATTTTTTTTAATTCTTTTTTATATTGCTTTTTTATATTCTTTGTCCATATTTTACTGGAATAGTTCTTCTTTCCTATCAATTGCAAGTTGTTCATTTAATGGAAATATATTAGCCTTTCATCTATTTCTAATCTTTTATCTGCTTTGCAATTTAACTTTGGATTTTAATCTTCAATTTTAAACTTACAAACTCCTCCCTTACTTCAAAGATCAGGCATTTTCTGATCATGCCTGCACATACATCTATGTGTTTTAAATGAGTTGATTAACATTTCAGTTTTCAATCTCAGGAAATTGAGTTTTGCTTAATATTGATAAACTCAATCTTTTTCCAAATGTTTAATCAATTACCCCAGCATCCTTCACAAACTGATTTTTATCCTTCTTATATAGTAATTACCTATATACCAGAGTCTGTAACTCAATTCCTTTTCATTTTTCTCTCTTAATAACCTAGCTTAATAAGTTTTTGTAAAAATATATTTTTAAAAAACCCTTTCCCCTCCCTTCATTATTGTTTCTCAAAAATGTTTTCATGGTTGGATATCTCATGTTTATTCTAGCCTAATTTTAGAATTAGGTTTCTTCTATTTTTTCTAAATTGAGGTATATATAATTACATATAGTAAAATTCACAGATTTTAACAGTACAGTTCAATAAATTTTGAATTTTTATACTCTTGTAACCAATATCCAATCAAGATACAGAAATTTCATCATCCTAGAAAGTTCCCTCATAACACTTTCCAATGAGTATCCCCTCCAGTACACAACCAATGTTCTCATTTCTATGTTATTAAGAATTAGCTTGATAAATTCGAGTGTAAAAAGCACCCCACCAAACATACACACAAGTCATACATATTTCTTACTAAATTTTGTGATATATAGTTTTCAATTTTGGAAATAGTATCTCTTTTCTCTAATATATTTACTGATTTTATTGCTGAAACACAAAATCTATCTGTATTTTCACATTTCCACTGTCCTGAATTACTTAAGTTCTGTTTTTCAGTTAATTCAGAGTTTTCTAGATATATCATCTAAAATATGTAAACTTCATTTATTATTTTAATTTACTAACATGGCTGAAAGTTTTTAGCGATACTAATTTAATTAGGAATTAAGTTTATACCATTTACAAAGATCTACATTAAGAATAATACAGTGCTTGTCTGAAATAAATATTCTAAAAAAAAATTCTAGAATGCTAACAAAGAAAGTTTTTAATTATTTTATTTTACAACTGTGCATAGATATGTGTGTGTATTTATGTGTATATGCATATAAAATGATAAGTTTCATTAAAAAATTGGTAGGTTTCCATATTTTAATACTTTCAATTAGATTACATAATATAAGAACTCTGTCCCTTGGAACAATTTTTTTTTAAAACAAAACTACCTGAATGAGTCTTTTTGGAGGTAATTATTTCACCAAGTACTTCTATGGTTTTTATCTATTGTGTTTTCTACTTTTAGAATCAATTGGAAATAAAATTTTCTCCAAAAACCCATTCATTTCATTAAATTTTCAAATATTTAAAAAATTATTTCATAATTTCAAAAAACCATTTTTTCTTCCTCATTTGCATATTAATCTTTTCTTTCTCTGACTTCCATGGTTTTCAAACGTTAATGCATGTTTGTGTGCCCATGTACATTTCTCTCCAACTAACAGATTATTTTAAATTATCAATCTTGTTCTCTAGGACTCTTAATTTCATTGTTGCTTTCCTCCTGCTTACCTTAAAGCTGATTTTCTTTCTTTCTTTTTTTATTTCTTGGGCTTATGCACTTATTTTCATTGCTTTTTGCTTAATTATAAGAGTATTTTATACACTGACATGTCAAATTTTTATTATTTTCAAAATGTCCTTAATTAACTTTTTGACTTTGTCTTTAAATAAGTATGTATTGTGAATGGTACCTTTAAATCTCCAATAATAGGGTGTGTTTCTCTTAAATTTAGTTATGATTTTGTTATTAACTTGTTTATTTTATCAGAAGTGAATGTAACCTGGGGCACCTGGGTGGCTCAGTGGGCTACTGCCTCTGCCTCCAGCTCAGGTCATGATCTCAGGGTCCTGGGATCGAGCCCCACATCAGGCTCTCTGCTCAGGAGGGAGCCTGCTTCCCCCTCTTTCTCTGCCTGCCTCTCTGCCCACTTGTGATCTCTCTCTCTGTCAAATAAACAAATAAAATCTTTAAAAAAAAAAAAAAGAGTGAATGTAACCTACACCATCTCTACTTCTGGTGGGAAAAAATTATCTTCTCTTGTCATTTAAAAGTGTATTTTTTGGTGTTAAGTGAGGTTGAACTTTTTAAATATGTTGATAAGTCATGTATTTCTTTGAGAATTATTTATTTTTCTTACTGATCTGTATATAAATAAGTTACTTACCTATCATGTTTGTAACATTTATTTTTTGTTTGTTCTAGCACTGTGTGGTTTTTTTTTTTTTTGTTTCCTTATAACAAAATCTATAGCTGCTGAAATCCATTTATTTCTTTTGATAACTCAAGACTCCTTTTCTTTACAATGATCAGATAAATGCTCATCCATTTTTTTTCTGTTTTTCCCACTTAACTCTTTAATTCTTTTGCGTTTAGGTTTTTTTAAATGTATAATAGATTGTTCTTTGACACCTATCAGGATATAGTGTGGTTAACTAATGTCTGAGAACCAGACCTTAAGCAATTTTATTCTATACACTGGAATCTGGACAATTCCTATAGCCCTAAACTAAATTTTTCATATCTTTGTAGCAATAACTAAGAATTCATGCATGAAAGGCATTTTAAAATGTCATATTCTTATATTCGTTCTAAAACACTATATTTTTGTTACTTGGAGAAAACTCTGACCCAGTTCACAAAAGAATGTTACATTCTTATATATACATATATACTTCCTAAAATGCTTCATTTTCATTACTTGAAGAGAATTCTGACCTAGTTCACAGATAATGGCAATGCATGCTCGGACCATTCTGTCTCTTTCTTGAAGTCCGTCATTTCCAACTGCTATTAATGAGTTGGCCACAGAGCTAGGAAACAAGGAAGCATTCACAGTAATCATCTGTAACAGGGAGGAATCAGAGAAAGAAGTTATTTACTTCATAATACATGTTTAAAACCTATTTGGATCAGACTGAGATGTTTATAACATAGAACATTCATAAGATCCAGGCATCAATTTTAATCTTCTTCATGTGAACATTTTGAAGGGTTACTAATTGATGCAATAAATGTTAATAATCGTCACTATGGAAAAATGTTGGCTTTTTCCCCCTAACAGTTCAGATTATAAATCAATTAAATGACAAGATTTAATGTTTCTGAGATTCTAAGCTCCTCTCAAATAGGAACTATATTTTATACAACTTTTCAGTATCTAGACAAAGGAAGTCAGTGGTAACAACAGCTGTCAACACACTACTGTACTATTGCATTCCTCACTCTTCCCCATATATAACCACCAAGTCCTGTCCTACCAATTTACCTCACTACCCATATTCTCTCTCCCATCAAACTCTAATTTGGGCCCTCATTCTTTCTCACTTTACTGCAACAGATGCCTAATAATCTCCCTCTCTCTAATCATCACTTGTTGCTATGCCAAACAGTAAAGTTAGTAATCCATAATCTATTTTGACTACTTCAAAAAGTATGATGCAAAAAGTATGCTTCTGGTGACAAAACTTTGGATAAATCTTACTTTAAATGAAAGCTTAATTGGCAATAATATATTTGGAATAGTGAAAA
Organism: Procyon lotor; assembly: GCA_028646535.1. Taxonomy (NCBI): domain Eukaryota; kingdom Metazoa; phylum Chordata; class Mammalia; order Carnivora; family Procyonidae; genus Procyon; species Procyon lotor. Next base: position 24,505,836 of record CM053607.1, read on the forward strand.
TAGATAACATATCTTCAGTTTGGAAATTAGAAAGAAAACAAATTATGTAATGACTAATCAACAAAGCCTGGTAGGTGAACAATTTCCAAAATAATAGGTCTCTGAGTAGGGATAATTGATCTGTATTAAATGTTACTGGATTTATAATCCTATGTATCAAGGGCAAGTGATTCCCTAAATGAATCCCTTTCAACTGTAAAAAATAATGTGCTATGGGGGAGCCTGGGTGGCTAAGCAGATTAAAGCCTCTGCCTTCGACTCAGGTCATGATCTCAGGGTCCTGGGATGGAGCCCCACATCATGATCTCAGGGTCCTGGGATCGAGCCCCACACTGGGCTCTCTGCTCAGCAGGGAGCCTGCTTCCCCCTCTCTCTCTGCCTGCCTCTCTGCCTACTTGTCATCTCTCTCTCTGTCAAATAAATAAATAAAATCTTTAAAAAAATATGTGCTATCTTAATCTCTTATTACATGAATAAAGAAATAATATATGAGGAAAATTGATGGCTTAAATTAGGCAAGCAGTGAATAGAATTTCAATTGGATAAAGGGTGGTAACAGCTGAAAAGTGGGAAAATTATACAGAAAATAAGATGAAAACCAGGAAGGATTTTCCGGATTGGAGAGAAACAAAAAAAAAGAAAAAAGAAAAAAAAATCAGACACACTGAAAATGAGCACGCAAACAGAAATTCTTGCAAATGAATGAGACAAGTGAAGACAGGTAAAAAAGGAAAAAAAAAACATGAATATTCCTTAAATACCCATGGAATAAGTTATCCTAAAGCAACAAATGTTTCTTCCTTTTCTTAAAAGATTAATATTTACATAGGTAATTTTAAAACTTTTAAAATGCATACAAAAAAACCATCATGACCTAGCTATTAAAACATAAATTTCTACTAGCTCAGCTGCCAAGATGTTGCTCAAAAAAAGATGTGCTTTGGTTGTGAAAAAACACTACTGAGGGGCACCTGGGTGGCTGAGTCATTAAGCACCTGCCTTCGGCTTAGATCACGATCCCAGGGTCCTGAGATGGAGCCCTACATAGGGCTCCCTGCTCAGTGGGGAGTCTGCTTCTCCCTTTCACGCTCCCCCGTCTATGTTCCTTCTATTGCTATGTTTCTCTCTGTACATAAATAAAATCTTAAAAAAAAAATACTATCGGGGCGCCTGGGTGGCTCCGTGTGTTAAGCCTCTGCCTTTGGCTCAGGTCATGATCCCAGGGTCCTGGGATCGAGCCCCGCATCGGGCTTTCTGCTCAGCAGGGAACCTGCTTCCCCCTCTCTCTCTGCCTGCCTCTCTGCCTACTTGTGATCTCTCTCCCTCTGTCAATAAATAAATAAAAATCTTTAAAAAAAAAAAATTAAAAAAAAAATACTATCTCTAACCAATAGAGGCCACTATTCATTCACTAAGTATGCTTTCCTTTTAATTCTATCTGCTTTTAGCTAAACCAAGGAGGAACCCTACACAATTCTTCCTCTGAGCCTACATCCTACCATTAGGTATAAGCAATTTTCCTGCTCTTGGATTCACAAATGACATCTGCCTCAAATTACTCTGTGTTTTGGAAGATAACAGAAGAAAATAATATTTTTGCAATAGCATTACTAAATTGTTAAGAGTCTGTTTACTTTTACTGGGGTTGTTTATAAACTAAATTGTAACCTGTCAAAACATTTTACAAAACTGAAATAAAATATTTACTGAGTAATTCAAAGAAGCTAAACTTAATTGTTTGAATCTATCTGGAATTGTCTTTTCTTCTGAATGCAATTTTAGGGCAGCAATTCTCAAAGTGTGGTCCAGGAAACAAGGGTCTATAGGATATTTTCAGAGATTCTGTGAGGTTAAAACTAATTTCATAATAATACAAAGACATTACTTGTCTTTTTTACTCTTAGTCTCTCAGAAGTATATACTGAAGTTTATCAGAGGCTCCACTGAACATGAAATCACAACAGATTGAATGAAGAAGCAAATATGACAATCCGGGTACTACCTTCCATCAAGACAAACACTAAAGACACTAAAATAATGACATTACGTTAAGTTTCTTTTTGGGAAATGTATTTTTACAAAAATATGTTATGTTTATATGTGATGAGTTTATTGTTATTTTAAATACGCTAATATATATTTTAATTGCTCACTTATTATTCCTGGTCTGATAAATATTGACATATATACCTCAAATAGCCAAAAAGTTATTCTAGGTTCTTCAGAAACAAATTTTATTTTCTTATCTTGAATTCTCAAAATCATGGCAGTAGGGAGACTATGAATAAGTAAAAACCATAAATCTAATTCTTAAGTTTAAATTTGAGGAGTCAAATCACAGCCTCAATATGACACTTTACCTATAACAGAAATACTGTAATCTATCTTCAATATTACTCTTACTAGAATTGTAAATTTCTTTTAAGACATTCATCCATTTACCTCTTCCTTACTATGCTCACCTATGGGTATTACTACTAACCCCAAGCTGGACAATTAGAAGAAAAAGGAAAAAGAGGAGATCTACTTAGATCTAGTTAATGTACAAATTCAACACTCCACCATTCTGAAGTATGCACTGAATTCAAAGGTATGTAAAGAGAAGGGTTAAAATTTTTATTTTTTTAAATATTTAAATAAATATTTTAATATTTATTTAAATTAATTTAATTTATTTAATTATAAATTATTATTTATAATAATATATAATATTATATATAATATATAATATAATAATTATAAATTATAATTTAATAATTTAATTTATTTAAATTAAAATTTTAAATATTTAAATAAATAATTTTAGATGTTTTTACATTAAAGCAACCATATACTGCATAAGTCTCATAAATGTTTAGGATGAAACAGGATACTTAAGATGAAACATGAAAAAATTCATACATAACTGTGTCTCAACCAAGTTAACTCTTAATTCACTGTTTTGTCATTAGGGTATCACATTAACAAAAAATTCCTTGAAACCTCTCATTAGAAGCATTATGGGTTATCCTTACCACCCTCTTATGCAGAATTTAGATTTTGACCTATCCTGTAAAATGGTCTGAACTGCTTATTGAAACTGCTATGGACTATATCTAAATTTGTCCTCAAGACAACCAGCTTGTAACACTTTGTGACATCCATTTAATGGTATTAACTCCAAGCATACAAGTAAGAGAAAAGTAGAGTGGGGATCAAGTAATCCTCTTTCTCCAGTAATATATCAAAAAAGCAGTAATTTCATTTACGTGTCTACTCAAAGAAGAAATACAGTAGTTCTTCCCCACTCCCTTATCCATGGGGGTATTTGCCAAGACCCCCAAGTGGATACTGAAACCACAGATAGTAGTGAACTCTCTATATAAACTATACTAAAAGTCTACTGTTGACTAAAAAGCCTTACCGATAACATAAACAGTCAATTAACACATATTCTGTGTATGTTTTATAGACTATGTTCTTACAATAAAGGAAGCTAATGAAAATGTTAAAATCATAAGAGATGATACATTTACAGTTCTATATTCTATTTATAGAAAAAAATTTAAATTAATAGACTCATCAAGTTCAAAGGTCAAGTATACTTTTTTTACTGTACATACATATCTATAATAAAGTTTAATTCATAAATTAGGCATAGCAAGAGATTAACAACATTAATAAGAACTGTAATATACTATAATAAAATTTATATGAATGGGATCTCTTTCTCAAAATTTCTCAAAAAAGTTTATCGTACTATACTCACCCTTCTTGTGGTGATGTGAGACAATAAAATTCCTATGTGATGAGTGAGGTGACGATGTAAGTATTGTGACATAACATTAGGCTACTACAGACCTTCTAACCATATGGCAGAAGGAAAACCACGGTTGACCTCAGGTCACTGAAACTCCAGATAATGGGTGGGAGAACAACTGTATTCCTTACAGTGAACATTTTATTAAAAAATATTGTCCTAGCTGTACCCAATCACACAGAAAAATTACACAAAATATTTATGCTTACTTCTAAGTTTAATAGACCTATTTACCTCATATAATTTTAACAAAAATGTATAATGAGAATTTAGCCTTTAAATTTTAATATAAGGATTTCACAAAATAGTCTAAATCTAAAAATGTAAAATACTTAACATAAATATCAAAAATATGCCTTTTCTCTCAGGCGTAGAGCATACCTTTCTGACTAATCGAAGTGCTTGTGTCCTCTCTACCTCGTTGCTCTGCTGTATGTCAATGCACCTAAATAATACACAAAATATTTAGTTATTGATAAAAATCTTATTAAACAATTTTTATAATACCACCAGATCAGACCCATCTTAATAATGTTAATGTGGTATTTTAAAATTTTAACATGATTTTAACACCAGCAGACATTTATTTAGTTAACTTACATCGAGTTCTCTTGTGATAAATATTTGCTATAATAAAGCATTTCAAAACTATTTCATTTAAAACTTCAGAAAAGACTACAGTTAATAATTTACAGAATTATACACATCAAAAATAGAGAAATCATAAACATAAAGCAAAGTATCAGAAATCTACTGAAAAAAGAATTCACCTATTTTTGATAAAAATTTGTAATTTTATAAAAATTGTGAAGAAAAAAACATTTCCACCTTGTTTTAGTTTAAATTGATTTTTAGGAGTATATGGATGTCTCTGTCGGATGAGCAACTGACTCGATCTCAGTTCAGGTCTTAATCTCAGGGTTGTGAATTCAAGCCCTGCACTGGGCTCCACACTGAGCCACTTAAAAAAAAAAGTGGTTTTAACCAGGGCCTACATTTTATATATTATGACTATGTTAAAAGTCTTATATACTAGCCACAATAATTCTATATTACCAAATACAATTTAATATATAAATGCATTTCAAAAATTAATGCTCAATCAGATATCATTTAACTAACACTTTTCTGCAGAATTTATTAAATTACTCAAATTTTTAAGAGTCTTTGGTTTATGTAGCCAAATAATTAATTTTTACTTATGTGTCGGAAGTTCACTATTCTAATCAATACATATAGTTTGCTAGTCAAAAAAGCATTTCTACTATCTGAAAACAATAAAATCTAAAACAATTTTATAAAGAAATAAACAAACAGAATTCAATTTGTGGCCACACCAGAGAAAATCAGACCACCCCTCTAGCAAAAGACAACTGTAAAGGGTAAACAAAATACTTGTTAAAACTGTTAAAAGGGCAACAGATCCCTGGAAAGACATGTACAAGTTCCACATCCAACCAGGCTTTGTCCCTAAGGGTACCTGTCAATCTCCAGTTTCAGGTGAATAGAGTCTGGCAGAAAGCAAAAATCTTTCTAGATTGGAGAGACAGACTGAACTTTAATGCAGCCAATGTGGCTGTGACTTAAGGGAAAAAGATCCTAGAGAAAAGAAAACATAGGAAAGTGAATGCAAATCTTCATGCAATCTTCTCTCCAAGGCACTTGTCAATCTCTATGTTGTGCAAAAACAGAGATAGGGAGAAAGGGGAACCCTTTCCACTGTTGGTGGGAATGCAAAGAACCCTTCCCACTATTGGTGGGAATCCAAGCTCATGAAGTCACTCTGGAAAACAGTATAGAGTTTCTCAAAAAGTTGAAAATAGAGCTACCCCACGACCCAGCAATTGTACTACTGGGCATTTACCCTAAAGATACAAATGTAGTGATCTGATGGGGCACGTGCACCCCAATGTTTATAGCAGCAACGTCCACAATAGTCAAAGAGCCTAGATGTCCATCAACAGATGAATGGATAAAGAAGATGTGGTGTGTGTACACACACACACACACACACACACACACACACACACACACACACACTGGAATACTATGCAGCCATCAAAAAAATTTTGCCATTTGCAATGACGTGGATGGAACTAGAGGCTATTATGCTAAGCGAAATAAGTCACTCAGAGAAAAACAATTATCATATGATCTCACTGATATGAGGAATTTAAGAAACATGACAGAGGATCATAGGGGAAAGGAGGGAAAAATGAAACAGGATGAAACCAGAGAGGGAGATAAACCTTAAGAGACTCTTAATCTCAGGAAACAAACTGAGGGTTGCTGGAGGGGAGGAGGGTGGGAGGGATGGGATGGCTGGGTGATGGACATTGGGGAGGGTATGTGCTATGGTGAGAAAATAAACAAACAAACAAATAAATAAAGTATCAAGATGGGTGGGAAAAAAAAGAACAAAAACAAAAAGAAGTCCAAGGAACCAAACAAAAAGTTACTCCTAAGCAGCTAAGGAAGTAAGCAGAAATTTGACCAGATACCTAACACTCTAGATAGATAGATATAGCTTAAGGCTGGTCAAGGTGAAGAGGTTCTGTTCAACATCAAAAACTGTCATTTGAGATCCCAAAGAGCCATTCCTTAGATCAAAGAGAAAGCTAAAACTAAACTTTAACAAAATCAGTGTGATAAGTCAATATTATAGAATAAAGCTTAACTCTCTTAAGAGGAAAACAGCATGATCCAGAGCCAAGTATTCTGAATATGCAATGTTCACATCCAATCATGTAAAAACATGAGGTATGCTTTAAAATAAAGGGCCAAGTAACTAAAAACCAAAAAAACAATGGAACATATGTGAGTCACATATTGGTGTTGTAAGGCTATAAATCACTATGATAAATATGGTCAAGTAAATAGAAGGAAACATGGAGAAATAAAGCAGAGACCTAGAATCTTTAAATAAGAGTAAAACAAATGATAGAAATACAGTAACTGAAATTAAAACTTGAAGAGACTGATTTAATAGCAGGATGGAGAAAAAAAAAACAGGTGAGTATAAAGTAAACACACTGAAACACAAAAATTAACAACAAAAACTGAAAATAACATCAGAGACATGTGAGACAGTAAACAGATTATATAGCTTGAGTATGAGAGGATATGAGAGAAGAATGAATGACTACAACAGAAGAAAACCTTTAAAGTAGCCAGAAGAGAAAAAGATACATCACTTCTAAGAAGAGACTACTTGCTGTTAAAAAAAAAAAAAAGGCCAGAAGACAATAACTTAAAGATTAAAAAATAGAAAAATACTAGTCATAAAACAGCTTTCTTTTTTTTTTTTAATAAAACAGCTTTCTAATAGGATGGCAAAATAGAGGCATTTACAGACAAATAAAAGATGAAAGAATTTATAAGTAAACTTGCACTAAAAGGAACAGTAAAGGAAATTTATCAAACAGAAAGTGATGCATGATGAATGAAAATGTACAAATGCCAGAAGGAAGGATACTGGAATGAATAAATAATGTAGGCAAATATCTACAGTTTCAGTTTAGGGGGACCTCAGTAGGTGAAGCATCCAGCTCTTGGTTTCAGCTCAAGTCATGATCTCATGGGTTGTGAAATGGAGCCCTGCATTGGGCTCCACACTCAGCAGGAAGCCTGCTTAAGATTCTCTCCCTCTGTCTCTCCCTCCATGCTCTCTCTCTCTCTCTCTCTCAGATAAATAAATCTTTAAAAATATGTATCAATAGGGGCACCTGGGTGGCTCAGTTGGTTAAGCAACTGCCTTTGGCTCAGGTCGTGATCCCAGGGTCCCGGGATCGAGCCCCTCATCAGGCTCCCTGCTCAGCGGGAGGCTTGCATCTCCCTCTTCCACTTCCACTCCCCCTGCTTGTGTTCCCTCTCTCACTGTCTCTCTGCCAAATACATAAATAAGATCTTAAATATTTATATGTATGTATCAATAGTTCCAGTTTAAAACAATAACAAAACTATCTTGTAGGGTTACAAATATATGTAAAAATAAAAACTATAGCAATAATACAAAAAGCAGAGGGAAGATGATATTAACTATAAGAGGTTTCCTGCACTGTTCTGGTTGTAATAAAATACTAAACCTTAATATCAAGAACACAAGTTGTAAACTCTAGGGCAACTACTAAAAGAAAAAATGACTTTATAACTAAAATATTAAAAGAGGAGGAAAAGAAATTCTTGACAATTCCAAAAGAAACAGAAAAGGAGAAACATAACAAAGAACAGATGTGACAAATCTCGAGATAACAAACTCAAATATATGAGAAAATTAACAAGATGAACAAACTCATAAAAATACACAGAATTACATTACATAAAGCCCACAGACCATGCATATAAAAATCCACTAGACACTGTCTAAATATTCCAATTAGAAGACAAATAAGATAGTCAAACTAGATTTAAAAACAAACAAAAAATCCATATGATGGTTATAGGCCAGAAACTTAAATATAAGGACAAAAACAACAGGAAGTCAAAGAATGGTAAAAGCCCTAAATCAAAGTGAGTATAGTCATATTAATATAACATGCATACTCGGAAGTATTACTAGGAATAAAAGGGGACATTTCCTAACTATAAAAAGATTAGTCCAATGTGAAGGTTTAACAATTCTAAATACGAATGTAGTAACAAAGCTTCAAAATATATAAAGTAATGACTAACAAAAGAAGAAGGAGAAAATCGGAATAGTACTGTATCTGCTGAAGAAATGGAATTCATAATCTTAAAAGTTCCTTAAAAAGGGATGCCTGGGTGGCTGGACAGATTTAAGCATCTGCCTTAGGCTCAGGTCATTATCCCAGGGTCCTGGGATGGATGGAGTCCCACACTGGCTCCTTGCTCAATGGGGAGCCTGCTTCTCCCTCTGCCAAAAAAAACTTCCTAAGAAAGAAAACCCCATGCCCAGATAGATTCACCAGTGAATTCTACTAACCATGTAGGAAAAAAAAATAATACCCATCTTACATAACTTCTTCCAGAAAATATAAAAATAGGGCAACATTTCCCTAGTTGTTTTACAAAGAAAAAAAAAAAATTCTGATACCACACCTAAGCAAGGACATTAGAAGAATGGAAACAGGACAATACCATCTCTCATGAACTTAGCTACAAAAATCTTCCAAAAAATATTAACAAACCTAATTCAGTTAATATTTTAAAAGGAGAAAACACACAGTGAACATACAATGTTTACTTCAGGAGCGCAAACAAGGAACATAAAAAGCCTACAGCAAGTATCATAAATAACAGCAAAATACTGAATACTTTTAACCCATGTTCAGGAGCAAAACAAAGTTGTCAACTATCACTATTTTTAATCAGTGCAATATTCTAACCTGCAGTACAATTAGGCAGGAAAAAGAAAGATACAAGGATTGGAAAGGAAGAAATAAAACAGTCATCATTTGCAATTAATGCTATGTATACAAAAACTCTAAAACAATTTTCAAAACAATTAGAATTGGAAAGTGAAATCAGCAAGATCAACCAATCAGAGTTTAGTATCCAAACCCAGACTCAAACCCAAAATTCTTTTTCTATATATTAACAGCAAAAAAATATGAAAAAGAAAAAATTTAACTTACATTAATACTCTCATTAAAAAAACCCTTAGAATGAACATAGCAAGTAATGTGCAAAACCTCTGCACAGAAAACTACAAAATACTGTTGAAATTAAAGTTCCAAATAAAGATTTAGAATAGTCAATGCTATTAAGATATCAATTCACCCCCAAATAATTTACCACTTCAATGCAATTACTACTAAAATCCCAGAATGTTTTAAGGAAATAGACAAACTGATTCTAAAATTCACATGAAAATGCAGAACATAAAAGAGCCAACAGTCTTAAGGAAGAAAAATTGGAAGACTTATACCAACAGATATTAACATTTACTATCAAGCTTCAGTCATTAAAATAGTGAGAAACAGGGGCAAGAATAGACAAACTAAAAAAAAACAAGGAACACAAAAACAGATCCATACTTACCAGTTACCTGGTTTACTACAGAAGTGTCACTAATCTAGACACCAGAGGATAATCTTTTAAATAAATCCTGCTAAAATGTACTGCATATCCATAAAAATAAAAATGAATTATGAGCTGACCCCTACTTAAACATATAGAGGAATAAAACCTTTTAGAAGAAAACAAGGAATAGTATCTTCCAAAGAGTACAAGAGTATTAATTATAAAACTGGATTTTATTAATTGGGAAGAGATTTGAAAAGGTAAAACAGATGGACTTGGAGAAGATATTGTCAAAACATATACTGAAAGGAATCATATCCAGAACATCAAGAACTCCTATATAATGAGACAGACAGATAATCTAATTTACAAATGAGTAAAAGACAAGGACGATGTTCAAACAGCCCACAAACAAATGAAAGGTGCTTAACATCACTACTCATTAGGGAAATGCAAATTAAAACCACAAAGAAATTCACAATAAATACTACAGCAGAAAGCCTACAATTAAAAACTAAAAGCAAGTGCTGATGAGAATGCAGAGAGACTGGAGCTCTCAAACATTGTTGATAGGAATATAAATCGGTATAATCACTATGGAAAACTGGCAGTATGTACTAAAGCTAAATAGACATAAACCTATGACCCAGCAGTTCCACTCCTACATATATACCTAAGAAAAATGAGTGTATATGTCTACCTAAGAATGTTCAGGGTAGCTTTATCCAAAAGAGCCAAAAACTGAAAACAACCCAGAAAACCACCAATAGAATGAAATAAATTATAGTCAGCTCATTACATGATATACTACACAGCCTAAAAAAAAACCAACATGGATACATCTGACAAATAACATTGAGGAAAGAAAAGAGCAACTATATATTTTTCCAATATATGATGCCCAAGAACAGGAAAAACTGGTTTACAATGAGTAAAGGCAGAATAATGTTTACTACTGGTTGGAGACACAGTAGTTACTACTGGTTGGAGACTTGGACAAGATATTGTCAAAACATAGAACATGGTTTCTGGGATGCAGAAAATATCTTATTCAGGATAATGGGGTACTTGGTTATATATATCTCTAAAAATTATCAGGCTTTACACTAAAAATCTATACACTTTGTGATATGTATGTTGAAACTTAATACATAATTTTTAAAAACATAGACAGCTCTAGGAAAATTACCTTGCTATTAAATAGTCCACTTTCAGTTTTAGCACCTTCTGCAGAATACTGGAGTCTTGGATGAGATATCGAAGAGCTCGCAGCCCTGCTGCCCGCACTTCTTTTGCTTCATTCAATAAAGCTAACCGCAAACTGCATAAAAACAAAAAAAGTTTTGCTGAATGAATTTCAAATATACATAAAATTATGGTACCAAATTCTTCCTCAGTTACAATAAGTGAAACTACTACTGATTTTATATATATGTATATAAATCTTTCACTATAAGCCATGGAACGTCACTAATATTATTTTTTAATCTGTGGTGCCTTAGCATATTCTTACTAATCAAGAAAACGTTATTTTGTTCTACCTTCTGTACTTCGTTTTCTATAAACAATGGGAAATTAAATATGCCTTTTTCAAGGTGTATCACATATGCCTCTACAATCTATTCCCTCTGCCTACCTGCTTCCACTCCTCTCAGAGAATCATTGGTTTAAATCAATTAATACTTTGACAGTAGGCACAGACTATATAAATTTTAATTCCCACACACACCAAAAAGATGGCTATGAAATTATAACATTATGTCTCTCTGTTGGTAGAACTGAGAAAACAGTTTGCCATAAGCACACTTTGTCTTAAGTGAGGTCTAGAGATAATCATACAGGTTCTTCTTCTTGTCCTTAGGAAAATTTAAGAACTTTTGGTCTGTGAATTTCATATTTAATTTAGAAGTTTAAATTATAGAAATCCAGGTATTTCCCATCATTAGCTTTGATTCTTTATATTTGATAATTACAAAGCATCAGTAAAAACAACAGGACAACCAAAAATATTGGAGATTTAAATTTTTCTAGGGTTCAAACGACTGTTTCTAAAAAATTAAATATAATGTATTATATTATCCTTTTAGTTTAAAATTACCAGAATTGAAATTACTAAAACCCAGAAGGGTGAGGGAGGGAATTAAACTATACTTACCAAATTATGATATCCTCATAGTTAAAACCCAATTTTTCTTCACTATGGCCAATATCACAAAGAAGCTGTCAGAAAAACAAAAGTACGTGAATATGTGTTATGTATTTTATCTATCTATATTTACATTACCTTTTTAGGTTGAAAAATAAGGTATTTTTCTTTAACAAAATTCTAGAAAATATATCTACTGTTCAAATACGCATATTCCTATCGCCTTGTTTATTTGACCTGCCAGTTTTAGATTTAACCTTCCTTTTTGCTTTCATTTGAACCAACCACTTTTTATTATTCTATTTTTCCCCCTCAATAAGTTTACTATTTTAAAACTATTTTTAATGGTTACCATTGAGCTTACGACATGCAGTTAATCAGTCTAAAGAGAAACTATTACTATGTCCTCAACAATGCTAGACTCTTGACACTTGAACTTCATTCATTACTTGCCTACCCTTTCACTTTACTGATGTTTTTTCTTTCAAGCCATATTACTGTTATTTTTATTTTCAGTTAATATTTAGTCAGTATCAATTTATATTAACCCACAAATTCACCTTTTCCATTATTCTTCATGGCAGTTTTATCTTAATGGGATATTTTTCCTTTTGTCTAGAGAATCCTCAGTTTCTTATTGATTTTTTTTTATTGGTGTTTTGATTTATTTAATTTTTAGCCAAGGTTGCTGGTAACAGATTCTTTTGATTTTTGTTTACCCGGACATTTTTTTTTCTCTTCTGATTTTAAAGGATATCTTGCTGGATTTATAGATTTTTAGGTCAGCTGCTATTTTCTTAAAAGCTTCAAGATGGTTTCCATTGTCTCTATTGAAAAGTCTGCTATCAGTCTTACTATTGGCTCCTTCAAGGTCAGATCCTTTTTCTCAGACTCTTTTCAAGATTTTTTTTTATCTTTTGCTTTCAGCAATCTTACCATTCAAGTGTGGTTTTCTTTTTATCTATCCTGCTTAGGAAAAACAGAAGTTCCTGAATCTCTGGGTTGATATATTTTATTAGTTTTTAGAAAATTCTGTACATTATCTCTTCAAATTATTTCTGCCCAATTTCCTCTCTTCTTTCTGGTAATTCAAATATCAAATCTTTTTGTGTATACTGCAAATCTCTAAAACCTCTTCTCTATTTTCTTCCTTCTCTTTTATCTTTTTTATATCTTTTTATCTATCTCTTTTATCTTTATCCAGTGCTTTGGCTGGACATTATCTTGTCTTCTAGTTCGGCTAATCTTCTATCTAGTGAGTTTTCATTTTAGACCTTGTTTTTCCCTTCTTGAATTTTCATTCAACTTTACACATATCCAGTAATAAAAAATCTTTTTCACCTGTATTCTCCATACTTCCTCTATTTTCTTGACATATAAATTATATTTTAAATATTTAAAGTGCTTATTATCTAAGTGAATGTGAATGATGTAGACCATCTCTGGATCTGTTTCTACCATGTTTTTCCTTTTGCTATAGTTATGTAGTCCTGCCTTTTGGTGGATCCTGTAGTCTCTGTATATAAAAACTTGAAGAGATTCCTGATGTTATCTTTCTCCATTGAGAGTTTATCCTTCTCTTCGTTAGGTCACTGGACAATACTAAGTACAGATAAACTGCTGCTCTGGTAAGACTCAGTCTACCTCCACTTTTTCCTTTTCCTCCTTGTTCCCCATGTTTCAACTGAAAGCTTGTTTGTTGTTGAGGGGATTAGTCCCAAGAGGATGATATATCTAATTTTTGTCTTACAAAAACACTACAAGCTCTACCTTTATTTTCAAATATTTTTGTTTAGATTTTTAAGTTAACCACTTCAGATAGTTTCAGGATGCAACAAAACGTGTGGAGACAAGAATCTCCTTCTACTAGATCTCCCCTAGGTCTCCACCAAAAGGTCTGTGCTGTTTTTTCTGTCTTTTAGTAACAGTACTCCTGGGCCAAAAGTCTGAGTCCCTCGTTTTCTGCCCATACTCTACACTACACTAGCCAGTATCTCTTGGCAAAAGTTGTTGGAGAAGTTAAGTTCACCTCCACAAGACTGTTCCTTCTCCGAAGCTTTGGCTTCTACATTTCTTGTCCACTGAGCAGTTTCCTGCTACCTTCAAACAGACTTTCCTTGTTTTCATTAAGAACACTGATCTAATACTAGCTACTTCCCTCCCACATGGATGACTATATACCACTTTAGTCTGAGTTTTGTAAAATAACGTTTACCTAAAAGTTATATAAAAGTTTCTCAAGTTATTTAATGGGCCTAACTGAAATGGATGAAAGAGAAGATTGATCATTTAAGTAACAATGAAGAATCAGAAGGGATTCCAAGTGCTATTATTCTTCAGTGTGAAGTTATGAACATGTTAACCAGACAGAATAAACCAACCAAAGAGCTCTCATGTCTGTCTGTGAAAAGAATGGACCCAACATTGTATTTCAAAGGGTACAATAGTGCAGAAAAAAAAAAAAACACTAATCCTATCCTACTGGTAGGCTCCTTATAAAATTTCCTATCCAGTTTCTTCTTTAGAAGCAAAAGAAAAAAGAAATGTTCCAAATTGAATAGGTAAGGGGATAAGAATAGAGTAGCTCTCAGATATTACAATATTTCAGAGCAGAAAAGGAGACTATATAAATGATCACTTTGTGTGGTAAGAAAATGCTGTATAAATAAGCAAATAGGCAAAACAAGCTAAAAAGCTTTTGTTCACAGGTCTTTATCCAAAATGGTAATACTGATATTCCTCTAAAATCCTCAAAGTTCCGAAATATGATAAAGAAGCTTTAGACTAAATTTTCAAATGGCATGAAAACTGTTATTTCTATTGTATTTTGTTGCACGATGTTTTAAGTACTTAAGAATGGAGGATGGGGGCGCCTGGGTGGCTCAGTCGTTAAGCGTCTGCCTTCGGCCCAGGTCATGATCCCAGGGTCCTGGGATCGAGCCCCGCATCGGGCTCCCCGCTCCTCGGGAGGCCTGCTTCTCCCGCTTCCATTCCCTCTGCTTGTGTCCCCTCTCTAGCTGTGTTTCTCTCTGTCAAAATAAATAAAAAATCTTTAAAAAAAAAAAAAAAAAAGAATGGAGGATGAAGATTTTTTAGACACAGAGATTTAAAATAAAACGTAAGATTTCCTAAGTTTTGAGACAAAAGACTAAAGTTTAACTATCTCTAAAACACCAGTTGCATATCTAAAATTAAAAGTTTACTAACATATTAGTCAAAAATATTTGCACAATTATGATAAGCAAAGGTTACAGCCTGATATTAGTTTGCTGGGACTGCTGTAACATATACCACAGACCAGGGAGCTGAAACACAGAAATTTATTTTCTCATGATTCTGGAAGCTAGAAGATCAATGTAGCTTGACAGAGGTTCTTTGTTCTGAGGTCTTCTCTCCTGGGTTCTCTCAAGTCTTTACATGGTCATTCCTCTGTGTATATCTGTGTACTAATCTCCTTTTCTTATCAGGACACCAGTCACATTGGTTTAGGGATCACCCAAATGACCTAATTTTATCTTAAGTGCCTATGAAGGGCCATATCTCCATATACATATACATTCTGAGGCACTGTGGGTGAAGGCTTCAACAAATGAATTGGGGGACACAATTCAGCCCTTAACATGAGACCCTCACATAGCAAAGTAGGGCCTACAACAAGTAGGCACTTGTCATGTGAAAGGCCTAAAGAAATTAGGGAAAGGTTACTGAGAAGAGGACAAGAAAACGTACAAAGAATTTAATGAAGAAATAAAACTAAT
The DNA here is from genome assembly GCA_028646535.1 of Procyon lotor. Classification (NCBI taxonomy): domain Eukaryota; kingdom Metazoa; phylum Chordata; class Mammalia; order Carnivora; family Procyonidae; genus Procyon; species Procyon lotor. The sequence continues at coordinate 24,521,521 of CM053607.1, forward strand.
AAGTAAACATGACATATTTCCTGTGTCCTAAAATCTGAACCAAAAACCTGAAAAATATCATTTGAAATAAAGCTTACCAAAGTGCCATAAATTGCTTTTTAACATGATTATACCAAATAAGACAAAATACTGTCAGTAGGATTATAAACTGAATACATTTTGTAAAATAAATTGGAAAAATGCTCTAGGGTCAGGACCTACTTTTGGTGATTTATATTAACAAAATAATCTAAAATGTAGAATGAGCTGTAACATTTACAATGGTAAGGAACTGGAAACAAAATGTTCAAAAAGAAACAAACTCTTACAGCCATCAATATTATATAATATTTAAATAGGAGGAAAAACAGGAAAACAGGCATAATGTACTGGTAAGACAAGGAAAAAATTCTAAAATAAATAAATAAATAAATTTTTTTAAAGGATACATTTTTAAAAGTCTATACATCAAAATTTTGACACCAAAAATGAAAGTGCAATCAAGGTGATTTATTTTCCTCTCTGTGCTTTTCTGTATTTTAGAAATGTTTATAATGAATATGTATTATATAACCTGTGGATGGTTATCCATATATAAAATTCATGAATAGGAACAGAAGTAACATTTTTTTACTACTAATCTTGTTAATCCTAGAAAATAATATTTTTAGAAATGAAGAAAAATAAGTTTTAGAGATAGTAGATAATATGATTTCCTAAAAGCTAGTAACTGGTAAAGCCAGAAATCCAACCAAACTAGTTGGAGCCCACTGTGAAAACTACTACTACAATTCTGTATTAAAATTATTTACACAGGGGCAAAAGGAGAGGGGAAATTTGATATAAAAAATAAATAATTGAACATTACTATCTTTATTTCATTTCTCCAGCCTCAAAAATGGTATGAATCTAAAGTCTGGAGAACTGCACTCTAGTTATATATAAGTAAAAGGATTTTTTTCCAAAACAGTTAATTAGAAACACACATAACAAAAACTGCCCATCTCAAAGGATCAAAACACACATAAAAACTATTAACTATTGACACTATTAAACATAATTTAGTATTTATTTGAGATTTCCAGGACTTAAGATTACTAGCACTGTCATTATATGGTACATTACTTAAAAAGAAAAAGAACTGCTTATCATGTATCATGATCACTGAGACCTTGGACACATTCCAACTCAAATTTAATAGGAAAATTAAGCTTAGAATTTGTTTATATCAACATATAAAATATTGTGTTTTGGGATGCCTGGGTGGCTCAACTGGTTAAGTGACCAACTCTTAATTTCAACTTAGGCTGTGATTTCAGGGTGGTGGGATGTTGCCCTGCATTGGGTTCCATGCTCAGTGTGGAGTCCACTTGAGATTCTCTCTCTCCTTCTCCCTTTGCTCCTCCCCCAACTTGCAAGTCCGTGCACACTCTCTCTCTCTAAAGAAATAAAAACTTTAAAAAATATATTGTGTTTTTAAAATAGGAAAAAATGTTACTTCTTGAAACAATGATTTACATATCAACTCAAATTCTAAAAAAAGGCAGTATTTCCACTTTTTTGCTACAGTAGCAATGGATGTTAATAAAACAAAATGCTTTGAAATTCTAGAAATAAAGTAAATGAAGTCTTGTCCTGTCAAGGATTGGTTTCTCCCCTAAATGTGTACTTGATTCTCATTTTTTGTACTATCTTTTTCACATCCTTGTAGAAAACTGTAGATTCAGGAAAACATAGTTTCCAAATTACCCACTCTCCTAGACACAAAATATATGACTGTCCACTATTTAACATTTGTTAGAGTTGGCAGTTTTGATGAAAAGCTAAAAGAAACCCTCAAAGTTGGGGTGCCTGGGTGGCTCAGTGGGTTAAAGCCTCTGCCTTGGGCTCACGTCATGATCTCAGGGTCCTGAGATCGAGCCCCACATCGGGCTCTCTGCTCAGCAGGGAGCCTGCTTCCCCCTCTCTCTCTGCCAGCCTCTACCTACTTGTGATCTCTCTCTTTCTGTCAAATAAATAAAAATAAAATCTTTAAAAAAAAATAAACCCTCAAAGTTATTATTATGATCTTCAAAAATCACATTTTGAAAAGTACTTTGAAAGGAGTATAATTTTCCTCTTTTGTCTCAAAGCTTAGGAAATCTTCTATTTTACTTTAATTCTATATGTATGTACAAAAATCCTCATCCTCCATTTTGTAAAAAGAAAAAACAATGCAAGATAAACATTTCAACAGCAAAAAATATTTCTGAAAAAAAATGCCCACTCAGTTGGAAACGAAGATCACAAGTAACAACTAAAGAGGTCAATTTATGACAAAACATAGCATGTTTGTCACAATTGGTGTCTATTTTCCAGGGATAGTAACAGATGTTAGGGCTATGCTTTCAGTGGTACTTAATTAATGCTTTCAAGTTATTAAAACGTAACACTGCCTGCCCTATCACACAGGTGTGTTATATTTAGAATAAAATCAGGGATTCTGTTTAGAAATCATTAAAGACCTTTCAAAATGTTAGAATTAGCATCCTAACAGTCACTTAATATGTAAAATTATTAGATATCACATTTTCCATTGGGTTTCTGTTGCTCCCATCCCCTTTGTTTTTATGACTATCAGTTATAATGTCTAGCTGGATGTCACCAAAATGACAGTTCATGTAGAAGATGGTAACAGAGGGCTACCTTCTCCTTTTATGATTAAAAACTATAAGGACGATGTATCTTAGCTAAATGGAAAGGGTTTCAGAATGAAGCCAACCTAAAAAAAAAGAAAAGAAAGAAAGCTAAGAAATGGAGAGACAAAATACAATTAACATTTTTTTTCAACCCTTGGGTTGTTTTACCTGAAATTAGGACCCAAAATTTGGTTTTCCTTATCATGAGAGCAAATAACTTCCTTTAACTTTAGCTTAGTTTAATTGTTTGCTGAATTTTTTTATAAGACTTTCTTATAAAAACGAAAATATGTAAAAGGGACGATCAACAATACTACATTCTTACAGAGGTAAAACAGAAGTCTAAACTACCTCTAGGTAATAAAAATGCCTGAGATGCTTATTAAAATTATTTGTTTAAATATAATGATCAATTAAAACAGGACAATTAAATGATATTACATTTTACTCATATTGTTCTGAAGGTTAAATGAATAGTTATCACAAATAAGCAATAGACAGAATAATCCAAACTTAAAAAAAAAATCTTATCACAGATAAGAATTCCACAACATGGTCTTTTCAGTGAGCATTTTAGAAGCAGGTTTTAAAATAAAAAGTAAAAATGCTTTTGGCGAAGAAATCACACTTCTAGATTCTATTCTGCACAAGAAAGTATACAAGAGTGTTACTATACATTATTTAAAATAGCAAAAAGAACTAGGAAAAACATTTTTTAATGGTGGAATGATTAAGTTACAATATATGTATGTACGTGTATGTACAATTATGTATATATTTATAAACATTCACAAATATGTGTGGCTACATCTACACATATATCTAACCACACACATACATGCAGCTATAAAAAAGTAGATCTATATTTATAGAAAAGGAAAGGATTCTATGATATATTAGAAAGCATTAAAGTGCAAACTCTAAGACAATATATGTCATGATCTCATTAAAAAAACCTTTGTGCACATGTAAATGGTAAATAAATTCAGTACTCTATTAAGCACATCTTTTCATTTAGCTCATTATTCTCACAACTCAATGAAACACACACACACACACACACACACACACACACACACACACACACTCTCATACCAGAGAAGGATAAATACTTCCTGGTGGTTACCTCTAGAGAATGGTACTTTTGTCACAGTGGGGTGGAGGATGGGAAGGGTATGTAAGAGAGGACGACTTCCACATTTTAGCATAAATTGTTCTGTGCTGTTTTAATTTTATATTTAGCTTATACTATTTTTGAAGTTTTTTCAATACAGAACAAAATAAAGATTCTTTTGGAGCTTTCAATATGAATACAGGAGATTAATACAGGAAAAGAGAACTTTTAGAATGTAAAGAGCTGAAATATTTTCATTTTTTTAAAAAAACTGGTCTTTAGGGGCGCCTGGGTGGCTCAGTGGGTTAAAGCCTCTGCCTTCAGCTCAGGTCATGATCTCAGGGTCCTGGGATCGAGCCCCGCATCGGGCTCTCTGCTCAGCAGGGGGAGCCTGCTTCTCCCCCCCCCTGCCTGCCTCTCTGCCTAGTTGTGATCTCTCTCTCTCTGTCAAATAAATAAATAAAATCTTTAAAAAAAAACCAAAACTGGTCTTTAGATTATAAGCATGTTGTCAGTTTTAAAAATAGGATACTAAGATTATATTCATCAGCAGTCTGTTATACACATTACTTTATCTAGTGAAATGATGTCAGAAGAGAAGCATGGGTGTGTGACATTCACATGGTTATAGGATCACATCACTAGCACCCTCTCTTCATACTTTAAAAGAAAGTTTAATTCTGCAGAGGAGATCTACCCTATACAACATTTAGCCTCATTGATCTACTAAGTTAAGTTAATCCTAACAGCAGGCTTATATTAAATAACAAAACAAACAGTAGTACAACAAAAACTCGTATTTAAAATACAAAATCTTCTCGATATAATATAAAACCTTTAATTAAATACTTGTGATATGCCAGGCTTTGGAGTAAAAGGAACTATAAGAGTAGAAGAAGAAATACTACAGGCTTCTGTTTAAGAAACTCAATTTAATAAGACAGTAACCCACAACAAATAATAATAACAAAACGATAAAATTTAGTAGACACATATAATCTGTTATGGGAACACAGAGAAGGGTGACCAACTAATTCCTAACTAGTCTAAGTGACATCAATTATTTTTCTTATTTTCTTATTCTATAGAGATACATATATTCTATAAAGATTTCTTATCCTATAGGGATATTCATTGAGATTTCTGAGACTTTCTAATTTTACTCTATAAGGACATGAGCTTACAGATTTTATAGAAATACCAGCTATATAAATGTTTATGAACTTAGCTCTCCACCAAAATGGAATTCAAAGATGCATTAAATTATGATTAAATTTGTTAATCATTTGTTTTGCACTAGGCATTTGAAAAAATTTTATAATAAAATCTACAGACACTTATTTACAGGAGTGGTTCTTAACCAGGGGCAATTCTGCCCCCAGGAAACATTTAATAATGTCTGGAGACATTTTTGCTTATCACAACTGGTGGAGGTATGCTACTGGCATCTAGGGGGTAGAAGAAGGGATGCTGTTAAATATACTACAAATGAGAAGACAGCTTCCTAAGACAAATAATTAGCTAGTCCATCATGGCAGAATTACTGAGGTTGAAAAACCCTGTTACAGTAACAGCTTACTACTCTGCAACTTGAACTATTAAGCAGACTCATGTCTTTAGAGTTAGCCAAAAAAAAAAAAAAACCAGAAAAATGGCAAAAAATACTAAAGCAAGCAAAAACAAATCCCAGGTTGAAAGGTACTATGTTATCTGTTATGAAGTACATATTATATGTCAGGTACTATAATGAGACCTTGCCTCTAATGGCATTAGATTACCTGAGTAAAGAAATCCGCCCAAGACTGCCTTGCTAGTTATGGTCAGAGCTGGACTGTAAGTCTCCTTCTACTTAATCTAAAGCTCATGCTTTCCCCATTGTTATCATCAGGCAGCCAAACTGACTTTATCAAGTCCAGTGTTCACAGACATCACTAATGAGAGAGCCCCTCAGACTTCGACTCAAGGTTTAGTCCCTCATATTGTAGAAAATTCTAGTAAGTCTGGTTTTCTGGTTTTTAAATCCATAAATAATTTATAATAGCAAATAAAAGGGCTGTTATAAGCTGGTACAAAGGCCAGAGGGAAATGTGAAAATTATAATGAAAGGATATAGCAAAACAAAAAACAACAAGAATACAAAAAGGCCCCAAAGTCTAGGGCTTTTATTAAGGAGATAAATCATTCTGTACTCTACAGGGCTACAATGAGGGAAGAGGAGGAGAGAGGGAACAAAGAAAGGAGGGAGAAATGAGGGAAGGAGAGAAAAGGAAGGGGTTAGAGAAAGGTGAAGAGAGAGGAGATGAAGAAGAAAGCAGAAAGAAATAGCAGAGAAGGAGAGAGTGAAGGGAAGGAGAAGGGGAAGAAGAGACTAGGAGAATACATATCAAAGAAAGACCAAGTAAAGAAAACAACTTAGTGCAATACTGTGGGAAAAATTCAAACAAAGACAGAGGAATAAGGAAAATAGAAAAGGAAAAAGGGAGAGAGCACCTGACCCTAACTCAAGAGAAGCTGGGATGGAGACAGAAATATATGGAGAACATATAAGGGAAAAAGAAAAGTGTCCAACAGATTCCTAGAAATAAATTTTAAACAACTTCTATTCCAAAAAGTCTCTCTATATGTATGTACTGTCCATTATGGTTGGTATCTAATAGCCACAGGTTGCTATGAGCACTATTAATGTGGCTATTCTGAATTGATATGCATTTAAACATAATATACACATTTGATTTCAAAGATTTAGTATAAAAAATGCTAAATATTTCATTAATATTTTATACAAATCACATCAAATGATAATTTGTAATAAACCAGATTAAAGAAAATGTATTATTAAAAATAATTTCACATGCTTCCTTTTCCTTTTTTAATGTGATATTAAAAAATTTTTAATTACATTTGTGGTTCATATTATATTTCTACTGGAAGGTGCTGCTTTAGATTTTTTTTTTTTTGCTGCTTTAGATTTTTAATATTGCTTTGGATCCATACTAGTGCCAGAGTGATATTAAAAAAAAAAAAAAATCAGTCATCCTTACATCCATCCCCAACGTTCAGAATCCCAGATGGCAAAAGATGTGGAACTACATATCTGGGTGTCAACCTGATTATGACAGGAACCATGAGTTTAAACAGGACATAAACCTATATTAAATTGTTTTTAATGGTTAAATCTAGGCAAGTGATAATAGAGTTGAGTGAAGAATAGTGAGATAAAATTGGAAAACTTAATAGAAGAGAGTAAAAAGAGGATATACAATTTACAATCATGAAAGAATTTTGGGTCTCAAAGACTTGACATTATCTGACAAGCACACTGAAACATGCACTTGAAGATTTTCATTACACTCGTTAAAAAATGCAAACATATATAGGGATGTTTTTGAAAACTCTTTCTCAAGCAATGTTTTTCAAAGTCATTTAAAATATCACTTTCTTGGGGAGCCTGGGTGGCTCAGTGGGTTAAAGCCTCTGCCTTTGGCTCAGGTCATGATCTCAGGGTCCTGGGATGGAGCCTCGCATCAGGCTCTCTGCTCGGTGGGGAGCTTGCCTCCCCCACCCCTCTCTCTGCCTGCCTCTCTGCCTGCTTGTGATCTCGGTCAAATAAATAAATAAAATCTTTATAAATAAACAAATAAACAAAAAATAATTTTGTTACATAGTGACTATATTCTCATCTTTTATTTCTGTGAAGTAAAATAAACTTAAAGCCATTATCTAATTATTAAACAGCAAACAATTAAACCTTTTGGAAGGATTAAAAGAGTGCCACTCAAACTTTAATGTACATACAAATTCACCTGTGAATCTTAATTAAAATGTAGATTCTGATTCAGTAGGTCTGGGGTAGGGCCAACATAGTACATTTCAAACAAGCTCCAAGGTGACAGCAATGCTGCTGGTCTACGTGTCACACTTTTAAGGGGTTAAAACATATAATTAATCCCAAATTTAAATGCAACAGAACAATATATATTTAGGAAGCTAAAAAAAGAAAAAAAATTTCCTAAAGGAACCATTCTGTTCCCTATTTATCGCATCACCTCAAATAACAGGCATTTTAGTGTTTTCAAGAGTTGGCTGTCCAGCATTACCAAGCTCAAAAACATACCAATCCATCTATCAAAGTCAAGAATTCTTGGCTTCTAATAAAGATCAAGTCAATATTTATTTGGGACGAGGGCTCCTGCATTTATCCTGGGCTCTAATCAAGATCCAGAAAATAGAATTAGAGTATCAGGGATAACAGAGAAGGAAGTTTTAATATTTCTCCGGGAATAATGGTTATGCCTATGTAATGCAAAACATACATGTACTTATGCACCAACATTTATCATACATTATCACATAAAAATGAGTATTAAAAAGGCAAAAGTAATATATCATGTGAAAAACAATGAAGACCAAATGATGGACTTCTTATTGACCTTTTTTATTTTCTGAACCTACCAAATTTTCTACAACAAGCACATACTTCCATTATTCGAATACACTGAAATTATTAACACATGACAAAATCCATAAGAAGCAGCAGAGGAAAGCACTAATACTAGGTGACTACTCAGGAATTTCTTGTTAATAACAGTTAAAAAGCATCTGAGGTAAGTATAATAAGGAATAAAGAATTTTAGATGAGTTACTTACTTACCTTAGTAAAGTTATTCAGATGGCCTAGTTTTCTCATATTTGATACTCCTTGCAATTTGGCCACATTTTGGAGAATCTCCCTTAAGTTGTCAGAAGGTTCTAGAAGAAAAAATAAGACAAATTAATATAATTTTAGAAGAGTATTTTCCTAACCAAACACATAAAACATGCAGTATTAAAACTCCACAACTTTGGTCTTGGTTTAAACTCTTATTCTCTATCTCAAATCCATCTACTTAGGTAACTTCAAAGTCCATATAAATAACCTTCACACCTCTACTCCAGTCATACCTATGATCCAACTCATGTATCATCACCTGGAATTATTTAACTACTAAAGCTTATATTTCAATATTCCAACTATTACTTCTTGCTGCAATATACAACAGGCACCAAAAATACTGTCCAATATATTTGAATCAACCAAAAAACAGGACAAAATACAGGAAACCATTGTTCTCAAAAAACGGGACCTCAGGAAATAAAAAACTGATCGATCCCTGAGAGGTGAGACACACACAAGTGTACCCTAGAACTGCCTCAGCTAACTGTCTTAAGAAAGTTTCCAGGTGTTGGTACTGACAGGTGAAATCCAGGCAAATTTTAAAAGTTTTAAAAACAGAACTCAGAGTCCAAGAAAACCAAGAAAAATTAGAAAAGAGCATTACACAGAGAGAGAACGCTGAAGATCTGCAAAGGGACCCCTCTGGTAGTCAGTATAGCAATGACTAGTGCATGTGTGTGAGGAAATTAAATACTCAAAAGAAGTAAAAAGGAAAGTACCCTCTGTTTGCACAGGACAGGGAGCAGTGCCTGTTCCTAAGAGCCAGATTGAAAATCTGTACAATTCATGTGGATTGGTTAGAGTCAGAGTCAGACTAAACACTTCTTTAATCCCACCTAACAAATCCTCAAACCAAGGATTTGAAAGAATTAGAGTATTCCCAAGTAACTAACCTGTGTCTCATACCAAAGGTCAAGATTCTTAAAAAATGAAAAAATATAAAGGACCTAACAAGGCAAAAATTATAATGTTTAACAGCCAGTTGAAATTTATCAGATATGCAAAGAAGCAGGAAAATAGGACTTATAAAAAAGCAGAAAAATTAATCAACAGAAAATGACCCAGAACTAACAAAAACTTAGAATTAGCAGATAAGAACATTAAAAGCCTGTATGTGCAAAAACTTCGGGAGAGGCATGCAAGGTATAAAAATCACTCAAATTGAACTTCTGGAGATAAAAACTAGGCCTAAATGAAAATATACCAGGTGGGAATAAATGCATAATAACTTTTATAGAAGGTAAGAACTGTGAACTTGAAGACAAAGCAACTGAAATTATCCAAAATGTAATACAGAGAGAAAAAAGAAATAAATGAAAAGAACATCAGTGAACTGAAGGACTTCAAGTAGCCTAACACAATGACAAAATGTGTTAACTGGAGTCCTCAAAGGAGAGAAATGAAGTAGAAAAATTTGAAGAAACAATGGATGAAAACTTTCCAAATTTGATGAAAATAAGCCAATAAACCCAGGAAGTTCAACCAATCCCAAGTACAAAAACATGAAGAAAACCAGACCAAAGCACATCATGATCACATTACTCAAAGCCACTAGCAGAAAAAATCTTAAAAGGAACCATACTAAAAAAGACAAGTTATATGGAGAGGAGCAAAGAAAAAGTTGACAGCAGACTTCTCATGAGGAACACGGCAAATGAGAAGAAAGTGGAGCAACATAACATCTTCAAAATACTGAAAGAAAAAAAAGCGTTAAAAACATAAAAAGCAATCTTTGCTCACTTGCTTTACAAAAATGGGCAACAGCCAGATATGGCCCTGTGATCAGTAGCCCACCAACTCCCCTAGAATAGACTGCCAATTTCCTCAGGTTGCTACAAGCTATTTTACTTTTCATATATTCAGCATCCATTTGTTTAAACAAAACAAAAGCACAAGCTAAAGAAGAAAAAAATAGTATCACATCACATTTTAATCTAAGAGCCATTATGACTTTGAGATTTTTATCTGTTAACACAAAACCAAAGAACTATTTGTTTTGAATTACTGTTTTCCTCAGCAAATGAAACTGCATTGTCCTATTTTACATTTAGCTTGCATCTGCCTATTTTCCTCCTTTCTGTTATACTGGGCGTTAGCCATGAAAACCACAAATTGGTTAGTGCCAAACCACTAAGCACACTACATATCCCAGCTATTTCCAAGCACTTTAAAATTGCTATATACTGAGATCATTCATTTGATTTCAACATCTCCCATAAATTCCAGATATTTTTTTTATTATTACTTAAAGTTTATTGTTCTCATAATTACAGGCTACAATTTAGAAGTTTGAAACAGAAGAGAAAATTCTATAAGGAGAGCCCAACGAAACTTGAACAAGTATGTAGAAGGGTTAAAACTTTGTAAGTAGTGCCCCTGAGCTCTCGGGACCAGATATTTTTTTTAAATCCCAATGTAACTCAATCTAATTTTATATGGCTCAGTATATGTCTTTATAATTAGTGACTCTGAGGTTATTTTCAAAGTGGAATGAATGCAGCTCATCACTGGGTAGAATCAGATTCCACTAAAAAGAACTGTAAGGTTAAATCAATGTTATGATTTAGTAATACTTCTTTACTCTTATAAATGGTATCCGGTGAGATTGAAGAAGAAAATTATAAGTAAGCCAATGATGTCAAAATGACTTAACTATATTTCAGAACTTTATATAAATTTTATAACAACCTTCAAGGTAATTTAGAACCTATAGCATTTGCAAAATTAGAGTTAAGATCATTAAAGCCAGTTGAGAAATTCACCTAATGGAAACATATAACCTAACCAGCTCACGTCAACTTATAATTAGGTTTTCAGGCACCAAAGCTTCACTGAAGTGTTCATACAGTTACTATTATGTAATGATCTGATAAGACCAAAGGTTAAAATCATTAGTCTGGAAATATCTATTCTTCACAAAGGTTTGTGGAAGATTAAATCTTTGTGGAAGACTAAAATTTCTAACTATTGCCTATTATCTAGGTACAAACTGATTGTAGACATTTTTGAAAAACCATAATCTTGTACAAAAATAAAATCTCATATCTAAGTTCATTCACTCAACAAATAATATTTAAACATCTATTATAGGCAAGTACTATTTTACGTAGTAGAAATACATCAGTGAGCAAGAGACATCCTTCTTTAATAGACCCTACATACAAGTAGAAGAAAACTGACAACAGCAACAAAAATATCTCCCTGCACACAATCCGAAAATTGACAGATGGTGAGAAGTCAACACTGGATCAAATGTTTGCCTAATGAATAATGATATAAAATGAACCTAATACTAATAATACAGGTGTTAGAGCTGTCAATCTAAATCAAAATGAACTAGCCTTTCTCCTTCCTTCCCCTCCTCACCCCCTCTCTTTTACATAATTAATTCCCAGGAACCCCCAACTATGGACAACTTTCAAAGTTTCTTCATAACATATTTGATGAAAAACAAGCTGTTTCCTCCCAGAAGCTATTTCCTAGGCCAACTCAAAATAACATGAGGGCCATTTTAGATGAAATACTATGCAATGCTCATGTGCTACAATGTTCCCAAGGAAATAACAGGTTAAAGTTACTGGAAAAGAAATGAGAAATCCCTGGTTTCTTCCTTACCTGCTAGATCAGGAGTCTGCAACTTTTTCTGTAATGATCCAGACAGTAAGTATTTTAAACTTTGCAGAACATAAAGTTTCTGTTTTAACTACTACACTCTGCTGTTGTACCAAGAAAGCAACTGTAGAAAATACATAAATGAATGAACATGGCTTTATTTCAATAAAGCGGACTTGGCTCACATAGTTCGGCTCTATAGTCTGTCAACTCCTGCACTACTCAGAACTTACATTAGGATGAGTAGCAGGGAAACTGAGCTCAATGTGGTTTTTACCGGGAGCTGGGCAAGATGGGAAGAAGCAAAATGAAATTTAGGAAAAAGTTTACCTCTTCATTTCTTCCTACTCTCATTTAATGTTTCCAATTTAGTGTCTCCAACACTATTGATAACAGTCCTATGTGAGAAGTATAAAGCACAAATGATCAGGATATTCCCAGAAGCCTTGATGTTTAGGAAACCCACAGAAGCCTAAGGGAAAAAACATTTTGGCTAGCTGGCTATGATGGCAAACCATTCAAAAGCAAGGAAGCAAAACACAAAAGAACTAGTAGAATTAAAGTGGCTCTTTTCCTCTTATTGTGTAACTTTTGGGCCCCGAGTGTTCCTGATGAATCTCTCTAGGGGTAATGAAATAAATAGCCAACTCTAAATATCTCACAATTTAATATTATACACATATGCATATACATACACACAGAAAAACACCAAGAGAGAACGACAGTAGACAAAACTTTTATCTAGATCTATATATGTCCAGACATATACATATATACTCATTCCCCTCCAGCTCAAGTCTCCATGTAGGTGCACACACACACATATACACACAGGTACACAGTGTATGTCTATACTTGTGTGAGTAAACATGCATTTATTTTGAAATGTTTTCAATATTTACTGCTTTGTAACGTGCTGCAATGAACTTCATAGAAATATTTTTTATCTGTCAATAAATACAAAACAAAATTGATTTTTTTTTTAAGATTTTACTTATTTATTTGACAAAGATCACAAGTATAGAGGCAGGCACAGAGAGAGAGAGGGAAGCAGGCTCCCCGCTGAGCAGAGAGCTCCATGCGGGGCTCAATCCCAGGATGCTGGAATCATGACCTGAGCTGAAGGCAGAGGCCCAACCCACTGAGCCACCCAGGTGCCCCTAAAATTGATTTTTAAATAAATTTAGGTTCAAGTACACATAGTAAGTTAGTGACCAAAATCTACTGGGCATACAGTTATCTGGGAGTACTATAAAGAACAACTATGGAATAAAAAAGAACTAGATTCGAATCTAGTTTATTCACCTACAAACCACATAGCCCTGCCTAAGTCAATCTTATGGGTATCCATTTTCTCCTCTCTATAGTGAAAATACTAATTACTTACCTTGAAACCATTGTTACAAGATGTGAGGTGCTTAGCACAGTACCTAGACCATAAAAAATACCCAACAAATAATAGCAACTATAATTAAAAGTTATTATTTTTTTAGTAAATATAATTTTTATGGATCATGAAATTATGTGCTTAGTCCAAGCAAATGTTTAATGCCCACGTTAATGTGTTTATTATTTTTTTTAAAAGATTTTATTTATTTGTCAGAGAGAGAGAAAGAGAGAGAAACAGCATAAGCAGGGGGAGCCACAGGCAGGAGAAGCAGGCTCCCCGCTAAGGAAGGAGACAGATGCGGAACTCAATCCCACGACCTGAGCTGAAGGCAGGCAGTTAACCAACTGAACCACCCAAGCATCCTATTAATGTGTTTAATGAATTTTTTTTCATCTTTTGGAACAATATTTTTATAATCCAAGATTTGCTCATTTTTAAATTTTTTTTAAGATTTGCTCATTTTTCAAAAAAGATTTTATTTATTTATTTGACAGAGAGAGAGCACAAGCAGGGGAGCAGCAAGCAGAGGGAGAGGGAGTAGTTTCCCTGCTTAGCAAGGAGCCTGATGCAGAGCTCAATCCCAGGACCCTGGGATCATGACTGGGCCAAAGGCAGATGCTTAACTGACTGAGCCACCCAAGGTCCCCAAGATTTGCTTATTTTTTTTTTTTTTAAAGATTTTTTTTTTATTTATTTGACAGAGAGAAACACAGCGAGAGAGGGAACACAAGCAGGGGGAGTGGTAGCGGGAGAAGCAGGCTTCCCGCTGAGCAAGGAGCCCGATGTGGGGCTCGATCCCAGGACCCCGGGATCATGACCTGGGCCGAAGGCAGACGCTTAACGACTGAGCCACCCAGGTGCCCCAAGATTTGCTTATTTTTAAAGTAGAAACTGTTATTATCTTATTTGCCTTCTTGAAAATTTCAAAGAGGAATTATAAGTGGGAGCACAGTCGAATATTTTCTATGATTTATTTGTGAATATACGTGAAAAAATGCTAATAAAGCAAAAAGCTAGTAAAGGGTGCATAAAAATTTAATGTAACAAAATTAAATATGACTACATAAATCTGATATGACTTAATGATATCTTTAATATTATCTACAATGATTGCAAGCAGACTTAAATGATTAAAAGTATATGGGAATTACTATAGTTGGTATTACCTTTGCAAAAGCCAGCAGCAAATCTGTCCCCTCCACTAGCAAAGACACTGGGAGTATATCTTCCCACCCTTATCCACAGATCCAAAAGCGAAGGAAGAACTGCTTCAAGCTCTAACATTTCCTGAAACTCTCTAACAATTATTAATATCAATGAGATATAATTTAGTAGGGAAATTATATATCCCATTGATAGCACCCTGGGAAAAGGATCTTCTTTTTACCTCTAATGCAGAAGAACTCAGAATTTCCAGGAGAGCCTGTTTCGACCTCTGGATCACATAGTGGAATACTTTTACTTATAACAATATGCTCCTTTCTAACTTTCATCTATTTGTTCTGGTGTAACCATATGGAATGCAAAACAAGTATTATCTTTCCTCCCATACTGAAAATATTCATGTTTCCTCTCTGTAGCAGGTAATCTTTTTTTAATCATTGGCATATTTTAAATATAAATACTATAGTGGAGATGTACAAGGAAAATCTGTTACTACTGCCAGCAAATCAGTTTAATTATCATCTTCTTAAATGTTAGGCTTATCATACTAAAAACTGCAAGTTTTCATAGGGCTGTTTTAAAAGAATGATGGACATGAAGCACCTCTTGAGAGGGAATGATGCCGTTAAGAGGCAGGGCTACATGGCCAGCAAGATGACAGACACTAGGTTTCTTTAGCCTAGCCTGCCCTCTGCCTAGCCAACTTGGCGAAAAATCCTTATTCTTGAATTCTAGCTTAGATGTATAAAGGTTTTCTCTAACCTACAAGCTCCCTTCTTTATGCTCCCATGGCATATCTTTCATACCACTATTGCAGTAGTTATGACAGTGTATCCATCTCATCTGCCTAGCTTCAAATTTACATCTATTGTTTCACTATAATTATTAATACCACCTCCTTTCACTCTGCCAAATATCCCACATTGTATTATAAATGATATTACTGTAAGTATAGTTAAACTTCAACTATTATTAATAAGATTTTCTTACACATGGGGCAGTTGGGTGGCTTAGTCAGTTAAGCATCTGACTTTTGGTTTCAGCTCATCATCTCAGAGTCTTGAGATCGATCAAGCCCCCCTGTTCACTGGGGAGTCTGCTTGAAATTCTCTCTCCCTCTGCCCCTCCTCCTACTTGTGCATATACTCTCTTTCTAATAAATAAATAAATTGTAAAAAAAAAAAAAAGCAGATTTTCTTACAACCAGATCTGCATTCTACTTCTTTTTCCCAGAGATAGAAGAGAATAGTTTTGCTGGGTTCTTGTTCCCATGTCCTACTTGCATAATAATGATGGCAGGAAGAGGTGAGGTGACTGAAGTGATCTGTAACATTGAGACTATCTTCCCAATGACCCAGGGGGTTCCGTTCTCTTTCCCTCCACTTCGATTTTGGATGTCCAAGTTACCTCACCTCACACTTTTCTCTATTTATTCCAAAATACATCTTCCTTCCTATAATCCAAAAAACTGCTCATTTTGAATGATTTCAAGGGGAAAAGATTTATATACTAATATGGGGGGGGGTCCTTTTTGAAGGTCATCATTTTGTACCTTTGATTGGATAAATTAAATAAGTAACATCTATCAGTTCACTGATGTGATTTGCTTACAATGCTAGGAACAAAAATCATGTCTTTAGTTGGTTTATTACAAGCATGTTATAACTGTACAATACAGGCCAAGATCAAAGTAGAGAACATGAAACACAGAGTCAGCTGGAAATAGGTAAATGATTCATCTGAACAGAACTTCTACTAAAAGATGTATGAATACTTCTGAAACTAATAATACAGTATATGTTAATTAAATTGAATTTAAATAAGATTTTTTAAAAATAAAAGCTGTATGAATATATAATCTTAATAATTGGAATTATATATTCTGTAATCTTTATTTCAAATCATAATTTTGAATAAATCCTTACAAAACTGGGGCACCTGGGTGGCTTGGTCAGTTAAATGCCCAACTCTTCATTTTGACTCAATGTTGGGTCATGAGATCAAGTCCCAAGTCGGGCTCTGTACTGTGCATGAAGCCTGCTTGAGATCAAGCAGGCTTTTTTTTTTTTTTTTTTTTCCCAAATAGGTGATTTATTTTTAGAGAAAAATAAGACAGGCTTTTCCAATAGAGGGAAGAATAACAATATGAGATCATGTCCTGGTTACATGTTCATTACCACATTCCATACAATGTGGATGTGATTAACATGTATTCAATGATAGTATGAATAAAACAAGATTTAAAAATCACATCACTTGCCAATGCTGTAAATCAATAAGTGTCGAAATAAATACCTAGAAATAAGTAAATTTTAAAAACTGAAGCTTTTGACAGTGTTTATAGATCCAAATGGTATGTACCAATAGTAATACCTCTCTTCCTCCCACTCTGCCCTTCCCCTGCTCTCTCTCTAAAAAAATTTTTTTTAATTTAAAAATTAATATAACTTAAAATATTTTTAAGTTTAAACTTTAAATGACAGAATATTCTCCCCAAAGTTCCTAAAGAAAAAAAATTGTAACATTAAGATTATATAATGGGAATAATATAGTAGGAGTACAAGTTTCCCCACTAGATTTAACAGAGCCATTTTACTACTCACATAATTAAAAATATAAATATATTCTATAAAGGACAGTTTTGACTTATCCTGGAAGTAGCTCTGGATTTAGATTTCTAACTTTTATTCAAATATACTTCTTTTTTTTTTTTAAATACATTTCAGTCATCACTCTATGCCATGTACTGCGCCAACTGCTAGGCAAGGAATATTAATAAATGTAAAATATGGTTTCAGCCCTGGAGATCAAAATTAAATGAGAAAAGAGAAGCATATAAACACTTAAGAGTAGATGACAGAGAGGTTGGTAATAAATATTATGGGAACAAAAGAGAAGAAGGGTGCCTGGTAGACTTCGCTAGACAATAAGACAAATGAAAACAGGAAACGTATCTTTTTCACACATGCAACCCTGGCCTCTGACAATACCAGGCACATGGTGGGTTCTCAATAAATACCCACGGAAAGAAAGACTGAAAAGGGAGCCATAAGATAGAAAAGAGTAGTATGTGAACACAGAAACATGAAAAAAAAAATGCTATTTTCCTCAAGGAACAGTAAGAAATTCTATAGTCCCAGAAACAAGGTGATAGGGAAGAATAAAAGAAAAGGAAGATGCATCACAATGGCCTTGTAACATATTACTAAGAAACTTTAGTATCTTCGGGCAAAGGGTAATTACTAAGGAAAACACTTAATGCAAGTAGATGGCATAATCAGCTGTGTTTTAGAAAGACAACTTTGGAAAACATACTATCGGGAGGAGAAAGGCAGGTATAAATAGATGTTACAAAATCTTCTACGCAAGAAACTTCATCAGTAATGAATCAGAGACGGTAAGAAAGGTACAGGATTAGAGGAAAGGTAGAGGGAGGAATTAAGGATAAATCCAAGTTTCTCAATTGGGTAATCTGACGTATGATACTATTTACTAATACAGAATCGTAGAGCAAGTATAGATTTAGGGAATTTTTTTTACCATTTGTAGTGCACCAAAAATAGTAACAGCAAAAAACACCTCATAATGTTATACGTTAAAATGATAGACAAAATAACTGAGTATTTGGCCTGCATAAAAAAGAGACTTACAGGGGCACCTGGGTGGCTCAGTCATTAAGTGTCTGCCTTCGGTTCAGGTCATGATCCTGGGGTGCTGGGATTGAGTCCCTCACCGGGCTCCCCGCTCAGCGGGAAGCCAGCTTCTCCCTTTCCCACTCCCCCTACTTCTGTTCCCTCTCTCACTGTATGTCTCTCGGTCAAATAAAAATAAAATCTTAAAAAAAAAAAATTTTATATATATACATATATATATATATATAAAGAGATTTACAACCCATTGATTTTCAAACTTTGTGTTCCTAAGAAATATATGAGTTATTATAAGAAATATTGATTCCAGAGCTAAATATGCCTAGAAAGGGACCCATAGTAATGTGCATTTACAGGAGATACCCCAATGATCCTTATACACACTTTAAAAAATTTTTTAAGTATTTATTTATTTTTTTTTAATATTTTATTTATTTGACCGAGTAGAGAGAGAGATCACAGGTAGGCAGAGAGGCAGGCCGAGAGAGAGAGGGAGGCAGGCTCCCTGTTGAGCAGAGAGCCCGATGTGGGGCTCGATCCCAGGACCCTGAGATCATGACCATGAGCAGAGGCTTTAACCCACTAAGCCACCCAGGTGCTCCAAGTATTTATTTATTTTAGAGAGAGACAAAGAGCGAGCAAGTACGCATGCATGAGTGGGGGGAGGGGCAGAGGGGAAAAACCTTCAAGCTGACTTCATGCTGAGCAGGGTGCCCCGACTCAGGGGTCAATCTCAAGACCCTGAGATTATGACCTGATGTAAAACCATGGGTGAGACACTTAACTTACTGAGCCACTCAGGTGCCTCAAAACACACTAAAATTTGAAACATGCTATAAAGACTGCCAGAATATTATGTAACTAGATTCTGGTATCCCTTTGGATTATTTGATCTGAACTCTAGAAGAGACAAGAAGCTACTCTATGAAGTAAGCTTCTGTATCATTTTCAAATAAAAATGATAAAATATGAAACAAACAACACCAAGACAAAATAAATTACTAATACATATAACCTACAGTATTATTCTAATATTTTTGCATAATCTTTAAAGTCCATACCTAGCATATAAAGTAGGTTACTACCATCATCCCCATTTAAGAAATGAGTTGTAAGAGACATTATTTTCCTAAAGTCACGTAAATACCAGAATTGACAATAGAATTTGAACCTAAGCAATCTGATTCTAGTATCTACCCTTATTCTCCAGTATAAAATCACTCTACAGTCTACTTCATTATACTGCCTTTCATAGGACAGATAATGTATGTTTAGTATACACAGCAGTTTGTAATTACATTTATTCACGTGACTGATATTTATCTCCTTACACTGTAAGTCTGTTTTAGTTCACCACTGTATCATCCTAATACCTAGAACAATGAGCACAGTAATCATTAGAAAAAAATTACTGAATATACTACTCAGAAAAAAATTCACAAAAACTTTAAAGTATACCAAACTCTGTTTCTTGATCTAGGTGCTGGTTTCATAGGTGTGTCAACCTGTGAAAATTCACTGAGCAATACACATATATTACATTCAGTTCTCTCTCGGTATATTACAGACATTACAAAATTGCGACTTTAACTTGACTTTTCACAATCTAGCATTTATAACAAAAGGAGTCCCTACCTCAGAACTCTGAATATTAAAAGAATTTATAAGATAATTCTTATGATGAATTATAATAGCTATAGTACAGATGCGTATAAAAGAAAAGCAAATAAAAAAGAACATGTGGCATTTATTTAACAACTCTGAGGACCAAAAAAAAGTATTCCTCTAAACCTAACCAAAATAATCTTGCTATTGCTTTGGAAAGGAATCTAAAATCTTATTTAATACAATTAACAAGGTAACTATCTTTGCCCACTCAAATTTGTCAATTTTTTTTATTTTTTATTTTATTTTTTTAATTTGTCAAATTTTTAGAAAATGTTTTAAATGAAAGTACCTAGGAATAGAAAAGGAAAGAAAAAGGTAGAAATTCAAATTATCCACCTTAAAAATCACCTTCATAATCCTTCTTTGCTCCTCTCCCCACACTTCCAAGCACTGTATTTATATTCATGGCAGTGCTAGAAACCATGTTCCCACGTTGCTGTGGCTGGAATAAGAACCAAAGCCTAACTATTTATCTTACCTAATAATCCTCTAATTATTCCATCATTATCTATTTTATATTGTAAATGAGCTATGAATTAATAAAGATTTTCTGGTAAAGATGATTCATGTTTGAGTTAAAAAATGAAGAGTAGCTTGATAAGAAAAAATAAGTATGAATTGCTTTCTTAGAATTCATCTCTTTCAGAAACGAAATCTGGCCATTTGCAACAACGTGGATGGAACTGGAGGGTATTAAGCGAAATAAGTCAGTCAGAGAAAGACAATTATCACATGATCTCTCTGATATGAAGAATTTGAGAGGCAAGGCGGGAGTTTGGGGGGCGTGGGGGAGAGAAATGAAACAGGAAGGGATGGGGAGGGAGACAAACCATAAGAGACTCCTAGACTCACGAAACGAACTAAGGGTGGCTGGGAGGCAGGGGGGTAGGGAT